>OY728151.1:1260712185-1261353147 GCA_963277665.1 Viscum album | reverse complement strand
AAAATCAGTTTAAAAAAACTAAAATTCAGTCTCAAAAAACATAGGAAAAATAAATTGTAACCTTGAATACATATTTTATTCAAGAGAAGGGATATCTTCACAAATAGATGGTTGGTAAATATTTGTAACATCTCTGGTGATTCTCTCAAGGATAAATATTTGTCCTTGTTTGATGGACTCTTGGTTATTATAAATTACTTTCCTAAGTTTTCTCTATAGATTCCCAATCCATTTAAGATATCTAGTTGATATAGATTAAACAAAATTTAATATAAGATTAAAAAAAATGAATATATGATTATATTATCATAAGGGATGCGATTCTCCTTCACAATCTCAACACTAAATAAATCCATTATAACTTTAATCAATTTCCAAATCACTATAAGTGGAGAATCTTTAGAAACATGAAAATATTCTTAATATTCACATGCTTAGATATTTAGTTTACCTTTTAAAACATCTTTGATAACCACAATAGTAGGTAAGAAAGGCCTCCCAAGAATAGGCCAAACTTGTTTATTACACACTATTTTAAGGACAAGAAGTTGAATGGGAACATTGAGATTTTATACATTAGCTCATATATATTATAATATTCCATAATGATAATTTATTTTCAAATCCACCAATTATAGAGAAAAATAAATTAGATTCAATTCCATAAGACCCTAATTTTGAAACAAGGATAAAGTAATAACATTGATTACAACTCCTAAGTCCAAAAGATTGTTTATTCCCTCAAATCCTCATATTCAACAAGTAATAAAAAATCTTCTATTTTCTTTCAATTTTGGTGGTAATTGTTTCTGAAAAATTTCCCTATAACACTTAGTGAGATTAATGGTAGTATACTATCCCTAATACCTCATATTGGATAAGAAAATATTATGAAATTATGATATATGATGGAATCTAGATTAAGGCCTTAAAAATACATTTTAATTTTAAACGGCTTAAAAATATGAGGACATTTTAAAAAATTTGGTTCATCATTATTTTTAAGTATTTCGAGAAAAGGGGATGGAGGGGAATAATTATTTAATATAGGCTGACTCATCTCATAATCCCAAAACCTCACCTTCTAATTTAGTTTTTGAACTTGTTCCCTCCTTATTTTACTTTTTTATTTTTTATTTTTAATTGATATTTCCCAATTCTATTCAAGCTAAATTTTTTCCCAAATACATAGATTCGGAATTTTCAAGATTTTTGACTTTAGATTTCCCTTGTTGATCAGTAATAACTTCCCTTAGTTGATCCTTAACTTTTTCTTACATTTTTATGCATTATTTACTAGTTAAAACCATGATTTTTTCTTTTAGATACAACACTGTTGTGCAACGTAACCTCACCTTGTCCCTAGATCCTAGATCTCTATCATGTTGGCCCATTCGTAACTCAATATTAGTGATTTTTTTATATGTATCAATTTTTATGGAACCAATTTCAGATAACATTTAATGTATTAAACTATTTAACTCCAATTGAGAATTTTAAGACTCTTCATGATTATAATATGTTAATTTTGGACTAGATTTTGACTAGAATATATTGGAAAAAATATTACTTCAAACTCCTTATTATTTACATGACATGTTTGGGTGATTCCTATAACTCTTATTATATGAATTTTAAAAAAGATCAATATTACCTGGATTTCTAGCCCTATAATCCATAAAATAGGAACTCTCATCATAATGAATGGGTAAATAAAAGTTTGGATATAACATCCTAATATGACCAGACATACCATAGTATATGAATTTTTCCCTAAGTGTGTCTTTATTAACCACATAATCCTGATACTGGGTTTTAATCAAATGGATAGACCATTTCCTTGTTATATTATGTTTTGAGGTTTTCTCCATTTTATAAAATATTTTCTTTAATTCCTCAGTTTTTGATAATAAAAATCACCACTATAAAGCTAGTCAAAAAATTCCTGGTTGTATGGAGTGAGACCCTTATAAAAAATTTCTGTTAAAAGTTGAAGAATGATATAATGATTGAGAATTTTTTGAATAAGACACACACACACACACACAAAAAGACACACACAAACACACACATATATATATATATATATCATCTTAGTTTTTTAATTATAACTCTCTCATACTAAATGAATCCAATGATTTCATAACCCCCCATGATAGCTATATCTCTAGAATCGAATATCCCTACAAACAAGTTGAATAGCAGGTCCCAATTGTCAAAAATTTAGTCATCATTGTTTTGAAACCATACTCTATACATTATTTTGGAGAAAAAAGAAAACTTTTAAACCTAATATGATCCTAAAAATTCTCATGAAATGATAATTTCTAAACTATGAATTAAAAATCTCTTATAAACTCCAAATAATATTCACCTAGATACCTATTAAATTAGGTTAACATGGAGAGGTACTATTATTTCATTTCAATGTTCATAACTCCGGGGTATAAATGTATGAAATGTGGATTATTAAAAATATTTTTAAGATAGAAATAACTCAACCTAGGCCCATAAAATATTTAATTCATAGTTTTAGATGTACCTAAAATTTTGTTTTTGAATAACACTCTCATAATTTCTAGATTTTGATTTTCTATTTCAGCCTTTTCTTCGTCCTAATTGTAGTTCAATGAATATTTATTACAGGTATTATTATTTTAAGTTCATATTTATTATTTTATCTTATGTTCATATTTTTTCATGTTCAAAAAAATACAAAATGAAACACAATAGTTAAATAATTAAGTATATTATCATATTAGTTTTAGATTTTTTTAGAAATATATTAAGTTAGTTAAAAAAAATGTTCATAAAAAGATTCATCGATTTTTTTTGAAATTTTGTTATTGAAAACATTCAAATTTAATTATTTATAAAACCTACCATAAGTATTAAAGTGAATGTAGGATTATCATATTCCACATTGAGGTCTAAAATAACATTTTTTAAAAAATAAAATTAAACCAAATCAATCTAAAAATATAAAAAATGAAAGGGTGACAATGATTGTAAAAGTGATATGAAAACAATAGAAGTGGAATAATGAAAGAAGTAATTAGTATGAGATAAGAATAACGGAAAAAGTGATGAGTTGAGGAATTAAATATATTTGTTTTGATTTTGTTAAGAAATGATTTCTATCTGACCAATTGAAATCAAAATTATTCTAATTATTCAAATTATAGTGGTTTAACACCTAGACATCACTTGGTGCTCAAAACTATTAATGTTATCTTTTATGAAATGATTGTTTGATCAAACCTAAGATAATGTTTGATTGTTTATAGAGAATATAATCATTAATATTTTCCATTTTTTAGAATTTGGATTGATATTCATAATTAAATGAAAATTCCACTATTGTATCATACCGATTTATAAAGGATTGTGAAATTGATTATATTAATGAATAAAATCGAGATGACTGAACATGAAATCACAAATGAAATATTTACATGAATAATGGATGAAAATGGGAATAACTGAAATCCATTGTAATCTAATTCCCGAAATTTATTTAGCTATTTATTTTCAATATAGTAAAAAAATATTTATCCAACAAAAAAATCATGTAAAAAAATAACAGGAAGAAAGAGTGTAAGATAAATAATCATATCTGATTAAGTCATCCTTAGTCCTCCACCTCCAGATCCTCAGTACCATTCTTCATGAGCAATATGTTATGTTTCCGTAGTAGATATATCTCTAAACTAGTGATTTTTTCCATTTTAAATGAGTTCATTCATCATCTCCTATGTCGATGCTCACAGATAACACCTTTTACAGCCTCAAACCCATAGATTCTATGTGGAATGGGTGACTATTAACCATGTTCCTCTGGTGACTCATGATGAGTTCTCTAATAAATGTTGAGATCCCTACATAATTCTTGATTTCTCTTCTGTTAAATCTTCCTTGAGAAGCTTCAATTATGATCTTCTGAGGCTCCCAAGTGATCATCTTCAAGGATTCATTGTTAAAATATTAATTTATGAAAAATGGAACATTGTAATTTATAATTCCTTCCATACCTTTATGTAGTTTTTTCCTATCAAATTTATCATCACACGAATTCTGAAGCATGGTGGTACCTTTACGTATCTTTTTCATGCCAATGTTACCCTTATATGAGCATTGAAGTGTGTTGGTACCTTGATGTGAGTCTTTATAGATTCCCTTATGCGAGCATTCAACCACAAAAATACATGGACACCTTATGTGATATTTAGTCGCATAACACTACCCAAATTTAGGTCACCAACTCCACAAAAGTGCCCTTTAATACTATTTGGAAGCAGTGGATATTAGCTTTATGTAATGCAAACCATATATAGAGTGGGAAATACATTTATGTGGAATATTTTATGTGATGTGTACCATTATATAACTTGTTTGAAGCAGCACGTACCATTAAGTGAATATTGAAGTGAGAAACTACCCTTGAATAGATGTTCAACCACACAAAAACACCATTTAGAAAGTCTTAAACTATGAAGCACTACATCTACACGTCTTGAGGCATTGGAATTTATGAAATTATCTTTACTTAAGTAGACTTACCCTTACACTGGCCAACACTACCATTTCACAAGTTCATTTTACCTTTACGTCGGTGCCTAAACACACAACATTCAATAATAAAAATAATTAAATAAATCATTAACTAAAATGTCAAATAAAAGGAATAAATAAAAAAATTGAATTTTAAATTATTTTTACTAATTAATAATTTTTTTATGAAATGATACTAAAAAATAAACATCAATTAATTTATCAGTAGATTAATTTTAAAAAAACGAAAAAATATTTATTTCACAGAACAAATGAATAATCAATGAAAAACAAATTAATACTAAAATTTAATTTCAAAATTATTTTAATTAAAAAATTTATGAATAAAAAAATTAATAAATTAATTAACAAAACAAACCTAATTATTATATAATTTCACTAATTTAAAAAAACTTCTATAAATTAACCACAAATCTATAAATAACCATTAATTCGATAGCATAGAAATATAAATACATAAATAGTATAATAAATAACACATGAAATAAAAACAATGAAAGGATACATCATGAATCATCATTAAAATTTATTTTTGTGTAAAATAATTTTATTTTTAAAAATAATTATTTCTAAAAATGATTTTCATTATGTTTTGGGAACTTATATTAAAATTAATTATTATAACTTATAGAAATTGAAACTTCTAAAATTGAATCTATATTTTAAATTTTTTAACTAATATTAGGTGAAAAAGTTATGTTATTTTTTTCATAACAAATATTAACCATGGTAATTATTTATCACCTTGATTAAGGTTAAAATGTGTTAAAATGGTTAAAATTAAAGGATAAATATTCAATATAACATAAAAAATTGATGAAATGTCATTAGTTTTATTTATTTCAACCATACCCTTATCAGATTTTAATCCTCAATAATTTTAAGCCACTTGAATTTATTAGGACATATATTATATTATAATGTTTCATGTAATTAAGTGTTTTATATAGACCTCACTTATAAATGGGAACCTCATCTTCCCTCTTATACAAACTACTTGATTCACTTATCTCCACCATCACCTACCTAAATAACTTTCAAATATTAATTTTCTTGACCTAGAGTTCTTGGTATCTCTATAATACAACTTTCATAAAGCTTTAGGTATAAGATGAAGGGAATTACCAAAGAATAGGTATTTGTTTATAATAAGAATTCTCATTTTATTTTTTCTTAAACATACTAAAAATATTTAATAAAAGAATAATTTTTTTATAATTGTATTTTCTATACTGAGATGCTTTTATTTTAACGAAACATTCATTTTATATCTCCTTTTCATCCTAAGGAAAATGAAGACATCACTTGTACGTACATATATACTGCTACTTCCACAAAGTGATGTGTATCATTTTTCATCATGGAGAACATGGATGGTTATAAAAGTTAAATTAATGAATTTTTATGATATTTATGAAATAAATATAATAATGAACATATGTGATATCATCTACCTTCTTTAACTTTTTTCTAGTCGAAAAATAAATGAACTCTCATGCATATTTGTGGACTATGAACTCCACAAAGAGATGTCATTCATTTTTCTATTACCTAATTATAATGGTGATTCAAAAAATTTATATAATGAATAGAAATTATATTTAAGGAATTTTTAACACCTGATATATTATGGAATCATTACATAACACCTTAAACAATGGTTAATATATTGAATTATTTTTTGGGAAATTTACTTAAAAACATTAAGTGTACAACATAATGAAGAAATATTCAATCAATAAAAATAAAATAAATATAAAAGAACCTTAAAAAATAAATATATATCAAAAGGATAATAATAAATTATTCAATAAATTATAATTGATTATTCAGAAGGATATAATGTATCCCTCCCAGAACGAATCCAATGTAAGGGTTTATCATCTCACATTTATTTCTATTATACATATGTAATATTCAAAAATTTCTTAATTTTCATAGTGTATATAGTTTCTATATGCTAATTTTATGATTATTGTTATAAATATTATATGTATTCTAAAAAAAAGGTTCCCTCTTTCATGTGGTTTTGATTCTGAGACTATTATAGTTATGGTTTTTTGTCTCAATTCCACTACACTGATAATTATTTTATATTATTCTCCTAATTTATATTATATGTTTTATATACTAAACCTTTTTGATATTATAACAATAATTAATATTCATTAATAGTATTTAATGTTACAATTTATATTTTCTATTTTAAGGGCCTTGGACTCAAAAACTATAATATAACATCACTCTTATTATGGATTGTTTATGTTTAAATTTATGTTGGGAGAATTATATGATATTTCTCTAATTAAATCAAATATATTTTATTCCCATCATATTATTTCATGGGTTTACTTTTTTTTAATCACACATTTTCTCTGTTTCATTATGAAATACCAAAAGAATTTATTTTAATAAAATCCTACCTTTTTTCATTTTTAGGTTCAAAATATTTTTCTTTAATGTCCAAATCTAATTAAAATTGTTCCAGGGAAGATTTCAAAACTTTTAAATGATCTTTAATGGTATTTTTTAATAACATAAAAATTTATTACAATTATTTAAAATAAACCTTTTAAAATTTCTCTAAGGAAGCCATTTTTGAATTTTTAAAAAATTGTGAAATGAATATTATTTTTAACGTATACGACATGAATAAAATTTCTCAACTCTATGACCAATAGTTTTTTAGCTTCCACAAAATGTTTCCAAGTTTTTTTAATTGTTTTTATAATATTCTGTAATTTTTTAGATTTTATATTAAATTAAAAGTAATAATTTTCTAAAAACATGATATGAATTTTTTAAATTAGTTATGGTACTATTTTTAAAATATTTTCCAAAGAATTATATAAATTTAATTTAAATATTTCACTTCCATATTTATTATAATTTTTAAAATAAGTTCCTTTACATAAAAATAATCATCTATAATGAATTGATATTTAGATTTCATCCTTTATTGATTTGTGGATTATACCATAATTTTTGATAATTCACTTTCTTATGATCAAGTTATATATCACTCTTCATTACTCACAGAAAGTTATTCTTGTCCATCATGTAAATATTTTATGTATCATGGATGTATTCAATATCATTTCTTCTACTTTGAAAAATATAATTAATGTTATTATCCCAAGGAATAAGTTAAAAGTGATGGGAATATATTTTTTAAACTATGATTGATCTATATCAAGACATCACATTTTTAAGAAAAGTTTAATTTTTTATTGGTGAAATTTATGGACATTTAAATATTTGGACTTCCATATACTATTGTTCGGGTTTTTATGCCTATGTTGACGAGAATATGTTTTTTTATTTCTATAAATTTCTCTCAAAAGGTATATAAAAAATTATAGAATGTTTTTTCTTTAGATTTGTCCTTCACATTTTTTGGAATTATAATCTCCTTTTAAAGACTCTACCTAGAATCTAAATGGAGTGGTGGAGTTTGATCCTTTAAAGTATTTGGAACCCACCCATGCCTTCTTGGATTGTAGTCCAAAATCTTATGGAGTTTAGTAACATTACCTTGATGCATTGAAGATGATTAAATAAGTTGAGGAGATCTTTGATTATCTCAGGACTCTTGTTCTATGAGGGTCAAGTCTATCAATTCCTTATTTGAAGGACTTGGCTGAATGTAGTGGGAAGTTGTGATATCATATCGTATACATTAATTAATATCTTGTTAATTATTCATTTTATTCTATATTTAATGGAATTATCATGAGAATGTGAATAAGTATAATGTTTATAAGTTCTTGGGTTTCGGTTATGGGGAGCTATCAGTTGCGGAGAATTCCTAGAAATTCACCAGTTTGGTATGTTTCTTACCTAATATTTTGGTGATGAATCCCTTAAGGATATATTTTTCAGAATATATTCTCACCTAGACCAAGGTATTGTCATCTTAATGTACAATTTGATATCTTATCCATTGGTGTTTTAAAGAGACAAGTTATTTAAAGTAGTTCTAATAAAGTGACATGATGTTGTTAATGCATCGTTCACAGCTGGATTAGGTGAATATTTATTATCTGGTCGTCCATGGGAGTTTGTTGAGTGGGGATAATATTCTTGGGAAAATAAGGGTAATCTCATGCAGTTTTAGTGTGGGGAACCTAGCCATTCCATGAATTCATTTTTGAATGCCCTAAAATTTTGTTATATGGTGTGTTTTTTAGGGTCTCCTTAGGTGGTTTTGTAAGTTGGGATTATAATAAAGAATGTTTTTTATTAGGTTTATTGTCTCCTAACTATAAGATAACAGATTCTTTAAGACATAATGGATCTAGAAAATGTCCTCAGAGTGAATCTTTTTCATGAACTAGAGGAGATGATGGAACTGGATGATGTCATCCTTCTTGTTGTTCCAATATCAAAGTAGAAATAATTTGGGTTTTCCTTATTGTATCTCATTATTATTTGGATACATTCTTTTTCTGGGATCACTTGTGGATTTAATTGGTCCCTTTGTGGAATTTCTGTTGTAAATCATGGTTATGATTGTGTCGTTGATTTCACTTTCTTGATATCTCTATTGTTGTACTACTTGGGATGTAGTGTAATATCATGAATACAACCTCAACATTAATGGGGTTGTTTTATTCAATTTACATAATTTTTCATCCTTCAATTGGTGCCTCTCTATGATTTTTTTGGACACCCTTTCGGTTTGTTTTTTTCCAAACTACCCTCTTATCATTACCTTGATGAATATAGCTCAATCTTTAAATGATGTACAATATCCCTCATGAGAGTGTAGTTCCATGTTTGTGTACAATCTTTATTAATTCATGTTGTTTTGGGGTTAGAATTCGAGGTTCATGGGAATATTCTCAAGTTACTATGACTATGTGGATTTCTAATAGTCTTGTAACCCCATGTTTCTACTGGATTATTGGATGATCTCATTGAGGGGTGAGGATCTATATTAAAAATCCTCAATTAAAATTGAGTACATGACTGGGGTAGATATAATTTTTAGTTATGTTTGTTGCTTCTGGATGTTTTATCCTAGATATATATGGAGAGTATTTTATCATTTTAGGAATAATCATGTTGTTTCAGATGTTACATTCCTTGAGGTTTTAGTGTCAAATCATGATCTAAGTCTCTTTTTTGAGTTAAAGATATGTGATTTGATAGATAGTTTCCACATTTTTTATAATTTTTATGAATATTTAAATGGTGGGGAGACCTATTATTCGTCTTTTATTATTTATGGTTCCTTCTTATTGTTTTCCAATTTTTATTAGTGTTATTATGTTTTTATTTTGATATGTTTTTTCATCTTAGATTTTTTATGGGTGGATTTTTTTGTAATCATTCTTCTATTTCTTAGACCATACACCTCATGAGTTGAGTGTGTGAGTTACTTTAGTATTGTATTTTTACCTCTCAAATTAGATACTTTTTGGGGTCATAAATCCATATGGTGGATAGAATTGTAACATGCTTATTTTTTATAATAAATAAAACCCCTTTATGGTTTTTATTTATATTTATTTTTAATTGAAATTAAAATATTTTTAACATAAATTTTTACCCTAATGCATGGTATAGGGTCTACATAAGGGTAATTTCTTTCTCCCTGTATTAAGGGTTATTTTTTAGAGTTACATTAATATCCGTCCTTCTTCTCATTTTCATGAGAAGGTGGAGGAATGTTACTCTACCTTAGGAGACATCTCCAAGATGTCAAAGGGTCTTAATAATCGTATAAGGGCATTAATACACATCAGGGACAAATTTACCTTTAGAGATAAAACACAAACCTAACATTTCATAACCCAAAAAACTCTATACGATATATGAAAAAATTAAATAAAATCAAACATTTCTTTCAGTTCAACCAAAATTGAACCATATTCTATATCAGAAGACTACAATATCAAAGTACACAATAGAATACTGTAAAATCACCACTACACGAATACAACTATAACTCCAAATATCCACAAGCTCCATGATCTATCTTCATAAAATATACCAAGAATCAAAAGGAAGTGATAAAGATGTGTGATACTTTAATTTATCCCACATCTCGATAAAAAATATCTGTAAAAGAACCAAACTTCCAAAGAAGGGGTGAGTAATGAAACTTAGAATATTTTCCCCAATGACTTCCCTACTCATTCCACTTGGATAAAAAAAGTTAGAAGCATTTATATAAAAATAATTTATATAAAAAATTTATAAAATAGTTCATATCAAATATAAATAAGATCCAATGAAACCATTTTCTCAAAACAACATCATGTTACAAGGAAATAAACAAAACCAAGTTCTAAAATCATTTCATAAATTATTATTTTGGAATAATGATCCCATTTCACTTGTTCACACATCCAACCTTGCATGAAAACCTAGACCTCCCTATACTCGCAAGTGGTGACTCATCCTTTCACTAAGTTGTCACCTAGTGAACCATTTGATGGTGGAGATCCCTAACCCTTGTCCACCACACTATGATAGGGGATACTCCTTACCGTTATCCATCCCAAATGCACTGCAACACACAAAACCATTATGCCAAAACCTAATTAAAAAAAAACCATTTGAATCAAGATAAATTTTATTGAAACCACATTTCCAAAAACCAATTCAATAAATTTCAATAAATCCATATTTTATTGAAAAAATTTCAATTAAACCATTTAGAAAAATGCATCAATCCCACATTTTAAAATTCATATTATAAAAACATGCAAACACAGTCTATGGACAAAATAATTTCAAAAATTACACAATTTCACAAGAAACTCACAAACCATCACTAAATAAGGTTTTACCATGATTTTTACAATAGTTTAAAATCCAAATACAATAAAAATATTTTAAACATGTTATTCATATGATAAATATAGGATTAGAGAGTGAAACCACCTACCTCAAGAATTATAGAGAAAATGAAGAATGGTGTTCAAGCATCCTCAAAACTAGTTTAAAACCTAACAAAACTTCCAAAGATCCCTTCCCATATCATAAAAAAGACATCACTACTCATATGTGGAATGAAATATTTTAGGTATAACAACACCAGGTGTAGATCTAATAATCCGAGATAAAGGAAGATGTTAATCTAAATAAAATCATCAAGAATGATGAAGAACACTGACTTACTACAAGAATCTGGCTTCAGAATAACAACAAAAGACTTTTTATTGGTTCCAAACTGATGGGAGAATCCACCTTAGCCATAGAGTAGAATAAATCCTGAATTAGGGACGTTTTGGGGAACAAAATATGGGTTAAAAGATAAAGGAAAACTAGATCCACTTTTTTAGGATCTGGTTTTTTTTCATGCATGGATTGGTCTCACAATTATACAAACTGTGTTCTAATTGTCCATTAACCATTACCTCAAGGAGTGAACATCATACTGTTATCTCACATGGTTTTCAAATCATTAACCAACCACGCCAAAGCCTCTATCTCAAAATGGACAATACCACATTTCAAAATGTCCGGATTCTCCTTGGTGTATGAATGGTTTTGAAAAACCATGAACTTCTCATGCACCTTCCCTTTTTCCTATATATCATTATTAATGGTTTTCCAAAACCATTCACCAACCATTCACCTATAAAAAATCCAAAAAAACACTCCAAATGTTCTCTAAACTTTCCCAAACATCACCAATATACTTCATATACTAATAGAAGCACAATTAAATGGCAAATTACTTGAAAACGAGGGTAAAAAATTATCCCCAACATTGGACTTTATGTCCCCAGAATGTAGATAAAAATCTTTTCATTGAAATAGTTCCAGTCATTACTCTTTTATTTTTTTATCACATTCCCAAGTCACTTCCTGAATCTGACCATGATGAAACGAAAAACCGCACTAGGCCGATGCTTTTTCCACATAATTTTTTCTATTTCCTATCCAAAATCCACATAAGAATATGTACCACTGAGGAATTCGGAAATAGGCCAATGTGAACCCATATGATGACATGTTCAGGATGAGGATGATAATTTTTCAATTGAATTACGTGGAAGACATTATACACCACACTAAAACATTGTGGCAAAGCCAGCCGATTTTCAACCTCTCCAACCTGTTTCGGCATATGAAAAGGTCCTTTGTATCGAAGAGATAACTTCCCCTACTTCCCAAAATATAATTGTACATGAATAGTAGAGATACTCATGAACACCTGATTTATCACTGCGAATGACAACAAATTTTGATGATTATCCACATAATATTTCAGATAAATCATAGCCATCTATATACATTTTTTGATTAGCTAAATATTATCCATTTTTTATTGGAAATGGATTGGACCAACTAGTAACGTATCACCAATTTCCACCCAAAAAAGTATAGAATGACCGAGAAGACCATAAAATACTTCATAAGGATCCATTTTTATTGCGGGTTGATAGCTATTTTTATAATAGAACTCCAATAAAGTAATGTGTTCCTCCCATAAGCCATTGTAATCCATTACACAATTCCACAACATTTCATCTAATTTTTGTATCCTCCTTTAGGATTAGCCATAAATATGAGGATGATACCCCATACTCATTGCCAACTACGTCCTAGGGGATTTCTGTAAGGATCTCTATAAATCTGATGTAAACCTCCGATCTCTATCCAATATGATTGAAACTATTACACCATGCCACTTTACCACTTCCATGATATATATTTTGGATAGATCCTCCTCCGTATGAGTTTCAAAATTAGGAATGAAATTGGCCAAAATTGTGAGCTGATCCATAATCACCCATATGGAATCGTGTTTCCAAACCATTCTTGGGAGACTTGTTACAAAATAAATTACTATATGCTCCCATTTCCAAATCAGGGTAGGTAAATAATGCAACATACCTACTCGTCATTGATGCTCTTCCATAACTTGTTGACAAGTTAAGAATCCTGAAACAAACACAGGAGCATTTATTATCATGCAACTGCATGAAAACTATGCTTTGATAATATTATACATCTTTGGTATTCCTATATGAATAGTCCATCTCTAATAGTGGTAAGCATGGAGACAATTTTCTTGAAAATCTATAGGTACAGACATCCAATTTCTAAACCACAACACAAAACTATCATCCAAATTCCACACCTCAATGGTCTCCCTACTATTCAGTTTTGAACTCATCGCAATACATTTTAAATCATATGTATGTGCCTATTTAACCATCTTCACCATATCATTAATCAATGAGAATGTAATGAAAATCACAACATATCCCCGGTCTTCACATTACAAACACATTTCAGATTTTACTGGAATCAACTACCACTCATCTAACATCTCCTTTTCTAACAGAGTATATGAATTATTTCTTAATTTATCATCCATTGTATTTCCATTCCCTAGGGTGTACATGGAGTTAATGTTAGACATTTGGAGAAAATAAAATCATGTTTTTTTGTCTAGATTCAAATATATTTGTGAAAAAATATGTTACAATATATTTTGAAATGTAAACATAGTAAATTTCTCACTAAATATGTAATGATGAAAATTCTTCAAAGAATAGACTATGAAACCTAACTCCAAATCATTTTTTGGGTAGTACTTCTCATGAACTCATATCTATCATGATTCATAAGATAAAAAATGATCTCATTACAGGGGAACACACACCATCCTAGATCCTAAAGCATCACAATACACCACATACACTTGTCCCGATTTTGGAAATATCAAGATAGGTGTAGTTTTAAGGCAATCCATTAGCTCTTGGAAATAATTATGAAAATTTTCATCCCATTGGAATGGAAAATTTTTATTTTTAAAAGCTACTATAGGTAAATCTAGTCATGGTAATTCAAAAACAAAGAATCAGTAATAACTAGCTAGACCAAGGAATATACATATCACAGAGATATCATTGGCAGTTTCTAAGAGATTACAAATTCTATCGGTTCTAAATCTTCTTAGACACCTATTTCAAAAATTTCCTTACTATGAAAATTTACATCTTGTATCCAGAAATAACACTTTGATAACTTGGAATAGAAATTATGATTTCCCAAGATTCCCAACACTGTCTCCAAGTGTTGCTCAAGCTTAGACCTTTTCCTTGAATACACTAGTATTTTGTCCATAAAGACCACAAACAAATTTCTTGATATCTATGAAATATCTGATTCATCAACACCAATAAATCCAATGGTTCATTGGAAAGTACAAAAGGAATTAACATGTATTCATAATGGCCATATCATCTTCTAGAAGTTGTCTTTCAGAATATCCTCCTTTAAAACTCATAATTGGTGATATCCTGACCACAAGTAAATTTTAGAGAACCACTAAGATCCCCTCAACTGATCAAATAGATCATTAATTAATATAACTAGATATCTCTTCTTTATCATAACTGGGTTATGCTTATATTAATCCACACAAATATGAAGAGTTCCATCTTCCCTCTTGACAAACAAGACCGATTCTAACCATGGTGATGTGCAAGGACAGATGAACCATTTTATTTCTATATGTTCCAACTACACTTTCAAATACATTTATTCTGTTGGTTCCATTCGATAAGGCAGAATGGAGATAGGAGTGGTCCCTAGAAGTAGATCAATTGAAAATACCATAACCTAGATTCTTAAAGTTAGTGCCTTATTTCATTACATTGGCTTGATTACAGGAAAGTAGTATCCTTAAGGAACAAATAGATTAGTATATTTGGAAAACCAGATACAAACATAAGTTCACATTACAACATGAAAGGAAATACAATATAGAAATTCTTTTGACAACATCCACAACTCCTAGGCTATCCTTGCATGTCATTCATAATATACCTCTTCATGTCCTGGGAAAATGAAATGGGTGAGATCAAATTCTTAGTAATTGTAAGAAATAAAAAGGAATATATCATATACATAAACATTAGGCACGGTGAATAACTAAAAACATATGACTTTAAATATAAATATGAACACATTATGGAAATAATAATTGCTAAATAAATAATTCCATAATAAAAAATAATCATGGGTATTATACTAGTCAAATAACCACATGAAATTTCAATTACTATTTTCATAATAAGGGAACTCATAGTGGTATAATTCAAAACTATATCATCAATGCATCATGCCAAGACCATAAAAAACAATTTTGTCAATGCCTCATGCCAAGACTGTAATTTGTCTCATGAGACATACCAATGCATCGTGGGGATATAGAAGGCCCCACCCATCACATAATAAGTCCTATTCGTTCCTTATATGAATGGAGATAAATATAAACAACATATAAATTCATATTGAAACTAACATATGAAATGTAAATATATTTCCCCAAACATTAAGCATTAAAACTAACCACTCAGAGTAAATTGGTGAATTGTTTTAAGATAGAACATACACAGTTAAAATAACAATAAAAAATTTCATTAAATATGGTAGATTATGGAATAAAATATTATTCCCAATAATACAAAGGAATCAATTATGGTGTTGAAATAGATGAAGATACTTATATAAAATCAACGAGTAATTCATGAGATAAATAAACTTTTACTTTGAAAAGAAGTGTTATTTTGGGAAAAATATTTGTATATAACCAGAATTGAAGTAATATAGTATTTTATTTATAAAAGGAGTGATTTTAGAGGGACATTTGTTGATAAAAATAGATTATATATTTCCCATGAAAATAAGTAATAATTTGAGGAATTCCCATGAATTGGGCTAGTATTTCAGGACGAATTTTTGAAAGATCCTTCTAAAACATATAATTACCATAAATGAAAGTATGATTATGGTTGGTTCAAATATATAGAACATTTACACAGAATTTATGAGCAATAAATATGAATAAATATGAATTTAATTGTTTTAAGTAGAGAATAATTGTAACCCGAATGAAAATGGAGGTCCGGGTAGAAAACCCTTACCTTAAGTATGATGGTGTTCTTAACTTGACCTTAGTGTCATGGATTACCAAATTAAATTCATTAATTAACATTTTTAGATTCTATTCATTATTTATTTGATTTATTATAGAATTATTAAGTTCATCATGTCCTTTTTCATGGGTTTTAGAGGTTCAATTTTATTGTTTGATATCATTTTCTTCCTTGGCATTCATAACCGGTTTACTTATATACATGTATGGATAAACATGTAAGCGGAGATTGGTTGTCCAGAGTAGAAGTTTTATTTTATTTTTTAACATCTATGTGATTAAATAGTTATAAAATTTATTTGGTCATTGGGAATGAAGATGAATCATTATATAAAACATTATTAACAATTATTTGGGTTAATTGGAGGTTTTTGATCATAAAGTTCTCATATAAATTAATATCATGAGTACTAAAAGATTACAGAAACATAAATAAGTTATAGTACATATATTATAGTTTGGTTCAACCATCAAAATGGTTTCATGTCCCAAATTGAAGATGGTAGTATAAATTGAAAACATGTCATCGTAGAATGTGATAAATTAACACATCTGAGATGGTGTGTTCATTAATAGTATAAAAGAAGGGGAAAGTAGAGATGATGATGAATTATTATATCTTTATAACAAAATTATAGTAAATTTAAGGTAATAGAGTTATCAAAACAATTTTATGAAAGGATTTGAGGAAATAAAAGGAAAATAAATGAACCCCAAATAAAAGAAATGAAATGAAGATTTTGCCTCTTGAAGTTATCTTCCATGAGAGCATCTTTAGGGGAGAGGTTTTTGTCTTTTTATGGGACCAAGGGCTACTAGATGTGGGAGAAGAGATTTGGAGGAGATTTGAGAAAAATTTAGACAAGGTAGAAGGCTTGATAACAGTGATGATAAGAGGAAGTGAGGGGGAGTTATAGTGGAGGATTTGGTGATTTTTGAATATCTTATTCATTATTTTATTATTTCCCTCAAGCCAACCAATAGTGTTGATTAATGTGACCCATAATAATAATAAGTGCATGTTTGTTTGAAATAAGTGTGCTCAAATCACCCATGAATCTAGTAATAGGGAATTTAACTGATAATATATATGTATGGTAAATCACAAATTTTTACGATTCATAAAAAAGTTGAGTATCTTAGAAAAATACCAAAAAACCACCCAAACCATTTTTAAGTGAAAAATTTAAAAATAAACTGCATTTTTTGAAAACAATTTTCTAAATATGATAAATTTCTTTAAATAAAATAATAATTTACTAAAAAATTAACAATTTTAAGACTATAATTCGTTTTAAGTCACCTTGAAAAATAAATCAAGATCTCATTATCTTATAACATTAAGAAAATAAAATAATAAAATGGTTTACTATTAATATTACTATTCATACGAGTATTTTACTATTCAATAATAAATTAGTTTGTCTAATCATACTCTAAGTATCTTACTGAACATAACAGTGTATGTCAGTGTTTCATGAATTAAATATTAAATAAATTTATAAATCCTTGGGGTGTTACATTCTCCCCCCCTCACAAAAATTTCATCCTTTAAATTACCAGAATGTTACCTCACAAAAAGATTTGGGTAGTTCTTCATCATAAGCTCCTCAGGATATCATGTTACTTCTTCAATTCTATGATTTTTCCAAAGAACCTTTACCAGAATTGTTGTCTGATTCTTTGACACTTATTATTTAGTGTCTAGAACCTGGATAGGCTCTTCATAGTAAGATAAGTCAGGTTCTAATTATATTCCTTTGGAAGTGAGGACATGCGTTGGGTCTGGCATGTACTTTCTCAAAAATGAGACATGAAACACATTATGTACTTCAAACAGGCTAGGAGGTATTACCAAATGGTAATCCAAAACTCCAATTCTCTATAGAATTTCAAAAGGTCCAATGTACCTAGTGCTTAGTTTCTATTTCTTCCCAAATATTATAACACCCTTCCATGGAGATACTTTTATGAAAACATAATATCCCACATGAAATTATGAATCCTTTCTTTAATTATCATCATATCACTTTTGTATTCATTGAGCTACTTTGATATGGGTTTGAAAATTCTTTACCATTACAATTGTTTCCTCCACAAGCTCTGGGCCCACACACTTCCTTTCACCAACTTCATCCCAACATGTTGGTGTATGACATCTCTTTCTATACAATGCTTCATATGGTACCATTTGAATTCAATAATGGAAATTATTATTTTAGGAAAACTCCACCTATGGTAAATAATGATACCACATACCTAGAAAATTGTGTGACTTTGATCTCAACATGTCTTCTGATTTTTGGTTCTTCCATTCTTATTTCCCATTAGATTGAGGGTGATAAGAAATACCCAAATGAAGGTGAGTATCCAAGAGATTATAAAGTATTTGTGAAATTTTTTATGTAAATAGAGGATAGTAATCAGACACTATTTAAAGAGGTTCTCCATGAAGTCTTTCAAATTCATGTTTATAGAGCCGTTCAAGGAACTCTAGTGGAAAATAATCCCTTATTGAGAGAAAATGTGCAGATTTTGTAAGTCAATCCCCAATTACACATATTGAATCATTATTTCTTGGAGTTTTGGGTAATACAGTAACAAAATCCAAGGTGATGTCATCCCATTTCCATGAAGGAATTTGTAGAGGTTGCTTAAATCATCTAGGATGTTGTCTTTTAGACTTCACCTATTGATAGACTAAACGTCTTGATAAGTAATCTACAGTTTCCCACTTCATGTTGTCCAACTAGAAATGTTCATTCAATTCTCTATACATTTTAGTACTACTAGGGTGTATATAGAAATTCATGCTATGGGAATCATCCAAAAAACACCCTTTACATGTCGGGTATAGAGGGACCACATAGTATCTTCCCAAATTTCCGAATCCCACCTTCACACATGAGGTCAAGAAATAACCCATCATTCTCAACATTAATTTTCTTTTGAAGGTTATCATAATTGGTATGATATATTTTAATAATTTCTGATAAATATAGTAGGGAAAAATCTAAAAATGTAAGGATATTTCACCTTATTTGATAATTCCACAATCCATATTTACTATATCCATAAACATAGGATCCCTTTCAATCATCATTTTGATTAGGGCTCCATGATACTTGTTATTTAATGCATCTTCTACATTATTTTCCTTCCCTTTGTGGTACTGAATTGAATAATCACAATCCATGAGTATTTCATCCCATATCCTTTACCTAATATTGAGTTCATTCTGTTAGAAGATATATTTTAATCTCTTATTATTTGTATATATCTCACACCTTTCCCCATATATATTGTGTCTCCATATATTCATAGAAATGATTACAACTACTGACTTAGGATCAGGAGTATGATAGTTTTTTAATGAATTTTTAACTACCTTGACAAATAGGAAATAATGCTATAAATCTTCATAAGTATATAACCAAGTCCCTTCATTGATGCATCACTATAGATCACAAACCCATCATTCCACGATGGTAGAGTGAGTATCAGAGCATTCAATAATATCCTCTTTAATTATTCAAAACATTCATCAGATTATTTTTTCCATTTGATAATAACCCCTTTATGAGTAATCTTGGTTAACATGTTGGATGAACAGGAGAAGTTCTAAAAGAAACATTGATAATAATATACTAAACCAATAAAAATCTGTACCTCAGTCATGTAACTTGGTGTAGGCCATTCATGAACTTCCTTTTTCTTCATAGGATCACTAGATATTCCATCATTAGAGATAATGTGATCAAGAATGGAAACTGATTGAAGCCAAAATTAACAATTGATAAACATCCTATATAATTCCTTTCAACTAAGAGTATTCATAATAATGCACAAGTTATCTTTAATAATCCTCATATCTTCTGGATTATACCAATATATCATCAATAAATACCACCAAAAAGTCATCAAGATATTCCTTGAAAAATATATTCATTAGATCCATGAAAAAAGAGGGTTCATTAGTCAGTCCAAAAGGAATTATTGTAAACTCATAATTCTAATACCTGGTTCAAAATGCTGTCTTTGGAATATCTTTCTTTCACAATCACAACTAATGATATCTAGATTGAAGTTCAATCATTGAAAAATATTGGGCTCCATGTAGTTGATCAAAGAAATTATCAATGTGGGGTAGGGGATATTTTTTCTTTATTATTATACCATTTATCTCCCTATAGTCAATTCACAATCTCATATATCCATCTTTCTTTTTAAAAAAAAGAATAGAGGATCCCAATGATGAAATACTAGGGAAAATAAATCCGTTATCACTAAATTCTTCTAGTTCTTTCTTCAACTCTTCTAATTCAACAATGGTTATTCTATAAGGAATCTTTGATATTAGCAATGAACTTGGAATTAAATCAATAGAAAACTAAACCTCCCGATCTAGAGGACATTTTAGGTATATTCTCTAGTAAAACATAAGTATATTCTTTAAAAAAAGGTATATAATCAATTAGAATATTACTTTCCTAACTAAAAGATATTGATTTTTCATCCTACCCAATAATTACATTCAGTAGAGATACAGGGGGTGGATCTACATAAGAATCAGATGGTGATGCTTCTTCTCTAAAGATAATGGATTCTACATAATTCTAAAAAATTATTACCACCTTCTTATTGCAATATATTTTTCATATCACGATTCAAAATCCAATCCTTACCAATGATTATATCAATGTCAATCCGGGGTATAATAATAATATTAGAAGATAAATCATGTTTATATTCCATAATGGGGATTGCCTAACACATCTTTTTTTGCAATGATAGTTACATTAAGAGTTATTAATGAAAACTCATTTATTAAATAAAATTGGAAGTATCTAATTTTGTTGGAAAACTTGTAAGATATGAAAGGACGTGATGATCTAGAATCAAATAATTCTTTTGAATAGTTTGAGGAAACCATTATAGTACCTTCCACCACATCAGTAGGGACTTCAATGTTAGCAGTTGTGATCACATAAGCTTGGAATTTCTCCCTTGGCCTTCTTTGGGGAATGTTTCCTTAAGGCCAAGGAAAATCATTTGTATAATGTTTCCTCTCCTTTAAATTGTATCATTTAACATTTTTAGATTATTTATTCCCTTAAAATCCTAGGATAGGTGGCCTTTTTCTCCTCACATGTAAAAAACAACCATAACCTTCAAGAAAGTACAAGGGTTTCTCTTCCGAAAATTATCATTGGGTGGAAGGTAAATTCTTATCTTCTTCCCCATTTCCTTATTTCCTTTTGATTATTTTGTAGTATCCCTCTTCTTCCCTTTAATTCCCTTAAAATAATAAGACTTAGAGAATTACTTTTTTGTCTTGATAGAACATTAGACTATATCATTGTATGTTGAGAAACATTGGGAGAATAGATCCCTTCAGAGTAATGGCTTTAAACCATCAAATAATCGATCAATATTTCTTATTGTATTACATATGTAGTACTTGGATTGTATTTCTAACATTGTGATGTTAAATTAATACATTGAAACATTCTCATTCTCTTTTTCCCTCAGATTCAGAAACTGTATTTCCTTATCTACTCACTGTTCACGAGGGAAGTATTTTTCTAAGAATATTTTCTTAAAATAAATCCATTCCATTTTTTATATTTCTTCTTCCTCATTTTTGTTTTGAATTAAATACCACCATTGATCCATGTCTCCCGATAGATGATAAACCTCCATGAAAACCTTATCACTTTCATTACATACCAAAGTGCAAAATGTCTACTCTAATGAAATTATCCACAGATCCGCTATGAATGAGTTTAGTCCTATTAAATTATGAAGGATGTTATGAAATAAAATTTTCTAACAAGTCTCCTCAACATTGTGGACCCAGATTCTCTATAATGGTAATGTTATTATTTATATCATTAGTCAGCTATCCCATTATAGTTATAAGTTTCTTAGCAATAGCTGTAGAACCAGATCCAACATCATTATCATTCATTCGATAGAAATCTCTGAATGGGATACACATATTCAGGAAATTTCCATTCCTTCCACAAGGAACCATTTTAAAATAATGACATACACTGGATTAGGTTATGCATTATAATGTATAATCTCAGCACAAAAAAATACTTTGCATAAATTGAATTATTATACATAGCTAATCTCATAATTATAAACATGGTTTCTTTGAGGAAAAAATTACATTTAAATCCTTAATAATGGCTTGTAACGAAAATGTGAATTATCCTAAGCATATACCTCAGGAGATTCAAGACAAGTTCATAGTAAGGTCCGTTTTCATGTACTAGGATACCTCGGGTCAAGCCCAAAACTCCTTGTCAGAGTTATCACTCCTAGGTACATATGTTCCAGAACCACATCCACTTATAGTATCCAAAAAAGGATGTATTGGATAGAAAAATAAACATAATATATTACTTACCAAAATTATATGTTGTTCTTGTATGTTTTCCTCGAAGTCTATCTGAGGATTTTTTTCCTAATATACATTTTCTAATAGAAGTTTCTATGTTTTCCACTAAACATCCAATGATACCAACTTTCAAGACACAAACATCAATTTTCTGGAGCCGGTGACTTATTTTATTACAATAGAATGATTAAAATAAATTAGTATAGAAAAGGAATGAATAATTTCATATATTTGGAAAAAAAGATACGTACAAAAGTTTAACTTTACAACTTGAAAGGAAATACAATATATAAATTCCTTTATCAGCATCCATTAGATTTAGGATATCCCTACATGTCATTCATAATATACCACTTCATGTCTTGTTCAAATGAAACATATGAAAGGGGTGATATCAATTTCTTAGTATGGTTAATAAATAATCAGAAGATATCCTAAATATAAACATTACTCATCGTGAATAACTAAAACACATGCCTTTAAAAATACACATGAACACATTATGGCAGTAATAATAGATGAATAAATAATGCCATAATAAAGTATAATCATGGTTATTATACAAGTCGAATTACCAAATTAACTTTTAATTACTATTTTCATAATGAGGGAATTCATAATATAGGATATCTTAACATTACCATCAAGGCCTCATTCCAAGACCACATATAACCATTTTGGAAAGGCCTCATTCCAAGATCGTAGTTTGTCTCA
This sequence comes from Viscum album, assembly GCA_963277665.1. NCBI lineage: Eukaryota > Viridiplantae > Streptophyta > Magnoliopsida > Santalales > Viscaceae > Viscum > Viscum album. The sequence goes on along the minus strand of OY728151.1, from coordinate 1,261,329,541 downwards.
CGAGATATACAGATACATCATGGTGATACATAGGGTCTCACCCATCACATAATAACGCAAATTAATTTCTAATTTGAATGGGTATAAACATAAAAATATATACATTCATATTGAAACTAACATATGAAATGTAAATAACAATCCCCAAACATTAAGTATAAACACTAACCATTCAGAGTAAATTGGTGAATGGTTTTAAGATAGCACATACACATTCAAAATAATCATAAACCATTAAATTAAATATAGTATATGATATCATAAAATATTAATCTAAACAATACATAAGAATCAACTAAAGTATTGAAATAGATTAAGACACTTATAAAATCAACGAGTTTTTCTTGAGATAAATAGTCTTTTACCTTAAAAAGAAGATTTATTTTGAAATAATATTTGTATAAAATCATAAGTGAAATAAAGTAGTATTTTCATAAATAAATGATATATTTTTAGGAAGACAATGTTTTGAAAAAATCGATTATATATTACCCTTGAAAATATATAATAATTTGAGAAGTTCCCCTGAATCGACTTCGTATTTCAGGAATAATATTTGAAAGATCCTTTTAAAACATATAAAATCCCCATTAATTAAAGTAGGATCCTGGTTGGTGAAAATATATAAAAAATTCACACAGAATTTATGAGGGGTACATATTAATAAATAATAATTTAATTGAGTTAAGTAGAGAATAAGAGTAACTCGAATGAAAATGGAGGTTCAGGTAGAAAACCCTTACCTTAAGTGTGATGGTGTTCTTCACTGGATCTCAATGTCCTCTCTAAACAAAATAAATTCATTAATAAACATTTAAAAAACCTATTATTTATTTAATATCTTCAGTATATCCTTATTATTTTCATTCATTTCATTATTGATGGGATTAAGAGTTTCAATTTTATTGTTTGGTAGTGTTTTCTTCCTATGTATTATTGATCGATTTACATATATACATATAAGGATTAACATGTAAGATGAGAATTATTATATAGAATAGAAGATGTATTTTATTTTTTAACATCCATAAGATCCCATGGTTAACAAAATCAATTAGTTACTGGGAGTGAAGATAAACCATTATATAAAACATTAATGATAATTATTTCGGTTAATTAGCGGGTTTTTATCACAACAAACTCATATAAATTAATATCAAGTGTATAAAATGATTCCAAGACATAAAATAAGTTATAATACATATATTATTGTCTAGATTGAAAATTAAAATGGTTTCATGACCAAAATTTTAGACGGTAATAAAAATTAAAAACCTGTCGTCCTTGAATGTGATAAAATAACACATCTCGGATGGTGTTTTCATTTTTAGTATAAAAGAAGGGGGAATGAGAGATGGGGATGATTTATTAAATTATCAAAAAACATTCTAGTACAAGTAATTTACTGTATTTATCATAAAATTTGGATTAAATGAGTTTTTGAAAGAAAAATAAAAGAAAGGAACTCGAAATAAAAGGAATGAAATGAGTATTTTACCTCTTAAAGTTATCTTTCTTGAGAGCCTCTTTAAGGGAGGGTTTTTCATATTTTTATGAGAAAAATGGATATTGGACATGGGGGATAATATTTGGAGGATATTTGAGCAGAATTTAGATAAGTCACAAGGCTTTATATGAGTGAAGAGAAGAGGGAGTGAGGGGGGGGGGGGTTATAGTAGAGGATATAGTGATTTTTGAATATCTTATTCATTATATTATTATTTCCCTCAAGACAAACAATAGTATTGATTAATGTGACCCATAATAGTAATAAGTTCATGTGGGTTCTAATAAAGTGTTCTTACATCATTCATGATTCTATGAATTGTGAATTTAACGGATAATTTATATATTCTTTAAATTACCATATTTTACTATTCATAAAAAAATTTGAGTATTTCAGAAAAATTCACCCAAACAATTTTTTGATTTGTAGAATTAAAAAATGAACTCCTTTTTCTGAAAATATTTTTCTAAAAATGATTAATTTAATTTTTGAAATAAAATAATAACTTATACAAAAAATAACAATTTTAAAACAATAATTCGTTTTATATCAACATGAAAAATTAATAAAGATCCCATTATCTTATAACCTTAAGACAATAAAAAATTAATTTTATTTACTATTCAAAATTTTAATATTACTATTTATATGTTTATTCTACTATTCATTAAAAAATAAGTTTGACTTATTAGACTCTAAATATCTTACTGTACGCAACTGCGTATATCAGTTTTTCAAACATCAAATCACAGAGGTGGAAAAAATATGTTTACAGGTAGGTTATAAAAATGTTGTTTTTTATAAAGACTCATAGTTTCAGACATTCAATATTAAATTTATTTAAAAATCCTTGGGTGTTACATCAATCGTATACTCCACTTCCCTTACTTGTCGTTACCCTAAGAAATTTTCATGAAACACATCTAGAAACTAGTAAACCACTACTGGAAAACTGATATTATCAATCTCTTACAGCAATGCCAATGTTAATATCACTAAATTGTATGAGTTAATTCCAACTGCTTGTTCCAAAAATCCTGCTCTACCTACCTTTACTCTTCGGTATCCTCAAAAAAGATGTTCAACACAATTTTCTATTGTGAAACTTACCTTTCTCATATAACAGGTGATATGATCCTTGAATGTTGTAAACCAATCCATACCTAGTATTATATCATATACATCCATCTTCAGAACAAGTAAATCCCATTTTATCTAGACTCCATCTAAAGTCATATAACATTCTCTATACACAAAATCTCGAAATTCTCTTTAACCAAGAGGAGTTTGAAGTTTTATCACAAAGGGAATCATCTCAAGTTTTAAACAAATAAAATCAACAACATGAGAAGCAATACAAGAATGTGATGCACTATTTTAAAAAACACTTTCATAAGGGTATACTTCTAAAGAGTTTTACCTTTTACTATAAATGGTCCAGGCTGGTCACTAACTATCACCTGCTCAGCTCCATATAATTTCTTTGTCGCAATTTTTTCCCTTAATTCCTTGTTGATATTTACCAACCTGATGAGTCACAGTATTCTAGGAATTAACATGGATAGCCCGGTTTAACTGACAAGATTGATTCTTCTACCCTCACCCCATCAAATTCTATGATGCTTTCAATACCCAAGATGTGCCATGAGTACTTAACCTCATAGGACTGTGACAATAGCACTGAAGATGCCCCATCTTGTTTCAATTATGGAAATTTCTTGAGGGTTCCATACTCTCTCACATCATGTGATCAAACTAACCACATTGAAAGCATCTAGGGAGACCCTTTAGTTTTGGAGGAAGATTTACCAATCAATCCATTTGGTTTTGATTCACACCCCCACATTAGAAATAGGTTTCCCCCTTCTTCTTTCCTCTAGCATTCGATTTTTGAAGATTTAATGTGGGTATCAAGATTCTTATTACTCCCATAGAACCTAATATGTCTCTCTCATCCACAGTATCTCTATTTAGAAATTATTTATTATTTATTATATAGATTATTGCAATTTTTGAGAGGATTTTCTACATTAGTCCTACTTAAAAAATGAGTTTCTTTAAGGGTGTGCTAGCCACAACCGCAATTGAAAACTGGATTATGTTAATGAACATTGTGTATATTCTATCACCAAATGATTATCTTATTTCAATACGAAGAAATCTATTCTTTGTTAAATTCTGAATATGTTAGGATAAAATTGATTATTAATCAATTATTTAAAATCCTCCAAACCAAGGCCTTGATCTACTTTAGCCTGCATAGTTAGATCCCACCATAGGTGTTCTAGATCCTCCAAAATATATGTCACCATCTTTACTTTTGTCTCTATGGATGTGCTGATTAAATCAAAGATACGATTCATCTTTTTCAGCCACACCTCTACCTTTTCTGGTTCATAATCACCTTAAAAGATGGGTGGACTCTACTTCTAAAATTTGGTGGAATGAACTAGTTGTCTTGGATCATCCCTTTGATTCATGTTGTCCACTGCCTGAAACACTTGGAAAATACTCTAAACCAGCTAATTGTTCACCTATGGCTCAGGCGAAACTAATTTTTTAGCCGGTTCCTCCAGTTTATTTCTACAATGCCTACTGGGTTCCATTTTCTTGAAACAAAACAAATCCAATAAGTCTCACTCTCTATGAACTGATAGATTAACATTTTAAATTCTATCAAATCAACAATCACACATTGTTTTCCAAAATCAACCATTTTCCATGTTCAACAATTTTCAAAAAAAAATCATTACATGCTTTTGAAAATAAAACTATTTTCAAAATATCAAAATCACGCCCTTTTTAAAAATATTTCATTTAAAATAAATTCTAAACTTTTAGAAAAAAATCACATTGCAAAAAATCATAAATAATTTCTAAAAATGTAATATGCACTCCAAGTAGGAAATCAATTTTTTCTATTGCATTTCATGCTCATCTAATTGGCTAAACCCATGAAAATGACATTTCAATCAAATGTGTTTCTCCAAACTACTTGTGAACCCAATTCCCTGGGAACATGATGTTCAATATAAAAAAGTTAGCTACATATTTTTATACACTATATTTCAAGTCCCAACAACCATACTCTATTTTATCAACATGACACAAGGAATAAAATAGAATTAATTCAACTCCAAGACTAATAAAACTGATCACTAATGTTCCATAAAGGAAGGAAGAAGATGATAGCACTTGTAACATCCCTCCTTATCCTCATTGGATTTAGAAGGTGGAGGAATGTTACATGGCCTTAGGTGACATCCCCAAGATGCTAAAGGATGAAAATAAATTACAATGGGCTTCAACACATCTTGTGGATGATTTTAACTTTAAAATATAAACCACAACCCAAAAATGAAAAAACCAAACAAAGGCTATATAATGCATGAAATAATTAACGACAACTAAAAAATTTCATTTAATTAAATGAAATGAAAACCAAGTGCAATAGAAGAAGAATATAATATCAAACTAAACAACAAAAGACTATAAAACATACAAGACTTGAAGATAACTATAACTCCATTGCTCAACAACCTCCATGCTCCCACTTCACCAAACAACCCATGTATCAAGAGGCACTGCTAAAGATGTGTGATATGTTACCTTTTCTCATGTCTTGATAAACAACATCTAAAAAATTACCAAAGTTCCAAAGAAGGGATGAGTAGTGAACTCATTATATTTTCCCCAATGAATTCCGTACTCACACAACTAGGATAAAACATTAAGGCAACATTTTTATAAAAACAATTTATATAAAATAGTTTATAAAATAGTTTATATAAAAATATAAACATGTTCCAATGAAACAATTTTCTAAAATAACATCCATTTACAAGGGAAAAAATCAAAAAAGTTCTAAAACCATTTCATAAATTTTAATTTTGGCATAAACATCCCATTTCACTTATCAAAACATCCAACCATGCATGAAAACTTGGACCTACCTATACTCATGAGTTGTGATTAATCCTTTCACTAAAACATAACCTAGTGAAAAATTTGATAGGGTTGATCCTTGAACCTTATCCATCCCACTATGATGGGGCAGAATCCTTACCCTTACCCATCCCAAATGCACATGAACACACACAACCATTATCGCAAAACAGAATTAAAAAAAACATTTCGTCCAAGCCACCTTTTATTGAAACCATATTTCAACAAACCAATTCAATACATTTCATTAAAACTATATTTTATTGAAAAATATCTCAATCAATCCATTTACCAAAATCCAACAATTTGACATATTAAAATTTATATTTAAAAAAAAAAAGAAAACATGACCCATTGCACAACTAATTTTCCACAATTCCACAATTTCACCAAAAACTCCAAAACCATTTCTAAAGAGGGTTATACCATGCCTTTCAAAACAAGTTCCTAGAAAAATATAATATAAAAACAATTTAGAACTAATCATTTATATTATAAATAGATGAGTCATGAGTGAAGGCACCTACCTTGAGCTTTATAATGAAAAGGAAGAATGGTACACAAAAATCAACAAAACCAGGTTAAAACTTCATGGAACGTCCTTAGATACCTACACCTCTCATAAATCAATCCAACTCTAATCATATTTTGAATAAAATAACATAGTTCTAACCACAAAGGTGTATATATAAGAAACTAAGAGAAAGTGATAGCTATACCTAAGGAAAATCATCAATAATGATGAATAACAATCACTTACCACAAGAATCCGACATTGATATGCCAAGATGAATCCTCCGTATTGGTTTCAAATCGATGGGGGAAGCCTCTTTATCCATAGAGGGGAATAAATCCCAATTTAGGTAGTTTTGGGGAATAAAAGAGGGGTTAAAACAAAATGTTTAACTAGACCCACTTTTTGAGGATTTAGTTTTCTTCTGCACATGGTTTAGTCATGTGGTTATACAAATCATGAACTAACCATGCGTTAGACACTATCTCAAGGAAGAAACTTCCCATGTCATTCTCAAATGATTTCCAATCCATACACTAACCATACTGAAGCCACTATGTTAGAAATAAAAAATCCACCGTTCAAAGCACTTGATTTCTCCTTGTTGTATGCATAGTTTGGGAAAACCATGCACCACCTTTGCGCTTTCCCCTTTTCATCTGTTTCATTGTGCATTGTTTCTAATAGGTGTCGTATGATTTTTAAAAATCATGAAATATTTGGTCTTCTAGGTCAAATACCCTGAGGGGGGGGGGGGGTGAATCATGGTACGATAGATTAAAAAAAATCCCATTTTATATCTTGTTTCATTGTAAAAAAAACTAGCTTCTCTCTCTTTCCAGTTAAAGAGAATGAAAAAATCTTAAACCATGCGTAGGACACAGATATTTTACATGGTTCACCCTCATTGGGATAGATCTAATGATCATAAACTAAAAATGTTCTTATGTTCCAAATCAACTATAAGTGCACTATTGTTTACAAAGTTCAAAGTAGACTCATTGCCCCTCCTATTTTACCACCAATCTCAATATGAAAGCTCATTTATCTCCCAAATAGAGTGTTTGAATTTCTTATTTAGAATATCTACTCATAATTTATGGACCTGTAGTTCCCTTATTTATCACTAATGAATGCATCCCCCATTGTATATAGATTATTTATTGATATCACACTTTCATCCAATGATGAATACCACTCTACCCTAAAACATTGGGCAATCCCTTTTACATCATTTTTGGAAACAACAATGCTTTCAGAAAGCTCCTTATTTAGTGTATCTCAAACTCAACTTTTTGAATATCCTTATTTTTCATAAATATTACTTGTTTTTCAAACCTCAACTAGCCTTTATGGAGCACATTATTTTTCAAAGCTCAAACTATCCCATACGAAGAAACCACCCTTCACAAAGATCGCAAATTTCGATCAGATTTTTATAACCTTCACTAATTCCAACACATTCATAATTCTCAAAACATTTGTTTGGAAGTAATATATTTGACGAAGATTATCACCCGGACTTACTTTGCGAACCACCTTCACAAATCACCTACGAGATTCAACATCCTTAAGATCTCGGTTATGTCTTGCTACTTTCTCAAGGGTGTATAGGCCTATTTATATGCATTCCATCAATTCTAGAACCTTTTAGGCCATATCATCACCATTTTGTTGAGATCCCATTTTCCACCGCAATGCTCTATTTTTCTCAAATCTCCATGGACATTTCAAGTTCAAAATTCTTGTCGTAATCAAGGAGAATTCTGTCAAAACCATTGATGTGCTATGATGATCCACTCACAATCCACATCACCTTTACTATTCACGATGCTCATTATAATCATAGAAATCACCATAAAAGTCCTTTAATCCTTAGAGAAACACTCTTCATGTGGCCCATCTTCGCAGAACTCATGTCTTTTCCATATTTTTTTGAGATCTCCATGGAAATGCATATTTCCCAATGCTATCCAAACATCAAATTTTGGACTCAATTTTTTTTGGCAAACACTAAGAAAAGGGGAAACCTTGTACAACTTCTATGGTAAGATCCATCCATCCTCATTCCCAGTAATCTAGCTTTGTCAACAAAAACAATCACATGAAAAAACATTAAAAGGAAGCCTTGATATATTTTTACCCAACATGCAACAATATTGCACCTATAGAAAAGACTTAAAATGCTCCAAAAATGCTACACAATATCCCCAAATTTACCCATATACTTTACATAGTAAAAACACATAATTAATGGGTTACATACCTGAAACCTAGGGTGATATAGTTATTTAAGGTCAACTGTAATGCCCTGACCCCAAAAGCTCAGAGTTGATTCTTTATTTTATTAAATTGGAATAGATACAAGGAAGAATCATCCCGATGGACTGATTAATTTAGTAGTTTTGGAAAAAAGATATATAAAAGATTTCAACATTACAACTAGAATCTAAAAAAACATGATAAATTTAACAGAAAATCCTATAATCTCTTACATTAAACATGTAATTCAATCATAGTATAATCATCCTTGTAACCTATAAGGATAGAACATAAGAATGGGGTGAGAACAAATGCTCATTAAGGGTATCAAATAAATAGGAATATATCATAAAAATAAAGATTAGGCAGGGTGAATAACTAAAAACACATGCCTTTAAAATTGAAATTGAACACATTATGGTAGGAATAAGAGATGAATAAATAATTCCATTTTAAAGAATAATTATAGGAATTCTACTAGTCGAATAACCTCATGAACATTAAATTAATAGTTTCATAATGATGGAATTCATAATGTGGTACATCATAACCATATCGTTAAGGCCTCATGCCAAGACCACACATATATATATATCCATTTTGTCAAGGACTTGTGTGAAGACCATAGTTTGTCTCATGAGACCTACCGTTGCACCGAGGGAATATAAAAGGCCCCACCCAACACTTACTAAGTCCAATGTATTCCTATTATGAATTGGGATAATCATAAATAACATATACATTCATATTGAAACTAACCTATGATATGTAAATAACTTTCCCCATACATTAAACATAAACTCTTACTAATTGAATTAAATTGGTCAATGGTATCAAGATAGAACATATACATTAAAACTAATCATAAACCCTTCAACAACATATTTTAGATGATATCATAAGATATAAATCTCAATGAAATAATTGATTCATTAAAGTTTGTTGGCATAAATAAAGATACTTTTAAATGACACCATTGAGAAAATCTTGAGGAAACACTCCTTAAACATTCTAAAGTGGCCCATACCACCAGGAAAAATTCAAATAATAATCTTTTAGATTATCATATGATATACCATGGGGAAGTATATACACCACATGTAAGGAATATGTGGTGAAAACGACATATATCTTATAAAACGTTAATACGAGGTGAGAAAAATCTATTTTACTTTGGAAAGAAGAGTTCTTTTAGAAAATCATTTGAATTTATAATAATTATAGTTTTAAACATTTATATCATAAAAAATGTAAGGAAATTGAGATTATTTTTTATTCAAGAATGATTTACCACTGAATTTAAATCACGTAAAAAGTGTTTGTAATGAATATTGGAATTAAAATATTTTAATCCAGTTTACGGAATTCATTAAAGAGATTTTGAAGCATAAAGACACATTTGATATCATAAAACCAGAAATGAACCAAAATATATTTTTATGATAAAATGTGTTATTTTAAAAAGATAAATATGTCTTAAAAAATATTATATAGTGAACTTCAAAATAGGTATGAACTTTAGAAATTCCCTTGAATTGGGATGTCATTTTAGAAGAATTTTTGAAATATTATTTTAAAATATGTAACTGCCCATAAAATAAATAAGGATTTTGATTGATAAAAATATATATAACATTAAAAAAAATTAAAATGATTACCAAAGAATAAATAATAATTTTGTTGATGTGAGAAAATAATAAGAGAAAACCAAATTAAAATGGAGGTTAAGGTAGAAAATACATAAAATTTGTAATCAATTGATTTGTATGCCCCAAAATTAATAATCATCAAATGATACATTGAATATAATAAAAATAAAGAGATAAATGATATTAAACATAAATTGTGAGTATACATACACCATACACATGTCAAGTGAATATGTAATATCTCACCAAAAATAGAAGTGAGATGAAGAAAACCTTAGAATCATTTCGTCACGGTAACAGGTGTCCTTGTGAGGGATTAATGAGAGGTAAAGGGGTATAAAATAATTTATATATAATAAGGGTAGTATGGTGGAGGTGGGAAAATATAACCCATCATTAGGAATTAAAAATAAAAGGACACAACATAGGGGTATTATTGAATAAAAGTGAGAGAGAGGACCCCTTACCTTAAATCTGAGGGTGTTCTTCAATTGATCTTCATGACCTGAATAACCAAATAAGGTTCATTAATTAAAAATAAAGAAAACCTTTATATATTTATTTGTTTTATTATTAATTTATTAATCTCATTTATGGACTTTTAGATGGGTTAATGGATTCAATTTTATTGTTCATGAGTGCTCGTTTTCACAATATTCATACTTGGATCATTTATAGAAGAGTATGATAGTTCATGTAAGATGGGAGTTGAAGTCCAAAATTGATTTTATAGGTTATAAATGAAAATTAAAAATATTAAATGGTTATAAAATTTATTTGTTTATTTGGAGTGAAGATGGATAATTATATAAAACATTAATGATAAATTCTTGGATTAATTTGGTATTTTTCTCACTATTACCTTGTTTTTTATTATTATTTTACATCACAAGTGCCTAAGGATTAAATGGTATTAAATAAGATAAAATACATATATAATAGTCTATTTCAACTATAAAAATGGCTTCATGACCATAGTTGAATAAGGTAAATGAAATTGAAAGCATCATCATCCTTGAATGTGATAAATCAACACATCTCGGATGATGTTTCATTTTTAGCATAAATGAGGGGGAAATGAGAGATGAAGATGAATTATCCAATTATAATAACTATATTACAATATATTTATGGTATTGGATCATTCATAACATTTTGATGAGGAGATATTAGAAAAAAAAGAGAATAAAGAAACATGAAAATGAAAGAAAATAAAAGAGTAATTTTACCTCTAGAACTAATCTTCCTTGAGAGCCTATTAAGGGAAGATGATTTGGTCATTTTATAATACCAATGGTTTCAGATCATGGGGGATGATCTTTGGAGGATATTTTGGAACAAGTTGGAGAAGTCACAAGGCTTGATAGGAGTGAAGAGAAGAGGGTAGAATAGGTGGTATTTATGGTGGAGGGGAGGAGGGTTTTCTTAATATTTTAAACATTAGTTTATTATTTTTCCATAAGATAGGAAATAATGATTATTTTATCACTAAAAATAGTAATATGTTCATGTGTGTTCAAAAACTTTGTGCTTAAATCATCAGAACATCATCAATGACTCAATAAATCAATTATTTTGCATTTATTGTCAATTATTGTATTTTACTATTCACAAAATTCATGTATTTCATAAAAATACAAAACATCCACCCTAACAATTTTTTAACATGTAGAATCCAAAATTGAAGTCCATTTTTGAAAAATTATTTTATAAATATGATTAATTTAATTTTAAATTAAAATGATAATTTACTTGAAAAATACAGTTTTTAAAACATTTATTTACATATTCCAAAACATAGGTACATCAAAATTTCCCTTAAATCCAATATATATACCATCATAGGTGAGGTTACTATTCATAAGGGTATTTTTCTGTTCACTAAAAATTAATTTGATCATATCAGACTCTAAATAACTTACTGATCGCAACCGTGTCTATAAGATTTTTTAAATTCAAATCATAGGGGAGGTAAAATTATGTTTACTAGATAGGTTATAACAAATTGGTGTTTTGTAGAGACTCGCTATTTTATGCATTTAATATTAAATTTATTTTTAAAATCTTAGGGTGATACAATAACTCCTTATTTCACTATGGTTTGTAAGGGTAAGGGTGTTTCATAATTTGGCGTATAAGGGTATCATATAAAGGTACCAGCTCGCGTAAGGGTATTTATTATAGGTAACCATAATTTTTAAAAGCTTATGTAAGGGTATCTTAAATTCTATATAAGGTTATGAAGTGCTGTGTATGGGTTGTCCTTATTTTTCAAAGGTTTCATAAGGGTAACTCAACCCTTATGTGACACTTAAGAGCCGTATATTTTTAAAACCATATTAATCTTACAGAAAACTAATTTTATGAAAAAATAAATTAAAATTCTATTTTTCATTATTTATAATCCATATAAACTCGAAATTTCTTTTAAACCATTTTGAAAAATGAAATTCATGGAAATAAATTCTTCAACCCATTTCAAAGATGTAACTCTGGGTGGAAATGTTTTTAAAACCTCCACACATAGAATTTCACTAAAATGGTGAAATAAATGTTGATTTTAATTTATGTTTTTAAATTCTATTATGATTTCTATAATTATTTTTAAATAATCAAATCTTTTTTATCTTGAATTTATGATGTCCTCTTGGGAGTATAGGGAGACCAATGGATGAGTGATTGACAATAGGTTTTTGGTTGTTTTCTTATTTATCAAGGGATATGGACCCTCTCCAATTTCTATGTGTATTCCTCAATAGGGGATATATAGTTCTATTTTTCAGGTAGGTGTTTCTATTTATTTCCTTCATTTTGTAATTTATTGTTTCTGGAGAATTCATAGATATGTGTTTCTCTATTTCAAACACATGTTCTATGAATGTTTATCCTAAAAAACCTTGTAAAATCCTCTTTTATCCTCTTATCTATGAATTAAACTTGGAATGAATAAAAATTTTTGGATCTATATTTCTTATATATATTATATATATAAGAATGAAATTCTTATTTTGAGTTTTTTTCAAATATATTTTGAAGGTTATTTTAGTAAAAGTGAGGGATTATGAAATATTTTGACTTATAAAGTGAAATGACATGATTTAAATGAAATATATTGATTTAAAAAATGTTACATAATTTTTGTGAATTTAATAGTTTTTTAAATGACTTGCAGGCCATTTGATTATTCTTCTTGTTTACAAAATGGGCATCATGTGGGTGATTTTTTAAAAAATTATTTATTCATGTTGAAATGGGTGTTCATCTATGTTTTAAATGACATCAAGGTTTTTTTATTTTAAAACTATCTTTGAATTCCATTAAGATTCTTCTAAAATATATTCGCAGGCTAAAGGTCAATTTGAATTTTAAATAAATATTTGTGAAAGGAAGAGGGTAAGAATTTTCTTTTGAATATTGATTTGGAAATAAAGTCTTGGTTTGAAATTAATGATACTTGGTGGTCCTCTTGGTAATTTATAATGATTATATCATATGATAATCCCTTAGTGTGATTTACTTGATTATTATGATTCCCATTTATGGGTCTTGGAAAATGGATTATTCACTTTGAGGGAGATTCGGGTTATGGTGAGATGTGAATTTTGAATGGTATGACATGTTGATGGCACAAGTTGTTACCGATGATGATCCATGAAGTGATCGTCAATGCTTGATTATCTCACCCATATTATTTTGACTAGTCACGGTAATCTTGATAGCTGGATGAAATAAAATAGACTTATTCTTCACTAGTGGACACACATCATGTCTAGTGGATCTATAGAGAGCATGATTGGTTCAGGCTACAGATTTGCAACCAAGATAGCTCGTGTGTATGAACATAGTTTCATGGTATCCATGAGACTTGATATAAGCCTAAAGATAATTCAATAATATTTAATGGTAAACTTTACAATGTTTTAATCACTATCATATCTTAGAAATACCCATGACCACATTATAATTGATACACGAGACATGAAAGAAATTCATTTTCACAAATTTGAATCGGAGTTTCCTTGCTTGATTAATTACCATTATTGATTGATCTAATTATTAAAAAGATTTAACTTCCCCCTATTTTATTTTATATTATAGAGATTATTGATATTTGGTTCATGTTCTTACCTTTCTATATTTATTTGACTTTATCTTGTGAAATGGTTTGTAATATTTTTTCAAGAAAATGTTTGGTTTTTAAAAGATGAAAAGGAATATTTATATCTTCTATTTCATAATTTATTTTTTTGAAATGATTGACGTTATATTTTTAAAACCCAATAAAAATATAATCTTATTTTTATAGCTTTAGTTTCTTTTTACGGAACCTAAATTTTTTGCACACTTTTTTTACAAATGTTTACCCTTTCTAAATTACATTATGATGTAACCATATAGAATCTTTGGTGAAATCCTACAGGGATTTTTAGCTCACATATTTATTATATCATATATATTAGTTGTGTTTATAGTAATATAAGAAGTTTTCATGTTGGTGTTTTCATCCATTGTGGTTTTGTGCTTGTTTGGCTGAAGGAAGGAGTCTTGGGCCATGATGGGTGGTTATAGACCACCAAGAGATAAGGTTTGGTAGGTTTTTCTACTTTCAGTTTTTTATATTCTCATTATTTCTAATAAACTTATATTGATTTATTTGTCCATTTATCTTTCCCTTGGGTTCATTTATTTTTATTTTTATGTTTTTTCTTTGGGTGAAATCGTGCATGAAGGTTGTTTTTGGATGCTAGAGAAATTTTCAGCAACTATGGGGATCAAAAAATCCCTCCAGGTCAGTAGAAAATTGGCTCAGATAACATTTTATATAGTACATTGGGTTGATTAATTAAATATTATGAGATAACAAACATGATACTTGGATCATAATCATAGGAACATGACATATAAATATGAAATTTCATTTATAAAACACATAATAGGGAACTATACAACCAATATAATTGTAGAAAAACATACCACATTAAGAATAGAATATCCAAAAATTATGTGCACACAAAGAATTGTGGGAATAAATTAACCAGAATTAAACTAATGAAAAATCATGTGATAATAGATTATCCAAAATTATAACCACATAAGATCTTGGGAAAAAAGTTTAAATGATATTACACCCATATAAAATCAGGTAAACAAGGATTATAAAAAAAGTACACCCAACAAAAAATTCATTATCCAAAGAGATAAAAAATAATAACCAATGAATTGAAGGTATATATTGTGTCTCAAATATCAATCATCCATACATATTTTGTCCACTACAAAAAAATCATTTATCACATCAAAAGGAACTGACGGAAATAAAAGTGTATTTTTATCATATATAGTTGAAATTAACAAAATTGACTTTAAGTATGTAAATGGTTAATACTCAAATTTTAGTCACCGAAAAATATTATTTTATAAGAACATTTAATGGTTGATTAATGAAATAAAATTCTATGGTAGTATTTATTTCCGTAATAAAGTAGACAATGAAAAAAAAATCATAAATATGTTTTTAGAAATGGTTTTTAGCATTATTTTAAAAGAAGAAGTTACAGATCACATTAAAATCTTATTTTCTAAAAGGTCAAATAAAAATTTTGGAAAAAAATTCAAAAAAAAATTAATAATAGATCCTTGGAAATATATAAAATTTTCCCTAAAGGAATGTAGAGTGGAGAAGAAAACATTTGACTATGAAATAATGGGAAACCATTTAAATATTTCTAAATACATTTGTTGAAAACCGACATAAAAAAGAGTAATTTTTTTGAAAACAGTATAATAGAAATATAAAGATCACATGAGATAAAGCATTATTTAGTTTCCAAATATAAAGGGGTATATTAGATGAAAGGTAATCTTTGGTCCATGAAAAAAAATCATTGATAAAGAGAATTGGAATTACTCTTTATAATTTTACAATTTTATGGGTAAAAAAATAATTTAGGATCAATATTTGTATAAAAAGTTTATATTTAAAAATATATAAATATTAATTAGAATATAAAATATTATGGTTTAATAAATGAATCATAGAAGTATAAATTTCCAGATGAGACATTATAACTCGGGGGGGTTGAGTAAAAAACCTTACAATGTTGTTATCATTTTAATTAATAAACCAAGAAAGATAGAATATGATATGGATATTTAAATCCATTATATTTCATGAAATGTTTTGATAATTGAAATAAATGGGAAATACAAACACCGTAAAAAAGGAAACAAGTGGTGAATATATATCTTATATCAATTAAGAAAATTTTTTTCCAAAAACCCATACCCTAAGTAACGTTTATCTAAATATTCTATAACCTCTAGTATAAAAAAATAACTATATTAATAACATATTTAAGGAAATTATTAATAACAATGTAATTTTATAAAATAAATTTATATTCATTTATTATCAATATATAATTTATTTATATCTTAATTTCAATATCGTATGTTTTTAGCTTTAATTGTTTCTTCTGTACTAGTTTCATAATAGTGGTGTTGACAAATATTTATATATTCAAATTTAATCCATGAATTATAATTAAAAATTCTATAATTAACTTTTTTATAATGATTTATAATGTTTTAGCTTCATTTTATTTGTATTTTAGTTATGATTCATGATGATAAAATTGGGGATGATCTTTTTTCCAGAATTTATAAAGAGAAAATTTATGTGTGTTAATAAAAAGATAAATATTTATAAAATATTAAAATAACAATAAATGAAACCTTATTTAGTCATTATTCATATATTATGTGCTTGTGGGTACGACTATATTTAAACACACACACACACCTCACACACATGCCGGAAAGGCAGGTCATATCCCCCCAAGGGATTAAACACCCAACAAGCCTTATTTATTTAGTACATGGCCTGTAGGAATAGTTTTCATGAAGCCCATTACATGGACCATAGGCCCAATGGAAATGAAATCACATTACATGGCCCTAATGTCTAATATCTAACCATGGTCAGAATTTATATCATTTTTTTGTAAGTGGTTAAACCGATGAATACAAAAACAAGCTATAATTGATGGGTGTGTATTTTTAAGAATGTGATTATTTTTGAAATAATATCCATAATTTTGAAACAATAATGATATTTTTTTTTCAATTAGTTGAATTTTATTTTATGAATGTTTCAAAATAAAGAAAATTCTAAATAAAAATTGAAATATGTCACCTTCATAAAGGTGATAGTCTGCACATATGGACGATGACATCCCCAATTTTCAAATTGTTTTACAAGAAGTTATAAAATAGAGATTACATTAGTATAATAAAATTTAATAATATTATATATGATTAAATTAATATAATTGTATGTATTGAGTAGGTTTGAGGGCGTGAAAAAAAGTATTAAGGGTGCTGAATTGGGAACATTATCTCTCCCTTTGGATATTCTCCCATAAAGGTCCATAGCATGGTATTTTGGAAATAGAAAGGATTATTCGATGTGGTTAAATAATTTATTATATATGGTTTATGAGTTTTGGTCTATATAGGTATTTATAATTGGTGGATATTTGTGGTGTAAATGATGTCTATTTATAGGTGATAAAAATGAAAATTTAAAAATTCGCATTACGTTCTGGATAATGGCATGACACTATCCAAGGTTCAATGGATAAAAAGTGATAATTAATGAATTTAAGGGTTAGATAAGGTCTATAAATACTCTAAAAATAATTTTTAGACATTTTTAAAACATTATTCTATTTATTTATGACATTTTTCTTAGTTTTACCATTTTGGTTTTTACCTTGGTAACTAGTTTTAACATAAACAATTTATATTTTATTAAAAATATTATATAACCACTTTAGAAAATTATTAGGTTATAATAATAAATTTAATCACCATATAATTTATTGTAGTATATAATTAATATGAAATTATCTTTTACATTAAAACATGTAATATATTCCATAACAATTTTATAGAAATATGTTGTTTTAACAATTAAGTGTTCATAATATTTTATAATGTTAATTACCAATTAAATTAGTGATATTATATATGTATATATGTGTAAAAATAATATCAATGAAATTATATAAAATTGATTAATTTAATTTATTATATAAAAATCACACAACCTTAATATGATAATTCTTCAAAAATAACCTTTCAAAATTAACGTGATCATTAACACTATTATTAGTAATCATACTTTTATTACTAAAACTAAAAGATAACTTATTTAATAATATTAACATGTTGATCTAAAATACGAAATTCAATTTGTTAGAATTTATTTCTAAATGTGATGGATTTTTTTTAATATAATTGAAAAGAACTATTTTTAGAGTAAAATATTATTATAGTTTATAAAACATTAATCACGGGTTTTATAAATTCGACATGGTATTTTTAAATTCATTATTTTATTTTATAAATATTTTATTATTGTAAAAGTAATTTTTTATTTTTTTCATTATTATATTATGATAATGTCCTAAAATTGATGGTATTAGGAAAATCAGCAGTTTCTCACTGATCACCAGAATATTAATCATTTTAGAGAAATCCACAAAATTCACCCTAATCTGATTTTGATTTTCTAAATTCTAAAAATGAATTTAATTTTATTAAATTAATATTCCAAAATTTAAAATTTTAACTTTTAAATAAAAATACTATTTATAATGAAAAAATATTTTATTGAAAAATGCCTTTTTAAAACATTAGGCTTTCTTTAAATTATTTATTATGAATTTATTATTTATTGAAATCATATTATTGATTATTGGTTCTATTATTTATAAATATTTTTACTAGTATACATATAATATGATGAGGATCACTGTTTTTGGTGTTGCGTGTGAAATATTCCATTGATATAATGTTTTTTAAGAGAATACATATTTTTCATTATTGAGGTGTTAGTCCCTTCTAAATAAATTTTTTCCTCAAATTTTTAATTATTAATTATTAATTAATGAATCTAAGGGATACATAAGAAACTCATTGTATATTTTATTACTGGGATATCAAACTCCCAATCCTTGATACTTTTCGGTTCATTAATACCTATATATTGGGCATGTATTGAATTTTTTCATTTATCTAAATAGTTTTTACCAAATATGATTCATATTATTGTAATAGGAATTTTTGGGGACATAAATTTTATAGATACATTTTCCTTATATAGTGTACATCTAAATAAAATTAAAAATATTTATGAAATTACCCCATGAAATTAGATAACATAATCAAATGATTATAAAAACTCAATCCATTGATGTCTTCTCTAATTAAGACTTTATTTGAACACATGATACATTCCTTTAAACTAAAATATAATTAGATCAACCTATCACCACTTTAGTTTTACTTAGTGTGTCTATTTTAGTTTTCTTATTATGTTTTCTAATTGTACAAGTTATATTATTTATCCTCAAATTTTATTTAAATCCTTCATAATGGTTTATGGAGTGTATATGATCAACTAAATAATATCCCATTTGAGTGTCTATCTTTGTATTAGTTCATAATATAGTAATCAAGAACTATGTTAAGATCAACTTAATACTAAACTATCATTTTCAAATAGATTAGCACTAGGTGAATCTGTGCCACATCCACATCAATATTCCAGTATCCACAGATGGATGTAATTTATTGGAAAACCACATACTCAAAATATTACCAAAATTTCAGGATGTTACCTAACGCATTTAATTATTACTAGGGTTTTAACTAATTTTCTCTAAAATTATTCCTGAAAAATATGTAAAGAAATAGCACAAAATAATTAAATATTACTTTAATACAAGATAAGGAAAACTAGACTCACACTGTTGGGTTTAATGCTCAAAACATTTTATTTAAATATTTTCTTTGATATAAAGGGAAATGCCTAAAGTTAAACACACATATATTCCACATTAACTTTATAATATAAAAATAATGTATCATAAAAATATAAAAATCCCAGAATGTGAGTTCTAGAACCTTTGAGGATCAATTACATAAGTAGATAAGTTTATGATAATTTTGAATATTCCTCTATAATCTAATGACCCCAAACTCCCTTACAGACTCCTCATAGGTTATACATATCTTTATAACCTTGGGAATGGGAAAATAAGAAAGATGTGAGATCAAATTCTCTATAAGGGAAAACACATCAAAGCATGGAATCCTATATTATTTTACTATCCCAACCACAATCCTTCATATTCACGAGAAATATCACTTATAATTATCCCGCAAAATTTTTACCAAAAAAATTAAATATAGTCACCAATAATTATAATAATATATCCTACGATATATCCCCTTATATATTTAAATTTAAGGGAATGAAAAATATATAATTACTAAGAAAAATTGTGGGGATTTTGGGAGAGAATACAGTCCCAATATACGATCATGTTTTAGATGAAATCATTCAATAAGGGTTTTATCATGTTATCCAAAATATTCTCATAGGTTACAACATATTAAAATTAAATATCATCAATCTCCACATTCTCCTTGATTAAATGGTATTTGATTTATATATATTTTATCCTTGAATAGTGCACCAGATTCATCGACTTGTTAATTAGGCATTGATGTATATATATAACAAGTTCAATTGAATAATTTAAATCTAATCACTTTTGGATTCTTCAAAAACTATTACTGATATACAATTATGGCCAAATAGGGTCAAACTAAACACCAATTGAGAATATAGATCTCTAAAGCTATGGCTTGTGTGTAAAAGTACTTTTCAGTGTTATTCTTTGATTATATAACTATTCTAATTCACAAAAAAATCTGGTTCCACATCTTAGTGAAACTCTATTTCATTATTTTATGTATGGAGAAATATACTAATTTTATTTTCCCTTATTATTAGGATATACCTAAAAATATTCATCACTGTATTAAAATCCACTCTTAGACCAGATTTGTTTATAGAAAATCCAACTTTATTTTTAGTAATTGTTCAAAAATTATTTATTTTTATTATGATCTTATGTCCTTTATGTAAAATAAATACAATTCATTAGAGTAAAATACTCAAAAAATATTACAAATATTGAGACCCATATATTTCATTCAAAAATTCATAATTTATTAGATGAATATTCATTTCATAACAAAATGACCCCCCCTATAATCATATAGGTATATTCCTTTGAAAACTTTGGCATATAAACAAATAGTTCAAAAATGATCTACATAACCTGCTACTAAGTTATTCATAACGATAAACCTTCATATAAAATTCATAATTTGATATTTTATTCATAACATAAGGAAAATAATCATAAGAAGGGTGACTTCAGATGCCCAGTAAGGGTAAACAAGGGTGATGTCAATGATCACTTGGAAATAAAATGGACTTACGGGTGCGATAACACGAGACTAACATTATAAAACCTTACCCTTCATTTCGTAGATCATAATTTTTAGTGATGGAATAAATTTTAGATGTTTATAAGACATGAATCATAATGGAATTAAAGAACACATTCCATGAGAGAATAACATTGGCGTAATACATAAGTTTGTGGTATACACAAAATTACAGAAAATAATTTACATAGTAATAATGGATTATATAAAATAATGTCATAGTATAATGGGATCACCTACAAACCAAAGTGGTATTAATGGTTCACTTCGTAGAATATCTTAATAGAAAAAGTCCTATACTGAACTGAGTTCACTCCCTATTCCATTCATTATTATCTCTTGAGATATCAATATTTACCCAATGCATTGGAGGGATATATAGGTTCCAAAAATGAAATAATAAAAACAAAAAATATGTGTTCAACATGTTCATAATGAATTCATCATATTGGAACCCATGAAAACAAATAGTTTTGAATAAAATTTCATCCTAGGATAACCTATGTAAAAGAAATGGGGTTCATAAACATTTCATCATTTCATCACAAAAGAACCCATGGATGAGATATGGTGTTCACAATTATTATTTCATTTTATTCATAAACCTTTTAGAGATAGAATAAATTTTATGTTCTTGTATCATATCCCAATTAAAGCATATGTGAAATCAAGGTTTTTTGTCTTTGATTTAATAGAAATACCATTAAAAGATAATTAAAAAACTCTTGCAGAAAATAACCTCTCCATTTTGAAATAAATTATATAAAAAACATCACATATATAGAGGAACAAATTTTATTGGAAATGAACCATGTAAACTTTTAAAGGAAGATTCAAATAAAAAAATATTCATGATGATGGGAAAAGTCATTCATGTCGTAAAACATAAAAAAAATTAATTCCATATTTTTGTCAGAAAATTCACAAAGTCCCTCATTTGGAAAACGAAAAAAATATTCACATCATACAATTTTGTAAAAAAGAAATACATATTAAAAAATAACATTAAAAAATAATTTTATAATTGTAAAAACCATCTTTAAAATATTTTTTAAAAACATTGATATGGAAGAAAAAATGTTTCAACCGTAGGGGGAAATAAAGTCAATTTTCCTTAAAATCATATTTTTGGTCTCTTGTGTTAAAAAGGTGAAGAAAATAAAAGGAAAATTTTATTTTAAAGAAATAAACATAGTATAATAAAATAAAATAAAAATTCTTTAGAGATAATTCATAGGATTTCTCTATCGGAAACTTTATCATAAATAATTCTGGTAAATGATTAGATTGTAACATAAAACCCATACCACATTGGTAATAGTTGAATCGTTAGAACCATGAAAGAAATAAAATAATATAAAAAGGTAAATAATTATAGAAATAAAAATAATAACCATAAAATAAATTAAAGGGAATTATATAATCCACAGGAAAGAAACAAGTAGTGAATATGGCATGGATCCCACAAAAATATAAGTGAGAGGAAAATCCCTTACCCGTGGTCTTAATTTCATATTACACATTGTAATACACTATATAATAAATATATATTTATTATAAATATTTTAAAAAACATTCTCATATTTTTAATATCATATATTATTTACTTATAAATTTAATCACTTATTTATTAAAAATTCATTTTTAAAATTACTATTCTGGGTGATATTTGTTTCATTTTTACGTATGTTTTGGTTAGGTATTTTTGGTCCTTATAATTTTTATCATAGTTAAATAATATATAAAATTTTAATAAATAAATAAATATCATATATATAAATTATATAAATTTTTATATTCATTCATAAACCTAGATAGAGAAAAATTAAGTACACCATTCATGGAGACGGTAGGTCGTACGTACGAAGAAATGATGTTTCCTTTTTCCAGTAAATGAAATGAAATAAATGTTAATAATAAATCAATTTTGGAATCATTATTATCATATATATATCATATCAATTCATTAAATATGTCGATATTAGCATCCAAGTAAAACATAAAGGAAAAACGAGTCACATCACTTCATGGAGGTGCCAGTCCACATGAACGCCCGATCGATGTCATCATTATACAAGGGTTTTGAAAGTATTTTTTGAAATGTGATATTATAGTTATAGAAATATAATAATGTCATAAATAAAATATAAAGATATTAAACCCATCATAATACCACCTATAAATTATGGGGATAAAGAAAAAGGAATTCTATCATTACATGAAGACGGTAAGCTCTATGTACACACGAGTAGTACCTTCACTTATCATTTGATAAGAATGAGGGTGTATAATGGTGTTTTAATACTAATAATAATAAAATTTAACAATATTTAGGATGATAAATTTATTAATTTGTGAATAATATGATAGATTTAGAGTATTTATAGATTATTAGAAATGGACGTTATCGGTTAAAGCAATTAACTTTTCTTTGGAAGAACTCCTACAGATCTCCTTTAAAGGGATCTGAGTTTGATCTTTTGGAAATAAAATTACTACATAATTTGTATAAGGAATTTTATAAGATAAATTAAGAGAGTTTGGTTGATCTATAATTCTAAAATTTGTGTAAATATTTGAGGGAGGAGGGGATAATTTATGATTGAGGTGAGGGGAAATTTTGGAATTTCCCAATAGATTAAATTATAATATATTATTTGTCAATCCAAATGCCTCCAAATGATACAAGATTATAATATAAGGTAAGATATGGTTATAATACCATCAAAAAATATAATTGAAATAATATTTTTTGACATTTTAAACTGTATCAGTTTTATTAATCCTTCGTTAATCAATTTTAATTTTTACTACGATAAAAAACATTTCAAAAATAAACTGTTGTAATTTTTACTTATATGATCAAAATTGGATAGAAAATAGAAAATGTATTAAATTTTATCCCATATAATATAAAAATTTATAATTTAAACATTTTTATGATTTTTAAATAATTTATTACAAAATTATTCTTATAAAATATCATTAATGCTGATTCTGATACTTTTCATTTAATTTGACATAAAAGGCATTAGTAAAAATGTTTTAATTATAATATAATCCTTTAACACTATAATAATATGTAATATACACATGTAGAATTCAAGGTACACTATAATTTACTCAAATTATTACACTTTTAATATTTTAGAAATCAATTATTTAATTTTTCCATTAATTGAAATTAATACTATTTTAGCGATGCGTATGCATTTAAAGAAATTATATAATAACTAAAAATTATAAATAAATTACCATAACTAAATTAATATAATTATACAAAAAATTACCATTAGTATTCATTTATAACTTGTTTTTGTCCATATGTGAACACATAATGGATATTTAAAACTAAGAGAGTGATATTTTGTAACTTTATTTGAATTAAATAATATATATGTAAGTTTCATTTAGAAGTATTAATTTAAAAACTAAATTTAGATAATATCGTATTAAGGGTCAAATTAAATTCATCCAATAAGAATAAATATGAAAAATTATTGAATTATCACTTTGTTTTAACTTATATTAACTTGATATACCCTTTACTAAGGTGATAAATTTTACCACATTTACTATTCATATTTGTTAAAAAAATTAAAGGGGTCTATTTACAAAATCTCAAACTACATATCAAAAATATGGAATAAATTTTATGAAATTAAATAAATATAAGTGGAGGAAATTAATCTAAAAATAATGTAACACAGCATGAATTTGAAAATAAATTTAACATGGAATGCATGAAACACTTAGTATCTGCAAAACACCATTTTGTTATAACTAAGCCAGTAAACATAGTTTTTCCACCTCTATGATTCGAATTTAAAAAAAAATGACATACACGATTGTGGTCAGTAAAATATTTATATTCTGAGAAGAAAACGTTAATTCATAGTGAATTGTAACTTACCCTTTTGAATAGTAATTTAACCCTTATGAATAATAATATATCCTTATGAATAGTAAATTGACCCTTATGAATAGTAATTCACCCTTATGAATTGTAACTTAACCCTTTAGAATAGTAATATACACTTATGAATTGTGAATTGAACAGAAATTTACTATTATGAATAGTTACCTCACACATGTAACTAAAATTATAATTAAGGCACTTTATAAATGAGAGTGAATATTTTAAAAATTAACAATTAAGTTTTGGTATTTTTAAGAGCAATAAATAATGAATTTCAATTTAATAATCAATAGATTAATTAGAAGATAATTAATTTTCATAAAATGTTTTCATGACTCAATATTTGTTTTTCCAATTATTATAAGATAATTTTAGGAGACCCTAGTTAAGTTTTCGAAGTGTCATAAAATCAGTTATAATATTAAAATGTGTATTTTTTGAGTAAATAATGATTTTAATTAAAAATTAAATTTATAACATTTATAAAATTGTTATTATAAAATGGAGTTCATTAATTGATTCTACATGTCAAAAATGGTTTGGATGAATTTTTGTATTTTTTATGAAATAGTTTAATTTTTGTTGAATAGTAAAAAAATACTTTTTTTTATAAAATACGACAATTTTTGTGACATCATCATGAAATTAATAAGATATAAAAATTTATTTAAACAATGTAATAACTACATAATTATATTACAAGTGTAATATTTTCTAGAATTAATTTGAAACATGAAACATATATTTTTTTTCATGGTAAGTACAATAATCATTTCCAATGTTGATGTAGTGCCGGTGCAGCGCTGACAATGTCAAAATTGGTAATTTATATAAAATAATTGAGTGCTAAAAATTAAAATAATTAATTAATTATTAATTATTACGTATTATTTATCTCTGATATTTTTAATTTCTAATTTTAGTGTTATATTAGAGGAGTATTATCCAATTATCTGTGAAATTATTGTGTAGGGAAAGAAAACACCAAATAACAAAGTTAAGAAGATGTATTGTTTTTTATAAGAGTAAATACACATAATGAATAAATTCATAATTTTATTTTAAACCTAATTAGTTTTTTTATAATAGTAGTTTATTTTTATTTTTTTATGTTAAATAATTAACGTTAATTCATATGCAATGCTGATGCTGCACTCGTGCAAGCATAATAAAAATAAATAAATCTTTTTTAACTAAATTTATAAGAATTATTAAATGACAAATATTTTGGATAAAACATTTTATATAATCCATTTTATACTATTATCACGTTTTTTATTCGAATTTGGGATATTTTGGACCCACATGAATCATATTAAATCCTTTATAAAAAAATTTTTCAAAAGAAAATCAAGTTGTCAAATTATAGTTATTAATTTAGTAATATTATTATATTAGATTTTACATAGGTTTTATTAGAAAAGAAATAATATTTGGAATGTTAATAAATTTCTATTTTTCATTGAATTTCATTTTTAATTTTTATACAACATATAAATACCATAATGGCTTCTACAATGATAATGGAGTATTAATTTGACTACTGAATAAATCAAATAAATGATGTTAAAAATAATAAAATAAACAGAATTTTATATTTTTAAGAAAATTCATGGATTCCATAGAAGAATATGAAATCTAAATGATATAATATAAAATTTTATTTAATTTTTAAACATTGTGTTGATGTGTTTAAAGTCATTGATATAAATAGTTTTTATCATGAATTTTATTTGCATTAGTAAAATATTTTATTACATTATTTAAAAGTCCAAAAATTATTGTAAAATTCAATAAATGATAATAACACTTCTATAATGTAACCCCATTTAGTTTTAGTTATTTTGGGAGTCTTAAAACCTATAATATATTTATTGTATTTTAATAGTTTTTTTGATTCCTATGTTACCCCTCACCTCGCTTATAAATGGAGGTTCCTTCCGTCAAAAATTTCATAACCATAAGAATTATTGTTCATCCAAAATCAGAAAAAATCCATCCTCATCAACCCTGGAACCATTCATGTGCTTCTGGTCTCACAAAAAGCCACTTTCAAGATCCTTAAGGTGGTTTTCAAAGAGAAATATTCATGAGGTAATATTTCTTCTTCTTCTCTTTAAAGTTCTTTCTCACTTATACCATATCCCTACCTACTATCCAATTAATCATGAACAATACAGTACATTATATGTACTGTAATTTAGTTAAGATAATATAATATTCCATAATCATCTTTTTTCCCACATTTTATACTAAAAATGATAACACCATCTAAGAGGTGTTAATTATCATGTTCATGGAAGACATGTTTTAAATTTTCATTTTTATCTTCGAAACTAGTCATGAAACCTTTATAATAGTTGATCCAGATCAGAATATATGTATTTTATCTTATTTAATGTTCTACTATCCTTACACACTCATAATATAAAATAATAATACAAAACAAGTTCATCATGCATAAAACTGCCTAGTTAATCCAACCATTTATCATTAACCTTTATCCAATGAGTCATCCTCACAATATATAAACAAAATAATTATAAGATCATTTATATATAGTTAATGTGAATAGTAATATATATTATCAATTCTGAATGTTTAGACACAATTAAAATGAACATCCATTCCTAAATACAGGTAAACTAATAATGAAAACCAAGGAAGAAAATGCTTCCAAAACAACAAAATTGAACCTCTTAAACCCATAAAAAAGGCCATTAATGAACCTAATAATTTTAAAATAAATAAATTAAAAGTAGAGGGGTTTATTTAATTCTTAATTAATGAATATATATTTTGTTATTAATCTTATTAAGATCAATTTATGAACACATTCAAGCATAATGTAAGGGGTTTATTCATCTCACTTCCATTTTTGTGAGATGTTTTGTATTTAATACTATTACATGTGTATGGTGTATGTATACTACCCATGGATGTTTCATAACATGAATCTATTAATTTTCATTATATTAAATATATCATTTTATGATTATTAATTTTGGGACATAATATTCAATTGATTCCCAAGTTGTATAGGGTTTCTACTAGAATCTCCATTTTCCTCCGGGTTACACTTATTTTCTTAGTACATAAACTAAATTATTATTTATTCATATATACTCCTAATAAATTCTATTTTAATGTTCTACATATGTGTACTGACCAGAATCCTACATTCATTTATTTGGAGTTATATGTTTTAAAAGGATATTTCAAAAACAATTCCTGAAATACTAGCTCGATTGAAGGGAATTTCTCAAATTCATAAATATTTTCAAAGGAACTATAAAATATGTTTTTGGAAACCATTATATTTATTAAATCACTCATTTTATTATGAAAATAATTCATCAATTATTCTATGGTTTTATGAAAATATGTTTTTCGAAAAAACACTTATTTTCAAAGTAAAAGAGTATTTATCTCAAGAATTACTCGATGATTTTATAAGAGTATATTCATATATTTAAAAAATATTATTGATTCATATGTATTATTGGGATTAATATTTTATGATATCATCATACATTTTTAACTGAATGGTTTATGATTAGTTTTACTATTTATGTTCTATCTTAAAATGATTCACCAATTTACTCAGAATGGTTAGTGTTTTTTCTTAATGTTTGGGGAATGTTATTTACATTTAAAATATTAGTTTCTGTATGAATGTATATGTTATTTTTGTTTATCCACATTCATATGAGTAATTAATTAGAATTTTTATGTTTTGGGTGGGGCATACTATAGCCTCTCATTGCATTGGTAGGTCCCATGAGACAAACTATAGTGTTGACACAAGGCCTTGAAAAAAATTATTAGTATGGTCTTAATATGAGGCCTTGATGGTATGGTTGTGACGTCCCACATTATGAATTCCCTCAAAATGAAAATAGTATTGATATTTCATGTGGTTATTCCACCAGTATAATACCCATGATTATATTTTATTATAGAATTGTTTATTTAGCTCTTATTACTGCCATATTTTGTTCAAAAGATCTTTTTTAAAAGGCATGTGTTTTTAGTTATTCACTATGACTCATGTTCATGTATATGATATATTCTACTTTATTTCTTACCCTTAATAAGCATTTGACATCACCCATTTCTTATGATTCATTTTATTAGGATATAAAAAAAGTTTATTTTTATTTACCTGAAGAGATAGACATTTAGTTGTGAATGTTTTGAAAAAAAATTATATTTTTTAATTATTTTCAAGTTATAATGTTGGACCTATGTTTTTATCTAATTTTACAAAAATACTAAACTACTCAGTCCTTCAGGATTTTATTCGTTGTAATCATGACAATGTATTAATATAATGCACTAGCACCATGCATCTAGGGTTGGGGCATTATAGTTGATATCAATGGAAGTTTAGTAGAAAACATAGAAGCTAGACATAGAAAATGTAGATTTGGGAAAAAAATACTAAGATAAAATTGAAGATGCACATACAAGAACATCCTAGAATTTTGTTAAGGATTAGATTATTTAAATATTATTAGCAGATAACTCTCTGTATGGGTAATACAAATATACATGGTTCTAGAAAAGATGTACCTTGGAGTAACAACCCTAACAATGTGTTTCAGGTTTGACCTGGGGTAACCTCGTATACGAAAATAGGCCTTACTACAAACCTGGTTTGACACTCTTGGTACATATTCTTATGATAATTCACATTTCCTTCTTAAAAAACATTATGAAGGATTTATTCTTCCAAAGTAACAAAATTATGTGGTTATACGATTTACGATGCATAAATTTTTGATATGTACTATTCAATGCTTAGAGTTATAGAAGGTTCAAAATTTTATGAACTAATATAGCATATGGAATTGATTTGAAATGGATCATAGAAGAGGGAATGATAACATCACCAATGCTCATGATGAAAATAATAATTATGATTATATATCTTATGGTCTTAAGCCATCGTTCCAAAAAAAGATAGTTTCCCATGAGTCCTCATCATATAAGGAAATAATATCACGTGTTAAAAAGCTATATAAATAATTATCTGAGTCCTATGGATTAGATGGTAAGAAAAAGAAGAAGACAACGATAGCATGAAATATTGATAAATAAGAGAAGGGGGAGAAGGGGTTTCCCTAATGTGATAACTATATAAAGAATCACCCTGGTAAATTTTTAAATGGAATGGGTTTTTGTTATAAGTGTGGAGAAAAAGGACATCAAGTTCATGATTGCAAGTGTAAGAAAAAGGTTTCCAAGGTACAATGCTTCAACTCCTAGGATATTGGTCAATATGAAAATCAATGTCCCAAAAATCAATGGAATATACACCAAATAATGTTTTTGGATAATGATCAAGTTGTGATACTGCCGCAGTTGAAGTTGAATGATTAATATTCCTATTAAACAATCATTTCATTTGAAAAAAATTTCAATAATTAACTAGTTATAAAAATTATGGAATATATGTGGATTGTAGTGGAACACTTTTTAACTAGGAATTGGATACCATATGTTGAATGGTACCAAGAAAATATATTTAGTGGAACGTTAAATTTTTTGGAAAATTAATTATTAAAGGAAGGACAAACCTTAATATATTTCTAAATATGAAGATAATTATGAAGAAATGATTCATTTGGATAAGGGCTAGAAACCTCAAAACAGATTTTTGACTAGTCAATAAGTTGTCTATTCTATCATTGATGGAGTTTAAAAAAATTTAGATATAAGGAATATATCAATTAACATGTTTAAGGATGAACTAATTTTTCAAATAAGGTTTAATGGTAATTTTATTTATTACCATATTTTAAGAGGACACATGATGAAAATATTCACATATTTGGAATGTGAAAATTTAGGGCAACATCATGTTGATTAAAGGAAAATAAGTTAGTAGATGAATTGAGCAGGATAGATCATACAGTTATAAAAAAATGGGGATTTCCAAGGACCCTGTGTACATGTATATTAAAAGGACGGATATGAGAATAATTCTAAATTATTGGATCATGATAAGGGAAAAAAGGATAATATTGTGTTTATGAAATATAAACATATATTGATACTCTTATAGAGTGTAATAATTCATCAAAACAATTAAAAGAGTCTTAAATAAAAAATTTTCATATTGTTATATATTTTTTGATGATATCAATGAAATGTTTCAAAACTGTAGTTTTTTTGGTAATTATCTTTCATCAGAGCATGTTATCTATTATTTTACATGAGAACCTGATGGTTTGATTATTCTTCCCTAACCATGTTATCCAATTATAATCCATAGTTTTGTAGCAACTGATAAATTTCCATTTCCCACTTATTAAGAGGATATTTTAACATTATTTTTGATGTGGGTTTCCCATAAGATAATTTTCAAGTATCAACCATTAACTTTCTAAATTCAATTTATAAATTTCAAGGAATTTTTTTTGTGATGTGGGGATAATGTAACACCCCAAGATTTTGAAAAGAAATATAATATTGAATACATGAAACAGTAAGTCACTACCATACACCATTTTGTTTTAACCTAGTAAGTAAACATAGTTCTTCCACCTTTGTGATTTGATTTTTGAAAAACATACATACATAGTTGCATTTAGTAAGATATTTAGAGTTTGATAAGACGAAGTTAATTTTTGTTAAATAGTAAATTACCCTTATGAATAACAATGTTACCCTTATTAATATTAATGTACCCTTATGAATAGTAACATGACCCTTATGAATATAAATGCAACCTTATTACCAGTAACTTGACCCTTATGAATAGTGATATACCCTTATGAATAGTGACATAAATAGTAATGTACCCTTATAAATAGTAGACTCAAACATATAAGTAAAAATATAATTTACCCACCTTATAAATGAGAGTAAATATTTTAAAAAATAATAATTAAGTGTGGGTATTTTTATGAGAAATAAATAAAGAATTACAATTTTACAATTAATAGATTAATTTTATAGGTATTCATTTTCATAAAATTTATTCATGATTTCTTTTGTTTTCTTATGATTATAATAAAAATTTTAAGATCCTAGTTAATTTTTCAAAGTGTCATAACATCATATATAATAATAAAATTTGTATTTTTGGAGTAAATTTTGATTTTAATTAAAAATTAAATTTCTCATATTTAGAAAAATATTTTCTAAAAATGGGGTTCATTTTTGGATTTTACATGTCAAAACATGGTTTGGATGAATTTTTGGGATTTTTTAATAGTTTAATTTTTATTGAATAGTAAAATATAAATACATTTATAAAATATGGCATTTTTTGTGACATCGTCATGAAATTATTATGATATAATAATTTATTTAAAATATTTAATAACTAAATAATTATATTACATTTATAATATTGTGTAGAATTAATTTGGAACATGAAAAGTTATTTTTGTTCTTGATATGTATAAAAATCATTGCCAATGTCAACTAAATACCTATACAGTGATGACAATGTCAAAATTGGAAATTTATATATAATAATTGAGTTACAAAAATTAAATTCCTAAATTATTTAATAATTATTATTTATTTGATATACTTTTTATTTTTTAATTTTAATTTTAGTGTTATATAACATGAGTATTATCCAATTGTCAGTGCAACACTTGTTCAGGGAAAGAAAAGACAAAACAACAAAGTTATGAAGATGTTTGGTTTTTATAAGATAGAATATAAATAATTATTTAATATATATTTTTATTTTTAACCTAATTAATTTATCTTGAAGATATTATTTTATATTTAAATTTTATATATGAGATATCTAACATTAATGCTTATGCAACGCCAATGGAGTGCTCATTCAAGCATAAGAAAAATAAAAAAATGGTTTTACATAAAATTAGATGAATTATTAAATGACCCATATTTAGGATATAAAATTTTATATAATCAATTTTAGATTATTATCAAGTTATTATTCGAATTTGGGATATTTTTGACCCACATGAAGCATTTTAAAGCTTTATAATATTTTATTTCAAAAGGAAATCAGGTTATCACATTATAGTTTTTAATTTAATAATATTGTTATATGAGATTTTACAGAGGTTTTCTTCAAACAATAATAGTCATTGTATATCCAAAAAAATTATATTCCTAATGGATTTTTTCAATTTTTATTCAAAAAATAAAAACCATAATTGCTTCCACCAAGATGATGCAATATTAATTTAATAAATGAATAAATCAAATAAATGATAATAAAAATAATAAAAAAAATATAATTTTATATTTTTAAGATAATTCATGGATACCACAGATGAATACTAAATTTATATTATATAATATAAAATTGTATTCTATTTTAAACGTTTTTTAGGTTTTTAAATTCATATATATGAATAGTTTAAATCTTGACAAAATAGATTTCAAGAAAAAAATATTTCATTATGTTATTTTAAAAAACCAAAATTATTGAACAAGTCCAAAAATGATAATATTACTTCGAAAATGTAATATAACTTTTGTTTTAGGACTTTTCAGAGTCTTAAACCTGATAATATATTTATTACGTTTTGATAAGTTTTGTGATTCCTAAGTTACCCCTCACCTCACTTATAAAATGAGGTCCCTTCCTTCACAAATTTTGTAACCATAAGATTTTTTGTTCATAAAAAACTCTACCAAATTCCATACTCCTCATCCCTTTACACATTCAAGTGCTTCTAGTCACCCAAAAATACCACTTCTAAGAGACTTAAGGTGATTTTAAAAGGCAAATATTCAAGAGTTGTGATTTCTTCTTATTCTCTTTCTATATTATTTATCACTTATACCTTATCACTTCCTAATATCAAATTATTCATGAAAAATACATTAAATTATATGTACTAGAATTTAGTTATGATGATGTAATATTCCATAATCATCCCTTCTTTTCCCACATTTAATACTATAAATGAGAACACTGTCTGAGATGTGCTAATTATCATGTTCAAGGAAGTTGGGTTTTCTATTTTCATTATTATCTTCACGACTAGAAAAGAAACCTTATAATGGATGAACCAGATCATAATATATATGTATATATATATATATATATTTTCTTATATAATGTTCAATAATCCTTACAAAATCCTAATAAAAAATAACAATAAAAAAACAAGTTCATCATGCACAAAACCGCCAAGTTGATCCAAGAATCTATCATTAACCTTTATCTAATATATCATCCTCATGGAATATAACCAAAATAATTATAAAATAATTTATATATCTGTAATGTCACTAATAATATTTATTAACAATTCCTAATCTTTAACCACATTTCAAATGAACTTCCATTTTTAAATACTAGTAAACCGATCATGACAACCAAGAAAGAAAATGTTTCCAAAACAATAAAATTGAACCTCTTATACCCATCAAAAAGGAAATTAATGAACCTAATAAGGATAAAATAAATAAATTAAATCTATATTACGTTATATAATTATTAATTAATAAATCTAAATTTTATTATTCAGCTCATTAAGATCAATCAAAGAACACATTCGGGTATAATTTAAGGGGTTTCTTCATCTCATTTCTATTTTTGTGAGATATTTTGTATTCACTACTATTACTTGTGTATGGTATATGTATACTGTAACACCCCAAGATTTTATGAAAAATATTATTTTTAATTTCATTAATGTCTTGTGTTGTACGCTACACCAAAAGGAGATTGCACAACACGCATCCTTGACTTTCCATGCATTACACGCAATCACGACCTTCCTCGATAGCGTGTGTAGTACGCAATAACGAGTTTCACTAAACAAAAATATGCTATTAAAATATTATTAAAACTAGCCGTTATGAATAGTAATAACCAAGTTTTGAAATTTTTTAAATTTTATTTTCAAAATGGACTTCATTTTTGGATTCAGAATATCGAAATTAGCTTAGGGTGAAATTTTGGTACTTTTCGGATAACTTTCATTTTCTGATGAATAGTGAAAATTACTAAATTTTAATTAAAAACAAACTTTTTAATAGAAATAATTAATAGTGATAAATTATTAATTTGAGTGGTTTTAAAGTGAATTTATAATATATTTTTACAATTTAATACAATGTTGGTCATCGGATGTAATTTCACATTTAAACAAGACATAAACAAGTGTCAATCTTTTGATAGTTATTATCTCTTAAGAACACACTATTTGTTTTGACGACAGGAATTTATTTTTAAATTAAGTAATGAAACTGATATGTTTTGAATTTGGTAAAATAGACATCATTTTTCAGTTCATAATATCAAATATAGCTTAGGCCTAATTTTTGGTATTTTTCTGGAAACTTTCATTTTTTGATGAATAGTGAAACCACTAAGTGATAGTTAAAAAAATGAATTTTTCATAAAACATAATTTTACCACTTCTATGAGTGAAATTTAAAAAATCCTAGAGACATGGTTGATGTCAGTAAGTAAAATGTGGTTCAATGAGATGAAAATAATTTTTTGTGAATAGAAACTTTTTACTTTTTTTATCACGGTTAAAAGTAAATAGGGTAATTAAGTGTAAAAATGATATTATTATTACCCTAACACATGTAATAATTCTATTGGATAAGTTTAATTCGACAAAAAACAACCTTAGGAATAAAATATGACCATTTAGGCCCACTTGTATTAGATTAGGAAATTTATTATTAATTTATTTAAAGAAGGGTTAAAATAGTTAAAATCAATGTTTAATAAGTATATCATTTTTAATATAGGGATATAATTAAGATAAATTAGACTATAAATATTCATTATAAAGATAAAAATATTTTCTACATAATGGTATTTCATTTGTAATTTTTAGACATTTAATAATTTAATTTATTTATGACACAAAGATGATGCCGTAATTATCTTATTAATGAAATATTGACATAATTGATGTTATAAATACCGAAATAAATGTAATTTGAGACTTTTTATGAATTACAATTATTTTATTGGTTAATATGACATGTTAGTATTGATATAATTAACTTTTTTCGAACTAATCAGTCTGTTATGATTTTCACAAAAATCAATTACTAAATAGTGTCAAAATTGACGTAAAATAGTTTTTAAAACAAATATTATATTATTAATTGTAATTTTATTCCTAAAAATATAAGGTTCGGCCAAATGACTTAGATAAGTATATATATATTAATAATAAACAAATTGTGGTTCTTTTTGCTTCTTATAGTATGTTTATTAACCTTATAGTGTAAGAACACAAAAAGACACAGTAAAAGTAAAATTATCTAACTTAATGTTAAATCTAAATGATAAGGTTCAAATAGGAACCTAAACTTGTCTAAATTATATTGGATGAGAGGATTGCGACCCATACCCACCTTATCTTAGAAATAAATTAATTTGGAGCTATTTAAAACCGAATTTGGATTTATAATAAAATAATATTTTTAGTTATTCCAAATGTGCCCCTCTCCTCCCTTATAAAAGGGAACCTCCTCCCTCTCTTCCTCACACAACTTTGAGCCTTCAAGCTCGTCCAACCCCAAAAAAATTCTCTTCTACACTTCCCTAGAATCATCCTATTGGTCCTGGTATTCTTTAAAGACTAATTGTAGTGCCCTAAGAGGATGACTCAAAGAGGCACTTCAAAGAAGAGGTAATGTCTGTTACCGATTCTTTCAACTTTATTTATTCTTCCACTTCTTCTTCTTAGGTTGTTTCATTATGAAGTAATAACATAAGTATCACTCATATACTTATATGTTATTATAAGTATGAAACGACCCTATTTCACCATCTATCCATCCTATGGAAAACAAAATCACCGCGCGTGCGTACGTACGGAATACCGTCTCCACGTCGTGGTGTAATCTATTTTACACCACCACCTTACATGGATGGGTATAATGGTGTAAATAATAACTATATATGATTATTGTAAAGTGATATTGATTCTAAAATAGTATACATACACTCCAATACAATTCCACGATCATGAGAACGATATCATCGCTCGTGCGTACGTACGGACTACCGTCTCCACGACGCGATGAGATTCATTCTCCACATTAACCATTCATGAATGATTATAAAGTATATATAATAAGTAATCATGAATTATATGACATAATAATGATACTGGATTTATGTGTTTATATATATATTTCTTCTACTTAATTCCATTCAACTCAATAATGAAACGAAATCAGCGTTCATGCGTACGTACGGCCTACCGTCTCCATGAACGGTGTATTTCTCTCCATTTACTAATCTATTATATATATATATATTCTGAATATATATTATATATAAATCATGTTTTATATTCTGGAATTAAGTAATCATGATCTATGTAATCATATGAATAATTAAAAGTCAAAACACGGACGACAAATGAAACGATTTTACCCAAAACGCTCTTTAACATGGAATGTACAAAAGAACGGGTAATATAAAGTCATAAGTGAACCATATATGATATCATAACAATGAGTATGATTCTGGAATAAGTCAATGACATTATTTAAATCATTATATAGGAGGTTGGGACACTTACGAAGCAAATCAGATCTAAGGTAAGGGAAAATATCACAATCTCATTTTTATCCGAGATTGTTTATACTTTGAAATTTACTGGCGTGTATTTTATCATCCACTTCCATGTTTCCTCAATATGTAATATTATTTCAATCCACCTACAATTGTTTAAATCCAATTTTACTCTTCGGTGAGTTTTTAGTAAAAGATATGAAAGGAATCTTTTGTCGTTTTTCGTACGAGGTACTTTTTGACTTTTCCGACAAAAGTACGAGAAGAATGTTTTTTTAACTTATACGGAATGAATGGATTTTTAAAACATTATTTCCAAGAAGGTTCCTTTACATGTTTTCAAGTTTATTTTTAATCAAATTATTTTAGTTTAAAATTGTATGACATGTTAAGAAAGGGAAAATGTTTTTGAAGTAGAAAGGATATTTTCCTCAAGAATGGAGTTCAAGAGTTTTATCAAAATTATTTTCCATCTAAGATAATAGAGGGTTCTGTTTCTATCCCTATTATTACATTGATTTTATTATTTTGTGATGGAATTATTTTTATGAATTCCTTTATCTTATATGAATTGTTTTATGATGTCACAATGTTTAAGATTCCCATTTTTATTAAATGGGTTATGCTATGATGTATGGTTTATGATTTTCTGGCACACATAAGAATTGTATCATTATGAGATGGGTGGGACCTATTTATCCCTCAAATGCATTGGGTAAAGATTTATATATCATGAGATAGACATGGATGGAATAGAAAGTTAAACCGGTTCAATAATACAGGACTGGAATGAGGAGTGAACTCGATTCAAAAAGGGACTTTGTCCACTAAGATGGTCTTGGAAGCAATGCCTTGGCTACTATGGAAATCATATCATGTGATTAATGGTTTCCACAATTACATGTTTTATTCCCATGCTATTTTATCATTCTTAATGTTTCTTTATGATCTATGCCTTACGTACTTCCATGTTTTGTGTCATTTCTCAATATTTTGATGTTTAAACATTATGTTCATGTTTTTAAGTTCAAATGTATATGGTATGTTTTATTTTATCCATTATTACCCTTAATAAGAATTTGAGATCACCCTTTTTATGTTATCTTTTCCCCAGGATATAAAGAAAGGTTTTAGGTAAGAAAAAAAAGGGAAGATCTTTCTGGGAGATGTTGAAGATCGTTCACCACGATTAGAAGATTATGTTCCATGTTTCCAAAGACACTAAAGTATTATGGTCCTTGTGTGTCTATTTTTGTTATGTATTAAGTATTCTACTAAATTAATGTAATGTCCATGTACGTCAAGATTTGGGTATCTACAGTTGGTATTAGAGGAAAATTTTAGTCAACCTTTGGAAACTAGGATGCGAAAACGTTAGTGAGATCCCTAGAGATATTTATAAGGTATGTCTAGGGATGTCCCTAAGGATAAGTATACGTATAGGATATAGTCCTAAAAGTATGGTAAAGATATTAGATTAAACCAAAGATGTTAGATATTGATGTTACTCCCCCTTTATTATGATTTTTTCCTCTCACACTATTCTTTTTGGGTTTTAGAAAATGGCTGGAAACAAGATGATTCACGATAATAGAGGATATGATGGAAAATGGAATGATATTCTTCATGAGAAACCAAATGAAATGGGATTTGGAAGTCCAAACATAATTATTATTCCGAATCAGCAATCTCATAATATGATCAATAAAGTAAAATTTGTTACGTTTCCCGACTCGGCTAATAAGAGAAAGATGGAGTTTCATGATGATCATAGAGGAAAGAAAGTTCAATTTCCCCTATGTAAATAATGTGGGAAGAGGCATAAAGGAGAATGTTTCAAAGGAAATGGAAGATGATTTGGGTGTGTAAAAGAAGGACACAAAGCTAGTAAGTGAAAAGGAAAAGGTTTAGTTAACACCAGGGATGAGGATAATGGTATTGCTACGACATCAACGATGGTTAAATGTTTTAAATGTGGAATGTACGAGCATTATGAAAACCAGTTCCCTAAGGGAATGTCTCATGAAGAGAATCAGTGTGGTCGTATGGGTAGTATTTATGTTTATGATGATAAGAGACTACAAATGATATGTGAGATGAAAGAATTGTTGAAGCTCGGTCCATGGTTTAAGAATGTAGTGGAATGATTACATGTTTATCACATGTAATGTTGTATAAGTAATCTCAAGTTACTATGGAATAAAGAGACATCTAAGGATTGTTACACTGTTGTCTTTCCTTGAGCTTTGAAAGTGTATGATTAATGGTACTAGTATCCATGAAATGTTATTCAGGTATTTTTGGAATGTAGATGATATGCGCATAACGAAGGGATAAGGAGAAAATTAAATGTTTGATAGTATTCATGAGCTCATGACTGATATAAAGAGAAGGTTATATCATGGTTTGAGTATATATAATTTTTGGATTTTGGTATGTGGAAAGAGTTAACTTTTGACAGCATTCATGTTTTCACTAAGGTTTAATGGGTATTCATTTTTCAAAAGAATACATGATTAAGGTATTCACATGATTGGAATGTTACCAACAAGATATATGGGGGATAAATGATGGTATTCACATGCTTGGTTGATGACATTTCAAGTAATTGTTTTCTTTATACTATGAGATTGGACCGAAGTATTTTAGATAAGCCTAAAGATTGGAATGGATTATGTTGGACATAATTTAGTATTGTTTAAGGATAGAACATTTTTTTGATATTATTTATGGGATGTTATAGTAATGTAGTTTTAGAAAAAGGACAACCTGCAGGACGGGCGACAACCCATCGCGTCGGACAAGGCTGTGGGAATCGAACCCACAAACGAAGTGCGACTGGCCTTTATCGCCTACCACTGGCCTACAGGAAGTCCCTGTTTAGTAGAAACTAGTTTTATTATATTAAGCAGTATGATATATGAAGTATTAGTCCATTTTAGGAACCATATATGATTAATCTCACTATTGATGGACTTATCTATTTTTGATAACTTTTATAACCTTTTGTTTGAGACAGATGAAATGACCCATCATTCTATCACATGATCTGCTAATACATCACGAAAAACAAATTCAACTTCATTTAATTAAGGGATGAAGTGGAAATTGTTCAATTAACGAACAACAGTGAGATTGTACCAAAATCATGTAAGTATTTATTTTAATTCATCAACTTTAGGGAAATGATCTTGAAAACCAAAAATGTTATCCTAGTGCCCTTATATCCGATGAATCAAGTGGTACCTTAGATCATCACAAATCTATGGATTTTTGATTGCTGGCTTTTCCATAGTCAGGTTCTCTACCACTCTCCATCAGAACATTATGGTTAGATTTCTCCTCCATATCCATATTTTCCTCTATGTGGAAACCCAGTGATTATTTTATTTGGGTAACTGTTACGTTTTATACTTTTGTTTTTAAAGATTGGTTTTGGTATTCCTTTTTACGATGTGGGTTTCTATTAAAGAAACTTTCGAGGAGTAAACCATTTATAACCCCAATGAATTTTGAGGGCGAAATTCATTTTAAGGGGGGTAAAATGTAACACCCCGAGATTTTATGAAAAATATTATTTTTAATTTCATTAATGTCTTGTGTTGTACGCTACACCAAAAGGAGCTTGCACAACACGCATCCTTGACTTGCCTTGAATTACATGCAATCACGACCTTCCTCGATAGTGTGTGTTGTATGCAATAACGAGTTTCACTAAACAACAATATGCTATTAAAATATTATTAAAACTAGCCATTATGAATAGTAATAACCACTTTTTGAAATTTTGTAAATTTATTTTTCAAAATGGACTTCATTTTTGGATTCGGAAAATTGAAATTAGCTTAAGGTGAAATTTTGGTACTTTTCGGATAACTTTCATTTTCTAATGAATAGTGAAAATTACTAAATTTTAATTAAAAACAACCTTTTTAATCGAAATAATTAATAGTGATAAATTATTAATTTGAGTGGTTTTAAAGTATATTTAAAATATATTTTACAATTTAATACAATTTTTCTCATTGGATGTAATTTCACATTTAAACCAGACATAAACAAGTGTCAATCTTTTGATAGTTATTATCTCTTAAGAACACGCTATTTATTTTGACGACATGAATTAATTTTTAAATTAAGTAATGAAACTGATATTTTTCAAATTTGGTAAAATAGGCATCATTTTTCAGTTCATAATATCAAATATAGCTTAGGCCTAATTTTTGGTATTTTTCTGGAAACTTTCATTTTTTGATGAATAGTGAAACCACTAAGTGGTAGTTAAAAAAATGAATTTTTCATAAAACTTAATTTTACCTCTTCTGTGAGTGGAATTTCAAAAATCCAAGAGACACGATTGATGTCAGTAAGTAAAATGTGGTTCAATGAGATGAAAATAATTTTTAGTGAATAGTAACTTTTTACTTTTTTTTACCACGGTTAAAAGTAAATAGGGTAATTAAGGGTAAAAATGGTATTATTATTACCCTAAAACATGTCCTTATTCTATTTTATAAGTGTAATTCGACCAAAAACAACCTTAGGAATAAAATATGTCCATTTAGGCCCACTTGGATTAGATTAGGACATTTATTATTAATTTATTTAATGAAGGGTTAAAATAGTTAAAATCAACGTTTAATAAGTATATAATTTTTAATATAGGGTTATACAAAAGATAAATTTGACTATAAATATTAATTAGAAAGATAAACAGATTTCCTACATAATGGTATTTTATTTGTAATTTTTAGACATTTAATAATTTAATTTATTTATGACAGAAAGATGATACAATAATTATCTTTTTAATGAAATATTGACATAATTGATGTTATAAATACCAAAATAAATGTAATTTGAGACTTTTTATGAATTAAACTAATTTTATAGGTTAATATGACATGTTATTATTGATATAATTTAGTTTTTTCGAACTAATTAGTCTGTTATGAGTTTCACAAAAATCAATTACTAAATAGTGTCAAAATTGACATAAAATAGTTTTAAAAACAAATATTATATTATTAAATATTATTTTATTCCTAAAAATATAATTTTCAGCCATATGACTTAGATAAGGTTATATATATTAATAATAAACAACTTGGGGTTCTTTTGGCTTCTTATAGTAAGTTTATTAACCTTATAGTGTAAGAACACAAAAAGACAGGGTAAAAGTAAAATTATCTAACTTAATGTTAAATATAAATGATAATGTTCAAATAGGAACCTAAACTTGTTTAAATTCTATTTTATGATATTATTTAGACCCATCCCCACCTTAGATTTTAAATAAATCAATTTTTAGCTATTTAAAACTGAATTTGGATTAATAATAAAATAATATGTTTAGTTATTCCAAAGGTGCCCCTCTCCTCCCTTATAAAAGGGCACCCCCTACCTCTCTTCCTCACACCACTTTGAGCCTTCAAGCTCGGCAAAAACCTACCAAATTCTCTTCTCCACTTCCCTAGAAACATCCTAGAGGTCCTGGTCTTCTTTAATGACCAATTTTAGTGCCCTAAGAGGAGGACTCAAAGAGGCGCTTCAAAGAAGAGGTAATGTCCGTTACCGATTCTTTCAACTTTATTTCTTCTTCCACTTATTCTTATTAGGTTGTTTCATTATTAAGTAATAACATCAGTATCACTCATATACTGATATTTTATTATAAGTATGAAACAACCCTATTTCACCATCTATCCATCCTACGGAAAATGAAATCACCGCGCGTGCGTACGTACGGAATACCGTCTCCACGCCGTGGTGTAATCTATTTTCCACCACCACCTTACTTGGATGGGTATAACGGTGTACATAATAACTATATATGATTATTATAAAGTGATATTTATTCTAAAATAGTATACATACACTCCAATACAATTCCACGATCATGATAACGATATCATCGCTCGTGCGTACGTACGGGCTACCGTCTCCACGACGCGATGAGATTCATTCTCCACATTAACCATTCATGAATGATTATAAATTATATATAATAAGTAATCATGAAATATATGACATAATAATGATACTGTATTGATGTGTATATATATGTATGTCGTCTACTTAATTCCATTAAACTCAATAAGGGAACGAATACAGGGTTCATGCGTACGTACGGCCTACCGTCTCCATGAACGGTGTATTTCTTTCCATTTACTGATCTATTATATATATATATTAGGAATATAAATTATATATAAATCATGTTTTATATTCTGGAATTAAGTAATCATGATCTAAGTAATCATATGAATAATTACAAGTCAAAAAACGGACGACAGATGAAACGATTTTACCCAAAACGCTCTTTAACATGGAATTTACAAAAGAACGGGTAATATAAATTCATAAGTGAACCATATATGATATATTAACAATGAGTATGATTGTGGAATAAGTCAATGACATTAGTTAAATCATTATACAGGGGGTTCTGACACTTACAAAGCAAATCGGACCTAAGGTAAGGGAAAATATCACAATCTCATTTTTATCCAAGATTGTTTATACTTTGGAATTTACTGGGGTGTATTTTATCATCCACATCCATGTTTCCTCAATATGTAATATTATTTCCAACCACCAATAATTGATTAAATCCAATTTTACCCTTCGGTGAGTTTTTAGTAAAAGATATGAAAGAAATCTTTTGTCGTTTTTCGTACGAGGTACTTTTTGACTTTTCTGACAAAAGTACGAGAAGAATGTTTTTTTAACTTATACGGAATGAATGGATTTTTAAAACATTATTTCCAATAAGGTTCCTTTACA
Organism: Viscum album; assembly: GCA_963277665.1. Lineage (NCBI taxonomy): Eukaryota > Viridiplantae > Streptophyta > Magnoliopsida > Santalales > Viscaceae > Viscum > Viscum album. The sequence continues at coordinate 1,261,285,081 of OY728151.1, read as the reverse complement.
ATATTTCAAGTTTATTTTTAATTAACTTCTTTTAGTTTAAAATTTTATGACATTTTAAGAAAGGGAAAATGTTTTTGATGTAGAAAGGATATTTTCCTCAAGAATGGAGTTCAAGTGTTTTATCAAAATTATTTTCCATCTAAGATAATAGAGGGTTCTGTTTCCATCCCTATTATTACATTGATTTTATTATGTTGTGATGAAATTATTTTTATGAATTCCTTTATCTTATATGAATTGTTTTATGATGTCATGATGTTTAAAATTCCCATTTTTATTACATAGGTTATGCTATGATGTATGGTTTATGATTTTGTGGCACACATAAGAATTGTATCATTATGAGATGGGTGGGACCTATATCTCCCTCCAATGCATTGGGTAAAGATTTATATCTCATGAAATAGACATGGCTGGAATGGAAAGTTAAACAGGTTCAGTAATACAAGACTAGAACAAGGAGTGAACTCGATTCAGAAAGGGACTTTGTCAACTTAGATGGTCTTGGCAGCAATGCCTTCACTACTATGGAAATCATATCATGTGATTAATGGTTTCCACAATTACATGTTTTATTCCCATTATATTTTATCATTCTTAATGTTTCTTTATGATCTATTCCTTACGTACTTCCATGTTTTGTGTCATTTCTCAAGATTTTTATGTTTAAACATTGTGTTCATGTTTTTAAGTTGAAATGTATATGGTATGTTTTATTTTATCCATGAATACCCATACTGAGCATTTGAGCTCACCCTTTTTATGTTTTCTTTTCCCCAGGATATAAAGAAAGGTTTTAGGTAAGAAAAAAAGGGAATATATTTATGGGAGATGTTGAAGATATTTCACCACGATTAGAAGATTACGTTCTAAATTTCCAAAGATAATAAACTATTACAGTCCTTGTGTGTCTGTTTTTGTTATGTATTAAGTATTCCGCTAATGTAATGTAATTTCCATGTACTTAAAGCTTTGGGTCTCTACATATACTACCCATTGATGTATATTATCATGAATATAATTTTTTCATGATATTAAAAGTATAATTTGATGATTATTAATATTGGGATATATGATTCTGCTGATTGCAATGTTGTAAGGGTTTTCTACCCAAACCTCCATTTCCATTTGGGTTACTCTTATTTTCTACATAACTAACAAAAATTCTTATTTATTCATATTTATTTCTCATAAATTATATGTTAATTATATATATATATATATGTACCAACCATAATCCCACTTTCAGGTATGGGGACTTAAATGTTTTGAAAGGATATTTCAAAAATTCTACTAGAAATACAAGCCCGATTTAAGGGAATTTCTCAATTTTTTACCAACTTTACAGGGAACTCTATAATCTGTTTTTAGAAACCATTATTGTTATAAAATCACTCATTTAATTATTAAAATATGATATTTCTTCACTTTGAGGTTTATATAAATATTTTTTCCAAAATAACTATTCTTTTCAAAGTAAAAGAGTATTTATCTTAAGAATTACTCGTTGATTTTATAAGAGTATCATCATAAATTTCAAAACTATTGTTAATTCATATGTATTATTTGGATTAATATTTTATGATATCATATACCATATTTAATTGAATGGTTTATTATTAGTTTGACCATGGATGTTCTATCTTAATACAATTCACCAATTTAGTCTGAATGGTTAGTGTTTATGCTTAATGTTCGTTTAAACTCAATGTTACACGTGATGCAAGCTATCAAAGAATATAATTAATTAAAGAGAAATATTTTATAAAATATCAGGTTTATAAATTATCACACCATAATTAATTACATCCCCACAATTTAATCATATTTTCATTAGTCAAAGGATTGATATTTTAAATTTTCTTTCTCAAAAACCCACATTGTAAAAATTGTTAATAAAACATCCCTAAAAAAGAGGGAAAGGGAAGTATGAAGGGCAGAATAAAACTAGGTTTAAAAAAGGTGAAAATAAGTGGGAATTGAATAATTGAACTTAGAATAGTTAATTAATTCATAGTGACTAACATAGTGTGATAGATATTATGATCAGGAGAAAGTTAGCAACCATAGAACCATGAATTGATTAGGGGTTAACAGAACAATTTTTCATTAGAATTCATGGTTATAGGAAATGTTTTTTTTCTTAGTATACTTTTACTAGTGTTTATAATTTTCTATAACATATAGTATAAAACATATGGAGATATACTTACCTGAAAATTATAATTTCATTTTTAATAAATTTACACCATAATCTGATATGTTTCTTTATCCAACGAGTATTTAAGATGAAGTATTTATGTCTGTAGCACTAAAATCAAATTATAATGGATAAAAAAGTATATTAAGACACTAATGTTATATTTAGGCTATAACCAAAATAATTTTTTTTAGAACAACATAATTCTTAAAATTAATAAAATAATATATGAGTAAATACAACATTAGTCCCCAAAACCTTAATTTACTAAATAATATCAACATGAAAGAATGTTTTAATATCAATGATTATATCATACCCTTCAATTTACATATTTGAAAAAACAATAATTAAATTATTCCCAAATAATCTTCGATATTAAATCTTTTTCTAAACCTAAGGGTTATATATACTTATACAAAATGAAACATCTCCCAAATGTAATTAATCTCCTTGATAAACAATATTATAATCTTCTACCATAATGAAATTCACCAAAATTTCATGAATAAAATTTAGATACTTACTAAAAAGGTAATCCATAACCTGGTCATAAATATCTTTGAAAGTATCACCTTGTCAATGAACTGATTTTCAACCATCCAGATTATCTATATTCCACTATATATCTGTCTTCAATTCAGTAATCATAAAATCATATGTCAAACCCAAAGGTTATTTAAACATCAATAGAGTATCAAAATCCCATTAGGTAGAAAAATAAAACCGGGATGTTAAAGAATTTGAACTTTTGATAAACCTCAGACTTATAAACCCATGATGGTATCCATAACATTTAATTTAACCTCACAAGAAAAAATATATGCTTAGAAAATTAATGTAATCATAATTTTTTAAATAATTTCACAATAATTGAATATTTTCTATAAATCCAAAGTTAACATAAAATTCACAAAAGATGAACTAAATACCCTTCCATAAAATCACAAACCAATTTCAAGGTTACCAATTCTATCAAATTTAATAACCTCTTTATACAAACTAAAAATTATTAAAATGACACCAGAAACATGTTAAGGTTTATCCTTTCCATAATCATGTTTTATCTAAAAATACCACCTTACCACTAAATCAATTTTATTGGTAACAAGTACCGTTCAAAATATGTTTTAAAATCATTATATAAAAACTAATGCAGAACAATTCTAATAGGTTTCATGATTTTATAACTATAATATCATTAGTATAAAAATTATTTAACATGATTTTTGAATCCAAATTCATAAACCCTTCAATAATCCAACATTGTTCAAAAAAATTTACTAGGATTCATCAAGATACTACCAAATAGTTCTTTCCTATAATATGATATATTCAACATTTCTTAATATTTATTAACTTCAATTAGTCATGTTTCTTAATTTCAACATAATAAATATTATTAAAATAGTTCATACCTTTCATACCTCATTCATAGTCTCTTCATCTTCTTCTTTAAAACAATTAATTGTAGAACCTTGAAAAATTTATTCTAGAGATTTCCCTATAAGAAATAAATTTTCATAATGCCTATAATTTCCTCATTTAAAACATTAAAAAATCAAGGATACCTTATTGAGAAATTTATTCTCATCTATTTAGTTAACTAAACATTTCATCTTTACTCATAAATTTACTTCTTTGTATCCTTTTCCATATTCAAAATATTTACTCATTCTTAAAACAAAATCATTAATGATCTTATTCCCATCTTCTTGAAATGTTGGAATCAGAATATTCATTCCTCTAATATATTAATAAAACTCTATAATTCAAATAATTAGGTTTTTAGGAAACTCACAAAAGTTGATATTGTTAATCATATAACAAGATAGTTTATTAGTCATAATCAAATGTTTTTTCATTCTATAAATTATTTCAATTTGTTTCTCAAGAGGAAAATCATTCCAATGACTATAAAATTCAACATTAACTTGATTCCTTTAGGTTCCAACCACTGACTACAAACAAAAATCACAACGTGGGGAATAATAATCATAGTGTGGAACCACATAATTATGAAATATCATTTATAGGATACCTAAATCATGAAATATTATATCATTACACCTTAGTTTTAAATTATTTCATTCATGATCCTTACCAAAACAATATAATTCTATCCTATACATAGATATATTTCTGTGGTTCTTACTAATGTTTTCTAATCCTAGTTTTAAAACGATAACTAAATATTTCTCAGATACTAACTGTAGAAACACTTCATTTTTATAAAAATATGACACATTTTTATAGATGAATATTTATTACATAATATAACAATCCATTACATAATATTATAGGTCTACATCCTTTCAAAACATTTAAATCTAAGAAAATGGTTCACAAAAGATCTACACCATCTCCCACTAAGTTCTTCATAACTATATCCCTTATTATAAATATCTTACATAATACCTTTCTTCTTAACCATGGGAAAAGGAACATATACAAGACTGATCTTAGATGCTCAGTTAGGGTAAACAAGGGAGATATCATTGATCACTTGAGAATAACATGAATATAAGGGTATGAGAGCATGATCATAACATTTGAAAACCATAAATTTCATTCATATATAAAAATTATAAATCATCAAATCAATAATTTGATTTCACAAGACATGAATCATAATAGTATTAAAGAACATGAACCATGAGATAATAATAATATAATAAGACAAAAGTTCATTCCATACACATAGGCAATTAAAATCATTTCCTTAGTAGTCATGGTTTATTTCCAATTCTATCATTTTGTAGAGTGTTTACTCCCCAAACCAACGTATTCATTAAGTTAAACTCCCATGACTATAATTTTTTACAAAGTCCCTAACAAAACTAGTTTCACTACCCATTCCAATCATGTTTATCTCATGAGATATCAGTCATTACCAAATTCATTCGAGGGAAAAACCAGTCCCACCCATCACATAAGGAAAATAATATATATGTGTGGCACAAGATCATAAAGAATTTATCATATCAGAACCCCTAAAAAGAAATGAATTTCATAAACTTCTCATCACATAAGAACACATGGAAAATAAATGGGTTACATAAATATTTCTTTATTTGAACAAAGCATAACCCGTGGAAAAGAAACATGTTTTATAAATTTTTTCTATAATATCCATAAACAATCCAGTGAATGAATAGGGATGGAATACTTTGATAATAACCCTAGTAAAGTATATGTGAAATCAAGGGGTTTTGTTTTTGAGGAATAGAAATACAATTAATATATCATTAATAAATTCTTCTGTAAAATAACCATTCCATTTCGAAAAGACTTATTTAAAAAATAGTAATAATATAAAGGAAACAATTTTCCTTAAAAATTACAACGAATACTTTTAAAGGAATCCTCAAATAAAAAATTATTCATAATGGTGGGAGTATTTATTCATGTCTTTTATGTTAAAAAACATTCCATCCATACTTTTGTTAGAAATGTCACAATGTACCATGTTTAGAAAATATTAGAATGATTAATTTCAAAAAAAATTGTAAAATATTCAAACATGGGTAAAAATGACTTTAAAAAATCATATTATAATAGTAAAAACCTTTTTTAAATTTTTTTACAAAACATTTTTATAAAAGAAAGAAATTATTATAGAGAGAAATGGTGTTGATTTTCCTTAAAACATATTCTTAGTGTATTTAGTGAAAAATGTGAGGAAATGAGAGGGGAAAATTTATTTTTAGTAAATAACTATATAATATTAAAATTCATAAATTTATTGATATATAAATCATGGTATTTGATCTTATAAAACTTAATCATAAACAATCTTAATAAACATTGTGATTGTAACATAGAACCCTTACTGCTCTAGTAACATTTGAATTGTAAGCCCCATTAATTAAATATGCTTACATAGATATGTAAATATCCATAACATTAATAAAAATAATAATATATATTTATGGAAAATATATACACTACAAAAAAGAAGTAATTGGTTAACACGACAAGTGGCCCGCATAAATAAAGGTGATAAGAAAATCCCTTAACATAGGTCCGACTTCCTTAGTATGCATTGAAATATAATATTTAATAAATATGAATTTATTATAAATATATTATAGAAACATAATCATATATATCATTCAATATATTATTTACTTCTTACCTTTTAGGATACTTTTATTAACAATTCTTTATTAAAATCACGAGTCTGGGTGATAGCTTCTTTGGTTTTTATGATAGTTTTTATTCGAAAGTTGTGGTACTTGTATTTCGATCATATTTCTATAAAATATAAAATTTTAATCATTACATAAATATAATATATATTCATTATATATATTTTTTACATTCATTAATAAAATTAGAGATAGAAAAACGAGTTACATCATTCATGGAGATGGAAGGCGGTATGTACGCTTGAACGTTGTTTCCATTTTTTTGTCAAACAGAGATATAGAAAGATAAATAATAAATCATAATTATAGATTTATTATTATATCTTATATATGGTTTAAATATATCCATATTTCTATTCAATAAAAACAATAAAAAAGAAAAATTAATCACATTACTTCATGGGGGTATTATTCCTCACGTACGTGTGATCAACACTATAATTTTCCAATGGTTTGTAAGGTAAGTTAGAAGGTGTGATATTATAATTAAATAAAGATAATTTTTTCATAAAGATCATAAATAAATATTAAACCCATTATAATACCGATCTATAATTTTTTTTTGAAAACATGTATTGTATCGTGATGTGGGGAATGTAAGTCTTAAGTACGCACATGTGATACTTTCACTTCTCATTTGATGAGAAATAAATTGTATAATGGTGCCTTAAAAATAATAATAACATTAATAAAATTTAAGATAATTAATTTATTATTTTATTATAAATACCCAATATTTATCTGATGTAAATAAGAGTAGAAAATAAAGTGTTCAGTCAAGGCGATTGCCTATTTTTTGAAATGACTCATTTATATATCCACTAAAGGGGTCTAGGGTTGTTATTTTGTAAAGAACATACATTATATAATATTTATGAGGATTTTGAGAAGATAAATTTTCATATTTGTTTTATCTAAAAGAAAATAATTGGTGTAAATAAGTAATGGAGGAGGTTCCCATTAATAATTGAGGTGAGTGGTACTTTTGGAATTTTTCAAAATAATAAATTATAAAAAATTAACTATGAATCTATATGACACAAAATTACCTGGTAATTAAATATAAGGTATTATAAAGTTTAATATAATAAAAAATATAATTTGGACATGTTTTGGTTTCCCCAAAAATCATATCATCTTGATTAACCCTCAGTTAATCCATTATGTATTTAACCATAGTAACAAAATTTCCAATAATAAATGGTTGTAAATTTTTATTATAAGGTGAAAAATGTCTAATAAATGGATCATTTATGAACTTTTATACCATATATTATATATATTGTCTTATTTCATGTTTTTTTGGTTTTCAAATAATATAAAAATATATAATTTTGATACAATATCATTATTTTCGATTTGGACACTAATCATTTAATCTAACATAAAAGACATAGATAGAAAGATTATATTAGAATTTAATATTTAAAACCAAAATAATATTTCATGAACAACTATAAAATTTATGTATCTATATAAATTACTCTAATCATATCACTTTAAAAATTTTCAAAATCACGAATTTATTTTTTTCTATTAATTAAATAAACAATGTTTTGACACTGTGTATGAATTTAAGGAAATTATATAATAACTAAAAATTATCAATAAATTACCATAATGAATATAATTTTTATGAACAAAATTACTTTTAAGATTCCATCATAACTAATTTTTCTCCGTATGTGAACATATAATGGTTATTTAAAAGTAAGAGAGTGACATTTTGTGACTTTCATCGATTTAAATAGTATGCCTGTCCTTTTATTGGGTAAGTATAAATTAAACAACTAAATTTAAAGAATAAGGTATTTTTTATAGTTAAATTCTTCCAATATGAATTAGGATAAAAAAATATGGCCTTACCACTTATTTTAAAACTAGAATTACGGTATTTACCTTTGACTAAGGTAATAAATTTTACCACTGCTATTATTAATATTGGTAAAAAATAAAAGGGTCCTGTTAATTTTTTTTACCTTCCTTATTATTACCAAGGAATACATTTTATTAAATTCAATACATATAATATAAGGAAAATAATTTAAAAACATGTACACATAACACGATGAATAATGGTTTTTGGAAAAATACATTTTGATCATAAAATGTGGTTTATTCTTATCCAAAATGTAAAAAAAATATTACATAAATGTTAAATATATTTAATTAATATAAAATATATTCATTCAATTATAATCTTTCCACAATGGTGATTAATTTTATTTATTAAGACAAAAACACATTTCATGCTTAAGAACTATTTTTCTACAAAAAATGCATGTTTACATATAAAAATGTTGTTACACCAAATGAAAATATAAATTCATTAAAATGGACATTATTATATTATTTAAAATATAAAATGTCAAATTTAAATTTTTAACCAATTAAAAAATTATATCATTGTATGTTTCTGAAAAAAATATAGTTTTCAATAAAAAATCATTATTTTTAACTATTCATTGGAAAATCAATATTTTCAAAAAAATACCAGAAACTAATTATAAGTAAATTTTGACATATTAATTCAAAAAATGAAGTTATTTTTATTAAATATAGTTTTTTAAATTATAATATATACATTTTCAACACAAAAATCAATAAAAATCATTTTAAAAGAAAATTATTTTTTAAGCATAATATAGCATTGCTAAAAATTTATTTCTTATTTTATAAAAATTAATCAATAAATTTTTATTGTGTAGGATATTTTTATAAAAAACATAAATTATTAAATTTTATTCAAACACTCTAATTTATTGGATATTTTATTACTATCACATAATAGTATTTTAATAATATATTGAGGTTCTTTTGAACTCAGTGTTGCGTGTAACATAAACTGTTGATGATATACAATTAATAAATGATAAATATTTTATAAAATATTAGGGTATTGTAATAAATAAACTATATCTATCACTAAAATTAATTCTCATTATATCTTGCACATTAGTGTGAACTGACTCAATAGTGTTATCTATTTTGATCTCCATAGGCTTATACATCTTATTTACCATTTTACCTCTATGACATTTGTCATTAGTATTGAGACAATTATAATTTATATTAAATAAATTTGTCATATTTTAATATTGGGTAATGTTAGAAATGTTGATTTGCATTAAATGAAAAATCCTCTTATTCCTCAATTTATTACCCTCCGTCAAGCTCAAGCATCAACTATTTTGTTCATTGAAATTTTAAAATAAATTTTATATTGTTCAGTTAATAATTACTATAAAATCATTCGTATTCCTAATCACACATCCATTATATTTAAAAATTACAAAATTTACATTATCCCAATGTTGAGAAACATTCATGCGATTGTGCCTTAACTTCATAGTAAAAATAACAACAGTTGATATTTTATTACCAATCATACATATACAACTCCTTTATCATTAAGCGATTTTCTATTTTTGAAAGTGGAATTAACCTCATCATACCTTTTAAAATATTTTAAGAGATTCATATTTTTATTACTATTTGATGAGAATACACCATCAAATATCCACAAATTATATCCTTTTTAACTTTATTGGGAGCCTCAACTCCCATTTTATAATCCTGCTTATTCATCCCCATGATATATTTGGAATTATTGTTTTTATTTAAAAGAAATTATGACATTATGAAACAATTATAGTTGTGGTTATGATCTAAGAAAACCTATAAAAAGTTACCATAACATTATTAAATAAAGTATTTATTTATATCTTATCATTTCAAAATTATCAAGGATGCGATCTTGGAATTTTTGGTCGAATGTCCCTTAATTAAAAAAACTTCATTTGATTGAGTAAGTGAGATATAGTATGAGTACATTTATAACCCATTTCCATAAACTATATAGAACAAAATACCTAGTTTGAATGTGAAATATTCTAAAATAATAGATATCTTTCTTCGAACCTTCTTGTTGTTGTATCTTTCGATTAAAAATGTGTTTCTTGTTATAATTCTTCTCTTGCATGAGGCTGTATCATTCCATTATTCTTAGCCTCGTTATTCATATACTTCCACACATCCTTTCCTCTATGAATTATAGTATCTTAATTTTTATTTGGAATATGTTTTTTCACCATATTCGGTTATATAATGACTTTCATCTTAACCTTTTAATTCTAACTACAATCTAAATTGAAAACATGGGTGTCCAAAATAATATTTTGTGGTACCATGGGACAATATTTTATATTATTATTAGTATTAGAAACATATGTTTCTTTAATTGATCCATAAATAACATTATTTTTAATATATTTGATATATTTAGTGGTTAATCTTTAAATAATCTTCATCATGAACAAACGTCATGTTAAAACCTATTATTTATTAATTATTTATAAGGTTATTTGTATTGTTATTTCAAGAATAATATCCCTATTTCCAAGTATATAAATGTAACCATACATTTATCTTGTTAATTTCAATTAAATGTAATTAATATATTTGGATTTTTAATACTTGAGTTATTTAATCAATGAATAATTCTCATATTTCAATAATTTATTGTCTCTCATAAGATTAATATTTTTCATTAAGCATACTAAGATATCAATTCTTAATTGGATGTAATTTTGTGTTTACAAATCACTACTTCCAACGACTATAATTATAGCCATTTCCCTTTTGTTGAAATATCTAGAATTGTACTTAAGTGATGTCTATGGAACACAAAACAAGTTGCAAGTGTATAAAATATATTTTAAAGATTTTCCTTCCTTAAATAGGGTTTTAACATATTTTTAATTTTTTTTAATTAAATTATGTGTTTATTAAACTATGTTTTTACTTATATGATATTAGTATAAAATATTTTATGTGGGTATACTAAATTTCAATTTATAACCTTGAATGTTAAATAATTAGTGTTTATAAATAATATTAGTAATACTATTAGACAAATTATAATTGCTATTCAATAACCATTTTAAAGATTAAATTCATTTTTAGTAAAATATATTCTATATAGTTTAAATAGATGTATTAATTTCCTTATGTTTTTGTATAATTTTGAAAGTGGTATTTTATAAAAAAATAGGCCCACTAGGGACAACGCTTTATAGATGGGCTGAGGGAGGAAGCTCACGCTAGGTGGATGATACATTCCCTCAGCCCAAGCCAAGGCAGACCTGAGCGTGGGCATAGGTTCCCCAAAGGGTTCACGGGATCACAAGAGCACATGAACACACCACCATGGGTGCGAAGCCATGGTGAGGGAGGGGTAGGCCAAAGCCTGTAGGGGAAGTTGGGAGCCCATGTATATGGATCCCTGGTGTGTGCTGTGTTTTCTATGGTGTTGTGGGAGTCTGAGGCTTATAAAGGGTTGTTTTTCTTCCCACAATTTCGATGTGGGATGAGTTTTTTCAGGTGAAATGGGATCTGGGTCGTTGGATCGCGTCCCGTGCGATCTAGGCCATCGATCTCGATCCCACGCTCGACCCACAGCTAACACAGATTACCATTGCGATTTTGTGTACCGTTCGATCATACCCAAATCTAATCTCAACCGTCCGAGAATTTTTAAAAATGCTGCGTCGAACCAGGGTCATCTGATCCATATCAGAGAAATCTGAGTCATCCAATATACCTTCGGTCTTCTCCTTTCCATGTCGTCTTCTTCTCTTTCACGTCGGATTGTAGCAGTAAAGATAATCCTACAATGCACCATTTTTCTTCACCTTTGACCACTGGTGGACCCTCATTGATTCCACTTTTATTGATTCCACTTTTCTACAAGTTTTTCACCCTCCATTTAATGCGCCACAAAGGGTTCAGTTTTCTCAATAGTGACATTGAATGTTTTTGTGTTCTATATAGTTTATAAGATAACCGGTTACACCCAAGGAACCCTCAGTTCTTCTCCTTGCTCAATCCCCCAGCAAGTTCCAGCCATCCTTCCTCGAGTTCTCCTCCTCATCCTCGATCTAATGTAATGGTTATATTGCCTTGTTTTGTTTCTTTGAGTATGTATATATATCCATATATATATGTATGCTCATAGAAATGTATATTTAAATAACCATATGGGTTAGTTTGAACCCTTTCTTATGGAAAATCCTAAGTCTCTTTAGTTTTGTGTATTCGGAGAATTTATAATTTGAGAGTTATTTAATGTTTACAAATCATAAGACATGCTATATTTATAGACATATATATAGTTTTATGTACTTCTATTTATATATGTATATGTATAGGAAGGGTCTTTCAGTTTTGAGTAGAGACCCTCAAATACCCATGACATCACATTTTGAAAAGATTTCAAGATAAAGAACTTCACAATGCAAGAGTAGTATTATTGTATGAAACTTTTATATATTGGTTTATACGTATTCGGTTTTGCTGAAATCTTCTAATTAGCTGACTCTAGGTCTTCTTCTTTTGGGTTTATAAGGTTTTATGAACAAAAGGGTGGACTTTATTTATGAAAAATTATATTATATACTTTGTATATATATACACATAAATTCATATGTATATGGATAATGGTATACATGTACGGTTTTATAAGAAATGTGTCAGTGGGTTTTCATAAACAAAATTTTATGACTAATGGCATGATCTACCCTATATACACGATTGGTTAACTAATAATCCTTAGGGGTAAAAAAATGGAGGTGCCAATTAATATTGGTAGTAACACAATTATATATATATATATATATATATATTAAATGTTACATGAACCGTTATTATTCCTATATTTGAGGTCTTCAAACATTGAGTCTTGAGTTTAAGAGGATATTTAAAACATAAGAAATGTTGTGTTGTACAAAACTTATATATATATATATATATATTTGTGTACATGATTGTATATATATATATATATAGTTTTTATAACTTACCCTCTAGACAAGTTTTAATTCTTTTAGCATGGAACTTCTATAATTAATTTATGTTTTTGGTAAATAAGTTTGTGCCAATTAACTTTAGTGTTGGACTCAACTAAACATATAAGTTATATATGTTTACATAAACATTTATGAAAAATTGTTTAATGAATAAAACCTTTTCAAAATTATGTTTAGTATTGTTTAAAACACTACTCTTTATATACACCTCGTTGTATGGAGAAATACACCCAACCCAAAACCCTAATGGTGGATATTCCAGATATTATAATTATGATTCATTTAACATTTGTAAGGGTTCATAAGTATAATATTTGGGGTATGAAACTCTTATATTCAAATTTTTGAGTGACTTATTTTTTTATATATTAAATTATGTTGGTTATGGTGAACATTCGGGCTTTGAATTATGGACATTATACTTTGATATACAAAGGCTTATCAGCATTAAATGTTTTAGAATATGCACACTTAAAACCCTACATGAAATGCTTAGTTTAAATTTTTAATTAATTATACAACTAGATGAGATTCAAATATGTAATTGATTAATAAGGTTCTAGAATTTTAAGAATAACATTTCATGTGACAAATTATGTACTTCTTTTATTACTTTGGTTGTCAATGCACGTTCCATAATCTTCCCATTTTTCACCATTTCATGACATGTTTATATAATTGTTAGTTTCATTTTTAACATCTAGATTAATGTCACACATTATAAAATATGTAAATTCTAAATGATAAATGTACACTACTATGACCAATTATGATTATACAATTAATTATTCAAAGTGGTATGAGACACTTTGAATAATATGAAATGAGAAATTTAATAATTCAAGGTGGTTTAGGAAACATTGAATAAAATGAAATTTGTAAGAGATTATTCAAGTGGTATATGAAATATTGAAAATACAACCCAATTTGGCATATGAGGAATGTATTGGACTAGTATGTTCTATGTTAGGGACCGGTAAAAGTAGTCCCTCTAGGTTGGAGTCTGGTTACAGATGCTCTCTGGGTTAGAGTCTGGTTACATATGCTCTCTTGGATGGGGTCTGGTTACTGTTATTCCCTAGGTCTTGGCACGAGTCCTTGACACATAAATTAAAGTTTGGAATTATAAATTACCTCATTAAGTGTATGATCATTAATTAACCAAATAGATATTGGACTAGTAGAATATCCATGGTTAAGAGCCAGTACTTATGAGTATCAGAAAAGTAAAAGCATTTGGAATGACATATGGTTAGCACCCAGTGTTTTAGTATTCGATGTATGAAATTGAACTTACTACCCTTACACGCAACTATGATTATTCATTACTCTTAGATTTTAAATTTGGTCTTACATACTCATGTGTCATACATGTTGAAACGTCTTTTATTTATTACTCCAAATGAGCATGCCTATAATTAATTCATGTATCCTTGTAATTTTGTTATCATTTTTTTAATTGATCACTCTTACAATATGTTACATGGGTTACAACTTTGCATTAAGATAAATGTTTTAAGGTACATTTTAATGAATGTTTTCAAAGGTTATACTGGTTTATTTTTAAAACCACTTACTCGGAATTCGTATGCTCACCCTATATTTTTTATTCAAAATTTGTCAGGTTACATTTTTAGAAAAAGGTGTATGAAAAATGTGCTGGATTCCCAGACCCTAAACTGAACTCGATCCTCTCTACATGGCATGATGTGTAATTTATCAGTGAATTTTTTTGAATAATTACACATCATGCATTGAAAGAACTAGATCCAGGTTTTTTGGGTTTGGTTCCTCACATTTAGTGTCTTTAAACCAAGTGTTTGAATGTTGTTAACTATAAGATACTTTAGTAGATATGAAGAAATAATTCAATGTTAACTCATGGTAAAAATGGAAAATGTAGATTTCCAATATTTCTACAGTTTTTAAAAAAATTAAATATCATGCCTTATAATAAATCTAGTAAATAACCCAGTGAAAATAAATTCGAATCATCTCTATGCAAGAAATGTGGGAAGAAAAATCGAGGGACTTTCTAGAGGGGATATGTGAAGTCTTTTAAATGAGGAAAGGATGGTCATAGATCCAGTGAATAGAAAGAGGTGGTAAAATGGGAATACTGATACAATGTTGGAATGTATGTCTCCAAATAATACATGACACATGATCCAATGCTTAAAATGCAAGAAGTATAGGGAATATCCCCACAAGTGTAAAAATCCAACTGATTTTTATGATCAACATAAATAGACACCTAATCCCAAAGACAGAGGGGAATATCATGTGATCACAACTAATGGAGTGGGTTATTATAATGACATAGTAAAAGGTACAATAATCATCAAATCAAGAACTACTAATTTCTTATTTTATTATATATCTAGCCCCTCTCTTATATCTGGAAATTTTTGAAGGGTAGCATAGTACCACCTAAAATATTAGATTTTGAGTCAATAATAGAAACCCTAAATGGTATGATGATCACATCTTATATTTATGGTTCTAATCAGATTTAATTTTGTGGGAATATGCTTCCTACAAATCATATATTTTTTCGTGTATTTTAATTTGATGTTATTTTGGGAATCAATTATATTTCCTTACATAAAAACCACATCAATTTCCAAGGAAGTAATGTTACATTTGATATAGTTAATAAAAACATGTTTTTTATAAGTGCAATGAAAAATATGATATTTTGATGGAAATTAATTCCATTATATGGGTCATGATTCCTATTCAAAATTTGTGTTTATTTCAGATGGTTGGGGAGAAACTAAACATCAAATATATGGTAATTTTATTGTAGTTTATTGATGTATTTTCAGAAGAATTTTTTGGTCTCCCACCAAATTGATAATTCTATTTAACTATAGAACTCACACCCAGTTTTATAACTATTTAAAATAATATTTATAGAATGAACCTGATTGAGTGGCATAAATTTAAGAATAATCTATAAGAGAATCATGACAAAGGATTTGTTCAGCCAAGTGCATCACCTTGGGGTGAAGTAGTTAATTTTCTTTAAAATAAATATGGAAAGATGTTACACTCTAATTTTTCATGAACTGAGAAAGATCATAATTAAGAAAAAGTTTCCTCTATGAATTATTGGTGACTTGTTTGATCAACTACATGGAGATCAGATATTTTCTTGGAATGAAATTCACTCTAGATATCTTCAATTAAGAATCAAGAATGAGGAAAAACAAAATAAAAAAATCCATATAATGTATGGATACTTTGAACATAAAGTTATGCCATTTTGGGTTTCTAATGACCCTGTTATCTTGATGTATTTAATGAATAGATTTTTTAGAGGTCACCTTGATCATTTTGTTTTAGTCTTTATAGATTATATTATAATATATTAAAAGAGAAAGTAAGAGAATGAAAATTAGTTGAGAATTATTCTTAAGAACTAGAAAAAATAGATTGTTTTTGAAAAATATACCAAGTGTTAATTTTGGCTTTATAAAGTGTCATTATTAGGTTATATAATCCCATGTGATTGTATATAATTCGATCCATCAACGATTGATGTTTCTAGATGTTGTTCATGGACAACCACTATGTTTGAGATTCATAGTTTTCTTTGTATGTCTAGATATTATCAGCTCTTTATGGAGAATTTCTCAGATCATTCTAATCCAATCCCCCTGTAAACTCAAGTAAAGACCCATGTTACTTTAGATGTATGAATATTAAGAGGGAGTTGAAGAAAAATGTTGGCCAGTGTAGCTATTCTCACACTAACGTTTACTGGATAATTGTTTATAAACTAAAATTAATCACCTAAGATGGTATTAATATATTCATTCATGAATAAAAATATATTAATATATTTTTCCTCATGATAATTTATTGTTCATGAGAAAAATTAATCCACTCAATAATTAGAGATAGAAATAGTATATTTTTCATTAAAGATGTGGATATATTATCTTTATTGATAAAGGTATGATATATATATATATATATATTCATCATAATATTTAAAATCATATTTTTTCATATAAGGAGTTAGATATGTTCCAGAGTAGAAGGTTTGATTGGATTATTTATTTTTACTGCTTAATATATTACCACCCTGGGAAATAAAACAAGGTGCAAATACACTAAGTCAAAAGGATTAATCTAGTTTATCTGTGATGAGGATCAGAAAATATATGATATTTATATATTTTCAAATGATGAAAATTAAAATCTTGAAAGATGGTTAAATATATTATATTTATTAAATTAGTGTTCAGCCATGAATCTATGTGATGATTAATGGGGCCTTGAAGGAAAATATAGAACTGGAAAATAGGGTGAGAATTGTTCCAATGTTTAACCATGATTTTTATAGGATTATATGGTTTAAAAACATGTGTGTGACAAATCCAAACCATATTTGATGAAGTATTTATTAGAGGAAGATCATAGTTCTCCATTATATATTCATGTTGGAAGTATGAATATTTATAGTGATCTGAAAGAATATTTCTTATGGGATGGAATATTATATGAAATTTTAAATTATGTTTCTCAGTTCTTGACCTGTTAGAAATATAAGGTTGAGAGAAAAAAGTGTAAAGGTATGTTACAACCATTACCCATAACATAATACAAATTCGAAAATATGCCCTTGTATTTCATCATTAAACTCCCCAAAAATATTAAGGGCATACTTTTATATGGGTAGTAGTCAATCACCTTACAAAGTCAGCACACTTCATTTCCATTTGAGAGGATTTTTTTCTTGAACAAATTACTTAGTTATAAAGTAATTATGTCGTAATATTTCATATACTATGACTCTCAATCATATATTATATGGATCTAAGGTTTAATTAAATTTCTAGAGAAACCTTCAGTAGGATCTAGATAGATAGTTGTATTTCAATAAAACCTATCATCCTCATATGGAATGTCCTTTTGAGATATAAAATCAAAAACTATAGGAAATTATGAGTACTTGTTCTATGGATTTCATAGGTGGCAGGGATCAACACCTTCATCAATTAAATTTTTCTTATAATAATAAATATCAATCTATCATCTAGATGGATCCTTAAGAATTCCTCTATTTAAGGGAGTTTATTACTCCAACATGTTGTGCTGAATATGAAGAATGAAATCTATTAGGACTTGATATAGAAGAAGAAATGAAAGAGAATGTTATATCCATTGAACATCACCATAAAAAGCATATATATGATAGAAAAGTAATGTAAACCATCATATATGTGAACTTGAATTTGATGTTTTTGAAAATATCATTATAATAATTTCATCATGGAAGAAGGTTATGAGATTTAGAAATAAAGTAATGATGACACCAAGGTATATTGTCCATTTTGATATTCTTAATTTAGTTGGGATAATATCTTATCATCTAACACTTCCACCAAACCTCTCTTAAGTTCACAATGTGTTCCATGTATTTCAATTGAGGAAATAAAAACCAGATCCACCATATGTACTGAACATAGAGTCCATACCACTAGAAAATGATCATTATTATAAATAATAATTGGTAGGAATCTTATATCATAGAGATAAACTACTACATAATTAGACTACTCATATGGTGAATGTTCTCTAGAGAAACTGTGAATTCTATAAATATACATGGGAACATGAGGACGCACTGAAACCAATATATCCTTATTTTTTTGTATTATAGTGATAAGTTTCAAGGAAAACAATAATTTTAAGGGATATTATACTGTAAAACTCATAGATTTTAAGAAATATATATTTTTAAATGAAATTGATTAAAAATATAGATTTTGTTACCTGAAATTCTAAGTTTCAACAAACCGTGAGATACTATTAAAATATTATTTTGTGAAAGTTACTACCAATCCATTAGATTAGAGTGTAAGAATAATAATAACTAAAATATGAAAAATTAATGGTTTATACATGTATTAAAAAATTATTGGTTTCTAAATGATTTGAAATAAAAAAATCATTTTAATATACAAGTGACATTTTTCTAGAAAAATATTTTCATGTTCACATATTTGGTTTATCTTAATAAATTAAATAAATCACTATTATTAACTATTTTAATGAAATTAATATATATATATATATATTTTAACATTTATCTGATATTTTTTATAGTAAAGAAATTACGATAAAATCTAGTTTTATATATAAAAAATTTCTTTCACTGAGAATATTTTTTTCATAATGTATTTCATGCTTAATGTAATGACTAAACATCAGATTCTTGGGGTGGTGCATTATTTTATTACATTTTCAGGTTTACTAGGAATAAAATCCTGAATTACCAATAAATTAAGCAGTTTTGAAAAACCAGATTACATACATGATACTGATAATACATTGGAAATGAAAATAAAACATTATACATAATAAAATGTAATAATGTGAAACCTTGAAAGCTTATTCAATGGATTCTTTTTCATAACCATGGGAGAGGAAACATAATCGGGGTGTGATCAAATGCTTAATAATGGTATGTAATGAAAAAGAAATAATTAATTTATTATAATAATCAACATTGTTAGGTAAATAAATAATAAACATGCAATTATAATAACAATATAAGGAAATATCAATATGGAAATGTGAAAAAATGAAAAAAATTCCATTTAATTAATGAATTGAATAGGAAATTCACCCATAGGTATTTCAACGCATAATATCATTTATAAATAATAACTTAATCTAAATGAAGGAAATTATTAATTATTGGACTCCATGTTTCCTTAGAACATTGAACCTTTTCTGTCAAGACCTTTCTTAAGATGGTTTATCATATTGGGTAAAAACCCATCTAATTTGGCCAACTAATTCATCTCACGAGACAACCGATGCATCGAGGGGATATCATTAAACGAGATCCACTTGTGCGGTACCTATCCATAGAATTACTCATATATTGAATTATTGATTTAAATCATGAACGATGTGCCGTATCAAATTTATGTATCTAATAAAAGATACACTTTTATCAATAATTCCTTAGTTAATCAAATAACTATCCATGTGAACAACATATGTAAAATGGTATAAAAATTAGGATATAATAATAACCATTTCACATAAATATGGATATTTTATAAAAATGAAATATACTAAAAAACGATCATAAAGAATGTGATTATTTCAAGAGAAAGTTAAAAATCATAAAATAAAGTGATATCAGTAAAGAAATCTTGAAAAATATTCTTGAGGAAAATAATCTTTAAACATTCCAATGTGTTCCATTCCATTTTGAATCATTTGAATTATAATCCTCATGTAATGACCCAGACCCGAACAAACATCCGAACAGTGCGAAATGGGTTAGGTGTTAATACCTTTGGCGCACATTGTAACGACCCGAACCCAAACAGCCACCTAAACAGTGCTAAACAGGTCGAGTGTTACTTCCATAGGCACACCTCCCCGAATCCCAAAGACTGTCGACTAGTAGAGATGGTCTTATAGGTATATTGGGGAGGCTATACCCTCTCAGAGGATATTAATGGTATTAGTCTAAGTATAATAATAAAAATATAGTGGAACAAACGACTCAGCAGACTCGAACCAGACCCGCATAGCAGAAGCACATTCAATATCGATAAACAGTGGAAGAAATAAATATAGACAACAACAGCATAAAGTAAACACAATATCATAAGGATAACTTGTAACTACCACTGAACAACAAACATGCATCTAATACAGGTCATACATATTCATATGTAAAGGCTCCAATGGCTAACCAACTGTAACTACAAAACATGTAAACAAGCTGATACATGATGGTAAGAAAAACAATGTAACTCTAGTAAGGAAAGACCTCAAGGTCCATACCATCTCCATGAAATAGCTAATACATCCCAGCTCTTGAAACTGGCCTCTTTCCTGCAAATAATTCCATAAATTCTACACGCGTCCCAATGGGCCTATGCAGGGTGTGAGATGATTCTCGATAAGATACCACCCAATGGTGCATACCTAGTATAAGTCTTTAAGAAAACATATATTTATAAGGAAAATAGTAAATAGTATGATGCAAAAATAAACAAAAACTCTACTGGTGCTCAACAGCCACCATGGAGTGTCACCTGATTCGGCCAATGCTGGAATCTCTGTCATGTAACCCGACACCATGTGACCCCTGACACTGTGTGTCTCAAGTACCAATGTCCCGAAGGCATGCCCATGAAATAGTAACTCAGAGGAACAACAATGGATGTCCTCAAATAAGTAACGAGAGGGACATCTATGTCTCACCTAAAATAATGTAATAGGAGGGACAACGATGTCTGCCCTCAAAATAAAGGAACAGAAGGGACAGTGAGGTTTGCCCTCAAATCTTGGTGAGCCTCTGCCCCCCAACCTGATAGCCTCAATTTTATCCCCTAAAGGCTCCTCACCTTCCACTTGGATTCCTAAGACAAGCACCCTCAAATCAAAAGTACCAAAACCGAAACTAACGGGGGCCTCTACCCACACGAGTGGTCAAAACCATCTCATCACGGAGTCTCTCTGTGTGCACACTACTCATAGTTCTGGGTGAGCGATAATCACCAAAATAGTACCTAATCCACAACACCTATGACACTTCATGTCCCTGCGACAATGCTGCTCAAGTCTAATAGCCTTTCCATCCTAGTAACTCAGGCACTGCCAAACTTGATAGTTATCCTGCCTCAAACCGATTCCCATGATGCCCAATCCTGTGGTCAGAACCACCCAACGTAACCCGTGTGAAGCCCAACCTGTGATCAGCGTCACTCAAGAATATCCAAGCCATGCCTAACACAACCAAAACAGTTCCATCATATGCAATTCAAAAATTACATATATACACATTTAAACAAAACACAATAACAGGAAAAACAATATAAACAGTTTAATTTCACGATCCCAACAGTTATCTAACAACAACACTAAGGTATTTAAAGACTCTAACAAGTAATATCAAGGTTCAATAAACTAAAATCAACAATTTAGAACAATTCAATTCAATTAATACCATTTTGGCGACCTTGGTCAAAATTCACCGATGAGGAATAGCCAATCACCTGGCCCCGCTCGAGCATCATAGGTAACAAGGAATACCCAAAGACATCTCATAGGTCAATGAACAATTAAACAGGCAATAACATGTAAATTAGGGTCTCCCTCAAAATACCCAAATACACACACTAAGCCGCACCACCCAAAGGACTTAAAAAATACAAAAATAGGTATGCACCACATACTTGAGACTCGCAGATATAGGAACGTCTGATATCAAGCTCCAATTCAAATCCAATCTTTGTAGATCTACATTTTCGTCAAATCCCAAAAATTCCACTAGTGTGGAACCTGCGACACGTGAGGAAAAGAATCGAGAATGGAATAGGGTGAGCGGGGTTAGCCCCGATGTTGTGATCCCGAAGCCACTGACTGATTGAAGAACGAATGACAGATGAATAATCTAGAGCTTGATATGTTCTTCAGTTTTTTGGAACAGAGAGGTCTCTATCTTGGGGAAGAAGAAGACGTTTTATGAAATAAGACATGAAGAACTTTCACTTAAGAAAATAAAAAAAATTACGCGACGTGTATTCTAGAACTACATGTTGTGCAGTGGACTTTTCCGTACTCCGACTTAAGCGGGGTAGCCACATGACTTGGAAACTCCACATGGGTTGACACATGGCTTGAACCAATCTAGTACGCAGAAGAGAAGATACACGGTGTGTCGCGTAACACTACATGACGTGTAGTAAAAAATTTCTACACATTCATCACACGACATGTACTCAGTGAGCACATGGCTGGTTCTCACCTAATCCATACACGGCGTGTACTTTTTAAGTACACGACGTGTAGTCTGGAAATTATAAAACTTCCTATATTTCCCAATTAGCTCAAGAACAAGACCAAAGTTCAAACAGGGTTGGGATTTTGACCCATTCTAAAAACCTGGGTTCTTACAATCTCCCGTACTTAATATAGATCATCCCCGAGCTATCAAACAAAACCCATAGATGGCACCGAACATACCACCCCAATTAAAATAACTCGGACTTCTCTGGATTCAAAGGATCTGGCTAAAATCCTCAAGGGGGCTCCGTACCTTAGTATTTTCCTAGCTCGATATCAATCGAAAAAAAATCAAACAAGCAAAGGTTTATGAACCTGTTTCTTGGATTCATGGTCCTCTCATGATGCATCGTCAGCCCTGCGTCACATTGGTTCTCCCATGTCATTTCCGACACCCAAAGTATCCTACACCACATCTGTGTCTTCCTCCATAAGGTCATGCATCCCATGGAAGCTAAAAATAAAACATGATTCCATGCACCTCAAGTAACCCTCATCCTCGATGCCTCGATGCCCACAATACCTCAAGTAACCCACATCCTCGATTCCCCTGATGCTACACATCTCATACATATATATATAAAAATATATAACGCACTTGATATGGTGCCAATCCCACAAACCAGCATCTAGTCAGTCCACAAGAATCTTGTGCACCTCATGCACTCTAAATGAACATGGCTCTACAAGTCATGCCAAAAAGAAATCGTGGAAATCATGGCCACACCTGTGGTTTACCTCTAACCGTCGTCAGCTCACTAGCCTGCCCAGCCTCTTGAAACTTCATGGCATGCACCTAGCCTGATGTATGGCTTCCTGATT
The DNA here is from genome assembly GCA_963277665.1 of Viscum album. Classification (NCBI taxonomy): domain Eukaryota; kingdom Viridiplantae; phylum Streptophyta; class Magnoliopsida; order Santalales; family Viscaceae; genus Viscum; species Viscum album. The sequence goes on along the minus strand of OY728151.1, from coordinate 1,261,261,211 downwards.
CCTAACCACCCTATGGTGCTACTCTAGCCACCGGCCACTAACCCCTCAGCTGGATCCCACTATCCCTATCACATCCTCCGCATGCAGCTAAAACTATTATACCCTATCCTGGTATCGAACCTAAACCAACACCAGATGCCACAATCTGTTCTGGTCCCTCCCTGTTGGCTGTCTGAGAAGGCTGCCTGTAGAACCTCTCAAGATGCCCAACCTGTCCACATACCCATCACTCATTTGGAGGCCTATCACACTGAGTCTGAACATGTCCTGGATTTCCACACTGAAATAAAATCACTGAAGAACTGCTATGAGGTGGTCTAGTTGAGTCCTTGTCCTGACTTCCCGGCTAGAACTCATCTCGTCCTTGCTTCCTGTTCTCCAAACCGTCACTTGAAATTGTTCCCTGACTAACCTATGGCATATCCCTCTAGTTTCCCTCTGCTATGAGTGCCAGATTCACCACCTCTAAGAATGAACCCGGCCTAATTATATTCACCTGGATCTCAATGGCGTGTCACAATCCATCCTCGAAGTACCTCACCCTTATCGCGTCATCACTTACCATACCAGGTGCAAAGCGAGATAGCTCCGTAAAAGTAGATGCATAATCCATGACAGACATGTCTCCCTACTGAAGACTCAAGAACTCCCGAGCTCTATCAGCTCTCAATGAATTCGGGTAAAAGTTCTCAAAGAACATGTCCTCAATGTTCTTCTATGCTAGTCCCTCGTGCCTACGAGCCTGAACCCGCAAATCCCACCAACTCTTTGCCTGTCCTATTAGCATGTTTGTCGCCAGCTTGACCTTCCTCCCTGGAGGCATCTTGAGCTGCTCGAAGATCATCTGCATACTCTCTATCTAGTTCTCAAGCTCCCATAGACCACCCTCACCCTAAAAAAGTCGTAGGTGTAGTGACTGGAACTCCTGAGTACGATATTCCATAGATGGATTTGTACCCTGTGCACCTTTGTCGATCCCGTATAAGACACGTACCAGGCTAACTCAGAGCTTCTCGTTGAGCCATGGTCTGAACGCTGCCAAACCCGGCTATTGTCTTACCTGCACTAGATCTTAAACCTGATCCTATCCCTGAGCCGGTACCTGCGGCTCCTTCTCTGCTTGTATCAGATCCTGAACCTAATCCTACGGCACTGTATCATCTCCTGCCTGACGCTCCATCTGAGTCGACTAAAGGGAACCCACTGAATACCATAAATGGTCAGACAACCCACATACATAACAATTTTTACATATATAATGCAGATTAGGTAAGCATTAAAATGCAGTGCATAACTACTTCCCTTACTCTCCACCACTGCAACCCATGACCAATGGCATCCCAACCTCGTGGCCTCCTTACCCACCCTTAACAGAGCCATGTATCAAAATTACCTCGGGCCATGCCCATCCTGACCACTAACATTGCCTCAAATAGACGATTGAGTCACCCAATCTTGGTGATCAATATCACTACAACCATAGTACATGCCTTCTCTCATAAGAGCCAAACCCAAATACCCTGCCACATGAAAATTTACAAATACACAATGCATAGCACAACACATTGAATTAAACCAGAAATTCTATCAGGAATTTAACCTATTCACATTTCAATGAATACAATGTATGGAAATTTGAAATTATTCACATGGAATTATCACTTCACAAAGTAGAAATGCAGTTATGAAAATTAAATATCTTTAAAATTTTCCTATCAATATCCAAACAAAAAAGCCTTGCCATATCGGGCCAAGGTCCAATTCTCCCTTACCGCACTGAGTCAAGGGTCAAATATCACAAATAATAACATCACCGACCAATTGAGCCACTAAGGTAGAAATAATATAAATAGTAATCTGAGAAAAAAAGGAAAAAACAATTCCCACCCATGGTAACATAGTCCATCCCTCGTACCTGGGGCTGCAGGCACCCAAACACAAGCTATAAACCCAGTTCCAGTCCCAACCTATCTACATTCTACCATATCACAAATAGTAAAACTAGTAGAAATAAAAATAGAAGCTTCAATATCATTAGTAGCAAGAAAAACACTATTACTAAATCCCTATAGAGAACTCCTTTGATACCACTTTGTAACGATCTAGACCCGAACAGCCACCCGAACTGTGCTAAACAGGTCGAGCGTTACTACCTTAGGCACACCTCCCCAAACACCAAAGGCTGCCGACTATCAGTGAGGGTCTTATTGGTATAGTGGGGAGGTTATACCCTCTCGGAGGATAATAATGTTTCTGGTTCAAGTATAATAATAAAAATTTAGTAGAATAAATGACTCAGCAGACTCAAACAAAACCCGTATAGCGGAAGCACATTCAATATCAATAAACAACGGAAGTAATAAATATAAACAAAATTTTCATAATTTAAACACAACAACATGCTGATCACTTGTAACTACCACTGAATAACAAACATGCATCCAAAGTAGGTCATACAGATCCATATGTAAAGGTGCCGATCACTAAACAACTATAACTGCAAAACATGTAAACATGATGATACAGGAAGGTAAGAAAAATAATGTAACTCAATCTAGGAAAGACCTCAAGGTCCCTACCATCTCCTTGCAATAGCTAATGCATCTCAGCTCCTGAAGTTGGCCTCTTTCTTGCACATAAATCCATAAAGTCTGCACACATCCCGAAGGGCCCATGAAGGGTGTGAGACGAATCATACTAGGATACCATCCAATGGAACATACCAAATATAAGTTTTTAAGTAGGAATTAATTTATAATGAAAATAGTAAACAATACGATGCACAAATAAACACAAACTCCAATAGTGCTTAGCAGCCACCATGGAGTGTCACTAGCTTCGGCCAACACCGAAATATCTATCATGTAACCCAGAAACATGTGCCCCTGACACCTTTTGTCTCAAGTGCGGAAGTCCCGAAAGCACTCCATAAAAATTGAAACCCAGAGCAATAGTTATGCATGTCCTAAAATAAGTAACCGGAGGGCAGTGATGTCTGCCCTCAAATAAAGTAACTGGAGGGACACCGAGGTATTCCCTCAAAACATAGGAACCAGAGGGATAGGGAGGTCTGCCCTCAAATCACGGCGAGCCTCTTCCCCCAACCCGATAGCCTTCATGATATCCCCTGAGGGCTTCTCACCTTCCATGTGACTTCCTATGACATGAACCCCCAAACCAAAAGTACCTAAAACGCAACTAACGGGGGAATCTACCCACATGAGTGGTGAGAACCACCTCATCATGGAGTATCTCTATGTGCACACTAACCATAATTCTGGGTGAGGGAAAATCACCAAAATAGTACACAAGCCATAACACCTCTGACACCTCGTGTCCTTGAAACCATGCCGCTCAAGTCTAATAGCATTTCCATCCCAGTAACCAGGGCCATGCCCAACCTGACAATCATCCTGTCTCAAACCGATGCCCATGACGCCCATTCCTGAGGTCAAAACCACCCATCGAAATTTGGGCCAAGCCAACCTGTGATCAGCATCACTCAAGAATATTCAGGCCATGCCCAACACAACCAAAAGGGTTCCAGCATATGAAATTCAGAAATTTCATATATACACATTGAAACAAAACACAATAACATGAAAAAAAATCTAAATAATTGAATTGCACTAGCCCAATAGTTATCTAACAACATCACTAAGGTCTTTAAATCCTCTAACAAGTCATATCAGAGTTCAATAAACCAAACTCAACAGTTTAGCGAAATAAAATTCAATTAATACCATTTTTGTCACCCCCGACCAAAATGCCCAGAGGAAAAATGACCTCTCACCCAACCCCGCTCAAGAAACACATGTAACAGGGCAAACCCAAAGGTATACCATAGGTCAATGAACAATTAAATAGGCATTAACTAATAAATTAGGGTCTCGCTCAAAATACCAAAATACGCACATTAAGATGCACCACCCAAAGGTCTGTGAAAACAGAAAATAAGGTACGCACCAACTTCCTGAGACTCGTAGACGTAGGCATGCCTGATATCGCGCTCCAATTCGAACCCCAACTTCGTAGATCTATGTTTTAGTCAAATCCCGGAAATTCTACTTGGGTGGGAACTACGACGCATGAGGAAAAGAATCGAGAATGGAATAGGGTGTGTGGGGTTAGCCTGACTGTTTCGATCCCACAACCACCAACAGATTGAAGAATGGATGATGTATGTAGAATCTAGATCGAGATATGTTCATTGGGTTTTCGGAATGGATAGGTCCCGAATTTGGGGAAGAAGAAGACGTTTTATGAAATATGACGTGATGACCTTTCCCTTAAGCGAATAAAAAATGTACACGGTGTGTATTTAAGAACTACACACCGTGTAGTGGCCTCTTCCGTACACCAACTTAAGAGGGGTATCCATACAGCTTGGACGCTCCACATGGGTTGACACATGGCTTGAACCCATCCGGTATGCAGAAGAGAAGATACACGGTGTGGCGAGTAACATAACACGCCGTGTAGTAGAAAATTTCTACATGGTCATCACACAGAATGTACTCGGCGAGCACAAAACTGGTACATGCCTAAACGATACATGACATGTACTTTTAAAGTACATGGTGTGTAGTCTGGAAATTGTATAACTTACCAGATTTTCCCAGTTACCTCAGGAACTACTCAAAAGTTCAAACTGGGTTGGGATTTTGACCGTTCCTAAAAACCCAGGTTCTTACACCTCATTAAGGAATTAAATTTAATAATAGTATTATATACTATGAGGATAATGAGGTTCATGCTATAATATATAAAAAGGTTCAGTAGAAACACCACACAAAATAAATATGTGGTGAATATGACATTTATCTCAAATATGTAAAATGTGAGATGAAAATCCCATAGCTTGTCCTTCCTTTTTGTTGTGTGGAATTTATCCTCGCGTATAGTGGTTTAAAACATGTTATAGACTTATAATAGAAAAATAATAATATTTATGATATCATATATTATCTTCCTATAATATCTTATTAACCATTTGATAATATTCATTCATTATTTTTCCTATTCCAAGTGTTAATTGCCTAGTTTGTCGGGTATGTATTAACTTGTTACTTGTTGTTATTATTAATAAGATAATGGTTTCATCATATCTATAATGTAAAACATGATACAATTATTATATATATTCATTATATATGTATTTATAATAACTAATAACATTCTGAGATAGGGAATGTAATACACTTTTCATAGATGTGGTAGGTCGTACGTACACCTGAATGTTACATTAATTTATCTGACGTATTAATATAATTAATAGTAAATGATATATATTTATATTATAATTATTGTATTATATTAATTTCATACATTTCACATATTTTTAATAAAACATATCTTATATGTTTCATGTATATTTTGAATGAATCAAATCAATTTGAGGGGGTAGTATTCCACACTTCCACAAATGTTGTTATCGTATTTACACAAAATGTAAAGAAAAAGGGTATGTGTTTTATAGATATTAACTAATAACAAAAATTATAAATATCACATATATCATACATATATTATATAAGTATCATGTTAATCATAATTCCCATCGTAAGATATGGTAAAGGGAAAACAAACTATCATCATTTTATGAGGCAGTAATTCACTATACAAATATTCAGTATGTTCATTACCCATTACATGATTTTGTGTATAAGTGAAGTTTGAACCCTCATTAAAACATGAAATTATATCTTGGATACTTAGTTTTCTATATAATCTTGGAATAATAATATTTTACAGGGATGGAGAATGAAAATAAAATAAAATATCTTGAGGAAGGATGGAACCTCTTATTCAGGTAACCCCTTTTGGTTTTCACCAAAGGGCTTACTTGGATGGATTTTATGCCCAAAGTGAGGATTATAGGTTTAGGGGAGAGATTCTTAGGATCTATTGAGTAGATATTGATAAAAAAGTGGATAGAGTTGTAAAGACCCATAAAATTAAAGGAAATGTTTTTCTTAATTTTCTTGGGAATTTTACAAGAACGCAGTTTCTGACGGCACCTGATTCCGAGGCCCGGTGTACCCGGAATCATTTTCCCAAGTTTAGCTCGGGTACGTTCAGTGAACGAACGAGCAGGTTTTTCTAAATTTTGAACCGGTGCTCGGAATCAAATTTCGAGGGCACCGATGGAATCGTATCACCGATAATTTCTTAGAAACACCTTTTCCGGAGTTGCGTTTGCTCGGGTGTGGTTTTAATTTTTTGGGGTTAAGTTAAGGAATAAAATTAAAGTGGTGCAAAAATTTATTTTATTTTACATAAAGTGGCTTAACCTAAGTTAAGAGGATAAGGTGGGACCCACAATATCCTACCCACTTGGTAGGATATTTGTGAGGTGGGACCCGCATGAGCCCCACTGTTTCTTTCCTTCTAAGTAATGCACCCGCACCCCCCTTTTAATGAAGTCAAACTGTGCATTTATTCTAGTTATGAAACGCCTCATTAATTTGGGTTGTTAAATCGTTTCAATTAATTCATTGAATTAATTGTTCGTTTCGTTTCTTTTGAAATTCAAATGTGGCATGTGCGTTAATAAAATTGGACAGCTCTTATTTTATTTCTATTGGAACTTGCTGCGTGGAGAGGATTTGGAGAAAAGTCATCTCCTTCGACGAAGAACGCGAAGAACGTGAAGAACACATCGATCTCCGACGAAGAACGCCAAATCCTTGGAGATCGACTACGCGACGTCGTGTACCGCGACGTCAACGAAGCTTCTTCTGCGACTCTTCTTTCACGACGCCTTCTTCCACGACGTGCTTTTCCACGAAGAACCCTCACTCGACGACGCTTGAGGTAGGGGTTGATTTTGTGATTACTTCCGTCATCATCTTCCTTTCTTTTGAGCATCCAAATAACGCAATAATGGGAGGAGGTCGAACCGCACGAAGATGGCCAACCCTCCTCCCCCTTGTTGGTTTGATTTTCATTGCAGTACAAGAAAGGCAACGCGGTGCCGAAACACAGGGCGGAAAATATTAAATAAAGGGAAGAAGCGCAACGCCGTCATGCCGCGCCGTTGAAAACAAACCAAAGATACAACACCGTCGCGCCGCACCAGAGAACTACAAAAGCACCGCGGCCAGAGTTGGTCCGCGATGGAGGGGCACGACGTCGTCGCGCCACGCCAGACAGATCAAGGCCGTGGATTGGGCGATTTCAGAGCGGGGAGAACGGTGGCGGGTTCCGGGCCGCCGGTGTCGGAGCAAGGGGATCGGCCCTTGCCAGTCCCGTGGCGGCAGCAGCCGGCCGACCGGAGCGGGCCAACCGGTCAGGGGGAATCCGGGGGTTCGTAACCCCCGGTTGTCCAGCAGAGCGGCCCCCCTCATGGGGTCCGTGGTTTCTCCACGCGGGGGCAGCGTGCCCCCACCGACTTCACTCGGTCATAACGGCTGAGTCGGCCGCCTGCCCGCACGGCTAGCGCTAGCGCGCCGGGCCGAGCCGTCGGGTCGGGCGGCGCCCAGGCCAGGCCAGGCCGTGCTAGCGGGACCGGGCCACGCCCTAGCGGGCCGTACCCGGACCCGGTTTGGGCCGACCCTGGGGGGTATCGGGCCGGGTCGGACTGGGTCCGAACCCCCTAATACCAAACCTCCTTCGGTCTGTTGCCCATAACATGAGCTACAGGCCTCCGATCGATGAACCTTTAGTTGCGTAGAGATCCTTGGATCGAGACGGTCATTTCGGTATATTACACTCAAGGATTAGGAGTAATTTGGGTTCGGCCGGGTTGGTTCGTACACAAAACCAACCGGGCCATCGGAGCAGAAACACTTATAACTTGAGCTCCGGACGTCCGATTGACTTGCCATCGACTTTGTTGGATTCCTCTTAGTGAGAAGGACCTTTTGGATTACTCTTCTCGAGGTTTGGACACACGTGGAGTATGGCCAGGTTGGTTTTGACTTAAAAACCAACCGGGCCCCTGGGACGAAAAGGCCAATAACTCTTAGACCGGGCGTCCGATTGACGCATCGTCTGTGACGTTGAGACCCTGTTGATGATACCAAACTTTTGGATACATCAAATCCGGACTATGTGTCAGTTGATGTATCAACCCTTCATCTCATGGAGCGGACCCTCTCGAACGAGCTTGCTGTGTGTGGGAACCCAAGAGCTGGCTGCGACTTGCGACGGCGACAATGACTGTACAGAAATCCTCCGTGGATTCGACGGCGATAACTACAACACTCAGCAATCCTACGTGGGTTAGTGCTACCGATCCTGTGTGGGTCAGTGCTCAGTGGTCCTATGTGGCCTAGGGCCTACAGATCATGTGTGGGTCCGATCCTGTACGGGTCATTGCGGGGGTTAGTTACCTATCGATCCTATGTGGGTCAAATCCTGTGTGGGTCATTGCTGGGGTTAGTACCTATCAATCCTTTGTGGGACATTGCGTGGATTAGTACCTATCGATCCTTTGTGGTTCTGATGGCTTAGATGAATCAGTGGATATATCTGATCATCTCTATCATCATACGAAGAAGTATACCTGTGTGAGATGAATCTTGACGTGCTTTCCTATGTGGATTATGTTATGCTTTCCTGTGTGGATTCTATTGTGCTATCCTGTGTGGATGTGATCTAACTTGGGCTCGGATGTTGGAGCGAACTACAATTGAAGACTTAGGTATATGTATGGGCATATAGCTAAGTAGTGTCGGATGTTACTTCGTGATGGTATCTTACCTTTGTGGATTATCCTTTGTGGATTCTGGGAGACCTTCGAGGGTCTCGGGGTCCCTACTGAGTAGCTTATACTCACCCCTACACAGGATATGCCCGCTCTACATTGTGTTGGTTGCAGATGATGGACAACACTGATCGTGGTTGAGGCTTGCGGAGCAGGTCAGTACCCGTAGGTGGACCACTGGGCGGGACGTACTCGGAGCAGACGGCTGGACCTGAGTAACTGTGGAGGCTATTTGTACTCACCCTTCATGTGGGAGTTCCAGTGGACGGCTCGACGCTGCAGCTTTACTTTCAGTTGCTATTTTCCCATTCAGTTGCTATTTTAACTTTCCATTTGTACTTTACTTTCAGTTTGGGTTTTTATACTGGCCCACTTACTTTTCCGCACTTACTTTTGTATCAGTTTTTACTTAGTTTTTACTTCTACTTCTTGCTTTCTCTGTGGTGTTTGTTTACTTTACAAAGGAATTGACTTCCATTTTTATCGGGATTTACGCCTTGGTGCTAGTCGCCAACCCCTGGCCTATGGAAGGCGGGCATAGGGTAGTCACGGCACGGGCCCCGATGATGGGTCGTGACAAATTGGTATCAGAGGAGTTTGGTTCTACCACAGTACTCAAGACTCTAAACTTTTTCTATGTGAAGCAATAGTGTTAAGAGTATTGAGTGTGGTTATCAGTCCAGGGAGTCCAGTGTTGGTGCGGCGGCCGACGTATCCGTACACTAGGACCCTGACTTCTGATTTCCGACTTAATGCACGAAAACATTGATTGCACATGTGTTTCAGGTTTTCTTTGTGACTACTTTAATTCAGCTCACCAGGTATACTGTTTGACCGTGGCACACCTGTTTCTTTTCATGATGGCCCCACGATGGTAGCTAGATTGGGTTCCAAGCGTTGTACCTGACGACAGCCCACCGAGCAACGAGGCGTCGGTACAGGGCCCTTTGACAGCAGAGGCACCGGCGGTACCTCTACCCGCCGAGCCACTGATGCTACCAGCCCCAACCGCTGACGATGCATGTTGACATAGTGCACTGCACGATTTTCAGCGCCAGCGACCGCCAAGGTTCCACAGGGAGACGGACCCTCAGGCAGCCTAGGATTGGCTGGAGGCAGTTGTACGGGTTTTCATGTTAGTGAGGACACCAGCAGACCTCATGGTGATCCTCACAGCGAGCCTAATGCACACGGCAGGAGGTAGATGGTGGAGCTTGATGCTCCAGGTGCACGACGAGACATCTCTTCTATGGACGTACTTTGAGAGCCTCTTCCGCGCAGAGTTCGTCCCAGCCACCCTCCGTGCGGTGCGCATCCAGGAGCTTCTACAGCTGCGGCAGGGCAGCATAACGGTCACCCAGTACTCGTCGAGATTTACCGTTCTCTCGCGCTACTCGACCGACATGGTGCGGCACCCATTCATCCGGGCTCAGACCTTTGATCAGGGATTGAGGCATGAGATCAGAGCATCACTGATCTCCCTCAGCATTACGACTAAGGGAGGAGTACTGAAGCGAGCCCTTTTGATCGAGAGCTTCCTTGCTGAGCCTTCATCAGTAGCGAGGCCTACCACGGGGCGGAACATAGCAGAGTCTTTTGCAGCAGGCAGTCGACGGATGAATCATGGGTCCAGGAAGACCATACCCTTAGGTAGATGACCTCAGTAAAATGTCTCTACAGTGCGGGTCACACAACATGGAGCCAGTCTTTCGAGAGGAAGGAAGTGCTACGCATGCGGCGGGCAGGGCCACATGGCTCGTGACTGCTCGACCCGCCGTGCTGAGGAGCAGCAGACAGTTGAGGGGCCACCCAGGCAGAGGCAGAGGGTCGACCGTGGTGGTCCGCAGGGAGCAGGCGGACAAGGCAGAGGAACTGGACGAGCAGTAGGTGGTGGGAGACGCTTTGAGGCTCCACCACCACCACCACCACCAGGAGGTCCACCCCCACCACAGGGAGCTGGCGGGAAGAGACAGACACAACTCCATACAGCGGAGGCTTACGACCATGGTGCACCCGAGATGATTCAAGGTACTATATGTGTCTACTCCACCATTGCTGCAGTTCATATAGACACATGAGCGAGTCATTCTTTCATAGTCGCTGCCCTTGTTCGGAGCTCGGAGATTCCGCCAGATCCCTTGGCTCTATCCTTATGGCTAGATACTCCTACGGAAGTAGACTCGATGATTACGCACTGGTGCCAGTAGTGTGAGCTTACTCTAGGAGGCGATAGCTTGGCTGGGATCTTCTTGTAGCGGCGTCGAGGCCTTACGACATCATCATGTCCATGGATTGGTTAACTACCGTCCATGCTCATATTGACTGTATTAGGTGCAAAGTGCGATTTGTATGCACCGACGGGAGTAGGTTCACCTTCACCGGCGAGAAGGGAGCCTTCGCAACACAGGTTGGACTCTCGCAGAGGATAGGACAACCCATCATTCATCAGTTGGCTAGCCTCATCCTAGGAGATGTTGATGTGCGAAGTCCTAGTTTTCCTGCAGTGGTGGATCAGTATGCGGATGTTTTTCCCGACGACGTTCCACGACTACCTCCTCGCAGAGAGGTAGACTTTTATATTGATTTGTACCCCAGGACAACCCCGATATCCACCCCAGTATATCGGATGGATCCCTACGAGCTTCGAGAGATACAGATACAGTTGGAGGACTTGCAGGGAAACAGATTCATCTCAACCAGTGTTTCACCCTGGGCTTCCCCAATATTGTTCTCCAAGAAGGCGGATGGGAGCTTGCGACTTTGTGTCAACTATCGTCGCCTAAACCAGGTGACAGTGAGGAAAAAGTATCTGCTACCAAGGATTGATGACCTCTTAGATCAGCTCAAGGGAGCATGGTGGTTCTCAAAGATAGACCTCAGGTCAGGCTATCATCAGCTCAGAGTTCGGGATGAGGACGTGAAAAAGACGGCCATCAAATGTCGGTATGGCCACTATGAGTTCTTGGTTATTCCCTTCGGTGTAACCAATGATCCCGCAGTGTTTATGGGCCTCATGAATAGGAACTTTCAGCCATACCTCGATCGACTTGTCGTGGTCTTCATCGACGACATTTTGATATACTCGACCACTGAGGTGGAGCATGCCTTCCACTTGCGGGTTGTACATGACACACTCCGAGAGCACCAGATTTATGGAAAATCTCTCGAAGTGTCAGTTCTGGATACATGAGGTCCACTTCTGGGGACATGTCATCTCTGAGGCGGGAGTTGCGGTGGATCCTGCGAAGATCAAGGTAGTGCTATCTTGGGAGCCACCCAGGAGCATGACGGAGGTGCAGAGTTTCTTGGGACTAGTTGGATAATATTAGAGATTTGTGCCAGACTTCTCCAGAGTTGCGGCACCACTCTCAGCTTTGATGGAGAAGGAAAAACCCTTCGTGTGGTTAGACAGATGGCAGTAGAGCTTCCATGAGCTGAGACAGAGACTGAACAACATGCCTATCTTGAGGTTGCCAGAGGAGGGGGTAGGGTACGTAGTTTACTGCGATGCATCAGGGGATAGACTCGGATGTGTCCTGATGCAAGAGCGGGAATTGATCGCCTATGTATCACGTCAGTTGAGGCCGCATGAGCATAACTATGCTACCCATGACCTGAAGATAGCAATAGTGGTCTTCACTCTGAAGACATGGCGACACTATCTGATGGGCGAGTGCTTTACAGTCTATTCTGACCATCAGAGTCTCGGGTACATTTTCTCTCAAAAGGACCTGATCCTGAGACAGTGGTGCTGGCTTGAGTTCATCCAGGTCTATGAGTTTGAGATAGTATATACTTCTAGGAAGGGGAACGTGGTAGTCGATGCTCTCAGCATGAGGACGGGCATTCAGTTACTTGGGGAGGTGACAGAGCATCCAGCCGCTTTGCAATATCCTTTGTGGATAGAGATAGAGCAGCCTTCCTTTAGTCACTCAGAGTCACTCCTCTACTACTGCCGCGGGTCAGAGAGGCACACCGTGGGGACGCCGACTGTGAGACGCGGCGTGTGCAGATATCCTCATGACAGGAACCTGATGGTTTCTCCTTAGGAGGAGAGAACAAATTCCTTTTCAGAGGACGTACCTTGGTACCAGTTTCTTTGATAGAGGAGGTGCTGAGAGAGTTTCACACTTCCCATTTGGCAGTACATCCTAGAGTGGAGAAGATGTACCAAGATCTCAGACGACAGAACTGGTGGCCGGGCATGAAGAAGGTTGTGACAGAGTTCTTTTCTCGATGCCTCACCTTCCAACAGGTGAAGGCAGAGCATCAAGTACCAAAAGGCTTGGTACAGCCCTTGGAGGTCCCGGATTGGAAGTGGGACGGGATATCTATGGACTTCGTGACTGGACTTCCACACACTTCCAGAGGTCACGACTCCATTTGGGTGATTGTCGACCGACTCACCAAGTTGGCTCACTTCTTACCCATTAGAGAGAAGGGTTCAATGGATATATTGGGACGTCTCTACGTTCAAGAGATTGTGCGGCTTCATGGTGTGCCATCATCTATCATCTTCTATCGAGATGCTCTCTTTACTTCCCGGCTTTGGAAGGGGTTGCAGGATGCATTCGGGATGCAGCTACGTCTGAGTACCGCCTTTCACCCTCAGACAAATGGTCAAACGGAGAGGACCTACATACTCTTGAGGACATGCTCCGCGCATGTGCCCTTGACTTTGGTCGCATCTGGGAGGACCGCCTACCCTTGTTGGAGTTCATGTACAACAATAGCTACCACTCCACCATCGGGATGGCACCATACAAGGCGTTGTACGGCCAACCTTGCAGATCACCATTGTGCTGGACAGACCCTAGGGAGTCAGCACTTGTGGGACCAGAGATGGTCCAGGACATGACAGAGAAGGTCCAGATCATCTAGGAGCGGATGAGGAAAGCTCAGAGCTAGCACAAGTCTTATGCTGACAGGAGGTGGAGGCCACTGGAGTTCGAGGATGGCGACCACGTCTTCTTGCGGGTCTCACCTCGACGTGGATTACAGAGATTTGGCCGAGGCAGTAAGTTATCTCCTCACTTCATTGGACCATTCCAGGTCCTCAATAGGATTGGAGAGGTGGCGTATCACCAGTATCTACCACCTCAGTTGCACCGGGTGCATGACATCTTCCACGTATCTCAGCTGAGGAGATACGTGCACGACCTGACGCATATCATTGATCATGGGGAGATGGACGTTGATGATGGGGCAACTTTTGTGAAGGTCCTGGTGGAGATTGAGGATCGATAGTATTGGGTCCTACGTGGATGTTCGACTCTTCTAGTGCGCGTCATATGGCAGCACGGGAACCTCCAATAGAGCACTTTGGAGCGGGAGGCTCAGTTGTGTGCTCAGTACCCACTTTTGTTTCCCTAGTTTTTGATGTATCTTTACGGGGACGTAAATCCATGAGGTGGGAGTGATGTAAAGACCCATAAAATTTAAGGAATTTTTTTTCTTAATTTTCTTGGGAATTTTACAAGAATGTAGTTTCTAACGGCACCTGATTCCGAGCCCTAGTGTGCCCGGAATCATTTTCCGAATTTTAGCTTGGGTACGTTTAGTGAACGAACGAGCGGGGTTTTCTAACATTTGAACCGGTGCTCGGAATCGAATTCCAAGGTCACCGATCGAATCGCAGTGCCGATAATTTCTTAGAAACAACTTTTATGGAGTTGCATTTCTTTGGGTGTTGTTTTTAATTTTTGGGGTTATGTTAAGGAATAAAATTAAAGTGGTGCGACAATTTATTTTATTTTACTTAAAGCGGCTTAACCTAAGTTAAGCGGATAATGTGGGACCCACAATATCCTACCCACTTGGTAGGATATTTGTGAGGTGGGGCCCACACGATCCACCCCATTTCTTTCCTTCTAAGTAACACACCCACACCCCACTTTTAATGAAGTCAAACCATGCGTTTATTCTGGTTAAGAAACACCTCATTAATTTGGGCGGTTAATTCGTTATAATTATTTCATTGAATTAATTGTTCGTTTCCTTTCTTTTGAAATTCAAACGTGGCATGTGAACTAATAAAATATAAAAACTCTTATTTTATTTTTTTTGGAACTTGCTGCATGGAGAGGATTTGGAGAAAAGTCTTCTCCTTCGACGAAGAACACGAAGAACGCGAAGAATGCGAAGAACGCACCGATCTCCGATGAAGAACGCCAAATCCTCAGAGATCGAATACGTGACGCCGTGTACCGCGACGTCAATGACGCTTCTTCCGCGACTCTTTTTCCACGACGCCTTCTTCCGCAATGTGATTTTCTGCGACAAACCCTCGCTCAATGATGCTTGAGGTAGGGGTTTATTTTGTGATTACTTCCGTCATCATATTCCTTTCTTTTGAGCCACCTGATATAGAAATTACGGGAGGAGGTCGGACCACATGAACACGGACGACCCTCCTCCCCGTTGTTGGTTTGATTTTGATTGCGGCACGAGCAAGGAAACGCGGTGTCTAAGCACCGCATGGAAAATATTAAAGAAAGGGAAGAAGCGCAGCGTCGTCGTGTCGCGCAGTTGAAAACGAACCAAAGATACGGCACCGTCGCGCCGCACTGGAGAACTACGAAAGCACCGCGGCCGTATTTGGGCCACGACGGAGTGGCGCGGCGCCGTCGCGCCATGCCGGATGGATCAAGGTCGTGGCTTGGGCCGCGGCGGAGCGGGGAGACTGGCGGCCGGTTCCGGGCCGCCGGCGCCGGAGCAAGGGGACCGAACCTTACCGGTCCCGTGGCGGCAACAGCCAGCTGGCCGGAGCAGGCCGGCCGGTCAAGGGGAATCCGGGGGTTCGTAACCCCCAGTTGGCCAGTGGAGCGGCACCCCGCACGGGGGCCACGGTTTCTCCACATGGGGAAGGCGCGCCCGCCACCCGCTTCCCTCGGCCGTAACGGCCGAGCTAGCCGCCTGGCCACCCGGCCAGCGCCTGCACGCCGGCCTGAGCCGCCGGGCCGGGCCGCGCCAACCGGACCTGGCCACGCCCAAGCGGGCCGGACCCAGACCCGGTTCGGGTCGACCTGGTTCGGTCCGACCCTGGGGGTATCTGGCCGGGTCGGACCGGGCCCGAACCCCCTAATACCAAACCTCCTTCGGTCTGTTGCCCATAACTTGAGCTACGGGCCTCCTATCGACGCACCTTCTATTGCGTAGCGATCCATGTATTGAGATGGTAGTTTTGGTATATTACACTCAAGGATTCAGAGTACTTTGGGTTCGGCCGAGTTGGTTCGTACACGAAACCAACCGGGCCCTCGGAGCGAAAACACTTATAACTTGAGCTCCGGATGTCCGATTGACGTGCCGTTGACTTTTGTGGATTACCTTTAGTGAGATGGACCATTTTTCTTACTCCGCTCAAGGTTTGGACGCAGGTGGAGTACGGTTGGGTTGGTTTTGACATAAAAACCAACTGGGCCCCTGGGACGAAAAAGCCAATAACTCTCAAACCGGGCATCCGATTGACGCACCGTCTATGACGTTGAGTCCCTGTTGACGATACACAACTTTTGGATACATCAACACCAGACTATGTGTCAGTTGATGTATCATCCCTTCGCCTCGTGGAGCAGACCCTCCCGAACGAGTTTGCTGTGTGTGGGAACCCTAGAGCTGGCTGCGGCTTGCGACGACGATGACGACTGTACATAATTCCTCACTGGATTCGACGGCAACGACTACAGCACTCGGCGATCCTACGTGGGTCAGTGCTACCGATCCTGTGTGGGTTAGCGCTCAGCAGTCCTATGTGGGCCAGAACCTATAGATCCTGTGTGGGTCTGATCCTGTGTGGGTCATTGCGGGGGTTAGTTACCTATCGATCTTGTGTGGGTCATATCCTATGTGGGTCATTGCGGGGGTTAGTACCTATCGATCCTTTGTGGGTCATTGTGGGGGTTAGTACCTATCGATCCTTTGTGGTTCTGACAGCTTAGATGAATCAGTGACTATATTTGATCATCTCTATCGTCATACGAAGAAGTATACATGTGTGAGCTAAATCATGACTTGCTTTCCTATGTGGATTACGTTATGCTTTCCTGTGTGGATTCTGTTGTGTTATCCTGTGTGGATGTGATCTAACTTAGGCTCGGATGTTGGAGCGAACTGGAATTGATGACTTAGGTATATGTATGGGCATATACCTAAGTAGTGTCGGATGTTACTTCGTGATGGAATCCTACCTTTGTGTATTGTACTTTGTGGATTCTGGGAGACCTTTGGGGGTATCAGGGTCCCTACTGAGTAGCTTATACTCACCCCTGCACGGGCTATGCCCGCACTACGTTGTGTTGGTTGCAGACTACGGATAGCGCTGATCGCGGTTGAGGCTTACAGAGCAGGTCGGTACCCGGAGGTGGACCACTGGGCAGGACATACTCGGAGTGGACGGCTGGACCCGAGGATCTATAGAGGCTATTTGTACTCACCCTTCAGGTGGGAGTTCCAGTGGACGGCTCGAGGCTGCGGCTTTACTTTCAATTGCTATTTTCCCTTTCAGTTTCTATTTTCCCTTTCCAATTGTACATTACTTTCAGTTTGGGTTTGTATACTGGCCCACTTACTTTTCCGCACTTACTTTTGTATCAGTTTTTACTTAGTGTTTACTTCTACTGCTTTCTTGCCCTGTGGTGTTTGTTTACTTTACAAAGGCAATGCCTTCCCTTTTTATTGGGATTTATGCCTTGGTGCTAGTCGCCAGCCCCTGGCCTATGGAAGGAAGTCTTGGGGTAGTCACGGCATGGGCCCCGAGGACGGGTCGTGACAAGGGTCTTGTGACAAAGTGGGCGGTTTGAGTGCCTTTTTATAGTGGTGGAGGAGTGGAATTTTTTAAAATTTTTGGAAAGGGAATTTGACATATGTTTTTACTATTAAAAGTGGATCCAATATTGTTAAAAAGGAGATAAAAGGGATTATAGGGTATAAATATTTCAATACAAATGTTTTTAGACACGTTTCTAGGTTATTTGTGATCTTATGTTTAAGGTTTATTTCCTTGTTTTGCAAATTTTCCTATAAATTGATGTAATTAATTTTAATCACATTCACTAATATTTTTTGTGAAAAAAGTAGATGAAATTATTTTACATTATAAATTATTATGATTCAAAATATGAAATCCATTTTTATAAATTACAATAAAAGTATTGGAAGAAATTAATTTGAAATTAATCGCACTGATAGGACAATAATTCTGGTTTTTAATGTAAAAATGATCAAAAGTTTTCTATGTTATTATATCCAATTTCAAGGTGAAATTCACTAAATGAGATAAACTGGATTAAAATTTTATATAGTTAATATTTAAAACAAATAAAAATTATAATTTAATTTAATGAATAAATTTCATGAAATAAAAGCTTTGAATTAAAATTCAATATTTTTCACTATTCACCAAAAAATGAAAGTTCCCTGAAAAATACACAAAATTCACAATATCAAAAAAAAATTCCAATTTAAAAATTTTAGATTATTTTTAAATATAAAATTCATAAAACTTTCATAATTAAAATTTATAATAGGTTACATTTTAAAGGATAACAAAACTACCTTTAAAAAAATATAATATTTTGTGTGTAAAAATAGGTTTGTTCTTATCTTATTCCTATCAAATATATTGGATAACTATCAAATTATTTGTTTGGTTATATATTATAAAAATTTACTATAAAACTCTCAAAACATTTTAAAAACCAATTGATTGTGAAAAACGTGACTAAATATTGTTTTGTTTAAATCGGGTGTTATGTGTATTGCAAAGTTATCACCAAATTTAAATATATTGTAAATAAAAAATGTGGTAAAGTATTGGGGTTATACATTATTTAATTATAAAAAAATTATTTTTATAAATTTATAGTATATTACCTTCAAAAATATATGGCTATTTCACCTTCATAGAGTCCTTTGGCTCCCATGATGCTACTTCAATTTTGTGATTTCTTGGGAGTACCTTTACCTAATGAGTCATCTGATTCTTCAATAATTTATCTCTAGTATCAATAATTTTATTTGGTTATTCAATGTATACAAGATTAGGTTCTAACATTAAATTATCATAGACAATAACATGCATTGTGTCATACATGTACTTCTGCACCATAGATATATGGAACACATCACGTGCCTTTGAGAGATTTGGAGGAATTTTTAAACAATAACCAACAACTCCAACCAATTCATGATTCTAAAAGGTTCCTGTTTACCTATGACATAGATTCTCTTTCATACCAACCCATGTAACACCCTTCCATAGAGATACTTTAAAGAAAACATGATCTCCCACTTGGAACTCTAAATATTTCCTCCAATCATCAACATAACTATTATTTTTATGTTGAGATACCTAAATATGAGCCAAAATATCCTTTAACATCGCTTTTTCTTCTTCACCAAGTTATGGTTCTATGAGTTTCCTTTCACCAACGTCATCCCAATAAGTTGGAGTGAGAAATATCTTTCTATATAGTTCTTTATTTGAATCCATTTGAATACATGAATGCAAACTATTATTATAGGAAAATTATTCCAAAGGTAAGTACTGATCCCACATTCCTTTAAAGTAAAGTATACATGAACTAATCATATCCCCCATTGTTTGGATTATTCTTTTAAATTTTCATTAGTTTTAGGATGGTAGGTAGTTCTCAAATGAAGTTGAGTGTCAAGAGACTTCTGAATACTTTTTGAAAATTTTGATGTAAAATGAGGGATCTTGATTAAAAGAAATTGATAGAGGGGAACCATGAAGTCTTAAATGTTCATTAATATAGAGAATTTGAAGGAACTCAAGAGGTAGGTCTTCTTCTATATTATGGAAATGTGGAGATTTGGTTTGGCAATCAACAATAACCCACATTCAATACTCCTTTATAGGAGTCATTGGTAGTCCTATGAAAAACTTACAGAGTAATTTCATCCCATTTTCACATAATAATAAGAATAGGTTACAGGAATCCTATAGTATTATTACACATAGCTTTTTCTTATTGACAAACCAATCATCTGGACACATAATCAGTAATTTACCCCTTCATTTTATACCATAAAAAATGTTTCTTCAAGTCCCTATACATATTTTTAACGCTAGGGTGTATATAGAAATGTGAGATATGGGAATCATAAAAAAAATTCCCTTTTCATCTCAAGTATAGATGGAATATATAGAATTATTCCATATTTTATAACAATATATTCACAAACAATGTATTCTATTTTTTCATCATTCATAGCTTTGATTTTATTCTAAAAGTACTCATCACCTGATTGAGAATTTTTTACCGTCTCTAATAAATATGGGTTTTCAATCATTTGAAAAATTATTTATGTATCCACTTAGAAATCCCTATATCCCTCTTTCCTAGGTCCATGAACATAGGATCCTTCTCAAACCTCATTTGGGTTTGAAATCCATGATTTGTCCTATTCAATGCATAATCTACCATATTTTATTTTAGTGGGTGGTATTGTATTTAATAATCATAATACATGAGTTGCTCGAGCCATCACCTTTGTCTCATGTTTAGATCTTTCTATGTGAGGATGTATTTTATGCTATTCTAATATGTGTATATCTCATGTATTTCTCCATAGAGATTATGTATTTATATTTTTAAAGTGAAAATCACTACCACTAACTGAAGATCATGGGTTGGATATTTCTTTTCATGGGTCATTAATTCTATACTTGTGTATGAAATAACATTATCATTTTCTAGTAGGACACTAACAAGTCCCCTCTTAGATGCATCACTACATATGAAAAACCCATCACTCATAGATGGTAGAGTCAAAATTAGAGCATTGATTGGTTTTCTCTTTAGTCCAACAAACCATTATTCACATTCCATTGTCAAAAAAATGTAACACCTTTATGTGTATGATTAGTTAATTAATTTTCCATTATCATACAATTCTAAATAAATCACAGATAGAAACTCACCAAACCAATGAAACTATATACCTCCGTTATATGTTTTGGTGTAGGCCATTATCCTGCTACCTTTGTCTTTGTAGGATCAAATGATATTCCATCTTTAGAGATAATATAGATGAGAAAGGAAAATTCATGTCACTAAAAATCATTATTACTAAATTTCCCATATAAATCTTCCATTTTATTAGTATTAATAATTCTCTGCAAAAGATTCTCATTGTCCTTATAGATTTTGGAATACAACATAATATCATCAATGATTACCACCAAAAAAATCGTCAAGATAATCCTTGAATAATCTTTTCATTAGGCCCAAAAAATAAAGGATTAATTAGTCAATCATAATAGAATTATTCTAAACTCATAAGGTCTATACCTCCTCTAAAATGTTGTCTTTCTAATGTCTTCCTTTTTTACTCACAATTAGTGATATCTAGAACAAAGATAAATCATTGAAAACTAGTGGACTCTTTGATTTTGATTAAAAAATTCATCAATGAGAGGTAGATGATACTTTTTATTTACTATAATATCATTGATTTTCCTATAATCAATGAACAACCTCATAGACCCATCTTTCTTTTTATCAAAGAGGACAGTGGATCCCCGTGGTGAAACACTATGGAGAATAAATCTATTATTACCCAAATCATATAGTTTTTTCATAAACTCCACTTATTCTAAAGGGTTTATTATGTAGGGAGTCTTTGAAATTGTAATTTCATTGGGGATTAAATTAAGAGAGAATTCAACTTCATGCAGTGGGGGATGTCCATGTAATTCCTCAAGAAACACATCAACATATTCCTCTAAAATCGATACATCTTGAATTTAATGATTTCCTTGTTCATCACTAGATTTTATTTCTACTTCTTCCACAAAAATTTCATTTAGTGAAGATATTGGGGGTGGATCTAGATGAGAATGAGGTGGGGAATCTTCTTCTCTATAGATGATGGATTATAAATCATTCTGACAAATTGTAATTTCCTTTATCATGTAATATTTTTTCATCATTTCTTGTAATCCAATCCACACCAAAGATTATATCAAAGTCAACCATATGTATGATAAAAAATTTAGTACGTAAGGCCAATTTATGTGACAAAATTGAGACTTCACAACACATCTCTGTTGCAATCATACTTCCATTAGGAGTTTTTACTAAAAAATATCTCATTAAATAAAAAGTGAAATGTCAAATATTCTTTAAGAGATGAGTATATATAAATGATTAAAATGATCTAGAATTAAACAATTCAATGTATAAATGTCAATATAGGATTAATGTACATGTCACCATGTCATTTGGTACTTCAACATCCACTTTTGTAATAACATATGATTGGCCACCTCCATTTAACAGTTTCGATGGAATATTCCCTTGACACTTAGGGAATAAGTTTGTGTGCTTCCCCATCTTCTTGTAATTATAATACTTAATGGTTGTGATTTCCCTCTTCCCCTTACGTTTTTTATCATTGTGATCCCTTTATACACTCTTATAGAAAACTCCCATTCCCTTCAAGAATTTCCCAGGGTGACTCTATCCATAGTTTAACAAGATGGAAATATATGAAACATATTTTTCATCTTTGATGCATTACCTTTTTCTTGGTGTTCATAAGACCTATTATTATCTTGGTTTCCATTGAATATATAGTATCTTGATAATTCATTCCCTATAATTTTGAAAGATAAAACTATTTCATTATATTATGAAAAAGTATATGTAACCAGTTCAATTTGGATATTTGCCTCATGACCTTCAGAGAAGTGGTCAATCTTTCATTCCAGGATGTGTATATAATCTGTAAAATACATTTTTCTTCCTTTTTCTTTAATCTATGGAACTTCCTATCCATCTTAATTTTATAGATCATTATGGAAGTATATATCAAGGATTCATTACTAAAAACTCTTCCATTCTATGATTTGTATTTTGTATTACACCCAAGTATCCAGGATCAAGTACCACCATTGATTAGAATCACCTAGGAGAAAATAGACTACAATTGTAGCATTTTCCATTTCACTACATCCAAAGGCCATAAATATCATCTCTAGAAACCTAATACATTGCTCAAATGAAATTGAATTAGTAGTCCCAATAAATTGTGATTCGTGTTTCACATAAATCAATCCATTATAAGAGATTGTATCCCTATAATATGTTTCTCCAATTGAGAAAGATTATTTTTCATAACTTGATTAGTATTCTCCAGAATATCCATAATTTTCACCATTATAATACTAATTGTATTGGTTTCTTTATCAGGAAAATTTTTACATTTTCCATGAGTATTGATACCCTTATACCTTCTAGTTTCAATTTCTAAAAAATGGAATGCACTCAATTTTTTCAAAAAATCATAATGTATATGGTATAAATAACATAAATTTACACATCATATATATTAGACTCGTAAACTCTTGTTTAATTGGGGACATATTTATTTTTAAATTCATTATAATGGTTTGTAAATAATATTTGAATTATCATAAGAATATCCCTTTGGAGTGTCAAACCAGGTATGTAGTAATACCCATTTTCATGTTACAATTCACAACGAGTTAGGCCCAACACACCTTGTTGGAGTTGTTACCCTGAGGTACATGTGTTCTAGTATCACCTCAACTTTTATTGTCTAGATAATGATTTATTTCTAGTAAGTCCCACATAATCTCCACTTCACCAAAATTATAAGATGTTATTCTATACTTAAACATAATGTGTATCATAGGGTTATGTTCCGTAATCAATATTTTCTTAATCTAGTTTCCATCATTTCTTCTAAAATTTCATTGATAAAAACTTTAACGCCATGAACTTAGAAATTGGGATCTAGTGAATTATTTTATTACATGGGAATGATTATAAGGAATAAAATCCCAAAGGATAGATCAATATAGTAGTTTTGGAAAGAGTGATTACATACATTATACCCACAATACATTAGGAAAATAAAATAAAACGTGATACATAATAAAATGAAATAAATTGTATCCTTTAAATCTTATTCAACAATTTATTCATTATAACCAGGGGAAATGAAACATAATAAGTGTGAGCTCAAATACTCAGTAAGGGTATGAAAAGAGGAATAAATAATGAATTGATGAGAATAATCAACATGAAAATGTAAACAACTGATAAAACATGAAGTTAAAATAATTAGTTAAATAAATATAAATATGGAAATGTAAGAAACTGAAAACACATTCCATTTAATTAATGTACTAAATATGAAACACATCCATAGGTATGTTGATGCCAAATATCTTGTATAAATAATAATTGAAACTAAAATATAGAAATTATTAATTATTGGATTCCATGTTTCCTAAGAACATTGTATATTAACCATTACGACCTTTCACAAGATGGTTTAGCATATCAGGTAAGAACCCATCTAATTTGGCCAACAAATTGATCACATGAAATTATAGATGCATCAAGGGGATATATATAACTGTGACCCATCCTAATCATACATGTTCAAAGAATTAATATTATATAAAATAAAATATTTAACTCATTAAGAATGTGCCTTATCAAATTTCCATATTTAATAAAAGACACCGATTTTTCAATAATTACCTAGTTTATCAAATAACTGTCAAAGTAAAATCTTATTTAAAATAGTATAAATATTATGAAATGAGAACATCTATTGCCGAAGAATATCTATATTTAAAAAAAATATAATTTACTATAAATATTATCATAAATAAAGTGGTCTTTCCATAGAAAGGTAACAATCATGAAAGAATGTGACATCAAAAATGTAATCATTAAACATATTATCGAGAAAAATAATATTTAAATATTCCAAAGTGACCCACACCACTTTGAAACATTTGATTTATAATAATAATGAATGAATAAAATTAATTGAATGTTTTGGATAACATTAAGATAAAAAGGTTCATGATATAATATATAAAAATGGGTAGTAGATACCCCCCACAAAAACAAGTAACTGGTGAATATTCCATTTATATCACACATGTAGGATTTTATATGAAAATTCATTGCTTTATCCTTCTATTTTGTTATGTAGAATTTAACATCAACTATTGTGGTTTAAAACATGTTACTAACTTATTCTAGAACCATACTCATATTTATAAAATCATATCTTATATTTTTATAATATTTTATCTCCAATTTGATAACAATTGTTTATTATTTTCACTATTTACGTTGTTAATTCCTTAGTTTTTTAGTATGTATTAGCTTGTTACATTTTTTTATTATTAATTGGATTATGAATTAATAATTTATAAAATGTAATCCATTATTTAAATATTATATAAATACTTAGTATATATCTATTTATAATAAATCATAATTTTTGGAGATAGGGAATGAAATGAACCGTTCATGGAGATGGTAGGCCATACGTATGAATGAATGCTATGTTCATTTATTTTTCATATTAAAATAATGATAAATAAGTGATATAGAATAATATTATAATTAAATTAATATATTTATGTAATAAATGTTTCATTATTTTAATAAAATCATCCTTTATACATTTTATGTATAGTGTGAATGAATCATATTTCATTGAGGGGTGGTAGTCCACACATCCATAAAAAATGTTATCGTATTTACACAAAATAGGAAGCCTAAGGGTATATGATATATTAGAATTAAAGAAGCATAAATATATTATATATATCATATATATCAAATTTAAACATAATTACCATCATAATTACCACTATTTTACGGGTTAAAGAAAAAATGAATAATCATCATTTCATGAGATGGTAGTTTTTCATACACATAAATGGTAGGTTCATTACCCTTTATATGGATGTGTGTGTAATTTAAGGATGAAAAATAAACATAAAACATTAAAATATATTTATGATATATTATTTCAATAAGAATATTTTATGTGATGGATACTGAAAATAAAATAAATGATCTTGAAGAAGGATGTTACCTCTTATTTAGGTAACTTATATTGGTTTACACTAAATGGATTACATGGTTCGATTTATTTCTAAGTTGAGCCTTCTAGAATTAGGTAATGTATTTTTATGAGTTATTTTTTCAGACCATGGTTGAGCCATAGTGGCTTGAGAGGTGTGATAAAGTGGGAGGGGTGAGTTCCTTTTTTAGTGGAGGAGGAGTAGCATTAATGTAAACATTTGGAAAGAGAATTTTCAAAATGTATTTCCTAGGAATATGGATAAACTTATGTTAAATATTTAATAAAATGTATTAAATGGTCTAAAAATTTCCATCCAATTTTTTGGACACGTTTCTAGGTCAATTTTGCTCTTATGTTTATGGGGTAGTCCCTTGTTAAGCTAATTTTTCTCTCAATCGTTGTAATTAATTTTAATCACATTCACTTATATTTTTATTAAAAAAATAATTTTAACATTTTAGACATTATAAATTATTATTATTCAAAATAATTAATACATTTTTCTAAATTCAAATCACAAAATTTCCAAAAATTAATTAAAAATTAATCCCACAGATGGGTCAACAACACGAGTTTTTAAAGTCCAAATGTTCAAAGGTTTGGTATGTTTTTATATCCAATTGAAAAGTGAAATTGATTATAATGAAAAAAATTAGATTAAAAATTTTTGTAATGAATATTTAAAACTAATAAAAATTATAATGTTACCTTATTTATAAATTAGACAAAAATGTAGTTTTGTATTAAAGTTCAGTATTTTTCAATATTAATGAAAACATTAATCATCTATGAAAAATTTTAAAAATTAACCCTAAACTAATTTCGATGTTATGATTTATAAAATGATGTATATTTAAATATAAAAAATTTATAATTTTTTCATAATTCAAATTTATAAATGGTTCTCTATTAAAAAGTGGCAAAACTTCTATTTAAAAAATATAGTGTTTTATGTGTAATTTTGGTTTATTATTATCTTATGACTGTCAAATATATTGAATGAGTGTAAAAATATTTGGTTGGATATATAATATATACAAATTTACTATATAAACTGTCTAAAATCTTTATAATTTATTTGACTATGTAAAACATGACTTAATAGTTTTTTTTGTAAATCAGGTGTTGTGTCTATTGAAAAGCTGTCAACAAAATTAAATTTATTCTAAAACATTGATATGGTAATGTCTTGTGGTGATAAAATTATTTTACAGTTAATTTCTGCCACCTATAAAAATTTATTTTGATAAGATTTATTCCATATTTTGAATTTGGAGGTCTAAATTCAGTAAATAGGTCCCTTTTATTTTTGGTCAATAAGAATAGTAACCTTAATAAATTTTACGACCTTGGTAAATGTTTAATCATGATAATATTGGATAAAAATAAGTTTCAAGGCCATAATCTATCATCTTATTTAATATTAGATGAATTTAAATTTACCCTTGTCTCTTTAGACTTGAAAATTTATTTTTAAGTGACCCTTGTCCATGAAAATGACCTATATAATATTTATATAAATAAATGTTACAAAATGACACTCTCTTAGTTTTAAATATCTCATATGTTTCCACATATTGAAAAATAAAGTTATTAATTAATATAAGTTTCTATTTTTAGATAAATTAAAATATTTTCATGATAGAAATTTATTTCTAATTTTTAATTATTATATAATGACCTTAAATGTTTATGCAACATCGATGAAATATTTATTCACTTAACAAAAAAATATAATAAATTATTTTAAAAAATATTAAATGTAATAAAATTTGAGTTATTTAATGCCTTCCACAATTGTTTTAGATGAATATAACATATTACTGTTATTTTAAATAATTATATTTGAATTGAATCTTTTTTTATTCATGCATTTAAAGTCAAATTAAATCAATTGTGTCTAAATTAGAAATAATCATATTTTATGAAAAAAATATTTCATTAAATTACCTAAAAATCCTAAAAATATTAAAATAGGAGAATAGTGATAATATGCAGTTTAATATTGCTTCCCTTTCCCATTGGTAGGAAATTTGGGACCATCTAGTTTGAGAATGAACATAATATGTTTTAATCTTTTAAGTAATTCCTAGAGTTCCCATCCCCTCAATTATAAAAGGGAACCCCTGTATTCTCATAATAACCCCACACAGATATGTCTATATCAACTAGACTCTTCTAATTTCTCTTATCCACTTCTGTAGGTACATTATATAGGTTCTAGTATACCAAAAAACCAATCCTACAGCCCATAATATGAGATCTTAAGGAGTTATTTCCAAGAATATGTAATCACTTTGACCAATCACATTATATTTAATTCTTTATTTAGCTTAATTAAAAATTATATATTATTCATAATATAATAAATTTATTATATTCAAAATAATAGAATGTTATTATTATTATGAAATCACATTTTCCCACTATATTTCCATCAAATGGGAAGTGAAAATGATTCTCATGTATACGTGTATCTTACCATCACCACGAAGTGATGAAATTCATTTAACGCCACCATATTTTATGGATTTGTATTTGCAGGGTCCTGAAAATACGCAAAGGAGATTCTACCCCTATTCTCCAAAGAATTGGGGAAAATATTGGAGAAAATTAAAAGAAGGGAAACAAGCAGGACCGGTCCGTGGACTGGTCCCATGAAGACGCGATGTGGCTAGGAACTATGAAGTTCCACCTCCGAAAACCGTCGTCATTCGCGAAATAGAGGCGGAGGTCCTCTGTGGTCATGAGGCAGGATGGGCGCCAATCTGGTCCACTGTCATGAATTTCCCCAACCGCGGACCACGTCGACCAGTTCAAGCTGCATCCGCTTTCGTTCCTAGAATGGAGGCGGAACCCTCCGCGGCCGCGAAGCACTCCCTGAGTTCGGTTCATGAGGGGGAGAGAAGCGCTCAATACCCACCGCGAATCGTGGATTGACCAGGTCAGCCATAAACCAGGTTTTCGGTCATGGGCCTCCGCAAAAGGTGTCATGTGACCAGAGAAACATCTCTTTCCCCACTCTATAAAAGGAGACGGAGGGGGGAAGGGGAAGGGGATCCGATTTAGAAGGATTGGAGATTCAGAAGGTGATTGGTTGAAGGAAGTCTTAGGATTTCGCAAACATAGAAATTCCCATTCTCGAACCACATCAAGTATACGAATTAATAAGGAATTGAAAAATGCATAATAACTTGGTGATGTGCGAACCTAAAATAACAAAAAGAAGGAAAACCGCAAACCATTCCCCCTCCGCGGATGAATACCCCTCGAACGAGGGAGTTTATGCCTCTTTTCCCATCTGTCGCACCACGTAGCACCCTCCTACGTGAGCGAAGCCCCGACCAACGAGCCTCCGACCGGCATTGTCCTCAGCCACTTCTACCTGCATGGAACCCTCCGTGAAGCACCCTGGTTTGCAGATTGAACCCGAAGCTGTGAACCACCCTGGTTCGCGGGATTCCCTCCATTCAATGAACCACCCCGGTTTGCAGGATGGCAATCAATCCACGGACCACCTTAGTTCGCAAACGACTTCTCCAGTCACGTGGAACTTGCCCACACAAAGGGTGCCACCACCCATACCCCTCGGTGGCTCACCAAATCCTTTGGGGTTCCCGTTCCACGAGCTAGATAAAATCCTTCTGATCCGGCCTAGTCCTCCATGACTCCCTCATTGGCCTATTCATCGGCCCCATGCCGAGGCCTCCACCAGAGCCGCTGGACCCATGTGGTGTAACCCTCAGGCGCATCAGCGTGCCATTTTGAGTTCACATACCCATGGTAAGTAGAGGTGAAGGGGTTTCCCTGACCCTTGAGAAGATTCCCGAATCATTCATGGGTTCACATTCCCATGTTAATGTGGATTCTGAGCTCGAGAATCCCCTTTCTGCCCCTCCTCTTGTTAAGGGCTCCTCAGGGGGTAGTAAAATACCCATCAAAAGGAAGCCCTCACGCACTGCAAGAGAGGAGATGGGAACAGGAGCACCCCCTTTCGCTCTCCCACTGTTCTTTGTCCCATGGGAATCCATCTCGGAGTATGCCTGACCTTATGGGTCGCTCCATTAGTAATCCCCACTCCACTTCTCACGGACGCACCTTTCGCAACGTGGTCGTCTGGTCCTTACTGCCTCTTGTTTATCACACCGAGCATGACTCACGTGGGCTTAGAGTAATCATCGACTACGACATCCTCTTATGGGCCTCCTCAGAGTGTAATTCCCACTAATTGAACTACGTGGACTTTTATCCATGTGAAGGCGTGGTACGTAGGAAGCCTCCACGAGGTTCAAGCCCACCACTCGTTCGTTTCTTCACGTCGAGTTCCACCCTTGTCCAGCATGACGTTATACTGTATTCCCCCATCTAGCATGGCGTTAAACTGTATATGTAAACTACGAGGACATTGATTCCCCACCACAGGGATACGTATGAAGCCTCCATGAGGTTCAATCCCAGTACCCATCGGACCCTCGGTCCATATTCGCATCGGTTCTCCGACACTTATCCAAACTATGTGTACTTTGATCCCTGTTTCCTAGGCAAGGTATGTAGGAAGCCTCCAAGAGGTTCAATCCCAAAAACCGGTCGATCCGACTATCTTCACACTGGTTCACCGAACCATTCTTGGTTCTGCTTCAAGCGAGTTCCGACTCTTCGGGGTCATTAATCCAACGAGGGACGGTAAAACTTGGGCATAAGTGATCCCGAACCCCTGCGTCCAGTTGACCATTTCCTTCCAGGGTTGAATCCGTGAATACAATGTTTGGGTATAAACCAAAGATTCACGATCATATGAATGCGTCTTAAATCTATAAGAGAGTCCCGAAACATGAAATAATTTCCCCCTAAAAAGGGTGTGATGACCCAGACTTCCCATCCTCTCGACCAATGTGAGTTCTTAAGTGTCGCTGGTCAGACCATCCGGCAAACTCCTGCCTTTGGAAAGAAGGTCCAAGCGTCATTGGATACGGAACCGTTGGGCGTTTCGAGACCAAAACCAAAAACAAAAATGGTGAACCCAACATGAATATTTAACCAAACATGACATATTTAACCTAATATCACCCTGTTCCCCCTTAAACTCATAAGGAGGTCCAAGCAAGGCCACTAATTATGCATGGGATCATGAGATGTTGCTTTGACGGGTTTTCTCTATGTACTTGTTAAAATATTTTTTACAGGCACGACCTTCAGAACTCACTTTGATCCAATGGCATCACAAAGGAACTCACAAGCGCGTGCTTCCGACTATGCAATGATGAGACTTCCTCAACAAAGGAGGACCCCGTCACCCACCCAGTGTCTTCATTGCTAGGTTTTGGACGCACTAATCCGAGAGTACCACATGAATGGTACTCTCCCAATGGTGGAGGCGGCCAAGCATGCCCTCCAATCTGCCAGAACTCATTGGTCACCTACCCAGTAGCGGCCGCAAAGGCAGATCCAGACATCCCCTGTCACCGTCTCAAACTGTTTCAGGAGTCTCTCCCTGGAACGGGATAATTCATACCTCCCAAATCTTAGGGAGGAAGATGAGGTCATCGCTAAGGACTTCATCCCTGCTGAACGGGAGTTCCAATCAAAGGCCACCGCCAGAAGGCATCATCACGGTCACACCATGACTCAACATACTCATGCCGAGGAGGATGTTTCCCCGAGGATTCAGGCCCACGCTCCTTGAGATCCGGCCCCTCATACTGCCCGACAAGGGAGGCAGACGTACAATCGGGGAATGGTCATGACCCTGGTCCCTGAGGAGGAGCTCCGCTGACCAGCCACGGAGACGTACCACAAACAGGCACCTACACCTATTCACTCCTCCCATGCCCTCCAGCCAAACATGGCGGCATTATACGAGCCGGCGCGCATCCCTGCCGATCTCCATCAAGCCCGTCGCTCACGCAGGACAACATCTACCCGACAGGAACCTCTCCCTGCCCATGGTCGTGAAGAGCACCAGCTTGACGTGGTGGCGACCCAGTGCCTGCATGACTAGCTACGAGCAAATGCTTCTGATGCCCTCCATCCTGGCATTGTGGCGATCAACAAAACCCGCCACCCAGATGTGGCGGCAACTCATAGGCCGGCACGTCTCCCTGCCAACAAAGGACACTGACTCTTTATGGTGGGAAACCAATATATGCAAGGCCAGCTCCCTACGGATGCAAGTAAAGTTCGCCACCCCGATGTGGCGGAGAATGGAGAGATGAACCGGTGTATCCTAGTACAGGGGCAGATTCGTTAACCTGCCTCGACACAGGATAATTGTCAGTACCCACTGACCACTGGAGGATCGGAGCAGGATATTCTTACTCTGATCCCGGAATGGGCCTTCATAACCGTTATAACCAATGATGTCTCTCTACATATCCTGGAAATGATGGAGGAGCAGGTATCGATCCCAGATCATATCTTATAGACTTGCCAGAATATAATTGCATCAGCAGAAATATCAAGGACTCGGGCCCGTGAGCCCATCTACCCAATTGAGGCGACTCATCTAAGAGATAATATAGCCTCCTCAGAGCAGATCTGCATCCCAACTTCTGCCCAGGAGGGTCGCCGGCCATATTCTGCGATGCAAGGGCAACCGGATCGAGCAACTTCACTCGTTCCAACTGGGGGACACTCGTTCATCACGGTGGATGCTCCAGAGTAGGAATATATCTCTACTAAAAGTCATGTTTTCCATCAGCATATCCTGGTAGCATCACAGGACCCAATTAGACAGGGACCCAAAGGTGAAGGTCGTTGTCAACAGTAGACGGTCCCTGCTGCCCGCAAGAGAGCGCCCCGAACGCGCTGAAGGCAGCCGGAAAATAAAGACCGGGTTCATGACTCCGCTCTGCTGGAATCTGGGTTTCCCAATGCCGCTAAGAACACATCACAGGTTTAGAAACCTGCCCACCCATTACCATATTATGGGAGTGAATTTCCTCCCCGCAATGTCGCTACCAGCAGCTCTGAAGTTCCTCCCTAGAGCACCCGCGAGGGCTTCCCCTGCGGGCATATAACAATCGATCATGAGAGCCTCTCTTTTGATGCGAGTCACGGAAACCCTCCACGTGAGCAGATAATCGAGCAGCGAGAAGGTCCTCCACTTACTGTGGTCCACCCTGAAGGTCCTCCCTGGGGTATACACTGCAATCACTCTCCATGCAGTGGGACCACAGATTATGATAGTAGTCCTCGCTATCATATTCGCAACTATGGAGGCCCTCCCCGTAGTGACATCTCATCACAACAAGAAGGACCTCCCCTTGTCGTGGCCTGCCCTTAAGGTCCTCCCCAGGGGTTATTTTGCAACGACACTCTGCGCAGCTGGGCATAAGATCACAATGGTAGTCCTCGCCACCATGATAACGGAGGTCCTCCCCATACAGACGTCAAGCAATGAGAAGGCCCTCCCATCATTGCAGTAAATTATGGTGGCCCTCCCCAGGGTGTATCCCGCAGATATTCTCCCTGTAGCAGCTGTAATGGTAGTCCTCTACATTACCGTAGCTGTGATGGTAGTCCTCGCCACCACAGCCGCCTTTGCAAAAGTCCTCCCCGCATTGGCCCTAAGTGACAAGAAGGTCCTCACCTTGTCGCAGTGTGTCATGAAGGTCCTCCCCAGTATGCACATCGAACGTCAAGCCATGATGGCCATCCTCACCATGATGGCAGTTTTTGTGAAGGTCCTCCTCATAATGACGCTACGCAGCCAGAAGGTCCTCCCCTTGCTACGAAACACCTTGGAGGTCCTCCCCAGGGTGTGCACTGCAAAATTCCTCTATGTAGTGAAGTATCAAGTAGTAATGGTAGTACTCTCCATTACGACCACCATTGCGAAGGTCCTCCCCGCGATGGCATATCATATCGACATGAAGGTCCTCCCCCTGCCGAATCAAGCACTGAAAAGCCCTCATATGCCGAGGCACTCAGAAAGATGGGATCGAGCGTGTTAGATTCCTAGCTTGTCGTTAAAAACACCCTTCTTCAATCAGGAGACGGTCCAGGGTTGCGTTCGCCTTTTGAACCACCTCAGAATCTCCCACATGATGATTCAATACCTACCAGTCCCACTGCCTCTGACCACACTATCAGTTAGCACCTTAGTTGGGCTAACCGGGTAGAGCAATCACTAGCGGAGGAGTATGCCGACATTATGCACATGAGAAAATGACTGGCCAATAATGATATACCAGTCATGTTTTGTCCCACAACCACCTCTCAGTTCGACATACTAAGAGAGTTTTCAGAATAATGCGTGCACGACATCCGCCATAATATATGGACGACCCTCCACTGGCTGAAATCAAGCTTCTTGCCCTATGAAGGGTATGTAGACCATGTCAAGATGATAGGAGACCTCCTGCATCACATCAACCTTGAGGACCGTTATACGGCACGATGACAGCACCCCGAGAGACGTAAAGGAAACATGGAGATAGCCTGCCTCCGTGCGCTGCTCCAGCTACGCCACCTCATCGGTGATGCTTCAACGGGAGTCCATATCAGGGGATGGGGAGAACATGGAGCTCTATATTTCACTCTGCTCCCCACCCAAAATAACTCGTTCGACATGGTGTCTTAAAATTTCATCACGTCAAGATGGAAATCGAGAGGTCACCCAGTTCAGGAAAGGCAACACACCCAACAGAGTCGAGCCTTGAGTAAGTCCCAGAAGCGTTAGGCCCGGTGGGAACAAGCCATTCAAGAACTCATGAATCAGGACACTGAGAGCATACAATAGGCCTCTCACCTAAGAGAGGCAAATCAGCGATCTTTTCCTACCTCCCCAGAAGGGATTGATCCATAGGTGAATTCAGCACCAAATATGGTTCACTCCCGAATGGTGGAAAATGAGATCAGGCAGGTCGCGATAGCAGCAGCCACTACTGCCATCCAGGGTCAACCCCTTCCTGTAGGTCTGGGGGAATTTTTAACAACAAATTCCCCCTTAAGACCAATAAAAACGGGAAGAGACTCGATGTCCAAGGAACGGAGCCAACCCTAGCCCTCAGTCATGGGGGCATTATTACCCCCTCAACAAAAACCTCTCCCACGAGAGTCAGTATTCTCTCATATAGGGAGGACAGTCAGAAGAGGAGGTTCCCATCCTATCCCATCATTTGAATCATCATCCCCTCCGAGAGGAAGGCACACCGTAAGGTCTCATCAAAGAACTCTCTGCATCACCCTTCGTCAAGAAGTCCGAAGGCAATCCAAGGTCATGAAAGGGAAGGCCAACAAAAGACGCAGGAGATCCTCTCGATATTTGGAAGATGAAGTCCCCTCCACCTCGCGATATGCATTCATCAACACCATAGAGGCTTACCCCACAAGTGGCACCGGGGAAAATGAAAATCCGGACAGATCGGGAGACGACGGTTCTAGTCAGGCTGTGAGTCACAACTAAACACCAGGTGTGCACACCCGAAATCAGAGGGACTCCCTAAATATGGCCATCCTTCCAGCCAACCCTCCTCTGCCTACCCAGTGAGCTTCCAATAAGGATAAAAATAAATGACTGGTTACCCTTATCCTGCCTCCTTCTCTCAACAAAAACAAGACAGTCACGCTCGAAGAGAGATTCGCTCGACAGGAAGAGGAGATGAAAGAATTGAGGCGGCTTAACGCCGAGCTACTCCAGAGGAACCGCCTTATTGAAAGTGCATACCAAGAGGAGCCACATCATGCACTTATATCATGTGCACCTCAAAATCTAAGGCTTTCTCTGGAAAACGAATCATGGTCAGGGCTCTTGCCCAATGAGGCGTCGGGTTTATCCAACTTCCTAAATGCGAATGATGAATTCCATGATTTCCCTCCACTTAGGCGGCAACCAGAGAAAGTACACCTGAACCTACCGAGGGTGCCCTGAACGGAATATGCACCCTTGGTGCTGGCTAATCCAGATCCTCAGGCAATGCCGTGGGCTACGCCTGCCCAGGACCGGGCCCAACAGGATGTAAAACAGGGTCTCACCAACACTATCGAGATACTAACCACACGATTTGAAGTGATGGAAGGTCAACGCGCTACGATACAGCTAGAGAGGAATCCCTACCCTGATTGGGTGACCAACAAACCACCTCAACCCAATTTTGGGAGCCCGGAATTCTCTATCTTCAACGGGTCAGGCGATCTGGAACAGCATTTGATGCACTACGCATCCTATTGCAACCCTATGATGGGAACTCCAGAACAGCAAGAAGTAGTTAAACTTAGATTCTTCGTACGGACCTTGTAAGTATACGCCTTCATCTGGTATACGAGTCTACTAGCCCAGTCAATAAAGAGCTGGGGGGACATTCGAAAGCAGTTCCTGTTTCATTTCAGCTCGACGTTGCCCAAAACAATAGTCAGTGACCTCATGAACTGCAAGCAGAGGGAGAACGAGAGGGTCTCAGATTTCATTGCCAGATGGAAAGGTCTGACCTATTCTCCGAACAAGCCAATGCCTCAAGATGAGATTCTAGCCATATTCATCGATAATCTTAGAGATGTGCTGCGAACATCGCTCATACCAGTGGAGTGCACCACGGGCTTCCGGAATCTCTCGGCCATTGCCCAAAGAATTGAGGACTCCCTACAGCGGACTAATTCAAAGTATCAAATAGCCTCACAAGATCTTGCGAAAAGAGTCCCTAGAGCTGAAGCGTCTCCTTTCACACTCAAGCCAGCCCCTGGGCCCACTCCACCGCTCAGGCCTCCACCAAATCGTCAAAGGCCCCCTGCATATCAGCAGCAGCCACCCCCGCCTAAATGTGACGATCAGTGAGGACCAAAGAAAAATCAGTTTGAGGAACAAAGAAAAAATGTATACTCGTTCTGAGATGATCAAGTCTACAGCTACTTCATTTCCGCCATGAACTGCAACTTTCTCTACCTCCCAGAGTCGGGGAAACCTGAAGAAGTCATCCACAATGACAGGCCATATTACTACCCCTACCATTTAATGTTGGGGCACAATATCCGAGAATGATTCGTCTTCAAATACCTCCTGAAAAGGATGGTAGACTCCGGATAGGTCGAGCTGGGACCACCCCCATCACATGTAGCATACATCTCTACCATCGACTCTGAAAAGGAGGAGGGGTGGAAGAAAGTCACCAGCAAGCAGGGGTCGAAATTTGTCAACTGGATGACTCAGAATACTATCAACCAATCCCAGGGCATACTCTGAGCTCAACTAGAGTAGCCGGTGTCGCCGTCGATAGCCACTGACAACCGACAACATTGGCTTCACAACCCTCCACGAGCCAGTTATCCGGGCAGAGTAGAAGAAAGAAACAATTACGAGAGGAGCAGTCCGCAACGGGGCCAAAGTTAGTCCCAACCTTGGAAGATTATATGCCCTCGAATTTGGTACCACACGCACCGACCCACCAAATGGTACCATCAGGGATGACCGACCAGGTTGACCTGTCAGAGGATGAAGAGCCAGTCTTTGGTTCCATTAATGTCATACATCTTATGGAATCAGTCCCTGACGAAGGGTATGGTTACGAACCCGAGTTCCTTGCATGAGGGACCTGGAGGAGGAACTGCAGAGGTAGGGGATACCAAGGGAGATGCAGCCGTGGCCGAAACCACCCCTACAGGTGGACCTCGGCTGAAACCGTTAATATTGCAGAAACCTGTGGGAGAGCCCTTCAACGGACTCAGCAGGAGAAGGAATTACCCTCCACCTCCACAATCAGCCACTCTGTCCCTATTGTTCTATGATACCCACCAGAGGAGGAGCAAGTGTCTGGATGCCTAGCGTGCACAAACAGACCGGCCAGGATGAATCCCCAGAACGCGGGAACACAATCAACATCCGACCTCGTGGCCAGTCCCTCCTCGTCAAATGATCCAGATCCCAAAGCACCTACTAAGACTCTCCCGCCAACGGAGAAACGTCGACCACTGGAGCAATAATATGATATCCTTAAGAAACTGGCGTCAGTACCAGCCATGTTTTCAATCTTGGATGACCTGAGTTTGTTATCCAACCTTAGGGAGGCGCTCATCGAAGATTTGATCAGCCCCCTAGATTTTCAAGCCAAGGTAGCTACCACCGAGATTTACCGGACATAGACTGGCCCGACTGAATGCAATGCGGTTATTTCATTCACCAATCAGGATGAAGATTCCATCAAGAAAGAACACATCAGACCATTATATTTTTCCGGCACACTGAACGGTATTGAGATCTGCAAAGTCTTTATAGACAATGGCTCTAGAGTTAACCTTATTCCCCTATGAACACTCCGCAAGTTAGGCTACAGTGAGGACGATCTAATTCCATCAGCCACAACTCTGTTGGGTTACGATAGGAATGAACAGAAGCCAATGGGACAGATTAAGCTAAGGAACCATTTTGGTGACCTAGTATCCTAAACGGAATTCCTAGTGGTCTGGAAGAGCACAACATTCAATGCCCTTCTGGGAAGGCATTGGCTTCATAAGCACTTGATCGTTCCTTCATCCTACCACCAGTGTATCAATTACTGCATCAATGGACAAAGTGGAACATTGCATGCCGACAAGGCCCCTTTCGAGCTCTATGAGTTACATTACATTGATGTAGGGTTCTATGATCAAAAGAAAAAGAAGCCTTTGGTTGATGGTGTCGACTGGATTCTCGCTCCAAATGGCCTGGAAATGGTTCCTGATGACCCCCTCAAATAGCTTGGCGGAGATTATGACCTGCCCAACAACCACGTGGAGGGTAGGAATTTAAGTCCAGACACGCACTCGGATGTCCTCATGACTTCATCCATAATGGACGAGTGTTACAATGTGGGAATGTTTGCTGACCCTCAATTTGGGGATGAAAACTTGAACAAGGACGCCCACGACACCTTGCCTTCGGACTCCCAAGAGATCGTGTCAGGAGCTCTCTCCTGGATGGACCAAGAAGATGAGGATTTGAAATAAGAAGAGGGAGAAGATCTCAGGGATGAACCTCCTGATCTTGTGGAAGGTATCTCCACCACTGTGGATGAACTCAGGGAAATAAACATGGGTACTGAGGAAGACCCGAGGCCCACTCTCATTAGTGCAACCATGTATTCCGAGGAACACGAGGAATATACCTCCTTCCTAAGGAAACACCCGGATGTCTTCACCTAGAATTTCATAGAGATTCTAGGACTCGATCTCGAAGTGTCAACACATCACCTGGGTCCTTCATAAGACCACCGAGGCTACAAGCTTGCCGCCAGAAAAACGCACCCCTCACATGCTGCCAAAATAGAGGCTGAAGTCGATAAGATCATTAAAGCTTGATTCATGAGGGAGGTCCAATACCCCATTTGGTTGGCCCAAATCGTCCCTGTCAAGAAAAAGAATAGGAACATCCATGTCTACATCAATTTCAGAGATCTCAATCGGCATTTCCTGAAAGATGACTTCCCTGTCCCAATCATCATGTTGTTGATCGATGCAACGGCCGGGTATGAGGCTCTATACTTCATGGATGGATATTACTGCTATAACCAAATTATAATGTCCTGAGAAGACGAAGAAGACACTACCTTCAGGTCCCCTCAAGGTGTATTTTATTATAGGGTCATGCCCTTCGGTCTCAAGAATGCTGGCGCCACATATCAGCATGCCATGCATCGGATCATTAAGCCATTCATGGGAAAATTCGTTGAAAGTTACGTGGATGACCTGGTGGTAAAATCCAGATAGCGCTCGGATCACCTGTCGGACCTTGATATTGTCTTCAAAAAACTTTGACAGCATAGCTTGAAGATGAACCCCTTGAAATGCGCCTTCAAAGTTACCTCAGGAAAATTCCCTAGCTTCGTCGTACACCATCACGGAATCGAAGTCGACCCTGAGAAGACAAAGGCTATCCATGGATTACCACCTCCCCGAAATATCATCGAGTTGAGGGGATTCCAAGGGAAGTTGGCCTATATTAGGCGGTTCATAGCCAACCTGGCAGGCAAGTGTTTTCCCTTCACCAGGATAATGAAGAAGGGGGTCATGTACCAATGGATGAATGACTTCCAAGAGGCGTTCGAAAACTTAAAGAAGTACCTCTTAATCCCACCGGTGATCATGCCTATGTTTGAAGAAAGACCTCTCATTCTATTCGTGACAGCCCTAGAATGGTCACTAGGAGCCTTCCTTACACAAAAGAACGACACCGGTAGTGAAAACAGTCTCTACTACCTCAGTAAAACCATGATTGATACTGAGACTCAATACTAAAATATCGAGAAGAATTTTCTGGCCTTGGTATTCGCAGTTCAAAAATTGTGACACTATCTTCAACATCATAAAGTCCATTTGGTCTCACGGAGTAACCCGCTCAAGTATATCCTCAGTCACCCGATGCTAACCGGACACCTATCCCGATGGGCAGTCATCCTGCAATAGTTCGACATCTGATTCGTGCCTCAAAAATCCATCAAGGGCCAGGCATTAGCAGAATTTCTGGCGGAGCACCCTTTGACAGGGACCACTGCACCGGATGCTGAGCTACTTGATGAAGAAAACTTCTCAATTCAAGAGGAGTTCCCAGCATGGGAAATGTAATTTGATGGCGCATCCCGAAGCCCAACCAGGAAGATGATGGAGGATCCCAGATTCAATAAAGTGGGTCTGGGGATAATACTCGTGTCCCCAGAAAAGGCAGTCTTTCCATATTTCTTCCTCCTGTCAGAGGCATGTAAAAACAATGAAGTGGAATATCAAGCTCTCATTGCAGTCCTGGAGATCGCACTCCAGGCCCATGTATAACACCTTAAGGTAAAAGGTTACTCGGAGCTGGTCATCAAGTATGTCAATGGTGACTATGCTATTAAAAATAAGGATCTAATCCACCTGTTTGACCATGTCCGAGGGTTAATGGATGAGTTCTTCACAGAACCAATATTGACCCCCATAGAAAACTACCTTCAATGAGGATAACTTCCATTAGACAGGGCTGAACGAGAGAAAATATGGAGGATGGAAATCAACTTTGTCCTATATGGGGGTGCAGGTCAGCAAGAGGTCCTCTACAAACGATGCCTCGATGGAGTGCACCTCAGATGCATTGATGGAGAAGAAACTAATGCTGTAATGAATGAAGTACATGCTGGAGCATGTGGATCACATCAACCAGGGACCAAGCTTTCCCATTAGGTTCGAAGGATTTGGCATTACTAGACTACAGTGGCACGAGACTGCGAGTGTTTTACCACAAAATTCAACCCATGCCAAATTCATGCCAACTTCATACACCAACCCCCGGAGTTACTTCATCAAGCTAAGTACTCCTAGCCATTTTCCATTTGGGGAATGGACGTCATTGGACCATATACTCCCGCCACGACCAAACAGCTGAAGTATAACCTCATGGAAACTGACTTTTTTTCCAAATGGATAGAAGCCATACCCCTCAAGGATGTTGGGGAAAGAAATATTGTCAGCTTTTTGAAGACAAATATCATCACGAGATTTGGTGTCCCTCATACCATACTAGCAGAAAATGACACTAACTTCTGCTCTGCCGAAGTGGAGAAACTATACAGAGAATATGGTATCAAGGCTAACCAGTCATCCCAATACCATGTAGCATCCAATGCACAGATAGAGGCTTTCAACAAGACCCTATACGATATTATCCAGAAAATGGTGGATAAAGACAAGAAGTTGTGGCCAGATAAACTCCTCCATGTATTGTGGGCTTATCGAACCACAACTCGCACCGCTACTCAGGATACTCCATACTCATTAGTATATGGAACAGAAGTGGTCCTTCCCGTTGAACTTCAACTACCCTCGCTCCGCGTTTCCATTTGTGATCAATTATCCAATGATGAGCAATCAGAAAAGTGTCTAGGTGAATTGGAACAACTAGATGAGAAGCGACTGCACACTCTACACCATCTGGAAGTATACCAGAACCGAATCGCATGAGCCTTCAACAAAAAGGTTCGTCTTCAGTCATTCTTGGAGGGAGAATTAGTTTTGGTCATCCAGACCCCAATGACACCTGGCAAGAAACCTCCAAAGGTGGAGCCCAAGTGGGAGGGACCATATGTTGTAGGCAAGCTCTACTCCAAAAGAGCATATTCCCTGTTCTCCATGGAAGGTCAATTCACCACGGCTCCTACCAATGCATGATTCTTGAAGAAGTATTTCGCATAGAGACCAAGAGCACTTCATCCTTACCATACAATGATAAACTGCACGGACAGAAAAAAAATGAGGTGTACTCTTCGTTC
The DNA here is from genome assembly GCA_963277665.1 of Viscum album. Taxonomy (NCBI): domain Eukaryota; kingdom Viridiplantae; phylum Streptophyta; class Magnoliopsida; order Santalales; family Viscaceae; genus Viscum; species Viscum album. The sequence continues at coordinate 1,261,219,403 of OY728151.1, read as the reverse complement.
GAGCTGCATGACGTTAAAATGCCAAGCACCCAACGGTCCAAACTCTATGACCTTAAACTAAGAGTAATTCTTCCATACCGCACAACGTTAAACTACATAGATAATAAGAGTTAAGAATGCCCCTCCCCTTGTGTATGGACCAGACCTGCACGGGGTGTACTCTTCATCCGAGATTCATGACGTTAAACTTCTAAGCACCCAACGGTCCAAACTCTATGACCTTAAACTAGTAGTATTTCGTCATTACCGCAAGACATTAAACTGCACAGACAAGATGATTTAAAAAATCCCTCTTCCCCTGTGTATGGACCAGACATCCACGGGGTGTACTTCTTTCAGAGAACTACGTGTGGCTTGATTCTAGCCCTCCCAAGATACGTAGCGACGCCGGGGTTCCCTATCATGGCCCATCCACTCCCGAACCCAAGGATAAGAATGTCCCCATTCCCCCATGTACGGACCAGACCTGCATGGGGTGTTCACTCTTTCAGAGAACTACATTAGGCTTGATTCCTACCCTCAAAGGGTACGAAGTGTTGCCAGAATTTCACACCTTGGCCCGACCACCTCAAAAAGAAAAACAAAAATGCTCCTTCCCCCGTGTACGTGCCATACTTGCACGGGGTGTATTCATGTTCTCACCGCATGACGTTAAAATGCTTGGAGTCTAATAATACCCATCGTCCTAACCACATGACGTTAAACTGTATGGATTTCGTCCTTACTACATGACATTAAACTGCACAGATAATAAAAGTTAAAAAATGCATTCTTCCACCCGTGTACGGACCAGACCTGCACAGGGTGTATCCCTCATCCTCACTGCAAGATGTTAAACTGCACGGAAAAAAATATTTGACAATGCCCCTCTCCCCCCATGTATGGGCCAGACCTGCATGGGGGGTACTTCTTTCAGAGAACTACATGCGGCTTGATTCCTTCCCTTGCAGGATACGTAGTGACACCAAGATTCCCTATCCTAGCCTAGCCACTTCTAAAAAAAATGCCCTCTCCCCTATGTACAGACCAGACTGGCACGGGGTGTTCTTCTTCCAAGGAACTACGTGTGGCTTGATTCCTACCCTAGCAGGATATGTAGTGACGCCAGGGTTCCCCGTCCTGGTCCAGCCACCTCTAAGTAAAATAAAATGGAAGATAAACAATATCCCATTCCCCCGTGTATGGACCAGACCTGCACGGGGTGTACTTCTTCCAAAGAACTATGTGCGGCTTGATTCCTGCCCCTGCAGGATACATAGTGACGCCAGGGTTCCCCGTCCTGGCCCATCCCCCTGAATAAAAGAAAAAAATTCCCCTTTCCCCCCATGCACGAACCAGACCAGCACAGGTTTTACTTCTCGTCCTTACCACACGACGTAAAACTGCATGGATAGCGAGATTTAAAAATTATCCCTTTTCCCTGTGTATGGGATAGGCCTTCACGGGATGTATTTTTGCATCCTCATCGCATGACGTTAAAATTCATGGACTTTTACCTCACTGCATGACGTTAAACTGCACGGAAATCATCGCGACCCACCCAAGATACATGGAGATACGAGGTGGAGATACTCTGTGCACATTTGGATGCATCCTCTCCATACATCAGACTCCACGACCTGAATAATTGAGGATATTTACAACCACTCATGGACATCGGAAGTAGAAAGACATCGACCCATGGACACCTCTGTATGACTATGCATACCATCTCCTCAGCGGTTCTGTATATTGATAGTTCCTGGACCGTCTACCAATGAAAAGATTTCCTCAGGAGACACTCTTCCTTGCTCCATACACCTACCGGCCTCAAAGCCCCCGTATCACATCTTCTGATCCAAAAATTTATGGAGCAATGGTTTACAAGTTCTTTACCCTTTTCTCATCCAAATGTTACCAGGATACCCCTATCTTGCTAGTCTATGTGTCTTCTTGTGGTTCACATAGAGACCCGCATCAGCGAACATCAAGCCAGGGCTAGGCTACTTTTTCTCAATGGACAATTGCAGTGAAGATGTTTCTTGTATGCTCGGACACCATTATCCCCATACGCCAAACTCTTCACTATAAGCAATCACGGATCCTCGTAATCATTCACGGCCATCGTAAGTGGAAAGTTATTGACATGGGGACACCTTTGTAAGACTATGCATACCATGCCATCAGTGGATCTGCATAATGATAGCCCCTGGCTCATCCATCAAAGGAAATATTTCCTCAGGCGACAATCTTCCTAGCTCCGTATGCTTACCGGCCTCAGATCCCCCACGCCACACCTCCTGATCCGGGAAAGATCAAAGTTGCAGTTTACAAACTTCATCTCCCACCTTGTTCCAAGTATATCAGAGCATGTTGACCTAGTTATCCTTCGTGTGACTGCAACAACAGTCACCCAATGGTCCGAGCTCTATGACCACTAGACTAGGAGTAATTCCTCCTTCCTGCATGACGTTAAACTGCATGGAGTGAAGACACGCCCCTGCGAGCAAGATAAACCAGCGCAGGGAGCTCTCTAAGCTTTAGCAGCAACCAGGACTGAGTATGCTAGACATGTTAAGACATTTCCTTCCCCGATGACAGACTTCATGGCCCGGATGATTGCGGATCTTCATAACCATTCATGGACATCGGAAGTGGAAATTCATCGACCTATGGACACCTTTACATGACTATTCATACCATGCCCTTAGCGGCTCTGCAAATTGATATCCCCTAGTATGTCTACCAAAGGAAAGATTTCCCCGGGCGATGCTTTTTCTAGATCCGTACGCCTACCGGCCTCAGAGCCTCCATATCATCTCTCCTGATCAAAGAAGCCCCAAAACCATGATTTACACCATCAAAATAGCCACCCCCTCCACGTCTTGTACATGCCAGGATACTCAGGCCTAGTTACACTCTAACAGAGAGTGGACTTATTAACTACGTCTTTTCCACATGACATCAAATGGCACATAGCATATCGTGGCCGCTTGGTGTAGGTCTGCAATGAACAAGCATTAATCATCCAGCAGAATGCATCTAACAATAATCATTTCCACTGGTTTGATAATGTTTCTCATCCTCATCGCACGACGTTAAACTGCACGGTCAATCATCCTTGCTGCACGATGTTAAACCACACAACATTGGAAAAGGAATGAAAAATTCCCCTCGTCCTCACTACATGAAGATAAACTGCACAACATCCTTTAATAACACTCTTCATCTTTGCCGCATGATGCAAAATTGCACGGTCAAACCCGTCACGGGTTCAGTAAGGAAAAGAGGCTTTTCTCTATCCATTAGTGCACGGGTCAAACCGGCACAAGCCACCATCTCACACTCGCACGAGAAGGGATTACTTAACCCATTCTTAGGAAGTTTATTCTAGATGATTCCCCCATATCCAGGAACCCTCTCATCACAAACCATACTATGTACTCAGAAAAAAATAGCCGAACTCTCATAAGCCACCCCTGGTGGTCCCAAATCTCAACTTCCCCAAAGTTTCTCGGCTATCGGGAGAATACAATCATGGGCCTAAGGACACCTTTGCATGACTATGCATACCATGACCTTAGAGGCTCTGCATATTGATCGCCCCTGGCCCATCTACCAAAGGAAAGATTTCCTTAGGCGACGCTTCTCTCCGTACGCCTCTTCGCCCTTGATCCCCTATGACTGTCCCGGGATTCAGAAACCCTCTGAGCTACAGTTTACCAACCTCCTTCACAATCCTACCTAAATACCTTGGAACTTATTTGACAATATTACTGAGAACCAGGAGAAGTCGTTCCATTTTAAATGATGTCCCAGCTGCATGACTTTAAATTGCACCAAGCCTCAACCATCCCTTAAACTAACTAATTGTGTAGGGAAGTGGTCTCTTGACCACACTTCTGATTAGTATGGATGTTCCCAAAACCCTTTCAGATGTCACACTCCCCTTCTGAGCCACCCCTGGTGGTTTTCATAATTTTTTCCAAGCCACCCATCATGGCTTCCATGAGCCGGAATTCTATAAAGTACCCTGGCCTTCAGAAATGGCTAGTCATTGACTTAAGGAAACCTTTGCATGACTATTAACACCATGCCCTCAGCGGCTCTTCATATTTATCGCCCTGGCCTATCTACCAAAGGAATGATTTCCTTAGGTGATGCTTCTCTCCGTACACCTCTTGGCCCTTGAGCCCCTATGACTATCCCGGGATTCAGAAACCCTTTGAGCTACAGTTTACCAGCCTCCTTCCCAATCCTACCTAAATACGGAGGAACGTCCTTTAAAAGATTACTGAGAACCAAGTGAAGTCATTCCATTTTAAATGATGTCCTAGATGTATGACTTTAAACTACGCCAAGCCTCAAACATCACTTCCACTAACTAAATTCGTAGAGAAGTGGTCTCCTGACCACGCTTCTGATTAGTACGTATGTTCCCAAAACCCTTTCAGATGTCACACTCCCCTTCCGAGCCACCCCTGGTGGTTTTCATAATTTATTCTAAGCCACCCATAATGGTTTCCATGATCCGTACTTCCATGAAGTCCCCTGGCCATCATAAATGGATAGTCATTGACTTAAGGACACCTTTGTATGACTATGCATACCATGCCCTCGGCAGATCGGCATATTGATCGCCCCTAGCCCATCTACCAAAGACAAGTTTTCCTTAGGCAACGCTCTTCCTACCTCTGTACGCCGATGTGGCTCCCATGCTTTGAGACACTCCCTTCATGTCGTTCAAGTTTAAACACCCCCCCCATGTGCATCTGATGAGTATTCAGACATCTTCTAATCAGTTGAACCCCATTGGGGCCCTCGCCCCACCATATTTGGTCAAAGTTGTTCGACCTAAAACATCAGTAATGATAGTATTGACGGTGGGACTTTAAACCACCCAAGAAAGGAGTCACAAATCTTGTTAGGCCGAAAACCCGAAAAGGGAGACCTAAGTAAAAGCCGGGCTATACCCGCTGGGTCCACACTAAATGGGCCCAGGAAAAATGAGGTCATTAAAAAGAAAAGACAAAAAGTTTGTGGGGCTTTTCAACAAAACCCCATCAATAGTCAAACTATGCTCGCTGGATCCCATGGTCTCGGAAAAACTAAGAGTTTGTTTCTATTTTCTTGAGTTGTGATTAATCCTGATTCAGTGAGTTATTATTCGCACGACAATTGTTCCCGTAACAATCATATTTTTACAATAGAAAAAGACTAACAGATTGTACTCCATTAAAAAAAAGAGGAGGATGTCAATAGCCTGGGGCCTCTCCCTCACTGCGAGGGGGGGGGGGTCAGAAAAATATAGTATATGAGAAGGGATCTAATTGTCACAAAGGAGTCTGCCTTGATCTCTCCACCAGATCAGCGACCGTGCGGCAGAGGTCATTGAAAGACGGCTCCAACACGGCCTTCTCCCTGACATCAACCTCAGCCACCAGACGAGTACACTCCAATGTTGTTTGGAGAACGTTGATCCCTTTTCTGGTGGCTTCAATGCGACCAATCATATATGATAACTGATCCCTCAGCATCGTAGTCCGTTCTTCATATTCATGCAACTTGGCGGATAGGACGATCGCCTGATCTCGAGAGATTTCCTCCTGCGCTATCAGCTGATAGAGCTGTACCATGGCTTCCTCCAGGGCTTGGGTCCTGCAATGAGCGTCAGCAAAGTGATCAAGTCTGTGTTCACTAGTGGAAGCTTCCTCACAGGCCATGAAAACTTGGAAATCAAGAGAATGGAACTGCCGATTGTCAAAGCCACCCGACCCCAAACCTAGGAAGAGCTATCGAAGATCCTCGGTCTTAGTTTCCATCTTAGCTAGAGTGGTTTTGGAAACAATCGCACAAATCTCTGGCCAGGTCCATCTGCGCACCGCCCAGTGGTCCGCCATGACACGAGGATCTTTGGTATCTTCTCCGGCTAACACGAGAACGAAATCTAGCATTGCAACTAGAGCAGGCATGTGCTCGCTAGAAGTTGGTCCCAAAACTGGAAAGTATGGAGCCTCAAACCCTGGTTCAGGCTTGGGGGTCAAGTTTCTAAGCTGGGTATCAACTGGAAAAACATCCGAGATTGTCTCTCTAGGACTCGAAACCACAGGGTCGTCTTCATACACGTCCAAGAAGGATGAACCCTTCTGAACTTTGGACGCCACAGGATTGGGGGAGGAAAGTACCCTGAGTCTCTTTGATCGACAAGCAATCAATTGATCCTCCCTTAGAGCTGATGAAGAAGGTGTGGTGGATGCAACAGCCGTAGCACCTCCTGATTTGGGAAACTACCGGAAAGCATTCCCTAGGATACCATTGGGGTAGTGTTTTGCCCACGCTTTTGCATACTACATGGAATGGCCGGAAGCCGCCCCCACAATAGGTAGGAGAATGCTCGTGTTAGATCCCTCCCGCGTCAGCATCAACCACCATTGACGATGAATGGTCGGGTGTAGTCCTCGAGCCTAGGGAGGTAGAAGGGAAACTTGGACTTACATACACCCAAAATGGCGAGTGAAACGATACGGGACATACATCTCGCACAGAGAAACCATGTTGATCCGTGCAGGCAGAAATCCGTCCCGCATAGAGATGATGTAAGAACGGTCCTCTAGGATCCCCCGGTGGTTGTCAACTGAGATTCCACAAGGGGTGGGGTAGGGAGTGAAAGAATATTGGGAGAAGTCACTCAGAAGATCTAGGACTTCACCAGAGCTGAGGGATTTCAAGTGAACTCCAGCTATATTCAACAGGGTAGGCCGAATAGTAGGAAGCGGGATGACCGTGTTGTGACGATACTCATAACAGTGACAATGATCCACTACCCAACCATACCAAAATTGAAATGGCCTGCTCATAAGGAAGGGTGGCCTGCCCTGCTGCATGTGACCCAGTAGTTCATAAATATGAGCCAATGTGGGAACAACCAAATTCACCAGGCGGCCCTCTGCCAGCTCAGCTGCCATCATCAGGGTGCAAGCCCTGATGCCAGGATTAATATCTCGAGAAGGGAATAGCCATCTGCTCAGGAACATAGCAAACAAACCTGCCAGTCGGAGCATAGGTGGCACACCAGGGCGCACCTCGTAACCCCATAAAAGGTAGTCGCCCGCCTCTAGAACCGCCCAGTAGGAACTTGGGGAGGTTCGTGACTGTTGAGAAGGATGTTTCCTGGGGCGCTTGATCTTTGGTACAAGACCAACGGTGTTCAGAAATAACCCTATCTAGGTACTATAGGGAATAAGAGAGCGGGCATTCAAGGTTTGACCCAGTGATTGCTCTGCCATAACCAACAGTTCTCTCTCCAATAAAGGCACTTGTTCGACATCGTCCCATGCATTGGGGGAAGGCATAAATTCTTCATACATTTCACCGATGACCTGGTGCCCTCTCAATTGATGGATATCCCACAGACTAATTCCAACTTCACCATGGGAAAGGTGGAAAGTATCAGTGCTTGAACACCAGCGACTGAGTAGGTCTGGCAGGACCAAGGATGGTGGGTAAATAGCAAATTGGGACACCCACACATCGGAGTATAAATTAACTGCTTCTAGTGATTAGGGAGACTCTTGGAAGAGATGATGGACCCAGAAATCCCAGGCCCAGTCATGTGAGAAGATCCCACCAAATCGAAGATCCCACCTAGGAATCCACCCCGTGTTAGGATCTACTCGAGTGAGGTTGATAATAGAAGGGTAACTCTTGAAGACGGCTTCCTAAGAAAATTATCGAGCGTGCTGATCACTTTGGGTCCAAACAGACCCTCTCAAGATAATGGTGTCTTTCTGGTCAGAGTCAGAAACCATCTCCCCCGATTGGGTGAGGATTTCCTGAACACACTTGGACGACGCTTCCATGAAAGGAGAAGGAAGACCTGAGAATGTGGGGGGAATAGGGACATCGTCTTAAATACCAAATCCATGAAGTGGAAGCCAATTTGATAGTGGGTAATTCAAGAGCTCATGAGGGGGAAAATCTTTCAAGATGCCATCATCAGGAATGATGTACTGACTAGGGTCCTCTTGGATGTTCTCTACTCTGTGAATCATAGCTAAACGTCTCCCTGAACTTGTTGGGAGAGGCTCGACAGCTGGCCTTGGAGCAGGGTGAGGGGGAACCATATTTTCTCCCAACATTATGAAGACCAGGCAAATGGTTAGTCTAGAATTATAAAATCTGGACAAAAATACCTGTTGTATGGAAAAAGAGTTGAAAAGACTTCAAGAAGGCCTCAAAGGATGGTTCGCGATGACAACATCCCGCGAACTAGCCCTTCGTGAAAGCAGTCCGTGAAACCCTGGCCCGCGGAGCGTTGGCCAGGAAACAGTGAACCAAGTTGCTGCACAAAATTTCAATTCCAAATTTAAGTGATTATGTTCGGAAGACTTAGAAACTTTTAAAGTTCACGAGATTTTAGTCCGCGAAGCATCGAAACCGTCATGCATCGAAACCGCGGAGCACAAAAACCACGAATAAAGTTCCTCCGAACCCGTCATGACTTAATTTTAAATTAATTAATAGTAATGGTTCACATTTGAGGAATTGGTTTGTGGGTGACGGTGACCGAGAAGGAGGAATGGTTCACGGAATTCAATACCAGTTCGAGGATGAAGCACTTCGTGAAGGAACGAGCACGTGGTGGCGAGGGAGTTCTAGTTTCGCGAAGAATCCAGTTAAAGACAAATGAAGGCCCCCCCATATTTATAGGCGTGGTCCCCTAGAGGGTCCAACTCTCTACCACAAACCATCTTAGTTTTAGGACCACTCTTACATCGGAATGGCCTCTTCTTCGTTCCAATTGGACCCCATTCTGATGGGGGGAATTTGTAGGGTCCTGAAAAATCCACAAAGGAGATTCTACACAAATCCTCCAAAGAATTGGGGAAGAGATTGGAGAAAATTCAAAGAAGGGACACAAGCAAGAATAGTCCGCGGACCGGTACCATGAAGACGCGATGTGGCCAGGCCCCGTGAAGCACCCCCTCCACGAACCATCGTCGTTCGCGAAATATACGTGGAGGTACTCCACGGTCACGAGGCAGGATGGGATCCAATCCGGTTCACCTTCATGAACCGCCCCAACCGCGGACCACGTCAACCGTTTCAAGCCGCATCTGCTGTCATTCGCGGAATGGAGGTAGAACCCTCCGCAGCCGCGAAGCACTCCCTGAGTTTGGTTCTCGAGGGGGAGAGAAGCACTCAGTACCCACCGCGAATCGTGGATTGACCATGTTAGTCGTAAACAAGGTTTTCAGTCATGGGACTCCACAAAAGGTGCCGCGTGACCACATATACATCTCTATCCACACTCTATAAAAGGAGACAGAGGAGGGAAGGGGAAGGGGATCAGATTCAGAAGGATTGGAGATTCGGAAGGAGATCGGTCAAAGGAAGGCTTAAGATTTCGCAAAGAGAGAAATTCCCATTCGCGAACCACAACAAGTATAAGAATTAATAAGTAATAGGAAAACGCATAATATCTTGGTGAACTGTGAACCTAAAATAACAAAATGAAGGAAAACCTTGAACCATACCCCCTTCGTGGATGAATTCCCCACAGAGCAGGGAGTTTATGCCTCTTTTCCCATCCGTCACACCGTGTATAACCCTCCTACGTGGGAAAATCCCCGACCAACGAGCCTCTTACCAGCACTGCCCTCAACCACCACTGCCCGCATGGAACCCTCCAAGAACCACCCTGGTTCACGGATTGAACCTGAAGCTGCAAACCACCCTGGTTCGCGGGATGTCTGCCATTCCACGAACCACCCTGGTTCACGGGATGCCAATCAGTCTGCAGACCACCTTGGTTCACGGACGGCTTCTCCAGCCACGTGGCACTTCCTCACACGAAGGGCGCCACCACCCATACCCCTCGGTGTCTCACCAAATCCTTCTGGGTTCCCATTCCATGAGCCAGATAAAATCCTTCGCATCCATCCTAGTCCTCCGCGACTCCCTCATTGGCCTATTCATCGGCCCCGAGCCGAGGCCTCCACCAGAGCCGCCATACCCGTGTGGTGTAACCCTCAGGCGCATCAGTGTCCCATTTTGAGTTCACATACCCATGGTAAGTAGAGGTGATGGGGTTGCCTCGACCCTTGTGCAGATTCCCGAAGCATTCCTGGGATCACATTCCCACGGTAATGTGGAGTCTGAGTTCAAGAATATTTTTCTGCCCCTCCACTTGTTAAGGGCTCCTCGGGGGTAGTAAATTACCCATTAGAAGGAAGACCTCATGCACTGCAAGAGAGGAGATGGGAATAGGAGCACCCCCTTTCCCTCTACCACTACGCTTTGTCGCATGGGCATCCATCTCAGAGTAAGCCCCGACCTTATGGGCGACTCCATTTTTAAGCCCCACTCCACTTCTCAAGGACGTACCTTTCGCGAAGTGATCATCTGGTCCTTTTTTCTTCTTGTTTCTCACACAAAGCATGACTCCCGTGGGCTTAGAGTATGAATCAACCATGACATTCTCTTATTGGCCTCCTCAGAGTGTAAGCACCACTACGCAAACTACGGGGACTTTGATCCATGTCAAGGCGTGGTACGTAGGAAGCCTCCACAAGGTTCAAGCCCACAACTCAGTCGTTTCTTCACTTTGAGTTCCTCCATCATCCAGAATGATGTTAAACTATATGCCCCCATCCCGCATGATGTTAAACTATATACGTGAACTATGAGTACATTGATTCCCCACCGCAGGGATACGTAGGAAGCCTCCATGAGGTTCAAGCCCACTACCCATCGGACCCCCGGTCCATCTTCATGTCGGTTCTCCGATACTTATCCGAACTATGTGTACTTTGATCCCTGTCTCCTAGGCATGGTATATAAGAAGCCTCCAAGAGGTTCAAGACCGACAACCGGTCGATCTGACTATCTTCACATCGATTCGCTGCACCATTCATGGTGCCACTTCAAGCGAGTTCCGACTCTTCGGGGTCATTAATCCTACGAGGGATGGTAAACCTCGGGCATAAGTGATTACGAACCCCTGCATCCAGTTGACCATTTCCAACTAGTGTTGAATCCATGGATAATACGTTTGGGTATAAACCAAAGATTGACGAACATATGAATGCGTCCTAAATCTATAAGAGAGTACCAGAACAGTCCATAATCCTCCCCCAAAAGGGTGTGATGATCCCGACTTCCCATCCTCTTGACCAATGTGAGTTCTTAACTATCGCTGGTCAGACCATCCGGCGAACGCCTGCCTTTGGAAAGCAGGTCCACGCGTCATCGGATACAGAACCGTTGGGTGTTTCGAGACCGAAACCCGAAACAATATTATGATGGGTCTAATGTTTATGTTTGATAATTATGAAATAATTACACTTCACTAATTTTAATATAAATTCTACCTTCCTACCTTATAATCTGTTGAAAAATGTAAATGTCACTCAGGCGTATGTGTGGATCCCCACAACCATGAAGCGATATGATTTGTTTTTTGTGTCAATTTTACTTGGATGTTAATAAGGATTAATTTAATGAGAATATTATATATATATATATATGATATAATAAATATTCTTTAAACGATAATTATAATTTACCTTTATTTAGTTTTTTTTATAAAAAAGTGAAAATTGTGTGAATTTGTATGTGTGACCCACCATGCCCATGAACGATGCAATTAATTATATATATATATACCTTTTATCAATGTTTACAAATATGAATATAATGGATATATATGATATTATAATTATGTACATGATTATTATATATAATTATAATAAATTTATATTTTTTATAATATAGGATAGAGTGCATTTGAATCAAGTGGAACTCATGGTAAGGGGTTTTCATCTCACTTTTTTATCATTGAGACAAATGATGTACTCACAACATTTTTATTCTATATAATGTAAATAATAATAATAAATTTATTTTATGATTATTATTATGAAAATTATTTGGATTTAAAGATCTCTCTATGTTCATTTATTTCATGGGGATTATGATTCAAAAGATACCAAAGTGGTAAGGGTTTTATGTTACAATATCATTCTTTCTTGGGTTTGGTTATGATTTAGTCCTTTGTGTTGAAAAATTATGATCCAACTCTATTTAAACACCTGAAATTTATTCACTATGGTTATTTTTTAATAATACATGTTTTCCATTCATTTTAGTCTCCTTAAGTAGTCAAGCGACTAAAAATATATTTCATGTAAAATTTACTTTATTTCTCTCTTCAATAAAAAATCCTATTTATAACATATCCATGTTTAAAAAAAAATTAATTAGGATTATATTATGTTTCTAAGATTGTTTAAATTCATTTATACAGATGCTTTATTTTTAAAAAAATATTTTAAAATTAATATTATTTCCATTTTTTTAATGAGTCACTTCGTGACTTTTACTAAAAAAATGTTAAAGGAGTGTTTAATTTTCTCATAAATGACATGAACATAATTTCCAACCTTTATTATTATTCAATAATTTGAATATTCCATTAAATGTTTCCATGATTATTTTCAATGAAAATATGTTCTTTAATATTTTTGAAATTTTTATGTTTTAAAAATGTTTTTTCCAAGTGAAATGAATATTTTCCTCAAGGAATATTCCATGTGATGTTTGAAAATAATTTTCTATCTAAGATGAAATCCTTTAATGTTATATAAGAATTACTAGGGATATGATCCAATGATAACATCATTATTATTTCTTTGTATGGATTATCTTTTTGATGAAAATATGTTCATGAATCCCATTCATTTTGAATGGATTATGATCTAATGAAATGATTAAATGTTTATGAAACCCATTACTTTTCTATGGGCTATTTATTGATTATTTTTTTTTGAAACCCATTTATTTTCATTTATTCTGATATGCTGAATTTTTAATGACCTTATGTCACACAAATGAATGGTTTTCATTTTTGGTTGGTCGCTACGTTATAAACAAGGATGGTGGTTTACATTGTAACAAAGGTTGGTGGTTACATTAATACCAAGGATGGCAGTCTTATTATAACCAAGGATGGGTGGGAACTATATAAAACTACAATGAATTGGGTAATGATTAATATCTCATGACATATAAAAGAAAAAAATTGTGAGTGAGCCCATTCCAATAAAGGAATTTTTGAATGATGATTTTCTTGGGGGTGAACCATGAATACTTTGACAGAAATGGGAGTGAACCCAATCTAGTATTTTCATGACCTAACCCATCGGGGTTCAAGAAACTACAACCCCAAGAATACCTCTATAGGCTAGGGGATATTGACAAGAACCAAAAGGAGTATCTATCAATGGGAGTCCATTACCTAAGGAACATGTACAATAAACCTGACCATCTCAACTCAGAAGTGCAAGGGAATAAAAAATAAATGGAGGAAATAGCTAAAATTTAAACAAATCACGTAAAAAATATAAGGTGTACAAGGGTAAGACTTTTTAAAATAGAAAAAGAAAATGAAAAAAATACATGCCCAACCATAAATATTTCCCAACCTGAAAAAACCGAAATGTAAAAGTACTAAGTGATCCCATCTCCTAATATCTAAAAAAGTACCACCATAAGTGATTCAATGTACCAAGTATCCATAATCTCCTCTAAAGTCCCCAATAAACTGTCTATCATATTCATAATGAATCAATAAATTTAGTAAAAGACCATGTAGTGGTGGGTATATATATACCCATTAGGATGCCTTGAAATCTGAACAGGGAGTTGTAAGAGACATGATAGGAGTAGATAGTTAACAAAAAACTCAACCCAACGAAATAGAGTTTTAAAAATAAAACATCATGGATCAAGAAAGATATATATAATAAAATCAAAGAAACTTGAATAATAGATAATGGGATATCCATCTCACAACCCAGCCTAAAAAAAGAGTGACCACATTTCCAATGGTCCATCATTGATACCTATAATCCTGCATGTCTTCTCAGAATAAAACATCATATTCCAGCCACACCTCACCATAGTGGAACATAGTAAAGGGGAAACAATATATAGATAAAGGACCCATCCAATGGTCTAATATAAGGTTTCCAATTAGTATATATCTAGAGGAACCATGCTCTACCCACCATTTGGGTTCCACTCTAATGATTGAGGAACCATGCACTATCTCGATAAGAGTGATCCACTCAATAGTCGATAAAGGACCCATTCTCATCTAATATGGAGGGTTCTACTCTAGTATTCAATGGAGGACTCATTCCTTGCCTAGATAAATGATGATACTAAAGTATTTAAGGACTCATGCCCTAATGTAATAGGAGGCTGATTATATGATAGAAGATAGTGGACACCTGTCCTATCCCAGTTAGAGGGTACCACTCTAGAAGCAACTAGTGATTGCCTATGCACAAGCCTATCATTGTGCATTTCTTAAATAAGTGTCATTACAGAATTCTTTTTCAATTTATCAAAAAATACACTATGGATGCGACCATCGTGTTCTATATAGAAAAACACACATGATAGGATACTTGTGCACCAAAATATGAGTTCAAATGAATGATATACAAGAGGTTATAGTTTCCTCAAAAGTAAATAAGGGGTAAAAATAATGTAATGGGATCAACATGTTTTGTGGTCCCACTACAACACCTTGATTTTTCATTATAAGTACATGACTTGGTTCCCATGTGGGCATACATTGCCTATAGAGGTTCTACATGATGTGTTGGAGCCACCTAGCATCCTTCCCATGCACTCGGATCATGTACTAGTACTTTGGGACAAGACTTGTGCCTATCCATGCCTATTCCCATGTAATCCTGGAGTACACACAAACTTTAAAACACTTGTGTCACATGGAATGGGGGGATCCCATAAGTAATGTGATACTTATCTCGCATGAAACCCTAGTAGGTGTAGGAAAGGACCTACACACCCTGTATTCTTTGGAAAACATGGTGTGAAGTTGGGATTTTGATAAACAGTCACATCTATTCATCAAAATGTAGATCTAGTATCTCCAAATTTATATATGACCACCTATCCATTGTAAAAATGTTCGAACTAACTCCAGATAGTGATTTTGAATCATCATGTTTCTAGAAATTGCTATCTGGTTCTTCTGTACATATTTTCACCTCACATGTATTTGATTCTTATTCCCTTTTTGATTTAGATTCTGATCATTAAATTATCACAAAAAAAGTCATATCTAATCCATATTGAATTTATTGATCTTTCCCCCAAGTGCCATACTTTCATGAATCTAGGGTTTATATCGAGCTTGGTCCCCTAGATAATTTCTAATTGAAACCCATGGTTCAATGATGTCTAATGTGACAAATTTGTTGGAGAGAGTCAAAAGAACGACTGTTTACAAATATTTGATCAAGTGTTCTTAGAAAATGAATACAATTGGGATATAAAGGGTTATAAAACAACTGAATAATAAATTTAATTTCAATACATGGGAGTATGCATAGTTTGGTAATTACTATAGATAAAATAAAAGGATTGATCATGCTCAAATAATTTAATGAAATGAGGAATATTCAACAAATTAATAGTTTTACATAGAGATTGGACTACTAATTTTCGAATAATTTTCACTCCAACAATTGAGTGGGGTCGTTTTGTTTTATCCACATTAATTAACTTGGATCTTGAGTCTCATCATCGTCCTATTCAATTCACCAATAAAAGGGTAGAGAATTCCTCTCGATTATCCATGTGTTTATATCGAGAACACTGGATAGATCTCTATAGGGGTGTATTTAAAAGAAAAAAAATAATTAGTTAATTAAAATATTAATTAAATTAATTATTTTACTATCCAAATGAACAAGACACCAATAGTCATGATATCTAAACTCCCCATGAAGACCTATTTTATGTCACACTTAATGTAAAAATTGCATTCTAGACTCAACCACATACTTGGATTTCTGATCTAATAATATTTTTAATAGTTATCCCATTTTTTAAATAAATTTTATCCAGGTAATATAAAATATATTTAATATTTTTATAAAATTATTTATAGGAACATATATAATTGAAATCCCACGCTGTCTTAGTGCCCAACTCAAAAAATATATGCATAAATATTTCGATGACTTATAAGGAATAAAACATGGTCTCTGCATCATTCCATCCTTGAATATTTTCATTATCAAAAAGAAAAACTACCCAAATAGTTTGGGATAATGAGGTTAAATCTAGATCTACTACTCTTGGGAAATCTACTACATACACTTGTTCTACCCATCACATGAACCAAAAGGATGATATTTTCACTTTTGGTCCTCGCATACTAATCCTCAAACGCCAATGGGTTCTACCGAAAAGTGGATCTATTCTTGATATGAAACTCACCCGAGTCAATAACATTCATGGGATCATGCACGTATCTCCTTAGATGTGATAAATGGAAGACGACCTGCATTCACTCCAATGGTTGGTGAAGGACGAGGTGGTAGTCAACCACACTAAACCTCTATAAGATCGAGAGAGACCCAATAAACCTCAATGATATCTTTACTCTTTATCTAAATATGATCAATCCATATCTTGGGGATCCACTCAGGAAATTATAGTCTCCCTTCCAAAACTCCAAGGGAATTCGAATTTGATCTGCGAAATATTTTTCCTGGATGTGGGATTTCCACATATACTCACGGATAACCTAGAACTTCTTCATCATCTCCTACACCAACTCCGGACCCCAATAGATGCCATGCCTATATATGCTTCGTAAAAGAGTGACATGTAGGGTCTCCTATACAGGTCCTCAAAATTTTCCATGATAATAGTAGAGTGGTATCTATTGTTGAATGCAATCTCTGGGAAGGTAATGTGATCCTCCCAGCAGTAGCCAGAGACTAACAAAATATATTTCATCATATCCTCCAACACTTGAATAGTGTGCTTAGTATTCCCATCTATTTGGGGGTGAAGGGATGTACTCATCAACATATGGGTATCAAATTCCTCCTATATGCCTCTCAAAATCCATTACAGGAATCACACATCATGATCAGTGATCATAGTCAAGGTCACCCCATGAAGGTGTGAAATATCATATAAGTAAAATAAATCTAAACTCACCATTGAACTCTGCACCCTGATAGTAAGTAAGTATATCAACTTCATGAGTTTATCAACAATAATCCAAATGGCATCATGTCCATTATCTTTCTTCTAGATCCCTGTCCCAAATTCCATGGTTATGTCATCATGATTCCACTATAATGTCTCAAAGGGTCTACAAAAAATATACTGGAACTTGGTGCTCAGCCTTCATAAGATTATATGTGAGGCACTAAGAGATCTAATCATCAATGCTTTGTCTCATGTTATACCACCAAAACTGCCACTGATGGTCTCTATACATATTCAACACACCGAGATGTAGAGATAATATATAAGGTAACTCTCACATCACATCCTCCCACATTTTGACTGTGACAATCGTTAATCTATAAACAATTATGACATGATTCCCTCCTTAAAAATATCTATATGGTGAATATCTTATGGATAAATATCCATGAAATACCTCATAGATGATTTCTCCAAACATGTACTTTCTCAAATTTTGAAGGAGTATTGGAGTCAACACAGTTGAATGAAGAAAATAATCACCCTCCTACTCTATCAGGGTTAGATAGAAGGATGCTTACAATTGAGACACCTCCTGCACCAAACGATCTTGTGACTTCATACTAAGGAAATATTCCACTATGTTTCCCATCCTTGGAGTATATACTATCTCAAAATAATATTTCATCAAGAACTCCAATTGGTTCCTCTACCTTAGGTTCAAGTTTCTCTTCATGAAGATGTACATAAGGCTCTGATGGTATATGTAAATTGAAATGTTCTCTAATTTTTTTTTCATCTACCGCTTTTGGGAGAAGACAACCACTGGAAACTTTATGTAATGAGTCACAAAGATCTACTCATGGGGTCTCAAGTTCCCCAATCCATATTTGGTAACTTCATTCCTCTTTATAAACTCATAGCCAAATCTAGATCCTGAGGCATCGCAAAACACTACGTACTCTATGACCTCCTCTATTAGTCTCAACACATGATCAATTTTCATCCTCTTCCTCAACTCCTTGAAGGCCCTATGGAACTTCTTAGTCTATATAAAAGGCTTCACTTTCTATGGTTATGCATTCAACGGGGTTTTAGTCCTAGAGAAGTCGTTCATAAACCTCATATAGAACCCCATGCCAAGAAAACTCCACTCCACTAACACTCTATTGGGTGGATCCCAAAAAAACTAGACCGTTCTTCCCTAGGTACATGAATGAAAGATGATTAAAAATGAAATTTCCCTTAATGTGAGCCTTATAAATCTATAACCATCACTTTGATAGCATACCATAATGAAGGTGTTCCCGATGAAAATATAGGACCATCGTCATGTGCTCTACATGCTCATCCTCTGAT
Source organism: Viscum album (assembly GCA_963277665.1). NCBI lineage: Eukaryota > Viridiplantae > Streptophyta > Magnoliopsida > Santalales > Viscaceae > Viscum > Viscum album. The sequence continues at coordinate 1,261,201,019 of OY728151.1, read as the reverse complement.
GCAAAGTATATGAGTATATCATCAATGAAAACAACAAAAAACTGGTCGAGGTATGGTTAAAACATCTGGTTCATCAAATATATAAACATTGAAGGGACATTTTTCACAGTAGAGGGCATCACTGCGAACTCATGGAGTTTGTAGTGACATCATAATGCCAACATCAGAATATCAGCCTCATAAACTATGAACTTGTGGTAGCCAAAATATATATATCAATCTTAAAGAACCATCTCTTCCCACATAATAATTCAAATAGGTCTTAAATTCTCAGCAATAGTTACGTTACCGTTATCATATCTTGATTTTGGTTATGATAATCTATGAAAATATATGATCTTTTTTCCACTGTTTTCACAAACAACACTATATCCACCTAGGGGACACACTAGGACTATTGAAAACCTTTTCTCAAAGGTCCTCCAACTGAAACCTTACATAATGGAGATCAGTAGGGGAATTCTGATATTTTATATATGTTATTAAATAGTTTCTATAATGCAAGTTGATAAAAAACTCCATATCCCACCTCACAGGTATTCTTGGAACATACTTGGGGGATGAATTCTATATAATACCTCATATCTAAACTAATTTAGATTCTTATAGAGTATATTTAATAATGGCATACACTCACTAACTAATGGGTTATTGGATAGAACCACCTACTCATAGATCCCACTATTCCTACCGTGAGATCTCTCCCACTTGTAAAGTATAATCTCATCCCGTCAATGTGAAGTCCTCTGAATTGTCAATGGTAAAGAATTAATATAAGACTAGACAATGGACAACTAATTCATACCTAAGATGATGTAATGGGGTTTCATTTTCATGAAAAAAATGTTCCATCAGAACCTCTCCCAGCCCAGTGAAAGCTCTAAATGCTTGTTGTTAATTAATATTGAATAAGTGTTTCCCGTAGGAACCTTAATAAGAAAATGATGGGATAAAGCCTATAACAGGAGATCCATTTATTTAACATGGAGTTTATAAGTGAATAAATGACTCTAAATTATGTATAATAATATTGAAACAAGAGAAGAACAGAAAAAAATTGTATCTCGGATCATTGCATGTGCCACAAGGTCATAAGCCACAGTATCTTACTATCGTTCGCAACCCCGATCTAAATCTTTTTGAGCCTAACATGGGCCGTCTGGTGGTGGTGGTTGAAGAATCACATAGTTTCTTCCACCAAACATAACTCCTACTAGTGATACACATTCTCTTATGCTATGTCCACCTCCATGGTGTCCTCCCTATGCTCTCTAAGAGATCCCTAATCATGGCACTACCATTGTTCTGGCGGTCTGTCATCTATATGCATGTGCTCCTCAGTACATATATTTAGGCTGTTAGACACCCTTTGACCTCACCCATCACAATAATAGAACCTACCTTCTCTGGGATTCCTTGTTCTCTATGTTTTCCTTGATCACATTCTTGATCCTGAGACTAGGTAAATATCATGGGTTGATATCTTATTGGATGATGTCTCCTACATGTTGTAGATTACCTAGCTCTGAAGCACCTAGTTATAGCTCTAGCTACCTAGAATACCTATAATATGAAACCCTAAATAACTTGAACCTGCTACAATACCCTTGAATTGGGTGGAATTTATAGGGGTACTACAATGACATAGATATCTCTTTAAAGTCCCTTCTCAATATTCTTTTTCTCAAAAGTATCCATCTCAGACCATGTTAAGGGAGTACCATGTAAAGTCTATAAACCTTGTTCCATACTCATCCACTATCATCCCTACCCACTTTATTTCAAAAATAACATGAATAATAATCGAGTGCAAGAATGATGGGTAGTATTCTTTAGAAAATAGCTACTAGACTTCATGCCATGAGAGTATCGCCTCATCGTGAATCTGGGTAACAAAAATCCTCTAGGGACTAGCTACTCCTTGGAAAAGGTTAGATTATATTGAAAGAACCTAATATATTGGATTATAGATAATATTGAAAATTAGGACCACTAACTCAAGCCAATCCTTCACTTATTGGGGATCTGGATCACTATAGAACCTTAGTTTCCTCTAGGGATGGAACTCACGATGTGCACTAGGTCTCAGCACATCCTCATATTTCTATGATAGTATGATTTGATACTCAAGAAGAATGGTGTGGCTACCTATGGTCCTAGAGGAAGGATCTTATGGGATGGAACCATAACTAAGGACTCAATATATATCAGATCTTCATCCTGATCCAGAAATGTTATCCTAGTTTGTTGTCATTATAGAGGCATACTAAAAATATAATCATGAAGTACAAAGGTTAGATGAGAATATATATAAAATGGGGAGATGAATCATGAAGGATTGTAAAAGTAAAAAATCATATATCATTCATGTACCATTGATCCCTTTAACCATATTTTATGTATATCAAGTTGAAAATTGGTATTTATGGTCCTGGTGAACTGATATGTTAGCCGCTCGAACAATCACAGGGTTCCCTGGCATAAAATACACACTCAGGGCACTTTGATACTATTTACCTAAATCCCAAGTGAATCCTCTTAAGGGGAATACTAAAAAAACATCCCAATGATAAAACCACATCTAATACCAATCTTTCATGAACCAACCCAACGAGGTTCAAGAAATAACTACCCCAATCCCACCTCTGTAGGTCAGGGGATGGAAACAAGTGAAGAAATGAATATCTAACATGGGGGGGGGCATTTCCCAATTTACATGTACATAAAAACTCAACTATATCAATTTTGATGGGTAAAGTAATAAAAAATAAAATAATTAAATAGATAAAATGTAAACCAAGCACAAAAAGCTTCTAGGGTGTACAAGGTTATGAAAATATTATTTGTAAAAGAGAAGTGGAAAAATTGATACCGAACCAGAAAGATGTCCAAACCTAACAAAACTATCATGTAAAAGTGTTGAGAGATTTCAAATCATGATCTCCAAGCTTAGATCACCATATTTGGTCCAAATCACCAAGTATCCCTAAGATCCTATGATGTCATTTTTTACCTATTTTTTATCTTCATAAGACACAATATGTGTGGGAAAATACTTTGTAGGGGTGAGTACATACATTACCAATAAGAAACCCCAAAAGATAAAGGGATGTAGTAAGAGACACAATAGGAATAGATAATAAACATACAACTCAATCTAATGGAAGATAATGGAATTAATGTAACAACATGAATATAGATAGATATATATTCCCAATCAAAAAAACCCAAATGAGAGAAAATAGGATCTCTATATCACATCCCATACTTGAAAATAGTTCCAATAGTTCTTAAAGTATATAATTGATGGCCAAAATCTTGCACGTATTCTGAGTTGAAAATATCCATGTCAAGCCACACCTTGGGACTATGCCACACCGTCAAGGGGTAATAATCTTTAGATGGAAGATCCATAAATTTGTTCAATAGGAGGGTTCCACTCAATAGACATCCAGAGGACCCATACCATGTATTAGTAAGTGGGTTCCTATTTTATTTTAGTAGACCCATTACCAATCTCAAGATGAGCTTTCCAATAAATATTCGATAGAGGAACCATGGAAAGTCTAGCCGGAGGGTTTCACTCTAGTAGTCGATAGGTGACCCATGCACAACCCAGTTTGTGGGTTACACTATTGTAGTCGAGAAACCAATCCTTGATATAAAAAGAGGGTTCAACTCAGAGAGCAGGAAGAGGGCCCATGCCCCATCCTAGTAGGATGGTTCAAATCTTGAAGCCTCTAGTTATCCTATGTGATCATTGTCGTCATCAAGTGCTGACTAAAAAGTCAACATGCCCATAATATTTTATGTTTCATCTCAAAATACACTATGGAGGACACCATCATGTTCTATGAAAATAACCACTCAGAATAGGCTACTCAATGACGAAAATCCATGTATAAATTAAGGAGATATGAGAGGTTAAAGTCTCCTCAAAAGGAAATAAGGGGTACAAGGCATGTAAGGGGATGCCCATGGTGTGTGTCCCTGATCCATCACCATGTATTGTCCATAATAGTAACCATATTACTTTCCATGTTACTATAAATGGTGTGTCGAGGGTTTACACATTGTGTCTGAGACAACTAAGGTCCTTTGCATGCTCTCTAACTGTGGATGTGTAATTTCAAACATGGCATATTCTTGGATATTCCCATTCTCATGTACTCTTAGAGTACACAATAATTATCTAGAAAATATTTCCCATAGGATATGGTGGTCCCACATGGCTTGTGATATAGGTCTAACCTAAAACCCTTCCTCCACACATAGGGAGCTATAAATCGTGTGTCCTTCAGACTACACGACATATAGTCAGGATTTTTCTAGAAAGTTATATCTAGAATCTATGATCCATATATGGTATCTCCTCCTTTGGATTCAGCCTCTTATCCTCCTGAAAATTATGGAACTAACTTCAAATGGTGATTTCCTATCATCAGGTTATCGGAAATTGATATCAGGTTCTTATGCACATATCCTTCACACCTCACACATATCATGTTACTTACACCCATGTTTGTTTGTACTTTTATATTCGAATTGATCACACAAATCCAAAAATCCGACTAAATATAACTCTTATTTATCTATACATACCTCACACATGAATCAATCATGAATCAGAGAGTCTGATTAGGCTCGGTCCCACTTGACGATGCTGAATCATGAACTTGTTGTCCAATGATGATTAATGTGAATAATTTATGGGATAAATGAACATGAATGTGGTTTTAACAATATTTTCACAGGAATTATTAGCCAAAAAATAAAATTAGGATATCCATGTTTATAAAACAATTGAATAATCTGTTTAATTTCAATAAATGGGTGCATGTAGAGTCTGATAATTGGAGTAGATTCGAAGAAAGGGATTGGTCCTCTTCAAAACAATTAATCAAATAAGGTAGATTAAAAACATTAAGATTCCTACCTATATATTTGATCCTTATTCATCGAAAAATGTGATTAATAATAATTTATAGGGGTAATTACATTTTTTACACTTCGATCTGCTAAGATTTGGCATCTTATCATCATCAGATTTGATTCACCAATGGAAGGAGGAAGAATTCCCATCGATTCTCCTAGGGTTTATGTGGGTAACCTTAGAGAGGATATCCATGGTAGGTTATTTAAATTTTAAAAAGGAAAATTTTAATTAAAGAATAACTAAATTAAATATTTAATAAACTAATTTAATGATTTTCCAATGGTCGCAATATCCGAGTGCCCTTCCCTGACCCATTTTAGGTCTCGCCAAAGGAAAAAATAACTTTTGGGACACAACCATGGTCTCAGATTTATGATCCAATATTATTTTTAAGATTTATCCTATTTTATTTAACAAAATTAGTGTGATTAATGTAATATATATATATAATTAATTTTTGGAATAATGGGACTTAGAATCACATGTCATCTCAGCACTTGACTACAAAAATATATATAGAAAGGTTTCAATGTCATACAAGGAAAAAAATATGTCTCTACAACAACTATAGTCCTATAAATTATCCTTGGATACTAAGGAAATTATTATATATTCTTATGAATTAATTTTATGGATTATTCAATTTTTATTCTCTCATGGATCGTGTTCTTTAATTCTATTATTGTCTGTATTATATTAATATCCAAGATTTATTCCATGAATCAATATTTTTATCTTACATATTCAGGGAATGGATTTGAAATGGAAAGATAATGATCACATTCCCTTAAGATCATGTTATAAATATGTGATCATTTATATCTCTCTTTTTTAACCTTATCTAGTATATGAGGTTACCCTTTCATATGTTTCATTTCCCCAGGTTATAAATAACGTAATTAAGTATAATATATATAGTAAGGGTGACCATTATGAAGAACATCATGGGAGACACGTTTAAACAAGTTTTTTATGTGTTCATGTCTCCAATGATACTATAACTATTTCATTTTAGTGTGTATTAAAATGTTATGTAATGAATATATATATATATATATATATTTTATAAGATGTAATTTTAATATATGAAAATTATAGTTCATTATATAAGAGGTAATATACATCATGTATGTAGAATACACTATAAAATACCATTCTATATGTGGAATGATCATTTATCATAACACTTGGAATATCATACCTCATATACTATTTTTCCACCTACATCCTGTATTGATAAAATACTATCCCATGTCATGGATGATAAACTAAAAATAACCAACAATGATTAAGGGTCATATAGAAGGAAAAAATACAATGAATCAATAATATAAAATATAATTATGTTATGGAATATAAACATTTGTCACATTGATAGTTAATAATTCAAGAATATAAAAACATGATTTGTTAACAACGGACCATACACATCAATAAAATAAAACATTAGTAGAAAAAGAAAAAATATTATATAAATAAAATTATAACATAAATAAAACGTATTAATTAATTATACACAAAGGGAATGACATAGCCACATCAAGAAAAAAATGGATGGATTGTGGAGGTAAAAGGTTATTTAGTAGTTAAATTTAATACAGACATATTAAATTCAGCTAATTTAACTATTTATTCACTCATTTATCTCATTTTAAGGACTTGAGATAAAAAATAATAATTTTACTCTTGGATATAATGTGTGGAAAAATCATTAAGAAATTTAAATATAATTATTCTTTAATAATAATATTATCCACATTCATTAAAGTTTCTCAAAATATAAATATTATATTTTGGGAACTTGGGCTGCCTTTTTGGGTGTCCTGCCCTAAAAAATCACCCACTGGATCAATTGTAATCTAATTAAATATGTGATAAAAAATGATATTATCATCTGTACAACCTCAATCTAAGTTATACTATTCTATATAGTTTTGTTTAAAATTATTTGACAACTAAAACACACCATTAGACCCTTATAATATATCTATGAATCTAGACTATGATTTTTTCAATAGCTTATTGGGATAAAATACTAGCAAGGATAGTCATATATTTCTGATAAATTATGCTATTAAAAGGAATATATTGAAGAAACTATAATTTTAGAATTAATATAAGTCAAATCGACCAAGGGAGTATATATATGTTTACATGGATCGATAAAAAAGTATATGGAAGTTTCTATTAAACAGTATAATGTTACCGTATTTTTAATTTTTATATGATTTAACAATTGGATATAATTTTAGAATATTGAAGAATTTTTATTAATAAATTAAATTTTTATTAGGATAGTTTATAGAATAAATAAAATCTAACTAGAAAATTCTTAATATTTAGTTAGTAATGAAATTAATAAATCATTGGTTATAGATGCATAAAAGTGTATATATTGATTTATAGTTGAGAATAACATGGGAGTAATTAGATAATATAGTTATTCCTATATTTCTAAGTCTAAAAATATTCCAACAAAGTGGTTGGATGAGTTTCTTCCCATAAAATTGATGGGATATATAAAATTGTCAACAAATGGAGGAGGCACGTCTTGTGAAATGAAGAAAGTGGTGAACTATACTAGTAAACAAATGTGAAACACTAAATGTATGAAAATACAACTAAATTATTAGTGTTTAATTTACAATGATTATAATGTGAACTATTTTCCATGAGAAAATATTGTAATAAGATATATTTTATATTATCCACTATTTAATCATTTATAGTAATATGCTCATTGTTTATAAGAATGGATGAAGCCTGTTTGGAAGTACAACTTAAGAAATATGTGAACTTTATAACATGAATACAAAATTTTGTTCAAGGAACAATGTTACATTTCTATATTTTTATTAAAGAATAAATGCTAGTGAGCTATATGTTGTAAATTGATATAATTATTGTTATGGTATAAAGCACACAAGGAATATTATATGAATCAAATGATTCGTAGATGGAAATGGTGAGATATTATTAGCATTAACAAAAACATGACCTATATGAAAAATAGTGGTAGATAAAAAATAGAGTTCAGACACAATTACGAAGGGAAACATTATTAATAAGAAACATATGGAATGGTTCGACAAACAGGTAATACAATATAGTTTGATGTTCTTCCACATTGAAAGGAATAGTTTACGAATTTATAAATATTTCATCCATAATAATTGATACACATAAAGGGAAATGATATAGAGTTATAGATATTTTATCTAAATTTTTATGCTCTAAGAGAGATTATGTGATATATTTTATATATAGATTTTCAGATAAAATAAATAATATTATTATATAAGAAATTTTACCATAAAAGGGAATGATAAAATCAAATGATATATATTTAAATCATGTATTGTGGGAATGTAATAAAATAGATTAATTTTTTAGCGAAGTTTGTTTAGTTGATAGAATAATTCCCTAGTTGGGAAAATATAGTGAGTTGTGTCACGAGAATTCTAAAATACTATAAAATATATAGATAACATCCATGTGCGTTTTTATATAATGATCCAGGTTAAAGGATATAACAATTATGAAGGAATTATAATATGTTTCAGGGTCAAAAAACATTATATGGATGTTACATTGAGTGAATAATGGGTTAGAAATTATATTATCATAATAATAAATGACACTGAGATGGGTATCAAATATTATAGAGTGAATTTAAAAATATAGAGGTGTTTTTTTGTACTAGAGAGCCTTATATAGTATAATAAAATAAATGGGTTGAATAGTTACATCTAGGTACCCATATATAAGGTAGTAGAGATAAAGAAATCATTACTACCTATTAGATAACCCATAGAGTGGTCGATGATCATGAAGAACCTATCTTAGTGAATGAATTATCAAGTCGGATCCATTGTAGAGAACCATATATGGGTAGCTATATTCTTTAAAGAAATATAATATATTTATGATGTTATGATGTTTCAATAAACACATTATAAGTTGGAGTTCCTCATAATTAAAGTGATAAATAAAAATAAAAATAATTGAGTCCTATATGGACTAAATTTGCTAAATTTATACAGATAAGTGAAATCCCAGTGGTTCCATAAGAGGAATAGCGATCTCACTCACACAATATTTGTATCCCACATTACATGAAAAGGGAAATTTTTTTGTCTTATTTTATAATGGTATTTATGTAAGTATTTTATTCATATAAATTAATAGTCAATTCTAATCAGAGAATAGAAATTAATTGAGTTCCTTAATATGAAGAGCACAATATCCACTATATAATGATTATAAGTATGAAACGAGGATAATAAGTTGAGAATGCACCCAATTTATGGTATAAAGGAATTGGATTTTATTGTTTGATACATTTATGAAGACGATTAATTTGTTACGATTACAAAATACTCTATGAGTTTACTAATTGATTAATTTTAAGTGTTCTCTATTTATTAGTTTACTTTAAATCAAGGTTGTAGTGTTAAATTTTATAAGCGATGATAATTTAAAGAAAAATTATTTTTTATTTTCATATATATATATATATATATATATATATATAGTTATAGATTTGAATGACATGGATATAATAAATATAATCTTAACATAATTTTTTTGAAGGTTATATTAGATATATTTCGCATGGTTGACAAAAATGTTATTTAATATGTTTATATTTTTTTCAAATTCAAATGTTATATAAATTAAAATGGATGATTTATAGGTAAATATCCCTATATGAAGAGAAAATATAATGGTTTCATAATTAAATTTCTATTTAATAATAAATTTGGCTAATTATAATATAAACCCAGAAGATAGAAAGCATCTCAGGATAAAACATTCAATAAAACACATAAAGAGACAATTTCTAAAGTGAAAGAATAAAATTTATAGTTTAACTAAGGATGGTGTTAATGAGAATTTAGTAAATAATAAATATAGAAATATTTTATGTTGATAAAAAAATTTAAACAACTAAATAAAAATAATGGTAGATTAAAAATATTATTTAGAATTTGGTGCCCTATTTTTAAAAGAATGATTTTTTTAGTTTCATTGCGTCCCTTGATATTAAACTATTGTAATAATAACTAATTTTTTTATAATTATTAATTTTAAAAAAACACAAATATTTATTTAAAAATAATATAAATATTATTAATCATGTTTTTTAATAGTTAAGAGTTCCTGGAAAATCTATGAATAATCTTTCTAGGGGGATTTTGGAAATGGATAAAAAGTATAAATGAAAATTTTGAAACTAAAAAATGAATTTTATAAAAATACATATTATTTGGATTTTATTGAGAGTCTATTTTAGATAATAAATTATTAATGAAACATGAAAAAAATTCCATGTCTTGGAAGCCACACTAAATTTTTCTACAATAGATAAAAATGATCAGTTTTAATTTAATGGTATAAATAATTTATATTTTTATTGTCAATTAGAAGGTATGGAAAAAGGAAAATTATTTTTATTAATGTCATACATCAATGATCATAATTAGATTAAAAGAACTTGAAGTTACTAAAGATGAGTTGATTGCACTAAAAAATGATGTGTCTAGATTTAGAAGTGATGTTTAAATACATGGAATGTGATGCAGTCATATGAAATCAAACAAAAATAAAGTTTTTTTGATTCATTAAATGGACATGAGGATGGAATTAAAATTAAAAGAATTTTTGTGTTAGTATTTTCAATATTGTTTATAATAAAAAAATTATAAAGATGAATAAAAAAATAATCTTTCTAAAAGGTCATATTATGATAGATGAAAAGATATTAAGAATATGATAATAAGAATATATATGTATAATGGAAGTTAAGTTAAATGACAAGACAACATAATAAATATAAGAAATTAGAAATATTTGGAAATTTTAATTATTACTATGGGATAATAGGACACACACTCAGCATAATTAGATAATCCATATGATTTATCATAAGAAATAAAATGAAATATTTTTTAAATAATACATCTACACTTCATAATACATAAGGTATAATTCTCATAGGAATGTATTTTTATATAATGATGGTGCTATTGTTTATTTTCACTACATGGTATATCGAGAAGAAATTTTTTATTCACAAAAACAATTGTAATTAAGATTAATAAAACACTCAAAAAGAATACCTAATGGTATAATCTACTTGTATCATCAATATTAATTCGGGCTAGATAATTTTTAATATTTTTCATTCTATAATAACATAGGGAATATAAAAATTATTAGTTAAAAAAATTCTGGAAGAGGTGTCGGTTTAACCAAAATTGTTTCAATATAACTAATTATATATATATATATAAATTATAGTAAAAGGAAACCATAGATAACCTAATAGGATAAAAATAGGAGAATAATGTAAACAATATATTCCTAATCAATATATTATTTATAATAGTTGATTAAGGATGTGTTTTTTTATATAATGTGGAGAATAATATCAAACTGATAAAGATCAAAATGTATCTTTGTGGAAAAATAATAATGGAAATATGAATAAAAAAAGTGAATAGTTCTTACATAAATTAATTAGGGATATAAAGCATAAGAAAAATTGTATCATTAATAATATAAATAAATAGTTATAAGAGTCGTTCCTCACTAGGGAATGTTATAAAATTTACAATTAAAAGTTTGATGAAATATTTTTTTTATCAGAGTTATATAAGAATGATAATAGTGAATGGTATATTTTGAATTCTGTGTAGTAAGAGCTTTATACATGTGGTTTTGATTAGAAATGTGCATTATAAAATTCCAGTGGAAGAAAAAAAAGGCTAATTTACCCTATTTTTTTATAAAAATAAAATTGAAATTTAAGATGACTTACTTGTCTTATGTGTTTATTAATGAAAATCAGAGATGTAAGATGAAATATTTTCTTTATAGTGAAAATGGGTATTTTATTATTTCTATAAATGAATGTTAAATGGTATGGATTGTTTATATTATAGTGCTACTATATTCCATACACTATAATATAAGTAATATAAGTATACCAAAATAATTTTTTTATTTTTCATGTGATAGGGATAATTGAATTCTAATTTATATATGTGGAAGGGTAATTTTACATCAACAAAATAATAAATAATTATTATTTTAATCAAAATAAATCAGGAATACCAATGTGAAATTTTATTGTAATAAATATAATGATTCAATCATTATTCAAAAAATAATGAACTCTTAAATGACTATATTAGATAGAGTTCCAACGGGGATTCATAAATGACGTAAAACAAAATTTCATAATTGACATGGTCTTAATGTTTAAAAAATATATTATAAAAATAAACCTATTATTTTACCATATTTTCTACTCTTAATTATATATTGAATGTAAAATTAAGTATTATAGGGAGAGATATTATATGGTTTGGGAGTCATTATTTTTAATAAATTTGGATGACATAAAAGTACAAAAAATGTTATATATGGTTTTTATGTGTGAGATAAGGTCTATGGAAGGATTTATATTAAAAATAGTTTTTTTCTTCCTATATTAATCCAAGACTCGTGTATAATTATAGGATTAATGCAATGAGACATTTAAATATTTGGAAGAACTCTCTAAATTTTTGAATCATGTAGTATTTGTTTTTATAAGCATTATTTTGAAAATGATTTTATCACCTTAATCTAGTTTGGACATAAAAATGGATCAAGTTATTGGAACTTGTTTAAAATAGAATCTATATGGTTATATTATTGTACCCCATGTATTTAATAATAAGTTAATGGATTTTTTTTCAAATAATATTAAAAGTTTCATATAATTTTTTAGATAGTTATTAACCAGCGAAGATGATAAAATAATGAAGACAAATGATGATTATATAATGAATATATTAATTGGTCTATGGGGTATGAATTTTGAGAAGGAACATTGCTTGGGGAGTTTTTGATATGACTATACCCACTAAAACCCCACAAAAGTTTGTAGTGGGACAACAGTGAGACCTGTATCTATCATCTAATAATCTAGGTCCTGAAAACATTCACTAATAAAGAATATACACACATAAAACCACATAAAAAAACTTAATTTCTAAAAACTATTCTACCTAAATGAACATGATATATCCAAAAACCATAAATAGAATTCCTAAACCAACAAATGGTATAAGAAATATATGAATGAGAGTATATTTATTATATATAACACCCTGTGAATGAATCTTAAAGTCAGATATACAATAGATAAAATCACTTGGTTTAACTAAGATCCCACAGTTAAAATAACCCCCAAAATACATGAATTTATAGAAAGTGAACCCTAAAATTAATAAACTCTCCCATACACGATAAGAATCATCTATCGTCTAGATTAATTGGTTCCACTAAGTCCATGTCTTAAGAGGACTCCCAAAACCATGAAAAATCTACCAAAAAGAAAAAAAGTTTTAGATGATGTCCCATATATGGGTAATTATAAACATACCTACAAGGACACTCGTAAAAAATTAAGGAATAAAAACATTCCAAATAAAAAAAATTCTTAAATGAAACAGATATATGAATTCAATAGAAAAATATACATGAAAAAATCTCAAGGAAATCATTGTAATGGTAAGACACTCAATTATCCCATCACAGCTCCATGAAGAATCATATTTCATGAGTGTCCAAAGACACCTATTATAACATAAGTCTCATAATACAATTATAGAAATTACAACTTTATTTCATATCTTTAGGTAATCTTGACATGGATAATAAATTATACAATCACTAGAACCTGCATAACTCATTTCTATAGCTAGTCCAACCTCTAAATCCCATATTACTTTGTTGAGTATGTTAGGGGGTAATACACCCTTAATATGGAAAAACCATATCCCGAATCATAAGAATACATATACAAAAGTAGGTGGAGTACCGGGACCCCAGAACAAATATACTATATGGTGCTTACAAAATTTAAAAATAGTACAGGGGACCTATTTCTCATCGAGATTGACAAGGATCTAAATCAATTCTTGAATAGAGCACAAGTTCCTTTAGGATTAACATCCTAAGCTGATAAATCTATTTAAGGTTTACTTACTCCATTATATATATTGGGTTTTGTGACAAAACATTAAGATTCATAAATGTCTCAAAGAACATCAAGACATAGAACAATGATGCATGTTCCACAATTGGTGACACATAATGAAAACAAAATCCAAAATATATAATAAAGATCTATATTATTTATTTGAATCCCCTTTATCACTTGATAAAATAAACAAAATTGAATAAGAAAAAAGAACACACACTCGGAACAATAGTAAGAGAATTTATGTTATTTTAATTTAATCCAAATCCAAGTGAGGAAGTACTAAACGCTTTACTAAGAATTCAAGAATATGAGAAAAATAAGGTTAGTCAAGCCATATTTTTAACCAAAATGATCAATTGATCACAATAATTTATTTATATTAGCATACTTATAATCGACTAGGTTACACCATATTCCAGTCATCATGCTCCACTAACCACATGAATTTGGAATGTGTAAATAGGAAATGGCCATTATTGAGATAACCATTTCCCAAAAAAATCATCCTTGCTTTTGTAACCTTATGCATTGGAATGAGTAATATAAAACAGAATTTTCTACAATGTCCACAGATTCTTCCTCTAAATGGTTTCAAAATATCATTGATAGTTTGTACTTCTGAAATGAAAATTTATTATAGTCATAATATAGGATTCACATTCTTAACAATCTCTCACTTTAATTCTACATTCAATGATACCACTAGACACTAAAATTCCGAGCCACTTGAAACCTTTTTACCTTACATACCATTATTGTGTAGTGGAAAAAATTATCCAATCCTTATATCCATCATTCATGTCTAACTAAGTCTCAACACCCCAAACCCAAACCCTCCCATACTAAGATAGTTTTCAGCATATTGACCGGATTTTTATTGTGACTCTCACATGTCTTTTATGTTTTAAATTTTAAATTATTTTATAATAAAATGGGTATGGAAATATTTTTAAAGGTTTCAATTTAATATTTAAATTTATATAATTTTTTCATTTCATCATAGTTTCTGTACATTAACTGCTTAGTTTGATATAAAATCAAAATACCTTAACATGGGGATTTCCTTTTTCACTTGGATTATATAATCATGAAGGGTCACCTTTACATAGATTTGATAGTCACTTATAAGTAGTGTACTTTTTTAGCTATTCTATTTCATGTAGAATTTTTCTTGCATTGGTAGAACATGGTTTCTTCAAACCATGTGAGTTATAGTAAAAACAATGTGGACTCTTTTTCAATAAGGGTGTTAACGTGTGACTTGTGTAGGATTTATAGAAAACATGACACAATAATTCCTCATGAATTATACTTTTATCAAATATATTTTTCATTGTTGTCTCATAGTTTCTAAATTTGTGGCCAGACCAAGTGAGTGATTTTTACCTATTTGGTGGCTCCTGTATAGTTAGACCACAATTTTATATGTTGCATAGAAAAAAACATGTGAGTTTCCTAGATTTCATTAAAATATGAAATAATACCATTTTCAATTTTATTTCGAGAGGTGAAAGCCCTATTTTCTACACCTCATGGTTCATTATAGGCTAGAGTTCATGAGGGAGTTCCTATAATCCCCAATTTTAATTTGGGTTATTATCCTCTTTGATTCGAAGAGGTTTTTTAGGTAAGATCCTCCATTCCTACTTCCCCATATTCCCATTGCTCTTCCCCATTAATTTTTTATTCTATAAAGAACCCTAACCACCAACCTGGTTGTAATTAGGGTTCATGATGATTCTAATTATGGTAATTTAAATTGGATATGGTTGTTAAGAAATGAGTTTTTACAAAAGTATATGTTATCCACCAAAGGGGACGTGATTCTATTATGTTTGTACTTGGTTGAGGTAAGTGGTTCTTTTAAAATTTCCCTATTATTCATGTAATAAATTTTTTAGATATTTTAAATTAATTACTTACAAATTATAATATTATAAAATACCATACTATATTAGGAATATATTTCAATTAGTTACTATATATGAATTAAGAGTTTTCTAATGACTTTCACATATAGTGTTTTAAATTTTTTAATTGAATGATAGATTTTTATAAAAATAAACATGGGTTTTTTTAAATTTGATGATGAATTTGAAGATATGTTCTTATCATTTTTTGATTTTCATGGAAGTATTTTTCTAATTTTAATGAGGGGTTTTTGAAAATGGTTTGTTTCAAAAGACATTCAATGTTTCATTTAAATTTTTTTTCTCAATTAAATTTTATAAATTTAATTATGAGTGGTATTAAATTTATTTGAATCCTATTATTCTCTTCAAAATATCAATTGACACTTTTAATAGGTTGTTTTATATAAAATTTGAGGCCATAAATTCCCACTATAAATGAGTTACATTTGTGACTTGTGACTCATAGAGGGATGTAATATATTTTTTATACATTTATATATGATTATTATGAATGTATTTAAAAATGGGTTTCCTTATATGAGAGTGTATTAATTGAGATGATGTTTATCTTAAATACTATATATTTTATTCATGTGATTATTTTGTTGTCGTCTCAAATATTTTTGAGTTGTTATAGGATTACATGGTTACCATTTAGAAGTATTGATAAATAAAAACCACTAGAGTGGATTATGATCTTACTATGGGGTAACATCCCAGGGATGTGGGGTTCTTTATGGATGTACTATGTTGATAGAGTATCTTCAAACTCATCATATGAATATAAATCCAAGTTACATTAATGTGAGTACCCATACCTAAAGTTCTTTAGATCCGGACAAGGTTCATATATCTATTTTAGATTATCTTACTTGAGTTATTAGTATATTTAGATGATTATAATACCCTTTTTGGATATTTTAGGGGATTAGATGTAATAAGTCATATATATCCCCTACTTCTCATTTTGTGTGGAATCACTAAATGGTTTTTTTATTTGTGTAATGTGTTCTTGATTCTATATTTCGTGATTGTGATTTACCTTCACCATGAGTGTCTTTTTAGTTAAATTTTATTATGATTTATTAGTTGGATTAGAAAGTTTAGTTTAAAAAGTAATGGTTGGGTTTTTTCTTAAATTATTTTTAGAAAAGTGGATTAAAATATGGTTATTTATGGAAATGGTATTTTTAGTAAATGTGTGTAAATAGGAATTAAATTTAAATTTTTTTACTGCTAGTGAATATGATATTTCCATGTTTTAAAAAGGGTTATCTATTTTCTAAACCCCTCAATTTATTTAAAATAGGGGTTATTTTATATTTATAGGTGTTGAATATTATTGTATATCTCTTATACTCACGCGTCAAAAATATATTTTTGGTACATTATGTTCAAATTTGAATTTCAAAACTATTTTATGAATGGAATTATTTGGACTCTTTTATATGATCCCATAGGGAATTTTTATCTCACCCCATGAATATGAATTCATGCATGTGTGAGAATAGAGCTCTTATGTACCTCTATCAGGTGACCAGTTATGTTTTTGTTCCTTGATATTAGAGTTTATCTACAAATAGAAGACTGGATATTGTGAGTGACTAGAGGATGGTAGTGATTATGTAGGACCTATTTGAATTTGTCTCTATATTTTGAAATATTATCGAACAATTTGTTTGTTTGAACAAAAAATTTGTAAGTCTATTTTTATTGATTCCTCTATAATTATTTATACTAGATATTTTTGATGAGTGTTTATCTTTCTCATGTCCTATTTTCATTTTCTATTTTTTCCTTCTACATATTTTACATGTGTTGATGTTCACCACCTAGAGAGGTATTATCTGAATCATAGTAAAAATACACTACTGGATTATTATTATTTATAATGAAACCAATCATTAATGATAATTATAGTTACCCCAATACTAGATTCTATTTTTTTGGGGATAGGGAACACCCTTCTGGTCTGGTGATAGATTGGGTTGGGTGTTATGTCAAGCCATCCTTGGTAGGTTCATTAAAAATGGTATCAGAGAGGCGGTTACTCAATAGGGAACTAGGTTCTTGAAAATTAGTCCAATTATTTTGGGTGTGTCATGTTCAATCTATATAGGATTTTCATTATGATTTATATGGTTTCTCATTCTTGATCACCACCTACTATGATAATTCTAAAGCTTACAAGACTAATTTTTATTTTTATTTTTAATTTTGGAATAAATATTGATTATCTTTGATGGTGTATTGATCCCCACTAACATGGTATATTTTACCCTGAGGGGTGATCTTTTAATTTAGGATGACGCTGTGAAAAAGGATCGATGGAGTTAGGTTGGATTTAATGGCCTAAAAAATTGGGAGGTGACCAAACTCTTGATCTTTAAAACATTTTAGGGATCATTCCATTATTTGAACAAGGAATGTAAAAACATGTGGTTGGGTCATATATGTTATTGAATCCAACATCAGATTGATATATAGAAAACATTTTTTGTGATACCCTATTATAGAGGTGAATTTGTGGGTTTCATTTGTTTTTTTATAAGAGGATTAGTATCATATTGATTTGAGATCTTCTTTTTTATAAATGGGTTGAATTTTTTGTTAATGGGTATAGGATGATTTTATAAAAATATTTTAAATTTTAATAGAACCATTTGGGATTGTTTGTAATTGGATGGATTTTTAGGTAATGTTTTGATTTTGAAATTTATAATTTCAGTAAAAAACCAAGAAGGTGTTTTGGTTTTAAAAATTTCTTGATGGTTCAAGGGTAAGGGATTTAGAGTCTTTTGGGGTGTGTTTTCAAAATTTATTATTTTCATTAAATGAAACATAAATAGTATATGGTTTTAAAATTCTATAAAAATGATGGATTTTATTTGGAATTGGATGATATTTTTTTGAATTTTCATAATAAATAAATCTATATTTTAAATAATTTAAAAAGTGATTTTTTTTTAAAAATAAGAGCTTAGGACACCTTATTAAGGAGTGATGATTTTAGAAAGTTGTGTTTAATGATATTTTCCATTTCTTTTTATTAAAAATGTTTGTATTTTCTTGGGACACATAAACAGGTTGAGTTCTTGGGTCATTTCATTTAATGCCTCCTAGAAAGGTATTGAGTGAAACTCAATTGAAATTTTTATGGTTAATTCATTCCATCTAATTATCCTACCCCAAACACAAAGGGAGTGTAAAGATCAATTCACTTTTTTCAATATACTAGAAGTGAGGCTTGGGATCCTTAGGGGTGTAATTTTATTAACTATCGGCCCATTTAGAATCCTCCTCAGTTATGTTTTAGAGACTAGACAGGATATACATGTTTGAAAAATTGAATTTTTTAAGAGGATTGATAATTTTGGGGGTTTATATGTTGTTGTTTTTTGGAATGATAATAAATTTTAAGATTGTTTTATGGTTTAAGAGCCATTATGTTTTTGAGTTGTATTTTTTACTATTTTCCTTTGGGGTCTCATTAGTTAGTGGTGATTTATTTGAAGTTTTCATTCATTGTTATCCTTTTGTGCCTTCTGTATTTAATTTTGATAATGATTGTCTTATTATTAGGTCTATGATTTAAATTAGGCTTGTTTAGTTGTTCATAGGAATGACTTATGGGTGTGTTTTGGTTTACTATAACTAGAATGCCACCAGTTGATACTATAAAATTGATGGTGTTGTATTAGAGTTTGCTAGGTTCAAAATTAGAGGGTAAATAGGATATGATGTCCTAGATTTACCCTTATACCCTATTTTTTATGTACGTTTAGGTCCACATTGTCATCTTCTGAAGGTTTTTTCTAATTGGAATGTTATTTAATTTTCATAGATGTAATGGGTGTGGTTTGTTTTGATCCTGATATTTTTATTTCAGATGTTTTTTCATGGTGGTGATTACTTTATTGGATTTTAGATAATGATTTTTTATGTTTATTATTAGTGTAATATTTTTTCAATGGTCACTCTCTCATTTTAGTAGTGTTCATTATTGTTTCACAATTTGAGATAAATTCTTATTGGTTCAGTGATCTTTTCAAAGACTTTATTCTATTAGTGTTTCTTATTTGTAAATTTTTTATTAGAATATTGCTTGATATTTAATGATTCATATCATTGTATTTTGATAGATGTTTCTAAAGGATGTATGTGGTTCATTTTTTCCATGGAATTAGGGTTATTTTTTCACACATCCCTAACATTTTTATACCATGTACTTTTTGGGGATACAAATTGGTATGGTGGGGATAATGTTTTCACATACATGTCAATGTTACATTATATTTTATATTATTATAACCTAATTTAGATAAACTGAAATTTTTTGGGGTTTTCACTAAAATTTTAAATGTTATAGTATTTTTTCCTCTGGGAATGGTTTTTTCTTGGTCACCACACTAGTTATTAAACTATGAAGATTCCATTTACAATGAGATTGCCTTTTTTGCATGGTTTGGAGAAACAATAAGTCTCAACATTATAAATATTTCATGGTTACATTAGCATAGGGACCTTTTTTAATTCTTTTTGTTCAGGAATTATTTTTTCATGGATGGGTAGGGACAGTTTAACCAAACTATGAAATTTGTAGTGTAAATTGTGTCTACTCTTTCTGAATAATGGTGTTGGTTTATGGATTGCACACAATTAGAGAAATTTTTTTTGATAGGTTTGAAAGGGGATCTAGAGATTTAAAAAAGAATTTTTACCCATTTCCCACACAGTTTTGAAATTTTTTTTTTCAAATTTTGTTGGTTATTTTTTAATTTATTTTCTAAAATATGTTCTTCATATCATTTTTCCAAACATGTGTCCAAAACATTGAAGTTTCCAACTTTTCATATAATTTGGAAGTTACATATTTTACCTTTTTAATTTATATGGAGAAATCCCGGTTTTCTTCTCCTCCATGTTTGGATAAGGTTGGCACATTAGGTAGTTCCTCCAATCCCTTATTCTATGATTTTTGATGGTCATCCACTAAGATTCATAGTACAATTTCTATTTATGATCTTCTATTCCACTTTACCCATCATCCCCATGATTGTCCCCATAGATTTGTGCTTCTATCATAAACCATAACAGCTATTTGGGCTGGTATTATAATTTAGGATGAGTAAAATGGATGGTTTTTGGAAATATAGGGTTGAAAAAGATATATTCAAACTCAATTATGTGTTTTTCATTGAAGGAAATATTTTTTGGATGTATTTTTACTAATTCAATATAGCAGTTTATATGATAATTTCTTCTCGATGCATGTCATAAACTTCTTCGTTGTTCTGAATTTATTTATTATAAAATTAATTGCATATTCAATACCATTATGGGATAAGAAATCATTTTAAATGGTTTGTATTCTTGGAATGGTGTGGTTTCTGATTGAATTCCCATATTGAGTTTTGAAATGTTTTAATGGAATTACAAGTGTTTCAAAAAATATCCCAACGGGAAATTTTTAAAAGTACATTTAATTTATAAGGAGGTTATTAGAATGGATTTATATTCAAGGAAGGGGGTTTAATATTGTACGGTTGGATTTAGGAAAATGTATTTTTTAAAAGGTATCCCAATTATAGACTAGAAATTGTATTTCAATAAAATGTTTGAAATGATATTTTAAATCATGTGACCTGGATTGGAATAAAATAATTATTTTTAAAAGAACAAGTTTAACTTTAAGAGTGCATTTTATAAAGTCTTTGAGACCCATAAATTCCATACCTATAATCGATAGGTCATAGTTACTTTTGACCAATTGGGGAGTGTTTGGTATTTTTTAATTTTTTTTATTATTATTCATGAATCTAAAATGGGTAGTTTTTTGTGAGGTCCTAAAATATGTGATGAGTTTTAGTTTAAACGATGAATATTGAATTAATGTGATTGTATATATATATATTTTTAACACTAGTATACTGATCATACCATGGTTCACAGCTTTATTTCACCCTTACACCACTGTTTTAAACTGGTTTAGTAATGAATATTCCAAATATAATAATAAATTGAACATAATGTTTGATTTAATGAATTAATGTATATTACTATATAATAGGGCAATTTTACTTGTTTTAGTGTTTACATTGTAGGAGGAGGTGATTCGGAGGGCCCACGATGGAAATCATGCAAAACGGGCCAAACTGCGCAAGGGCCCAAGCATTTATGTGGACAGAAATATATATTGTGGATACTATGTGCATTAATTTGGGATAAATATTGGTATATGAATGAAAAATTGTGTGGGATACATTTATTTAGAAGACCATGGAGCCCAATTATCCCATTTAAAGGCCAATAATAGGCCCACAATGTGAAACCATTCTGGGTGGGCTAGATTAGATGAACCTTCTATATTTGGGCCATAAATAAGGACTCGGAGATCCAATAGGTCTGATTATACATTCCATGGATAGATAACTTGAAGGCCCACCTCTGCACCGAATTTGAAGTCATTTACACGCGTTTTGGTCAGTCAACCATCCGGATAAACATGGAGTAAATAGTCTTCCCTGAATAGTTTCGTAGTCTCTTAGGCACTTGACATCTTCTATGGAAAGTGTGATGTGTATGTCCATAAAAACACCTATCAACCCCATTATCTTAGTTTGAAAGACCAGGGGTGAAGGTGATTTTAATTGGATATCTTATTTCACCCATTTTATTTCTCTGATCCCTCATGTACTTCTTAGTTTCTTAGTGATCAACTTGGGGGTATCCATTGTTATAATCCTGAGCTCCACATTTTTAATCTTCGTAAGGTAATTTAATTTCCAGGTTTGTTGTCTATTGTTCATAATTTTTAGCTTATGAATTTTTTATTATTCTGGTATGATAAAATACAAATAAAAGGAACATGAATCCTCGTGCTTCCATGCATAACCCGGATCTTGTGATGATTTGAGTGCGTTTTCCTCTTTTCTCACCTCTTCTCTTTCACGATTTTGCTTTTGGATTGACTTGTTTGATGATATACAGATTTTATAACCCATTAATATGCATGTTTTTTTATCGAGATCAATTTAGATAATGACCCAAATCTGGATATTTCATCACGTTGTTAATGTGATGCCTTGATTGAGTTCAGTTCTTACATCGACATAGATTTATTGATTATGAGAGGTCGCTGACAATCAATATTATTGATCGATAAAATACTAGGTTGTAACCTAGTAAGAACTCACATACTACTGATTTAAGTGGGTATAAAATAAATTAATCAATGATCCTTCCAATTCCCTTGAGATCGTTGACGGATTGAGCATCAAGGGACACTTACCCGGGTTGATCACGATTTCTCCAACCACTTTCTCTCACTTAGAAGAATAGTTTCAATTGCTATTTTAAAATAATAGAACCCCCAACCACATAATTAAATTTCAACATTGTTAACATAATCAGAACCTTCTTTTGAAATTAATGATCTAAGGCTTCGTCGAGAAACTACATAGGGTTTCTGCGATACTGCAGAAATGCCAGTAAAAACATAACCTATAATTTGATGTGCTCGACAACGCGATCAAATTTTGGCACCGTTACTAGGGATCCAAGATCATTTCAATAATTTTATTTAAATATTTTAATTCTTAATCAATAATCTATTCAATAACCCCTACATTTTATAGTTTTTTTAGTTTTTGTTTGTTTTTTGTTTTTGTGTGTTCTTTATCTCTCTCTCTCTCTCTCTTCTTCTTATTTTTTTCCTCTATCTCTCTTATTATGTAGTATAAAATTCAATTTTATATACTCCTTTATTTTCATAAGTTTTTTTAAAATTTTATTCACCATCCATAAAACAAAAAAAAACTAAAAAAAACAATCAATCAAATTGGACATTGTTGTTGCATGACAAGATCTGGAAAAGAAACCCTACTCGAATTTGACCTTGAGGTTGAAAAGTCACTCCACTCACAAATCGGAACATCTAGAGTAGGAATATTATGTAACACTGAGGAAACCCATTTGGAACCTCAAGTGGTCTTAAACCAATAAAAAATAGAACCAAATCAAACCACAGAGATCATGGTTGCAAATAACTGAACATTAATAGAACTGACCACCGCAAATGTGGAGTACCAACCTGCGTAAATCCAATATCCTGAGGAAGTGGCCAATTTTGAGATAAGATCAGGCCTCATCCACCTCCTTCAAAAATTCCATGGTATTCCCGGTGAGGACCCTCACAAACATATAAAAGAGTTTCACATAGTGTGCTCCACCATGAAACCCAAAAATGTGTATGAGGAACTCATTAAGTTTAGGGCCTTCCCTTTCTACCATGATGGTGTAGCCAAAGACTAGTTATACTATCTGACTACCACAATTGGGTTCTGGAATGACCTTAAATGACTCTTTCAAGAGATGTTTTTCCCTGCATCCCGAAATGCATCAATTAGGAAGGAATTTTGCGGCATTAGGTAGTTACAAGGAGAGACCCTTCATGAATACTGTGAGAGATTCAAAAGACTTCGTTCAAGTTACCCCCACTACTAGATTAGTGAAAAACTTTTAATTCAATACTTCTATGAGGGACTTATCCCCATGGATTGTAGAAGGATTGATACTGCAGCTGGTGGTGCCCTAGTTGACAAAACTCCTTCTGCCGCTTGTGACTTAATATCCAACATGGCTCAAAATGCACAACAATTTGGTACACGAGCTATTGCACCAACCCGAAGAGTTCGTGAGGTAAGTAATTCATCCCTAGAACAAAAGGTATATAATAAACTTGATGAGATGCATAACATTATAATCCAATTATCTCAAGCACAAGGTAACTCACAGTCACCTCCCATTCCATTATGTTGTGTTTTTTGATCTGATAATACTCATTTTTCTGACCAGTTCCCACAAACTCAAGATTCATCTGAGTCTTGTGCTGTAGTGTTCCCTGGGAGTCTATTATAACAAGAACAACCATTTAATCATGAACCATTCAGGCCAAATCCAAACCCCGGGTGGAAAGCAATACCACAATCCCGACAATGAGGAAACTCATGCTACCCCAAGCAGAACTGGTATCAACAAGGCCAAGGTATGAAACCTTCTTACCCTTAAACATAACAAAAAATCCTCCTCCTCCCAAGTCTGAACCAAGTCTTAATGATATGGTGAAGAGAATGGAAACCCAGAACCTCCAGTTCCAAAAAACCACACAATCAGCTATTCAAGACCTGCGAACTCAAGTGGGGAAATTGTCAAACACCATCGGTGAGCTTAAGATGAAAGGTTCTGGACAACTACCATCCCACCCCATTGTCTAATCTGAAGGACAAATGTAATGTATGTGCGGTTACACATCGTAGTGGTAAAGAAGTTTCCCCTTATAATGATTCTGCATAGCAGGTATGCCCGCTTCATGAAAAATCTCTTTCACAAACCTCAAAAATTTCATGTAATGAAAAACAAGACAAAAATAGTAATTGAATTGTCATTAATGATTCAAATGAACAATCCATTACTCTTCCTTTCCCTCAAAGTCTCTCTAAATATAAAAAGAATTATGATAATGAGATTGATAAAGAAATAATGGATACATTTAAAAAGGTTCAAGTTAACATTCCTTTATTGGATGAAATTAAACAAATCACCCGATATGCCAAAATTCATAAAGATATTTGCACCCATAGAAGGAGGCTGAAGGGGAATGAGAGAGTCAACATGGGAAAGAATGTATAAACCTTGATTAAACCAACAATGCCAACCAAATGAAAGGATCCAGTCACATTCACGATACCTTTACCATAGGGGAGACCTTATTTTCTGATGTTATTCTAGATTTAGGTGCTTCAATTAATGTAATGCCTCACTCCGTGTATACTTCTCTACAGGTTGGAGAGCTTCAACCAACAGGAATTGTCGTGAAACTTGCCAACTGAAGCACAACACACCCATCAAGAGTGGTCGAGGATGTCCTCGTTAAAGTTAAGAATCTCATCTTCCCTGCAGACTTGTACATTCTTGAGATGGAAGATACCCAAACCCAAGGACATGCCACTCTCAGACTTGGGAGGTCTTTCCTCAAAACATCAAAGACGATTATCAACGTTCACAATGGTATGTTTTCCATGGAGTTTTTTGGAGAAAAGGTATGTTTTGTCATCCTTGAGGCTATGAAACACCTTGTTGAAGAGAACTCCACTCTTCCTATCTATTCGAAGGAAGTGCTCTCTAACAACAAACACACACGAAATTCTATCCTTGACCTATCCTCTGATTTATTTTCCTCTTATTCACCCATGGATGATTTGAGTTTTGGTTCGCCTTTTGAATGTTGTGTGGGTTCAGAAAAATATAAATTTTGTGCTTTAATTGATGAGTGTGTTTATTCTGAGGTACCCATGACTATCGATGATTCTGCAAATCTCATTTCAATATATTTTTTTACTTTGTGAATAAATATGAGCAGATAGATAGTTTCATGGAACTCACTCCACCTAAATCCACTCCTACAATCCAAAAACCGACAGTGTTGGAATTAAAACCACTTCCATCAAATTTAAAATATGCCTATCTTGAGGGTATTGACCAATTTACCGTCGTTATTGCTAATAACCTCTCTCAATAGCAGGAATCAAAACTTCTTGATCTTTTGAGAGAGTGTAAAAAGGAAATATTATGTACATTGGTTGATATTCCTAGGATTATCCCATCTATTTTTATGCACCATATACTTTTGGATGATGAGGCTAAGCCCGTAAGGCAGGCTCAATGCCGGTTGAATCCAACTCTCCTAGAAGTGGTAAAATTGGAAGTTAGTAAATTACATACTGCTGGGATCATTTATCCTATATCTAATAGTAAATGGGTTAGCCCAGTTCAAATTGTGCCTAAAAAAAGGAATAATAGTTGTTTCAAATGAAAGGAATGAATTGGTTCCAATGCATGTGCAGAACAGTTGGCGAGTCTATATTGACCACCGTTGACTGAATCAAGCCACGCGGAAGGACCACTTTCCTTTACCTTTCATTGAACAAATGTTAGAACAAATGGCTGGTAAGTCCCATTATTGTTTCCTTGATGGCTATTCGGGTTATTTTCAAATCCATATAGCCCCTGAGGATCAAGAAAAGACCACATTTACCTGTCCATTCGACACATTTTCATACAGAAGAATGCCTTTTGGCCTATGTAATGCTCCTGGTACTTTTCAGCAATATAAGTTGAGTATTTTTTTGAGTACCTTGAGAGTTTTATGGAAGTCTTTAAGGATGATTTCATGGTTTATGGTTCTTCTTTTGATGATTTTTTGGAAAACCTTGGTTCTGTCCTCCACCACTGCTTTGAAAAAGATCTTGTTTTAAATTATAAAAAATGTCATTTCATGGTTGAGCAGGGGATAGTTCTTGGGAATATCATTTCAAATAAGTGAATTCAAGTTGATAAATCTAAAATTGAATTAATTTCATCACTTCCATATCTAAAATGTGTTCGTGAGGTGAGGTCTTTCTCAGGTCATGTAGGTTTTTACCGCCGATTCATTAAAGACTTTAGTCAGATCACACTTCCCTTATCTCGGTTATTACAAAAGGATTATGAATTTGTTTTTGATAAAAATTGTGAGGATGCATTAAATTCACTAAAAATGAGTCTCACATAACCTCCCATCATCCAACCACTAAGGTGGGGTCTTCCCTTCAATCTTATCTGTGATGCCTCTAACATTGCAGTTGGGGTAGTTTTATCACAAAGGGTTGAGAAGTCCCCTCATGTTATTGCATATTCCTCACGTATCCTTGACCGTACCTAGGAGAACTACACAACCACTGAAAAAGAACTTCATTCTATTGTGTTTTCCTTGGAAAAGTTATGATCCTATCTCATTGGGTCCAAAATCATTGTCTTTTCTGATCATGATGCCCTTCGGTTACTCCTTAAGAAACCTAAAGCTATGCCTTGCCTCATTCGGTTGATGCTCCTCTTCCAAGAGTTTGACCTTGAGATTAGAGATAATAGAGGAGTGGAAAATGTGGTAGCTGACCGCATTAGTAGGATTTCCCTACCACTGGACCATCATGTTGACTCACCTCTTCCCATTGGAGAATTCTTCCCTCATGAGAACCTTTGTGATGTTGTGGACCTTACCCCTGGTATGCGAACAATGTGAATTTTGTAGAAACATCTAGGGTCCCCACTGATTTTATCACTTCACAATCCCAGAGACTTAAACATGATTCTCGTTGGTACATTTGGGATGACCCATATTTGTGGAGGATCTGTAGTGACCAGGTTGTTCGTAGGTGTGTCTCTGAGCATGACACTACAACAAAACCGCTATTTAGTGGCGGTTTATAATAAACTGCCATGAAACATTGCTTTTTTTAACAGCTCGACCCTTCCCCCCACCTCGACCCTCCTTACCCAGATTCCCCTGGCCCCCAGCTTCCCCCCGCGACCCCAACCCCCCACGACCCCAGCGACCAAGCGACCCAGGCGATCATGCGACCCTGGCGACCCTACGACCTCGGTGACCCAACCCCCCCATGACCTCGGCGACCCCACAACCCCGGCGACCCTACTTCCCCGGTGAACTATACGAAACCCTAAGGTTTGAAATTCTTATATGGCACGTTATGCCTTAACAGGGTTTCAAATAACCAATTCTATATTATGGTAAAACATAGGATATGTCAATCCTCTAATGATACCCTAGTCACCAACACAAGATGCATTTTTGACATATTTTAATCATCATTATGATGTTCTCTGTCATGGGAATTTCTAATTACATAGTGATATAATAAGAAGCATTTTTCATCATCAAAATGTCTCAAGATGTAATTTAAACAAATATAAATAACCCAGTTAAACATAATATCTTTTTTGTAAAACTATTTCAACCAACCATTGTAGTCTCAATCCTATTCATGATATTAGAATTTTACCTTGAGGTATCCTCATCAGCCACTATAAGAATACATTACCAAGGCAATTCTATCACATCATTCATGAATCTAAAATATTCCATGATTAATATTCAATGTATGAGGTTTTTAAATTCATCATGGCCATAAATTAATAAAGAAACCACATGCAATACATTCCTGTACTAAGGGGAACACCAAATATTACCCATACCTATTTTCTAACAAAATTGATTAAATAATCAATAAGGAGACCACGTAGAATTAATTTATAGGGAATGAATACTTGATATCATGTACATTTATTCCTTTTTTCTTTAGACTTATCTAGTAAGAAAGTGGGATAGAGTGTGTAAATATATTGGGATACCCATTGTGTAATAAGTCCCCCAGTAGGGGATTAACATAGAAAATAAGTTAACTATAATTTTTCATTTATGTTTATTATATATATTTTAAATTTTTTTTATCATGATCTATTAACCCTATAATTATTGAGAAATAACTTATGGAATTGATCTCATGGGAGGAAAGGGTGTCCCCATATCTGTTATTCATTTCCATGTTTTAATTTAATTTCATGTTGAGATAGTGGGATGAGAGGAGTCTTATTTGGTGATCCTCAATATTATAAACATTTATTTCCCTCATTTATTAATCTATAAAATCTATTTTACATTCCTTTTATTAGTTTCCATAATGTAATATGGGATTTGTGGAGTTTGGGGATGGACAAAATATGTTGAAGTTAGGTGTTAAAGTAGTGTTAAATATTTGATTGTTGTTTTCCATTCATTATTCACCATAGGGGATATGGAATAAGGTGTTACATGAAGATATTTAAGGAACATTGTATTTTTATTAATACACATAAAGGTAGATAGATGAAAAAATGATATTGATATATTCATTATGTAATGATACACACCATTCTGCGTGGTAATTTTTAGTGGAAATGTTAATTTTCAACTCTGGAGAAGTGTTTTTTTTGGAGAACTAGGATTCATATTGTAATTGTAAGAGTTATCATATCTCAAAGAGATGTTTTTGGATATTTATTAAGGCCTAGAAAGAGCATCATGTTCTTGGGTGGATGTTGGAGTAGGTTTAGGGTGAACCTATTTCTGAATTTTAGTTATGGTGTTAGTCAAAATGTGGCACTCAAGTAATGTCATGATGGTATCTAGGTAGGGGGATAACCCATTTTACCAAGGGAGGTTTTAGAAAAATTCTTAAGTAACTCTATAATCGTGTTTAGGTAGTTTAATGTCCTAGCTACCAAGATGATGAAATGTCATGGCCAATAACTTCATGGTACAATGAGTATGTAGATTTTTGGAAAAAGAGAAGAAACCTATGAAATGTATGCACTACGATGGGGTGTAGTCACGTAATGGACATGAACTTTAAAAATTATTTGGGTGAACATTATAAATATTTTCACACCATAAGGGAAATATTTCATCATAATGTAGATAAGCAGGGGTGTTGAGCCCACTACTTGGGGGATGGTCATGATGTTACCATCATGTTCAAATCATGAATGTGATAAATTCCTTTTTTTCAAAAGGATGGGAAGAACAATAATTTCAGGGTTATACCCTTGT
The DNA here is from genome assembly GCA_963277665.1 of Viscum album. Lineage (NCBI taxonomy): Eukaryota > Viridiplantae > Streptophyta > Magnoliopsida > Santalales > Viscaceae > Viscum > Viscum album. The sequence goes on along the minus strand of OY728151.1, from coordinate 1,261,170,648 downwards.
ATTCTTGGTTAAACAAACCATGTTGGGGAGGCCATTTTGGCTCATCATCCTTTTACTCATCCATCCTACGACTCCCCTTGACCTAGGATGTTCTGGGTGGAATTTTTTGTATAGAGATTCTAGGTGATATCCCTCATCTTCTTCATTCCATTTGGTTTAACTTTCATTTATATATGATTATGGTAATTTTATTAGGTTTATTGAGAAGATTACACATGATTATGGTGGAATCATCACAATATAATGGTGCTTTTGTTCGATATGGCTAAAGTCACCTTGATATGATGTAAGCAAACCATCACTCATCATTTTAATGAACATAAATTATCCAAATAATTTTTATAGGGTTTTTATTAAATTAAATTGGACATCAAATTGGTGTTAATTTATTCTCCCAAGCCTTTAATATTGGGAAATGGCTTTGTTTTTTGTGAATAAATATTATGGAACCCTTCACCTTTGTAATGATTACCAAAAGATGAATCGAGTCATAGTAAAGAACAAGTATTTATTTTCTTAGACTGGTGATATGTTTGATCAGTTGAAAGTGAATTACTAGTTCTCAAATATTTATCACCATTCTGGTTTTCACTGGCTAAGAATAATAGAGTTTGATATATTAGATATTTTCTTCCAGAGTAGGTATGGACATTAAAAGTATATTTCTATGCCTTTTGGTCTAACAAATTATCCCATAATTTTTATATTGTTGAAAAACATTATATTCCATGATTATTTTGATTTATTTTAGTGGTATTTAAGTATGAAATATTGGTTTAATATTAAACCGAGGAGAATCATGTGAGTATAGTTTTGGAAATTTTTAGAGATCACTCTTTTCCCCCCTATTATCTTGTTTCATGTACATGTTCTCAGGTTTCAAAAATGAATTCATGGTTTATTCCTAGACACCCATCCCACAAATCCAAAGCATTTACATCACAATTTATCCCCCTATTGTCCTGTTTCAACTCCTCTCCAATCTGTATTTTCCAAATGAGGTTCACACTTATTGGAGGTGGTATTTCATAATTACTTATAAAAAATGGTGGTGTAAAACGAAAAGTAATTTTGGTTTCATTAGTGTGTTCTTTATTTAATTTATACTTTATTTTGTATTTTATTCTTACATTCATATAGAATAATTAGGATTTATTTTGAGTATTTAATTGATATAGTTCATTTAGATGTTATTGTTGTCCACTATAATTTTCCAAAATGATTCTTTAGTTCTTATTTTGACATAGAATACGTGTTGATTTGTTGATGTTATATCATTTTCAATCTCGGAAACCATCATAGGATTCCTGAATCACTATCTTCCTTCATTAAGTGTTTTTCAAGGGTTAGTAGAAGCAGTTAGGTAGTTGGAACAAATTGAGGTGATCCTCAATTATCTTTGAAAACCTGAAACATTGTGGGTGAGAATTTTTTAGAACTGGATTTATAGTTTCAGAAGAGTCTTGTGGGAGTTAGTGGTTTCTTCTTAACTTCATGAATGTATGAATTGGAATCTCATCAAGATTGATTTTTTAATGGTTATTTACTAAGGGAATCAATGTAGAAAAATAGACTGAGCTCATGAGACTTTTTATTGGTGATAGATCAGTAGGGGAGTATGTAAATAACCTTTTAAGGTTTGGTATATATTCTCCAAAGATAGGGGTCATCAATTATGAGAAAGATCATTTCCATGGTGATGGTCTTCAACCAGATATTGGTACATCTCTACTTTCTTTGGGCATAACATCCATTTTAGAGTTTCTCACTAGGGACACGTGAATGGAAGCAAAATATTCTTGGAAAGTGATGGTTGTTCATTCCTTAGTTTTATCAGGTATACAAAAAATTAATAGTGGGAATGAAGAGAATCCAATGTGCAAGGAGTAGAGGTAGGATGGAATATATATTTTGTCTGTTAGTACTCCATCTATTATCAATTTTAATTTTTTTTTCTGAATAATTTTTTTGAAATATATATTCTAAACATAATTTTATTTGATTAAATGACAGGAATGCCAAAAAAGAAGCGGTACATTATTTTATCCAGTTCTGAAACAGATGATGCTCCATCTGGCTCCCTCCCCACGACATCTGAGGCAACAGCTGCTAACAGCCCTGCACCTTCTCCCCCTGCACCATCTCTCACACCATCTGTGGATGTCCCAGTAGAGGCCGAGTCGTCGACTCCCCCTTCAAGAGCCTCAGCAGTGGGGAAGCGACGCGCCCCTTCCAGTTCATCTCGGACATACTGGAGTGTCACTGTCATAGGTACAAATTTTAATTAAATACATTTATTGCATTTTTTTATACTAATTTTTTTCTCATTGAAGATGAAAAAAATGAAACCAAAGAGAAAAAAATAAAATTTTTAGATGTCTGGAATCTGAATGGCGAGAAGATTATTGTGCCATTTGATTCTTATAGAGTCCCTATGGATGATTCCACGGGGTTTCTTGGCCAGATTCTAAGCCAGCTGGCAGCGGAGCCCATTTCCCTTCCCATTTCATATGAAGATTGGAGACATATGCCTCCAAGCTAGAAAAATGAGGTGTTTGATTCTCAAATCAAGGTAAATTTATTACATTATGGTTTAATTGAATGTCATGTTAATAATATGTTCAAAATGAATTTCTGTATACAGATGTTCTTCCACTTTACTGTTGCTGATGTGATAGCACAAAAGTGGATATAACGACCCATACTTTACATTCATTGTTATTACTTCAGAATTGAAGCACACTTATTACAACATATAACAAAACCAATAAAGGACCGTATAGGTATAGTGTCTTTAGAAACTGGGAAACATAAACAACTTGTTCATAAAGAATCTACATTGCCTCCCATTTATTTCATCATATCTAGAGTCCCTTTTTGGCATATTCTACTTAATAACCTTCTTCCTGACCTGGGGAAATAAAACATACAAAAGGGTGAGCTCAAATGCTCAGTAAGGGTAAACAAAAGAAATATCAATCACATCATATACATAAGCACATAACTTTTGGAAATCTTAAGCTGCAAAAGAGATCATAATTTCATAATATGGGATAAATCATAGTAGTGAAATGTAATCCCAATAATCATTACATAAAACATGAAACTTTGTGGCATACACACATAATCATAGAGAATCATTTCTTATTAGTCAAGACTCATTGCCAAGACTATCTTAGTGGACAAAGTCCCTTTCTGAACCGAGTGCACTCCTCATTTCAGTCTTGTTTCACTGAACTGGTATAACCTACCGTTCCAGCCTTGTCTATCTCATGAGATATAAAATCTTTACCCAATGCATTGGAGGGAGATATAGGTCCCACCAATCTCATAATGATACCATTCTTATGTGTTCCACAAAATCATAAACCATACATCATAGCATAACCCATTTAATAAAAATGGGATTCTTAAACAACATGACATCATAAAAAAATTCATATAAGATACAGGAATTCATAAAAATATTTCCATCACAACATAATCAAATCCATGTAATAATAGGGATAGAAACAGAACCCAATATTATCTTAGATGGAAAATAATTTTGATAAAACACTTGAACTCCATTCTTGAGGAAAATATCCTTTCTACTTCAAAAACACTTTTCATTTCTTAACATGTCATTAAATTATAACTAAAAGAAGTTGATTAAAAATAAACATGAAAACTTGTAAAGGATGCTTCTTGGAAATAATGTTTTAAAAATCCATTCATGCCGTATAAGTTAAAAAAAACATTCTTCTCGTAGTTTTTTCAGAAAAGTCAAAAATTAACTCGTACGAAAAATGACAAAAGATTCCTTTCATATCTTTTACTAAAAACTCACCGAAGAGTAAAATTGGATTTAAAAAATTGTAGGTGGATTGAAATAATATTACATATTGAGGAAACATGTATGTGGATGATAAAATATGCCCCATTAAATTTCAAAGTATAATCAATCTCGGATAAAAATGAGATTGTGATATTTTCCCTTACCTTAGGTCTGATATGATTTGTACGTGTCCGAACCTCCGGTATAATGATTTAAATAATGTTATTGACTTATTCCAGAATCATAATTATTTTTATGATATCATATATGGTCATATTCTTAGCTTCTTAGTAGTAATATTTCATTCCTACTTGTTATTTGGGTGTTTATAACTTTTTGTTCTTATGCGTGTTTTGTCGAATAAATTCTTATTCTTCTCTTTAGGTTATAGATACCTCATTTCCAGAATGGTATTAGTGTGATATATATCATATTAATTCATTCAATTCATTTATATAATCATTACGAAATGAAGATCATGTAGAATGAGTAGCATCACATCGTGGAGACAGTATTCCGTACGTACACACGAGTGATGATATCGTTCCTATGATCGTGGAATTGAATTGGAGAGTATGTATACTATTTAAGAATCAGTATCACTTTATAATAGTCATATATAGTCATTATTTACACCATTATACCTATCCAAGTGAGGTGGTGGTGGAAAATAGATTACACCACGGCGTGGAGACGGTATTCCGTACGTACGCACGCGCGGTGATTTCTTTTTCCGTAGGATGGATAGATGGTGAAATAGGGTTGTTTCATACTTATAATAACATATCATTATATGAGTGATACTGATGTTATTACTTCATAACTAAAAAATTAAAGAAGAAGAAGTGGAAGAAGAAATAAAGATGAAAGAATCGGTAACGGACATTACCTCTTCTTTGAAGTGCTTCTTTGAGGCCTTCTTTTAGGGAATTAAAATTGGTCTTTGAAGAATACCAGGACCTCTAGGATATATCTAGGGAAGTGGATAAGAGAAAGTGGAAAGGTTTTTCCGAGCTTGATGGCTCAAAGTGGTGTGAGGAAGAGAGGGAGGAGGTGCCCTTTTATAAGGGAGGAGAGGGGCACCTTTGGAATAACTAAAAATATTATTTTATTATAAAGTCAAGTTCAGTTTTTAAATAGCTCAAAATTGATTTATTTCTTGTCTAAGGTGGGTAGGGGTTAAAATAATCTCATCAAATAGAATTTAGACAAGTTTAGGTTCCTATTTTAACCTTATCATTTAGATTTAACATTAATTTAAATAATTTTACTTTTACCGTGTCTTCTTGTGTTCTTATACTATAAGGTTAATAAACATACTATATCAAGCAAAACGAACCCCAAGTTCTTTATTATTAATATATATAACCATATCTAAGTCATTTGGCCGAACCTTATATTTTTAGGAATAAAATAACAATTAATAATGTAATATTTTTTAAAAAAACTATTTTATGTCAATTTTGACACTATTTAGTAATTGATTATTGTGAAAATCAGAAAAGAATTATAAGTTAGAAAAATGTTAATTAAATAAATACTAACATGTCATATTAACCTATAAAATTAGTGGAATTCATAAAAAGTATCAAATTATATTTATTTGGGTATTTATAACATCAATTATGTCAATATTTCATTAACAAGATAATTACTGCATCATCGTTGTATCATAAATAACATAAATTATTTAATGTCAAAAAATTACAAATAAAATACCATTATGTATGAAATCATTTTATCTTTCTAATGAATATTTATAGTCGAATTTATCGTATGTATAACCCCATATTAAAAATGATTTACTTATTAAACTTTGATTCTAACTATTTTAACCCTTCTTTAAATAAATTAATAATAAATGTCCTAATCTAATCCAAGTGGGCCTAACTGGTCATATTTTATTCCTAAGGTTGTTTTTGTTCGAATTACACTTGTCCAATCGATTTAAGACATGTGTTAGGGTAATAATAATATCATTTTTACCCTTAATTACCCTATTTACTTTTAACAGTGGTAAAAAAAGTAAAAAGTTACTATTCACCAAAAAAATTATTTTCAACTCATTGAACCGCATTTTAGTCCTTCATATTAACCGTGTCTCTCGGATTTTTGAAATTACACTCACAGAAGCGGTAAAATTAAGTTTTATGAAAAAATCAATTTTTTTAACTACCACTTAGTGGTTTCACTATTCATCAAAAATTGAAAGTTTTCAGAAAAATACCAAAATTTCACCCTAGGCTAATTTCGATATTACGAATCCAAAAATTAAGTCCATTTTGAAAAATAAAATAAAATTTCAAAAAGTGGTTAATACTATTCATAACAGCTAGTTTTAATAATATTTTAATAGTATATCATTGTTTAGTGAAACTCGGTATTGCGTACGACGCAAGCTATCGAGGAAGGTCACGATTTCGTGTAAAGAAAGCCAAGCAAGTGTTGTGTGTAGAAAAATATTCCTTTGATGATTAAAAGTATCGTGTGTTACATTCTACCCCCCCCCCCCCCCTAAAATGAATTTCTCCCTCAAAATTCGTCACTTTGTAACAAACATATGAGGATACCTCTCCCTCATCAAATCCTCAATCTCCCATGTAGCTTCTTATAATTGGTGGTTCCTCCATAAAACTTTCACCAATCGAGTGGTCTTGTTTCGTAGTACTTTTTCGCTACGATTCAGAATATCTATCGGTTGTTCTTCATAAGAAAGATCTTGCTCCAACGGTACAACTTCTGAGCTGAGTACATGTGAAGGATCAGGTATGTACTTTCTCAGGAGAGATACATGGAACACATCGTGAACTTGAGAGAGATTCGATGGAAGCGCCAATCGGTAAGCTACCTTCCCAACACTATCTAGTATTTCGAAAGGACCGATATATCTAGGGGTCAACTACCCCTTCTTTCCAAATCTCATAACCCTCTTCCAGGGAGATATTCGTAAGAACACTTTATCACCCACTTCAAACTCTAGGTCTTTTCTTCGGTTGTCGGCATAACTTTTCTGTCGACTCTGAGCTTCTCTTATGTGTTGTAGAATAGATCTGACCTTTTCTGCCATTTCATCAATGAGATCAGATCCTAATAGCTTTCTTTCCCCAACTTCATCCCAGCAAGTTGGAGTCCTGATTTTCTTTCCATAGAGAGCTTCATAAGGAGCCATCTGAATACTGGAGTGAAAGCTATTATTATAAGAAAATTACACCAATGGTAGGTGTTGATCCCAACCACCTTTGAAATCAATAGAGCAATCTCTCAACATATCTTCTAGTGTTTGAATTGTTCTCTCTGACTTACCGTCTGTCTGAGGATGATAAGCAGTGCTGAAACATAACTCTGTATCTAGAGTATGCTGAAGACTTCGCCAGAACATTGAGGTAAACCTCGGATCCCGATCAGATATAATAGAAATTGGTACTCCATGAAATCTTACCACTTCCTTTACATATATCCTGGCAAGCCTATCCAGAGAGAAATCCTCCCTAATAGCAATGAAGTGTGCAGATTTTGTAAGACGATCAACTATGACCCAGATAGCATTATTGTCTTTGGATGTTTTAGGAAGTCCTGTGACAAAGTCCATAGTGATGTTTTCCCATTTCCATTCGGGTATGGGTAATGGTCATAACATCCCCTTAGACTTCTGTCTCTCAGCTTTAACTTGTTGGCAAACCAAGCATCGAGAGACATATTCAGCAACATCTCTTTTCATGCCATCCCACCAGAAGTACTCTTTCAGGTTCCTATACATCTTCATGCTTCCAGGATGAATATAGAATGAAGAACTATGATACTTATCCAGTAGCTCTTTCTTTAATTCGGGGATGGGAGGAACACAAACCTGATTCCTGAACTTTATTATCCCATCACAATCAAGGTTGAATTCAGGAACATTTATCATCTTCTTTTGTAACTCGACATCTTCTTTCTGTGCCTCTTTAATTTTCACATGTATAGATGGTTGAACATTCATTTGAGAAAGATATTATTTCCACCTTCCATTATAATTCCAAGATCCATCCTTTGTAAATCCATAAATATTGGATCTTTTGTGATCCTCATCATGGATAAAATGGCATGGTCTTGTCGACTTAATGCATCTGCCACCTTGTTTGCTTTCCCAGGGTGGTAATGGATTGAGCAGTCGTAATACTTAATCATCTCCAACCATCTTCTTTGGTACATATTTAGCTCCTTTTGTGTGAAAATATACTTTAAACATTTATGATCAGTATAAATGTCACACCTTTCTCCATAAAGATAAAGCCTCCAAATCTTTAATGCAAAGATTACCGCAGCTAACTCCAAATCATGAGTTGGGTAATTTTGCTCATGTATTTTCAACTGTCGTGAGACATAAGCTATCACCATATCATTTTGCATAAGAACACACCCCAATCCCTTCTTGGATGCATCACTGTAGATCACAAACCTTTCTCCACTACAAGGCAGTGTGAGCACAGGTGCACTGGATAACCTTCTTTTCAACTCCTTGAAATTCTCTTCACATTCCTCCGTCCAAACAAACTTAACTCTTTTCCGAGTCAACTTGGTGAGTGGATTAGATAATCATGAAAAATCTTTCACAAAATGTCGATAATATCCAGCCAAAACCAAGAAAACTTCGAATCTCAGTCACTGTTGTTGGTCTCGACCATCTTTCAATAACCTCTATTTTTTCTGGATCCATAGATATCCCCTCTTTTGAGATTATGTGACCCAAAAATGAAACTTTTTGAAGACAAAATTCACACTTGGTAAATTTGGCATAAAGCTTCTCCTTTCTCAGGGTCTTCAATATAATTCTCAAGTGATCTTCATGTTCTTCCTTTCTCTTTGAATAGACAAGAATATCTTCTATAAAGACTACCACAAACTGATCAAGATAGTCTCTAAAGACTCTTTTCATTAGATCCATGAAGATAGAAGGGGCATTAGTAAGACCAAATGGCATCACTATAAATTTATAGTGCCCATACCTTGTACGGAAAGCCGTCTTTGGTATATCCTCCCTTTTGACCCTTAATTGATGATACCCCGAACAAAGATATATCTTGGAAAAGTATTGATCTCTGCGTAGATGGTCAAATATGTCATCAATGTGTGGGAGAGGATATTTGTTCTTGATAGTGATCTTGTTAAGTTCTCGATAATCAATGCAGAGTCTCATTGATCCATCTTTCTTCTTAAGAAACAGAACAGGTGCACCCCAAGGTGATGCACTAGGGCGTATGAACCCCTTATCAAGATTCTCTTGGAGTTTCTTCTTCAATTCTTGTAACTGAATTGGGTCCATTCTATAAGGTGTCTTTGAAATAGGCAAAGCACCCGGTATGAGTTCTATTGAAAACTCAACATCACGATTCGGTGGAAGACACGGTAATTCCTCCGGAAAGACATCATCAAACTCCCGCACAATGGGTATATTCTTAATTGTGAGTTTCTCACCAACCATTTGAGATAAATAACATTCATTTAGTGGAATCAAGACCCATAAGATGGAAGGAATTTCCACTGGAAGGTTATATTCATCTTTCCATCGATAGACGATCATAGATTGATCTGGAATATAAAATGTGACTTCCCTTCTTTGGAAATTGATATGAGCTCCATGTAGAGAAAGACAATCCATGCCAAGAATCACATCAAATTCTACTATATGAAGGATAATAATATTTACAGGAAGCACTTCCCCACAAACTTCAATCAAAGAAGAATTATAAACTTTTGATGCGACTGTTGTGCCTTTAGGTGTTGTCACAGCTAACTCAACATCTAACTGTTGAGGTAATACGATGATATCCTTAGAAAATTCTTCAGAAATAAAGGAGTGGGTGGATCCAGAATCAAATAAAACATTTTCTACTTTAGATTGGATGTAAGTGTACCTTTCACCACATCATTATCATACTCCACATCATTGATAGAAATTGCAAGTGACTTTCCTTTGTCTTTAGCCTTAAGAGTTTGTTGATGTCGACCATCATCATCAACCCTTGGATTTGGGCATTGATCGACATAATTCACCATCTCCTTGCACTTGAAACATTGAAGTGTAGTAGGTTCATTCTGTGTATCCCTTCCTTTGTTTTCATCATTAGACATCTTCTTACCATCATCGCAGAATTCAAATGCCCGATGACCTTCCTTTCCACATTTGAAAAATTTACTTGTCCATTTAAGACAACTACCTCCATGTTTCTTTCCACAGTTTGAGCATAAGGGAAAGCTCATCTTCTTTTCAGTGTGCTCTTTATATTTTCCATTGAATTCCATTTTCCTATTCTTATCAAACCCGTAGGACTGATGGGTTACTCCAATCTCCATCTCAACTTTGAGAGCACATCGAACGATTTCCTCATAGCTATTGAAGTCCCTTATGGCTAAGGTACTTTGAATACTTGGTTTTAAGCCACTAAATAATCGATCGATCTTAATCTCAGGTTGGATAATAATAACAGAAGCGTACCTTGCAAGTCTTGTAAAATTTTCTTCATAGGTACCAACAGATTCATCATCCTTTTGCTTCAGTTCAAGAAACTCTTTCTCCATCTCTGTTCGGATAATACGAGGGAAGTACTTATTGAAAAATAAGTTCTTGAACTCGTCCCATTCCATGGACTCAATTTCATCCCTTTTCCTCGTATTCTTAATAAGATTCCACCATTGATCAACATCACCTTCCAAACGATACACTGCTAAGATGACTTTATCATGCTCAGAACATTGAAGAACTGAAAATATCTTTTCAATAGTACTAATCCATTGTTCAGCAACTAATGGATCAGTAGACCCACTGAATGAAGGTGGACGCTGTCTCATGAAGGATTCAACAGAATGTTTCCCCTTCCTTTGCTCGTTTGGAAGTCCTGCATGATTCAAAGCTTGAGAAAGTTGTGTGAGCATGGCTACAAGATTTTGCATTCCATCTCCCATAACGTTTGGTTGCTCAGGGGGATAGTCATTTCATTTCCCATCGCATTCCGCATTAACACGGTTCCTTCGGGTTCCTGCCATTGACTAAAACCAAGAAGAATAGTGTGAGAAACACTAATTATAATAGGAAAACCACATAATCAAGAATAAAATTTCACACTTAAGATCTTATCCTAGGTTATTCATGGACATTTCTGAAACACTAAGATTGTGTTCTATGCTTATACTTATCCTTAGGGTTCTTACTAAGGCTTTCACATCCTAGTTTCCAAAGGTTGACTATACCTTTCCTCTGATACCAACTATAATGACCCATACTTTACATACATTATTATTACTTCAGAATTTAAGCACACTTATTACAACATATAACAAAACCAAGAAAGGACCGTATAGGTATAGTGTCTTTAGAAACTGGGAAACATAAACAACTGGTTCATAAAGTAGCTACTTTGCCTCCCATTTATTTCATCATATCTAGAGTCCCTTTTTGGAATATTCTACTTAATAACCTTCTTCTTGACCTGGGGAAATAAAACATACAAAAGGGTGAGCTCAAATGCTCAGTAAGGGTAAAAAAAAGAAATATCAATCACATCATATACATAAGCACATAACTTTTGGAAATCTTAACCTGCAAAAGAGATCATAATTTCATAACATGGGATAAATCATAGTAGTGAAATGTAATCCCAATAATCATAACTTAAAACATGAAACTTTGTGGAATACACACATAATCATAGAGAATAATTTCTTATTAGTCAAGACTCATTTCCAAGACAATATTAGTGGACAAAGTCCATTTCTGAACCGAGTTCACTCCTCGTTTTAGTCCTGTTTCACTGAACCGGTATAACCTACCGTTCCAGCCATGTCTATCTCATGAGATATAAAATCTTTACCCAATGCATTTGAGGGAGATATAGGTCCCACCCATCTCATAATGATACCATTATTATGTGTTCCACAAAATCATAAACCATACATCATAGCATAACCCATGTAATAAAAATGGGATTCTTAAACAACATGAAATCATAAAACAATTCATATAAGATAAAGGAATTCATAAAAATATCTCCATCACAACATAAACAAATCCATGTAATAATAGGTATAGAAACAGAACCCAATATTATCTTAGATGGAAAATAATTTTGATAAAACACTTGAACTCCATTCTTGAGGAAAATATCCTTTCTACTTCAAAAACACTTTTCATTTCTTAACATGTCATAAAATTATAACTAAAAGAAGTTGATTAAAAATAAACTTGAAAACTTGTAAATAAAGCTTCATGGAAATATTTTTTTAAAAATCCATTCATGCCGTATAAGTTAAAAAAACATTCTTCTCGTACTTTTGTAGGAAAAGTCAAAAAGTACCTCGTACGAAAAACGACAAACGATTCCTTTCATATCTTTTACTAAAAACTCAATGAAGGGTAAAATTGGATTTAAAAAATTGTAGGTGGATGGAAATAATATTACATATTGAGTAAACATGGATTTGGATGATAAAATACACCCCAGTAAATTTCAAAGTATAAACAATCTCAGATAAAAATGAGATTGTGATATTTTCCCTTACCTTAGGTCCGATATGCTTTGTACGTGTCCAAAACTCCTGTATAATGAATTAAATAATGTTATTGACTTATTCCAGAATCATACTTATTTTTATGATATCATATATGGTCATATTCTTAGCTTCTTAGTAGTAATATTTCATTGCTACTTGTTCTTCGGGTGTTTATAACTTTTTGTTCTTATGCGTGTTTTGTCGAATAAATTCTTATTATTCTATTTAGGTTATAGATACATCATTTACAGAATGTTATTAGTGTAATATATATCATATTAATTCATTAAATTTATTTATATAAACATTATGAAATGAATATCATGTAGAACGAGTCGCATCACATCGTGGAGACGGTATTCCGTACGTACACACGAGTGATGATATCGTTCCTATGATCGTGGAATTTTATTGGAGTGTATTTATACTATTTCAGAATCAGTATCACTTTATAATAGTCATATATAGTCATTATTTACACCATTATACCCATCCGAGTGAGGTGGTGGTGGAAAATAGATTACACCACGGCGTGGAGACGGTATTCCGTACGTACGCACACGCGGTGATTTCTTTTTCCGTAGGATGGTTAGATGGTTAAATAGGGTTGTTTCATACTTATAATAACATATCCATATATGAGTGATACTTATGTTATTACTTCATAATGAAACAACTAAAGAAAAAGAAGTGGAAGAAGAAATAAAGATGAAAGAATCGGTAACGGACATTACCTCTTCTTTGAAGTGCTTCTTTTATACCTTCTTTTAGGGAACTAAAATTGGTCTTTGAAGAAGACCAGGACCTCTAGGATATCTCTAGGGAAGTGGAGAGGAGAAAGTGGCAGGGTTTGGCCGAGATTCATGGCTCAAAGTGGTGTGAGGAAGAGAGGGAGGAGGTGCCCTTTTATAAGGGAGGAGAGGGGCACCTTTGGAATAACTAAAAATATTATTTTATTATAAAGTCAAGTTCGGTTTTAAATAGCTCCAAGTTGATTTATTTCGAGGCTAAGGTGGTAATGGGTCTAAATAATCTCATCCAATATAATTTAGACAAGTTTAGGTTCCTATTTTAACCTTATCATGTAGATTTAACATTAATTTAAATAATTTTACTTTTACCGTGTCTTCTTGTGTTCTTAGACTATAAGGTTAATAAACTTACTATATCAAGCCAAAAGAACCCCAAGTTGTTTATTATTAATATATATAACCTTATATAAGTCATTTGGTCGAACCTTAGATTTTTAGGAATAAAATAACAATTAATAATATAATATTTGTTTTAAAAACTATTTTATGTCAATTTTGACACTATTTAGTAATTGATTTTTGTGAAAATCATAACAGAATGATAAGTTCGAAAAAAGTTAATTAAATCAATACTAACATGTCATAGTAACCTATAAAATTAGTGTAATTCCTAAAAAGTCTCAAATTATATTTATTTGGGTATTTATAACATCAATTATGTAAATATTTCATTAATAAGATAATTATTGCATCATCGTTGTGTCATAAATAAATTAAATTATTTAATGTCTAAAAATTAAAAATAAAATACCATTATGTAGGAAATCTTTTTAGCTTTATAATTAATATTTATAGTCGAATTCATCTCATGTATAACCCCATATTAAAAATTATTTACTTATTAAACTTTGATTTTAACTATTTTAACCCTTCTTTAAATAAATTAATAATAAATGTCCTAATCTAATCCAAGTGGGCCTAAATGGTCATATTTTATTCCTAAGGTTGTTTTTGTTCGAATTAAACTTGTCCAATAGAATTAGGACATTTTTTAGGGTAATAATAATATCATTTTTACCCTTAATTACCGAATTTACTTTTAACCGTGGTAAAAAAAGTAAAAAGTTACTATTCACCAAAAATATTATTTTCATCTCATTGAACCACATTTTAGTCCTTGATATTAACCGTGTCTCTCATATTTTTGAAATTCCACTCACAGAAGTGTTAAAATTAAGTTTTATGAAAAATTTAGTTTTTTAACTACCACTTAGTGGTTTCACTATTCATCAAAAATTGAAAGTTTTCAGAAAAATATCCAAATTTCACCCTAGGATAATTTCGAAATTACGAATCCAAAAATGAAGTACATTTTGAAAAATAAAATAAAATTTCAAAAAGTGGTTAATACTATTCATAACGGCTAGTTTTAATAATATTTTAATAGTATATCGTTGTTTAGTGAAACATGGTATTGCGTATGACGCAAGCTATCGAGGAAGGTCACGATTTTGTGTAAAGCAAGCCAAGCAAGTATTGTGTGTAGAAAAAGATTCCTTTGATGATTAAAAGTCGCGGGTGTTATAGTGGACGTTGAAAAATCTAGGTAAGAAGTGGAAAGATGTTAAATGGAGATTGTGGTGTGATGTCAATGATGCTTTGTTGACCGTGCTGCAAATGTACGAGAAGCTACCCAGTGGGGTACCGAAAGAGCAGTGGAAAGTGCTTGTTGACATGCATCGTGATCAGAAGCGGATGGTATTGAAATATATATTATTATATTATCCTCATTTTACATTTATACATGTATATGAAAAGGACATGACATTCAATACATCAGTATTAAATTTCATTTTATTTATTTCAGGATCTCTCAAGACAGAATGCATGAAACCGAGCATAGCAAGTCATCCCGCACACTGCAGGCTCAAAAAGTTTTTCTAGAAGTCGAACGAGATTGGTAATCTTTTAATTAGATTAAATATTTTTAAGACAGCATTATCTATTTAATATATTGAATTGTTGATTTATCTTTGATTAATTCAGTCATAGAGTTTAGGACATGAAGCATCCAAAACTGAACTATGGTAGGATGTTCACAAGAAATCAAATGTATGTTATGTTAATGATCCCGCTAAAGAAGTTGGGGTATGAAGTCAATTTTTTATCATAATAACTTATTATCATTTTTTACTGTGTTAATATATATTGATATTTTATTTGTAGGTCAAAATTAATGAAATATGGGATGCCAGTCCTGTTCATTCATACTCTATATCCCAGGAAGACCCGGTTGCTAAAGTCCTTGGGAAGGAGCATCCTGGGAGAGTGAACGGGGTGGGTTTGGGACCCATGCCATCTGAGGTTTTTAGCAGGCCACCGGGGATAGCTGCTACATCTACTCCTGACTTTAGTCATCCCATACCTGGAGATTCTAAGAAAGATATTTTTTCTTTACGAAACATAGTTCACCAGCAGGGGGATCAGATATCTGCATTGCAGAAAGAGTTGACTGAAATACATCAGAAGATGAGCAGATATGCCCTAGGTGGGAGTCCATCGAGTTTTGGTATGTAGGTAAATCACAGAAAATCAAAATCATTTAGTTTTCTAATGTTAAATGATTTTAGGTTTTAATATAAATATGTAACCGTATTTAATTTTCAATATAATGTTCTTACAGGTGACAGCACAAAGTGGAAATGAAGGTGGAGAGGGTGACGATGCATCATCGGACCCTGAGTAGTTGTATTGTTGATGTGTTGAATAAAAATGGAAACTGTTGGTTTGTATATGTAACATTTGTGGCACATAGTTTCCACCACACATTTTCATGTCCTAAAATTTCCTTGATTTCTCATGTTTCTTTTTATGCATTTTATGGATTTTTTATGTTTCTTTTTATGTCTTCATTTCTCGAGTGTGGTATACATCATTCCATTTAGGCCTGTGTTTGAATTTGTAGTTGAGATTTTGGATGACTGGGAGTTAAACCCATTGTTGATGTGTTGAACAAATTGGTTCATTTCATAGTGATCAAGGAGATAGTGTTGTGGACACTTTGGTGAGGCTCATTGTTGAGGTGTTGAACAAATTGGGTCATTTCTTGTTATATATGAAATTATAAATAGTAATGAAAGAGTTCATGTGGTATAGAGTTAGATTTTAAATTCAAGTGTTGTAAAAGCCTTATATAAAGTATTCAATGCTATCAATCAAAATATGGTGATAAAAAGTGACATTAGAACATATAAAGTGGTATCCAATTGATGATATAGAAGAAGATAGCTTGATGGATACCACTGGAGTTATTAACTGAAGTTCTTGTTTCTTATATTATGTTCTAGATAATTAGGTTTAAAGGATTTATTTATAACTAATTTCCAAGTTGTAAATTCACTCACTAAAAATCTATAATAAAATGAAGCTATATGTGAAAGAGGTTTTGAGATTAAAAGAAAATTTAGATTTATTTAAGACAAGTGATATCAACCATGGAGATATAACGAGGAGTAAAGGATGAGGTTAAACAAATGTTAAACAAATATAAAAGTTTAGTGATAAAATGATAACTTAGTAGCTGAATAAAACCCTCAAGTGGTGAACAGAGTTGAGAGGTTTGGAGGATAATTTACATGCAGTTGTAAGAGATCAAAGGTTATAAAATATAATCAATAAGAGGATGAAGTTTTATGTAGATTTCCATCATAGAGTGGTACTTTCTTGATATGACATGGTCTTCAAAAGATGAATTTAGAGTTCTTCCAGTTGGTTATTTATGGAGTGTCTGCCTCTATCATGACACAAGGACCTAGAGTTCAATTTATAATGGTTCTTCCATGGGTGACGTTATGCTGTATTTCTTTTTTCATATTGCGACCTTCCTCAATGATATTGATTTAAATATTTTTAACCATGTATCAGAGGGGTTGTATAGTGGATTGGATTTTATTTTTATGTGAAATAAATATGTTTTCAGTCGATTAAGGCTCCCCTCATGTGTTTTAGGTCACCATATTATTTTTCTCATTCATTACACAATAGGCATCATATATTTGGTTGAGGTAGAATATTTCTAAACTTATCTTTTCTCTTTAGGAATAAATTGTTTGACTAGCCTACTAAGAACTTTTCCAAGGGTCCTATATTATTATTTTTATATGTGTTTGGTTATGAATACTTTATTACTCATGGTTATGAGGAATGGGAACATGGGGGAACACACTTTAAAGAATAACAAACTAAATAATGATAGTAAACTAGTTAAGAGTAAATTAGAAGGGAAAAGAGAGTCGCTTGTACTTTATGGATTTTCATGATATTACTATGCATTGAATCTTATTGATTGATAATTGATGACATGGATTACTTCTTGTTTTTATCATTTAAGAAACTCTTGACCATTATAATAAGATAATTTTTTAAAGATGGTAGTAAAAAGATTTTTTTTGGAAACTAGAATTTAATAATTCATATTACATACCAATGAATTTCAAATTTATGTATCAGTGTATAGGTATGAGACTATACATGTTTGAGTATATAGAGTTTGTAGTGGATCCATGTACTTTTACATTGATTTTATTGTGTACTGTTCTATTTTTATGGTCAGCCTAGTGGGTCACCAGTGTTGTATCGTGTTGTGTAGTTGTTCAGGATTTTACATCAATGTATTATTGAAGCTTTTTATTTTTTAGTTGTGTACATCTTCTGCATTAATTTACTTTCCCTTTTTCATGATAATTATATATTTTCTATTGTTTATTAATTTTATATGAGGTCATAGTTCTCCAAATATCACCACTTGGGTCCTCCCTACTAGTTGGTGGCATCTGGCGTACATGGAGGTGTGCTTGATGCCTCGTAATCCATCGGCTCGGAGCATCAGTTTAGTGGAATCCAGTTTGGGATGTTACAATGTTGTAACAATGGAGTCTTATCTTCCTAGTATTTACTATTTATGATATTTTATATATGAGTATGAGGAATGTGATGGAACCTTTGATGGATATCTGACTGTTGTGTTAATAATACTTTCTCTAATAGGAAGTCTTATTTTCCAGGGTTTCAGATTTTTGTTATTTTTAAATATTAAAGTTGTATATTATTTCTCATTGAGAGAAAAACATGTTTTTTGGATGTTGTGATTTATTCTGGATATTCAGCTCTTGTTCATTGGTGGGAGGCCAGGGATGGCTTTTGACTCTTGGGCGGGGAATAAAGAGGACTCTCATGCATCATATTTGGCATGTAGGATTCATATCATATATATTTTTCTAGTGTGTGATTTTACTGACAAATTAGTCCTTTGAGCCTTCATAAACAGATAATTAACTTTCATGGAAGGTTATGTGGGTCTATGTTGAAACATTTTTTTGTGAGGCTGATGACTTTGTCCTCCTACACAGGAGGTGTAGTGACCTGGTTGGTCAATATGATATGTGATTCCTTCTTATTGATCCCCATATTGGGTGTTGTTTATCAGGTTGTTCTCATTTGGTTTATATTTCTGGTTTTATTTGTTTTTCAGGGCAGTGGTGTAGTAGAAGCAAATAATAATAATTTTTTATTTTGGGTAGCTTTTTGCGGCGGTTTTAACCGCCGTGAAACGTATATTGGCGGCGGTTTAAACTGCCGCTAAACAGTGAAAACTGCTACTAAATAGGATCATCATGGCTTCATCATTCTGCGGTGGTTCCCGTGACTTTAGAGGTGGTTTTACGGCCACTGGAATTTGATTTTATTAGTGGCGGTTATAACCACTGTGATTAAAGTGATATCCAAGGCTCATAAAACTGCCGCTAAATTCAGGAAAACCACCGCAAAATGAGGCAGCTACGACACTTTTTTGAAACTGCCGCTAAATGAAAATAACCGCCACTAATAGATTGGTGACGCCCTATTAGGCGGTGGTTTCTATAAACCGCTGTCGAACAATGTAGCGGCGGTTTAAACCGTCGCTAAACGGAGATTCTGTTGTAGTGTGAGTTCACCTTTGTTTTGAGCTTCTATGACACATTGGCTTGTGGGGGCCACTTCGGCTCTCAACATACTACTCGAAAGGTCCTTGACTCGGGATTATATCGACCAACACTATATAGAGATGCCCATAAGTTTTTAAATCATGTACTTGATGTCAATTCACAGGGAATATCTCCAAGAAGAATGAAATTCCCCAACAACCCATGTTATTCTGTGAAATCTTTGATGCATGGGGCATTGAATTCATGGGGCCTTTTCCAAATTCATTTGGTTTTGTGTACATCTTACAAGCTATTGACTATGTTTCTAAATGGGTGGAATTAAAGGATACTAGGGCCGATGACTCTTGAGTTGTTGTTGATTTTGTGAGGTCCCAGATTTTCAGTAGGTTTGGTCTATCAAGATTCATCATTAGTGATCAGGGTTCACATTTTTGCAATCGTAACATAAAAAAATTTCTTCGTAAGTATGGGGTTGTTCATAAAGGCTCCACTGAATATCATCCCCAAACTAACAAACAAGCGGAAATTTCAAATCGGGATGTTAAGAGAATCTTGGAGAAAATGGTACAACCCAATAAGAAAGATTGGAGTTTGCGCTTGGAGGATGCACTATGGGTGTACCATAAATATTTTAAAACCCTGATTGGAATTTCACCATATAGGACTGTGTTTGTAAAGGCTTATCACCTCCCAGTGGAGGTATAACACCATGCATATTGGGTTGTTAAGCAATGTAATATGAATCTCCCAGAAGTAGGTGAGCATCGAAAGTTGCCGATTCAGGAGTTTGAAGAAATTCGGCGTGATGCATATGAGAACTCTTGAATCTATAAAGAGAAGACAAAGGTAATCCATGATGGTATGATTCATCTGAGGAAGTTTCATATTGGTGAGAAGGTACTTGTGTCGGCTAAAGCTCCACCCAAGTAAGCTTCGCTCTCGATGGCTCGGTCCTTATACTGTTACTAATGTTTACCCTTTTATTGTTATACAGGTTTTACATGAGAAGAGTAGACATAGGTTTACTGTCAATGGCTAGAGGCTCAAACACTACTATGAGGATTTTCCCCAGCATCCTATGGAGGAAATCCAACTGATGGATGCCACTTATGACACCACTTAGTAGACTGTCTGTTCTCCCTATCTTTATTTACATGTCTATTTATTTAAATATATGCGTTGAGGATAATGTAATTTTTAGGTGTGGGGGAGGGTGACATGTCATAGTTAGGATAAAAAAAACAGAAAAACATTTCATTTTCATTTCTTTTTCTTTATTTTGTGTCTATATATTAACATTGTTCTTAAAATAATATATAAATATTTTTTCATTTTTGAGTCAATTGTGTGAAAAAATTACATTATTTTTGGAAAAATGTTTTTCACATGAATTTTGATATGAAATATTTTTCTAGAATTTGTATTTTCAAATCATTTTTATGAGTTTAATGGATTTTTGAAACCCATACCTCATTAGCACTGACTAATATTTCAATCCCTTACTCGAGAGATATTCTAAGACCTTTATTGCATATTCATCCTTTTAATCACTTTCTTGAGAGTCTTGGGACATGTAGAGAAACTAGAACTTGCCTTAATTCTGTTTAAATCCATAAGATTCATGTTTTCTACATTCATGATAGAGGCCATCGTGAATTGAAAAGACCTTTGTATAATTAACCTCTATTTTGGCCACCTTGATATTTTACCCTTCTTAAGCCTTAGAGACCATGAAATCCATGTTAGGTAGCCACATTACATGCTAATTTATCCCTACCTACCCATATCTTGTGTACATTCATGTTTTAATTTCAGCATGTGTGGGGGAGAGGGTGATTCCATGAGAATGTTTGGGAATGAACATTGTTATGCGATGATAGAAAGGGCGCCTACATTTTACTTGGGCAGTGGGTTCACATTCCATGTTATATCATTTTATTACACATGTTTCCCTCTTTATCTCCAATAATATTTGAAAAAAAAACAAAAAAAATAGTTATGTACATTGAAAAAAAATAGAACAAAAGAAAAGATGGAGAAAAGAGGAAGATTATTCATTATTATTCACTGATCGACTGTGACCCACAAAAACAGAAAATGGGGATAGTGAGTTGGAATCTATTCATTTTGTGAGGGGATGAGTGTGTACATTAATTGTGAAAACATTCTGAATTTTAAAATGTTTTCTACTTAAGAGATTAAACACTCCTCTTCTGCCTCAGAGTTTTTTTATACATTAAATCCTACCAACCCATGAACTTCAGAACATCCTGTTGGAAGTCCTCTTGAGTAGCACAATAGTTTCTATCGGTAGAGAACTTATAATCTTGGAAAGCATATGGTAAGATCTCATGAACTCTGTGAAAGAGAATAACTCCATTTTCATATTTTCTTTGAGTGAAGATGGAAATTTTCTATGTGAGGTAGGTTGCAACATGTTTCATGGGTGAACAAATGCAGTTGACCAAACTCGAATGTGAGAAAAGAAAAATGATGGGAAAATAGATTTCATAAAGGATACATGATGAATTCCATTTCATAAAAATCTTGCATATTTTCCCACCATTTATTTTGGAATGATCTTTTATTAGGATATATGACTTTTTCCACAAGTGAAAATGTTTAGGTGTGGGGGTGTGATCGTACCACGATTCACTGCTTTATTTAACCCTTACACCACTATTTTAAACTGGTTTAGAAATGAATATTTAAAATATAATAATAAATTTCACTTACTGTTTTATTTAATGAATTAATGTTTATTACAATTTAATAGAGAAATATTACTTTTTTAAGTGATTACATTGTAGGAGGAGGTGATTCGGAGGGCCCACGATGGAAATCAAGCAAAACGGGCCAAACTGCGCAAGGACCCAAGAATTTATGGGGACAGAAATATATACTGTGGATACTATATGCATTACTTTGTGCTAAAATTGGTATATGAATGTAAATTTGTGTGGGATACATTTCATTAGAAGACCATACATGCCAATTATCCCATTTAAAGGTCCGTAATAGGCCCACAATGTGAAAACATTCTGGGCAGGCCAGATTAGACGACCCTTCTGTATTTGGGCCATAACTCGGGCCTCGGAGATCCAATTGTGCTGATTCCACCTCCCAAGGACAGATAACTTTAAGGAACACCTCTCTAACCAAGTTCAAGTCATTGCAATGCGTTTTGGGCAGGAAACCAGTTGGATACATTTGGAGTAAAAAGGCTGCCCTAAATAGTGACCTAGTCTCTTAGGCACTTGACTTCTTTTGTGGAAAGTGTGATGTTTATGTCCATAAAAACACCTCTCACTCCCATTATCTCAGTTTTCACGAATAGTTGTGAATTTGAGTCGAATTTTATAGCTTTTTTCACCCATTTTAGTACTCTTCTCCATCATGTACTTCTAAGTTTCTTAGTGATCAACTTGGGGGGTGTCCATTGTGGTAATCCCGAGCTCCACATTTGTATTCTTTGTAAGGTAATTGAATTTCCAGGTTTGTTGTCTATTGTTATTAATTTTTATCTTCTGAATTTGTGTTTATTCTGGTATGATCAAATACAAATCAATGGAACAATAATCCTCGTGCATCCATGCATAACCCAGATCTTATGATGATTTGAGTGTGTTTTCCTCTTTTCTCACCCCTTCTCTTTCAAGAGTTTGCTTTTGGATTGAATTGTTTGATGGTATCCAGAAGTTGTAACCCATTAATATTCATGTTTTTTATTGAGATGAATTTTGATAAAGACCCAAATCTGGACATATCATCGCGTTGTTAATGTGATTCCTTGATTGAGTTCGGTTCTTACATCGACATAGTTTTATTGATTTTGAGCAGTCGCCAAAAATCAATATCATTGATAGATCAAATCCTAGGTGGTAACCTAGTAATAACTCACATTATACGGGTTTTAGTGGGTATAAAATCAAGGAATCAATGATCTTTCCCATTCTCTTGAGAGTGATGACGGATTGAGCATCAAGGGACACTTACCCTGGTTGATCATGATTTCTCCAACTAGTTTCTCTCACTTAGTATTAAAGTTTCAATTGCTATTTTAAAATCATAGAACCCCCAACCACTTGATTTAATTTCAAATTTTTAAACATAATCAGAACCTTCTTTTGAAATTAATGATCTAAATATCCCTCGAGAGATGACCTAGTGTTCCTGTTATACTGCAAAAATTTTGGTAAAACATTAACCTCTAATTTGACGCACTCGACAACGTGATCATATACATGTCATGGTAGCACAAGGTAACTATATAGAAGTATGGATAAGTAAAAAAACCTATTCACATTTTTATATTGGGTCACTAGCCATGGACATTGAGTTCCCCTAAGATTTATTTTGTAAAGGTATCAGGGTGTGCAACTGAAGCTAATGGGATGGAGAATTAAAATTTTATAACCATATTTATGTAAATACATCATAATTGATGACACACATCCTGGTATAATAGTTGAGGATATCACATAAATGAATTTTTTAAATTAAATAAATCCAATAGTTACCTCAATCGATTTGATGGAATACTCAACAATATCTCATTATTGGTAACCATTTCTAAAAAAACAGAATTCAAACACCTCTAGATCATTAAAACACACTTTGATAACCTATGGAAACATAGATCGTGAATAGCTTGGTGCTTGTTTCTAGATTCTTAAAATCATTTGATGTCTTGATGATCACTATTACACTGGTTGTTTGATCTATGACGAAATTGGGTCAAAGGATTAGATCATATGTTTCTCTCTCTATGATGTATGAGAGAAGAGATATAGGCTCTCAAATTTGTAGTCTACTGAATGAGAGTCTATTCTTAATTATATGGAAATGTACAAAATACCTTGAAAAGGAACCCCTACACCTAAATATTTTTTACACACAAAATAGTCCATAAAGGACATGTTGTGACTAAATAATTGTTCCCTAAATATAATTTATATTTTGATCACCCATTTCTAATATGATAAATAAATTACAAGAAATTTTTTGGTTATTAACTCGACTCATTATTCCCATATTCTTTAAACGAACCTTGAATATTAAAATTGTATTAGTTCATTAAATATTCTCTTATGGTTTCAAATAAATACTAGTAAATACATTCAATAAATAAATTCAACTCCAATTATTGTATAATTTTATAACAATTTATGTATTTATTTACTATATATCATTTATTCTTTTAAATCTCATAAACCCCATGGTATGTCCCACAAGGTCCTATACTCCTATTCATTAGAAAAGAATTGGCTTATAAATATGCCATGTGTATGATACTTAATGATTAGATCATGTTAGCAATGAGTACCACTCAATGACTAGGATAATAGTCTAGAAAACCATCTTGACCCCAAATTAGATAAGGAATAGTTATAGCAAAGACAAACTCTCCTATGAACACACGTCATGTAATATAATTTCACAGTCTTGCGATATCTCAAAATGTTAGACACAAACTTCATTTGATCATCCTTTATTTATTTAATGATTATTCCCCATACATGATGGAATTTCCTTCTTCTACCATAACCATTATTTTAGTAAAGGTACAAACATGCAGATCAACTGGGAAAATGATATTGCATTCTTTTGGAAGAGACAAATTATATCTTAATTACTAAATAAATGGAATAACACAAATGGTTAAACTAATGGAATATACATCTATATGAAATTAATTTCTTGGTTATTATCTTGAATAAATATACATAAACAAATATCATACACTCACAATAGTATCTAGTTAAGAGACAATTATACATGTTTACATATTTGATCTACTAATGACCTTTAAAACATGTGGTGTTCATATTAGAAGCCATGTGCCCATGATATCATCAAGTAGAGATCACCATGTGTGAGATTCATGATAATAATTATTAATGCATATGAGTTCCCATCCCTTGATTGTCACACATCATCAGTGTCATATCAACGTGATGTATCTAGGCCATATGACATATGTTTATGGTTACAATAATGGTGTCCCTAGGTTATCATTATGGCATGGTAAATACTATAATATTTTGATAAGAAAATTAATATAATGAAATTATCTTATAAATAGAAGATAATGAATTATAAACACTATTATTACAATAATACATCATTTTTATCTCACTTTATATGTGATACGATAATCAAGAGGTAATATTCAATTTGGGTCCTGGGAACCAAATTTTACAACACTCCCACTTGAACTAGAGACAAATTTGAAACTACCCTTATTAACTCTCACATGATAATATAATGCTTCTGATGAGTTATGGCTTTAGTCATTTTTCCTACCACTTATCTACTGCAAGGCTACTTTGTTATCTAAAACTTCACCTCCATGAATAAGAATCCTCAATAGATGATATCTAGGAATATATTCCTTTTTTACTCTATCAAAACATGAAATATTTTCCGATACCATTTTAGTAGGAATTTAAAAGCACATATTATGATAATAACTTACTTACTAGATGTGATTATATGAAATGAAACAAATCATTGCATATTTTACACTACTTCTTTAAATGTATCCGAATATGCAACACGTTTAGTATTTGAAGATATGGATACCATTGGCTTGAATGTACTTATAATTCTCAATAACTTATAATAAATAAAATTTTAGATCATATTGATGGAAATAAATGTTAGTGTGTTCTCTTTATTTTCCCTTTCACTATAAATAGTAGAAACATATCCATTGTACTCTCTCAAGTACAATTTGATAGTTCTAACTTCTTCCCATGTACTTCTATAAAATTTTATTCAAATTTTACTACCATAATGTATATGTTGGAAATATTATATATATTAAATGGAAAGGAATATATGGAAAATATATTACTGAAACATATGGAATTATACCCACCTATTTAATATCTTTATATGTCTCAATCATGTCTTCATATAGAGATTTATTCTATGTGATATTGGTAAAAATTCTCACTTGAATTACTCCCACTTTTACTTTTAAATAACTTGTCAACATATGTAATTTTACATAGTCTAAGAAACTAACTATATTCAAATTAGTAGATATCATTCCCTATAAATTATGTTTCTTGTTTAATTAAATTATTGGTGAGTTACATTCAATCTTATCTTAACTAACTGTAAGGCTAAATAGTTATTTTCTATATGTTAATGACATATTTTACTTGAAAAAAACATATCTTCCACTTAAAACATATTGAAACATGAAAAAACAAATTCATAATAAATATTCTATAATCTTGTTTCCTACATCAATAAAATATTTTTCATAAACTTGAACCCCTTATAGGATTTCTATGGTGTCACCAAATCTTTTTGGTTGCATTGGATAAAAAAATTAAATGAAAGGTTCTCTTAGAATCCAATTACAAATAAAATGATCATATAAAGTATATATGAATAGAATAATCTTATAGATTAAGGAATGAAGCCTTGGTATAACCACTAGATCCTTATTAGTAAAAAACATATACCACCCATGTATAATATCTATGAAATACACACAAATTTCTTTACACCAATTGATGAAACTTCAAAAATAAAAAATTTATTTTGGTATATGGAATTGATTTTATGGATTCATATATACTTCTCATTAATTGATAATTTTCATTTAATGCATCCTCATAGGATACATTTTGTTCAATGAATAATGTTTCAACTTTTATGGTGAATAAAAATCCACCACTATGGTTTCATTCTTCCTAAATAGTTATATCTCAAGAATATTCATTTTTCACAAGTTCTTATGGAACTTATTCCCATGTAAAGTTGTTATTCCTATTCATACTTCACTTAACCCAAATTAATATTTATATAAATATATAAAATATATATTTTCACCCATCTATATACATATAGTATTTTAATTTACAATCACTTATCTATCTTAGGGTTTTTTTAATATCCATATAAATCATTACGATAATTAATTTAGATTCACATTGTGTTTTTTTATTAATGATTGTTTTATACTCAATAAGAATTTTGTATCTAGACATATGTTATTATTAAATGGTGAATTTATATCATAAAAAAACTCACATTATAACCATTTTTCATTATTTTTGCAATTTGGTCATGGGATAACACCACTATTTTCATAGAATGTCTAGGAAAATAATTAATGTGTCTATAGTGTATATGATACTTACATTGATTCTCCTTAAACATAAATAATTTCATTGATGTGTATAAGGTAATGTGAATTTAAAATTACTCCATTCTAAATTTTATGGACTAATTTTTGTATTCCAGACTCATCCTCAATTCTCCTTACAAACATCATAATTTACATTTATATTAGTAAATGTGAGTTTAAAAATATATAAACTCTACAATTCATGACCAATGAATGAATATTAATTATATTTTCATCACATGGTCTTGAGAAATTCATATCATAATACCATTCATATTAAGTAAATTAAATTTACAATCCGTAACACTCTTAGAGGAGTCCTGTGATGATATTTAGAACTATATTTACATTGGAATAGTTCCTAATATCTAGCTGAGCTAACTCCAAAAGATTTGGGGCATACCAGTATTTAAAACTATTTATTTATATAAATATAATTAAGTAAATTTGTCAATAATGCATAAGTTATTTATCACAAAAAAATCTAAACCCATATTAGGTATATCCTTGAAAACTACATAGTTTTTTTTAAAAATAATTATTTTCCACAAATGGGTATAACAAAGTCTTAAATTTTATATTCACTAGTTGTTGAAAATGATTCAAGAATTAATATACTATTATTTTTTCATTACATTCAATAAAAAACAATTCATTCATATGAGGAAGAATTTATCCTTATTTCCAATAATCACAGGAGATAAGTGTTTTGGTAATACTTAACAAAAGTTCAAGTAGAACCACTAGACATGGATATTAAAATTTGTGTACTTCTAAATGATGAAATTGGAAAAACCCTTTATCAACCTATTGGATAAT
The DNA here is from genome assembly GCA_963277665.1 of Viscum album. Taxonomy (NCBI): domain Eukaryota; kingdom Viridiplantae; phylum Streptophyta; class Magnoliopsida; order Santalales; family Viscaceae; genus Viscum; species Viscum album. The sequence goes on along the minus strand of OY728151.1, from coordinate 1,261,142,601 downwards.
TCACCATAATTTTGAATTATTTCATTTCTTACCTGGTTCTTATATATAAATTAACATATTTGGTAGAAATTTAGTATTTAATACCCAATTTGTATGAAAGAAACATCTCATACAATGTTAAATTGAAACTAAGTGAAAGCCTCTACATTATTCTACACTAATTAATTTCATTTTAATGTACATAGACATATCTCATGACATACAAATAAAATATTCTACGGTATAAGGGTCAACCTTGTAACGACCCGAATCTGGAGCCCTTCCCCGGGTGCCCCGTACCTGATTCACCACATGACCTCAAGCGCGCTTCCCCAAACACCAGAAGATGCTGACTAGCAGCGAGGGCCTTGGTTAGTCAGTGGGGATACTATACACTCATTTGGTAAAGTATGCAGCGGAAGAATAAGCATAAACAATAGCAGAAGCAGTAAATATCATGCAACAACTGGACTGAAAGTAAAAGCAGTGTCTGATATAATAATGATGCAGAATGGTACATGTGTCTATGGAAAGCAGTAAGCAAAACAACATGCTGAAATACAACTGAAACCAAAGTACTAAAATAATCAACAACTCCAGTAGCATCACGGGCCAAGACCCGGTCCCATACTCTCCAGCTCTGACCAGCAATCATGTACCTGAGGTGGAAAGGCCACAATCCCTACCAAAACCTACAACCATATAATCTGTTTGGGCCAAAAGCAGGACCCAAACAGGGTGTGAGACTAATCCCAGTAGGCAACCACCACAAGATTTGTGCCCTACTATCATTGAGTGATATATCAAAAGTAAAGGTAAAAAATGCAGTAAACAATTCTACCAAATACAATTCACATTCATTTAATTACACAAACAGGGAAAACCAGCAAAGTTTGTTATTCCAAGATAAGCAAATAACACAACAGGTATCTAAAAAGACTACCTAACACAAGCAGTACAAAACCCAAGCTTGTTCTTTGGCTTGGTGGACTCGTCACAACCAACCATCAAAATTCACACTGACTTTCTGGGTGGCATAAACTAGTAGACTCCTATAGTCCAGTAATCAAACAAGGCACAGACACTTTGGTAAGCTCTTACGTCAATTCCCCTATGGTCTTGCAATAATAGCTCTAGACTCCCTGAGGAAGCGCTTACGTCTAATTCCTCATGTGGTCTTGATGCGTGGGTAAACTAAGAAAACTCTTGGGAAGCACAAATTCTGATCCCCATAGTTCTTGCGTACGAAACTAAAACCAACAGACCCTATAGGGAAGCACTTAATCGTGTATTCCCTCTTTGATCTCCCACACCAGGTTCTCACGACCCTGATCAGTCCAGTCGTTCATAATCGATTGTTAGCAGCCCTAAGTAAGTTAAACAACTACTTGGATAATAGCTACAAAATGCATCCACAATAATATAAACAGGAGGCAATACATGCAATCAATTCAACAGGCATACTAGCAATGCAATAGGGGTTGCCTCGTAGGAAAACTATGCCAAACGGAAAAAAACAGCAAAAACAAGGGAAAACAACCATGGGGTGATCCTCAAACATGCTAAAAAGAAATTATTAATCAACTAATAACCTCAATCATACATGAAATCTATGGAAGATAAATAAACTGGATCAAAACCCTAACCCGGGATACCTGATACATGGGTATCCAACACTTTTGAAACCAAAACTCAAAGAACTTCAATGTAGGGAAACAAACCACCTACCTCAATCCTTGGAGATCGATATACTTGATCATCGGCCCTTGAATTGGACTAGAACGGAGTAGATCTGCAAAAACGTCTAAAACAATCAACCTCAGATAACTCACGCGAGAGGAAGAATCAGGAAACAAGGCTAAAGAAGAATCAAGAACTCTCCACTGTGATTCTTCTGCAATCGATGGAGTTTGATTCAGACAACCGATGACGGATCAGTGGCTCAGAGAATAATCGGCCTCCTCGGATGCTCTGGATAGAATTAGGTGGAGAAGAAGGTGTTTATGAGCATTAGGCATGACCCCAGTCCGATTAATGAAATAAAAAGAAAGTACATGGCGTGTACTTCTTGAGTACACGACATGTACTTCAATTTTTCGTACCCCAAAATAATCGGCCTCCACCTCAGCATTACACGCCGTGTGTTTGGCCCGCACACGACCAATCACACGGCTTCGAGTGGCAGAGGAGTACATGGCATGTACTCATAAAGTACACAGTGTGTACTCTAAAAATTTCCAGATACACACCGTGTGTGTGGCCCAGTATCGGCCAACACACGGCTTAGAGTGGCCGAGGAGTACACGATGTGTGCTCATAAAGTACAGGATGTGTACTCTAAAAATTTCCAAATTCTCCATTTTTCTTTAAAAATCTCGTAAAAGAGATCCATACCTGAAACTGAAGCTATGGGTTCATACAAACTTCCCCCCTTAAAGAAATTCATCCCCAAATTTCCCTAGAAAGGCGTAGAAGAAGAAACCTCGAACAACTCTTGCCACTGTGATTGTATATCAGCCTCCCTCTCCCAAGTCTCATTCTGTATACGGCGGTGCTGCTATAACACCTATAGCAGAGGAACAGACCAGCCACGAAGCACTTTTTTACTACGATCTACAATCCTGATAGGATGCTACTCGAAAGATGCATCTTGCTCCAACTCAACCTCCTCGGGTTGCAAAACATGAGACAGGTCTGAGAAATACCATCGAAGATGAGAAACATGAAAGACCTCCGGCATAGCCTGGTATCTATGAGGTAACTGCAACCTATAAGCAACCAGCCTGAGTCTCTCCAGAACCTCAAATGGCCCGACGTATCTCTGTGAAAGCTTATCCTATCTCTGAATCCTATTGTGTCCCAACCTTGGTGTGACATGCAGGAAAACATGATCCCTGACCTTGAACTCCAGAGGTCGTCTCTGCTGATCAACATAAGACTTCTATCGAGACTGCACTATAGCCATCCTCTTCCAAATCAGCTCTATCTACTCTAAAGTCTCTTGAACAAGACAAGGCCCCAGTAAAGCCACCTCTCCTACCTCTAGCCAGCATAAAGGTGATCGTCATGGCCTACCGTACAAAGTCTCGTAAGGTTCCATCTGAATAGTCACCTGACAACTGTTGTTGTAGGAGAACTCCCCCAAAAGAATATGATTCTCCCAAGAACCACCAAAGTCTAGAATGCAAGCTCGGAGCATATCCTCAAGCACCTGGATTGTACGCTCGGACTGGCCATCATTCTGGGGATGGTATGTTGTACTCAAAATTATCTGTGTACCCAACGCCCTCTGTATCCCCTTCCAGAAGTGCGAAGTAAAACATGCATCCCTGTCTGAAACAATGGAGTGTGAAACTCCATGCAGACATACAATCTCCTAGATGTACAACCGTCCCAGCTCATTAACACTGAAGGTCTCCTTGATCGGAAGGAATTGTGAAACCTTCGTGAGCCTGTCCACTACAACCCAAACCGCATCATTTCCTTGAGGTGATCTCGGTAACCCTGTCACGAAGTCCATTGCGACATCATTCCATTCCCACTCAGGAATGGGTAACTGCTGAAAAAGCCCTGCTGGTCGCTGATGCTCTTCCTTCACCTGCTGACAGGTGGAACACTGCATAAAAAAACCATCCACATCCTTCTTCATACCTGGCCACTAATACTGGCGGTGCAAGTCTTGGTACATTTTGGTGAGACCAAGATGAACTACCCAAGCTGAGGCATGAGACTCCTACATCAGCTCCTCACGTATGTCTGCTGAAACCCATACGCGGCCATGAAAACATAGCACCTCGTCATTGCCCACTGTCCACCCCGGAGTAGGCTATCCATCTGACACACCCTCCTGTAGGACTAGGCCTTCAGGGTTTGATAGCTGCCTCATTCAAACTCGATCAAAAAGGGTAGAGTTAACAGCTACGGAAGAAAGAACCGTCTGACCCTGTCTGTCGTGTACCTCCAGATGCATCTCAGAGAACAGAGCCATGAGCTTCCACTCACTACTGGCTTCCTGAACTGCATGCAACTGAGTCCTCCTGCTCCGTGCGTCCGCCACGACATTAAACTTCCCAGGCATATAATAAATCTCTAAGTCGAAATACTGTAGGTACTCGACCCACCTCTGCTGTCTCAGATTCAAGTCACACCATGTGAAGATATACTTGAGTCTCTTGTGGTCAGTATATACCAAAAAATGCTCTCCCATGATATAGTTCCTCCAACAACGCAAAGCATAAACAACAGAAGCCAACTCCAAGTCGTGCGTAGGATAGTTCTTCTCATGTGGACTCAACTACTGAGATCCGTACGTGACAACACGATCTTCCTAAATAAGCACTGCTCCAAGACCGATGCTAGATGCATCACAGAAAACTGTATAACTCTTACCCGGCTTTGGCAGAACTTGAATCGGTGCTGAAGTCAATCTCTCCTTTAGCTCCTGGAAGGCTGAGTCATAGGCTTCTGACCAAGAAAACTTCACCTCCTTCTTAGTCAAGCTTGTCAACGGTGCTGCTAGGCGTGAGAAGTTCTGTATAAACCACCTGTAGTAACCAGCCTTCCCCAAGAAACTACATACCTCGAAGACATTCTTTGGATACTCCCAAGTGACTACTGCTATCACCTTATCTGGGTCTACTGATACTTCTGTCTCTGAGATGACATGACCCAGGAAGTGAATCTCATCCATCCAAAAGTGGCACTTTTAGAGTTTAGCATAAAGATGATGCTCACTCAATGTACTCAAAATGATCTCAAGATGGGTTGGATGGTCATGTTGAGTGTGAGAGTACAACAATATATCGTCCATGAAGACCATGATGAAGGAATCCAAGTAAGGATGGAACAATCGGTTCATCATTGCCATGAAAACTTCTGGCGCGTTCGTAAGGCCGAACCGCATAACCGAATACTTGTAGATGCCATACCTGTTCCTGAAGGTTGTCAGGGGTATATCTGAAGGCCTAACGCGCAGCTGATGATACCCAGATCTCAAGTCGATCTTTGAGAACACCCAAGCTCCTCGAAGCTGATCGAAGAGATCATAAATCCTTGGAAAGGGATATCAGTTCTTGACCGTCAACTGGTTTAACTTCTGATAATCCACGCAAAGTCGTAAGATACCATCCGCCTTCTTCGCAAACAAAATAGTTGAACCCCAAGGTGAAGTACTAGGTCCGATGAAACCCTTAGCTTGCAACTCCTCCAAATGCTTCTTGAGATCTTGCAACTCAGGCATATCCATCCTATAAAGAGATATGGATACCGGTGAGGCTCCTAAAATAAGCTAAATCGAGAAGTCTACCTCACGTTCCAGAGGGAAACCTAAGAAGTCTTCTAGAAAGACATCTGGAAAGCAATCAGCCACTGGAGGAAAAACCATCCAAGAGGTCCCCGGATCATCCAGGTATAAAATGGAAATCTAGGCCATAACTCTGCCCAACCCATGATGCTTTGGTCCAGCTCTGCATTCCTGGACATCCCATTCGCCCTTGTGAAGAAAAGACTTGCCCTATGGTGATGTGAAACTCACCCTGCGGCGATAACAGTCGACAAGGCATGAAAAGGAACTCGCCAGTCCATTCTGAGAATGACATAATAACTTGTCATCTCCAGGACATAAAGATCCCACATGAAGTGACACCCACCAACCTCAAGGGGGCACTCCCTTCACTGACACACATTAATAGTTCTATGTCCCAAAGGAGTGTGTAGTGCCAAAGTATCCTCAGTAGTAAGTACAGTGAGTATAAGGCTCTCCACAGTGTGCACAGAAATAAGGCAATGAGAAGATCCGGTATCGAAAAGTGAAAAAGATAAAACTGAGGATACTTGGATCGTACCACGAACTGTGGAAGGTCCAGGATCCTGCTCCCGATGATTCTTCTCTACTGCAAACGTCTGGCCAGTACCGCAGCCCTGTGTAGCGGCCTGATATCCCTGAGCTGATCCCCCTTGAGCCTGACCACCACGTCCGTGACCTCTACCCTGGCCTGAATGACTTGAAGAACTCCAGCCCCTAGTCTGTTGTGGGACTCGTAATACTGCTCCTGAATGAGGGGTAGAAACAGATCCTCCTTCACTAGCTGCTGGAAGAAGAACCCTGCAAAAACGCTGCAGATGACCCATTTTTCCGCAATCTCGGCACTCCACTGGATATCTCGGGCACTGAGGATTCTTATGCCCACTCATTCCACACTGATAGCATACCACCGGGTTTCTAGAAGGAAGATCTCGTCCTCTAGAAGATATACCCCACTTCCTCAAGTCACCTCGAGTAGACCCTCGGTGGCGCTTCCTGCTGTCAGTATGAAACGACTCAGCCTTGGGTGCTGAGCCGCCCTGGTCAACAACTCCAATCTCCCTCAGATTTCTTTCGGCGATCAGCGCCTATTTTTTCATCAGAGTAATATAAGTCAACTGAAAAACATTCACCTGTGATCTGATCTCTGGTTTGTGGCCTTCCTCAAACTTCATCACCAAAAATAGCTCGTCATTTCCCAGAACGGGAGAGAAAGGCAGTAACTCAGTGAAGCGGGAGGAATAATCCATAACCGAATGAGTACCTTGATGCAGGTTCATGAACTCCCTGGCCCTGTCGGCCCTCAGCGTTGCTGGATAGATGTAGTCATAGAATGTACGTTGGAATTTATCCCAAGCCATAGTCTGATGGCGCCCTACCTGTGAGACTACATCCCACCATCTCTTGGCAGAATCTCGTAGCATGTAAGTCATGAGCTTCACCTGCCTATCTGGGGGTGTCTCCAGATTCTAGAAGATGGAAAGCATGGTTTCTAGCCATGACTCTGCAACATGAGGTCCTCCATCCCCTATGAAAGTGATAGGATGCTGCTGCTGGAAGACTCGCGTCAGCTCTGCCATAGATGCGGTTGGATGCTAATCTCCCTGGAAGGTCTGCATGAACCTCATGAAACCCTATTTGAACTGATCATCCTCACCAGTGTCCGAAATCACTGCAGGTGCCATATCCCGAACAATCGGCGGAACTATAGGTAGTCCCTGGTCTGCCGTATCAGGAGTATTGCCACTGCCTGGTTCCTGGCATGCAACGGGAGGATGTCTTGGTGACATAACCCTGAAAGGTCAAAAGCAAACTCCAGATTTAGGATAAAAAAGGATAGAAAACACAAGAGTACAAAATGGGAATAGGAGAGAGAAACACTTAAAATTGAAAAACTGAACTACACGGCGTGTTTATTAAAGCCATTTACATGGGCCTGAAATTTTACCACCATTGGTCCTGACACGTTCCAGACTACACGGTGTGTTGTCCAAAAACATGGAGTGTACCTAGACTCCACTCCCCTGCCTGAGTCTCCTTGCACAACTAACCTACACGGTCTTCCAAAAAAACTAGACTACATGGCGTTTGCACTGAGGACACGGTGTGTACAAGCCAGGCTTCGGCGGTCCATGTAACTGGTTACACGGCCGGCCACACGTCTAACCCCTTACATGGCGTGTTCAGAACAAACACGGAGTGTATCGAAGGAGATAACACCGACCCGTGTTGTTCGTGACACGGCCGGGTACCAAGAAGAAAACTACACGGCGTGTTCTTCTAACACATGGCGTGTACTAGATAGGCTCAGTGACCCGTGTAGCAGGTTACACGGCCGGCTACATGGCTGATCCCCTACAAGGCATGTTCCGAACAAACACGGCGTGTATAAGGATGGATAACACCGACCTGTGTTGTTCATGACACGGCCGGGTACCCAGAAGAATCCTACACAGCGTGTATTTATAACACACGATGTGCACTACGTGAGCTTCCCCGACCCGTGTTGTTGGAGACACGGCCGGGTACATGGTTGACAACCACACGACGTGTACATAAGGTACACGGTGTGTCCCCAGGGATTTTCTGACACCCCGTGTTTTTTTACACAGATAGTAACACCGTTTAAAAACTACACGACATGTATGAAGGAAGTACACACCGTGTATTCTGGGTTTTTCTGGGCAGTAGCTCTGAAACTGCTCCGAATGCCAGAAAAAATGAAAAACAACCAGCTATGTGCCAAATTCCGATCCGTGGGGGCCCATACTCCCCGCGAATAAAATCTTGGCATCATCGGAATGCATACAACAAGTAAACATCATAACAAATAATGATCCTCCAAATTTCAATCCTCGAGGGCCCATAACACCTCCAAGACCAGAGATTGGTGCCCATGCTAAACAGGTTGTAAAAGAAGTAATACTCTTTCAGCGCAACAAGTATTTCTATCACATCAACAACTACAATGGCATGCATAATATATCACGGCATCTATCAAAAAATCATGAAATTATAATGCACCCTAGATGGCATGGTAAAATGCATGACAAGTGATTTTCTACCTGGTGCATATATGATACATGAGATGGCACACCCTCATCTCATCGGGTTGCAACCAAATAGACCATAATCATATAAACTGTAACAACACAAAACATGTGAATCACCCAAAGGTGAAATATAATAAACTGTAACACTTGCAAAAAATAAACATTACAATTATGAGGTAATATATATTTTCCATGTACACGGGTTAATTACTCTCGGGCACAGTTAAGTACTAACTACCCAGTTCTTCCTATCCCTGACTATGGTCGCAAAATAGTAAGGAAATATAATGAAGGAAAACTCTTCTGATACCACTTTGTAATGACCTGAATCCGGAGCCCTTCCACTGGTTCCCTGTACCCAGTTCGCCACATGACCTCAAGCGCGTTTCCCCAAACGCCAGAGGCTGTCGACTAGCAGCGAGGGCCTTGGTGAGTTAGTGGGGAAACGATGCCCTAATTTGGTAAAGTATGCAGTGGAAGAATAGGCATAAACAATATCCAAAGCAGTAAATAGCATGCAATAATTGGACTGAAAGTAAAAGCAATGTCTGATATAATAATGATTCAGAATGGTACATGTGTCTATGGAAAGAAGTAAGCAAAACAACATGCTGAAATACAACTGAAACCAAAGTACTAAAAGTAAATAACAACTCCATCAGCATCACGGGCTAAACCTAGTCCCATTATCTCCAGATCCAACCAGAAATCAAGTACCTGAGGTGGAAGGGCCACAATCCCTACCTAAACCTGCAACCATACAATATGTTTGGGCAGAAAAGCAGGACCGAAACAGGGTGTGAGACTAATCCCAGTAGGAAACCGCCATAAGATTTGTGGCCTATTGTCAGTGAGTGATATAGAAAAAGTAAAGGTAAACAATGCAGTAAACAATTATACCAAATACCATTCACATTATTTTAATTACACAACCAGGGAAAACCAGAAAAGTTTCTTATTCTAAGATAAGCAAGTAATACAGCAGGTATCTAAAAAGACTACCTAACACAAGAAGTACAAAACCCAAAATTTTTCATTGGCTTGGTGGACTCATCACAACCAACCATAAAAATTCAAAATGACTCTCTGGGTGGCATAAACTAGTAGACCCCTATAGTCCCGTAATCAAACAAGGCACAGACACTCTGGGAAGCTCTTACGTCAATTCCCCTATGGTCTTGCAATAATAGCTACAGACTCTCTGAGGAAGCACTTACCTCTAATTCCTCACGTGGTCTCGATGCGTGGGTAAACTAAGAACACTATTGGGAAGCACAAAGTCTAATCCCCGTAGGTCCTGAGTACGAAACTAAAACCAACAGACCCTCTAGGGAAGCACTTAATCGTCTATTCCCTCTTTGATCTCCCGCACCAGGTTCTCATGGCCCTGAGTAATCCAATCGTGCGTAATCGACTGTTAGCAGCCCTAAGGAAGTTAAAAAAATACCTAGCTAATAGCTACAAAATTCATCCACAAGCATATAAATAGAAGGCAATACAAGCAATCAAGTCAACATGCATACTAGAAATGCAATAGGGGTTGCCTCATAGGCAAACCATGCCAAATGGAAAACTACAGCCAAGATAAGGGAAAACACCCATGGGGTGATCCTCAAACATGCTAACAAGAAATTATTAATCATCTAATAACCTCAAGCATACAAGCAATCTAAGGCAGATAAATAAACTGGATCAAAACCCTATCCCGAGATACACGATACATGGGTATCCAACACTTTTGCAACCAAAACTCAAAGAACTTCAACGTAGGGAAACAAACCACATACCTCGATCCTTGGAGATCAATATACTTGAACCTCGGCTCGTGAATTTTCCTAGAACGGATTATATATGCAAAAACGTCTAAAATTATCAACCTCAGATAACTCACGCGAGAAAAAGAATTAGGAAACAATGATAAAGAAGAATAAAGAACTCACCGCTGTTATTCTTCTGCAATCGACGGAGTTCGATTCAGACGACCAGTGACAGATCGGTGGCTCGGAGAAGAATCGGCCTCCTTGGATGCTCTGGACAGAATTAGGTGGATAAGAAGGTGTTTACGAGCATTAGGCATGACCCCAGTCCGATTAATGAAATAAAAAGAAGTACACGGCATGTACTTATTGAGTACATGGCGTGTACTTCAAATTTCTGTACCCCGAAATAACCGGCCTCCACCTCAGCCTTACACACCATGTGTGTGGCCCATACATGGCCTATCACACGGCTTCGAGTGGCAGAGGAGTACACGGCGTGTACTCATAAATTACATGGCATGTACTCTGAAAATTTCCAGATACACACTATGTGTGTGGCCCGGTCTCATCCAACACACGACTTAGAGTGGCTGAGGAGCACACGACGTGTGATCATAAAGTACACAGCGTGTACTCTGAAAATTTCCAAATTCCATTTTTCCTTAAAAAGCCCATAAAAGAGATCCGTACCTGAAACCGAATCTCCGGGTTCTTACAAAACTCTTTTCATTGAAGAATGTTGTAATGGTTTTTTTGGTGTCATAGTTTCCTTTGTAATTTTTTGTCTTGTCTTTCAAAATTTTCACCATAAGAACTAATGATTATGCCTTTGTAGTAACATATTTTTTGGTGGACCTTACCCAAATGGTAATGAAGTGTTTTATCCATACTTTTTGTTATTTAATATTAAATGAGCTTTTAGTAATTAGGTGATAAATATCTAATAAATGGATGTATTGAAATATCTTAAGCAATATTTATATTTTTGTGTACTTTGAGTAATCATTATATCATTCAAATATAACATCATTTGCTCCTTGCATGTTTCTTAATGATGATACAACATGATGTAACCACCCATGTCCTCATTTTTAATTGAAATTATTGGAAATTGATGATTTAATTAGGATATAAACATCAAATGTGTCTTACATTTTTCTCATATAAGATTACATTTTCACCCTTTCTCATTTAGGTAACACAGTAGGAATTACAGATTCCAAGAAATCAAATTCATATATCATAGTACATTGTGAAAGAGGTTTTTCTACCCTTGTAAATTCATACTATATATGAATCTTTCTATATCTTGAATTGATCACAGAGAACATTTTATATTACTATACTTTTTTTTGAAAAAAATAATCTTAAGAAGATTAGTACTTCATATCAATTACTTGTTATACATTACTGATTAATTAAATCATTTGAGCCTTTCAATATTTTAATAAACCCAATTGTACCTAAATACTAGATTAATATTCCTAGTCTCATGATTAATCTAGTGGAAAGGATCAATGAAAAATCTCCACAAAGTCTAAGATATGGCCATGAAACTACTTAGAGATTTAAAATGTAGGATTTTTACTTGAAAATCATATTAACTCAAAGCTCCATGAACTTTTGAGTGAAGTTTGAGCTTCCAAATCATAACATTGATTTAATTATCTCTTTTCCACTAAATACTCAATAATATTTCAATTGATAGTTATTTTCTCTCATATTTTTTTTAATTCAAACCATAATTATCAAATGTACTCCATAGTAGTAGGAGACATCTTAATTTAAGGTAGATGAACAACTCGTACACCCAGTTTTCTTGCATTAAAATCTTGGAAGGCATTACGAATTAATATTTCATTGATATTTTTAATTATTTTTGAAATAGTGGAATATTTTTCTATTTTATATTCCACTAATCACTAATCGTACTCCCATAATGAAAATTCATTAAATAGAAAACATTCATCGCATCTAAATATATGCATTTTTGTTTATTATTTTATATGATTGGGTATACATTAGAATTCCAAAATGAAAATTAAAACTGTGAATAAATTAAATAGTAAATGATATTGATATTGAAAATTCGGTATTGGTTGATCCATTTAAGCTTAAAGGATCATCCATGACCCTATGGGTAAAATACCCGAGTCATGTCTAACTCATTTTATATATCACACCCTCTCAAATGAATCCATATATTTTCTGGAATATTGCCTCATCTGAGTGTGTAATTCATATAATAACATCCTCAATATTATATATATACTCTCATGAAATGAAAAAATACATACAAAATAATACACATGGATGTGTAGTCCATTATACATAAAATAGGAAAACAATGATGCACATACCATCAAAAATAAATAAATTATTATATAAATTCCATGAAATTGTAACAATTAACTAAATTAATAAAATTTCATCCAAACATTGTCCATTTGATGATTAAGATCAATCAACATGTACCATATATGTGATATAAAATTAATTTTTTAGTAAATTTTACTAAATAAATATGTATATAAATTTAAATATTTTTCTCTAATTGTAATTCATAAAATAATGACAATGTTGTTCTAAGTAAAAAGATAAAAAATTCAAAAAGTCTAAATTTTTTAAACTTTATTTAAATTTTTGTGGCCCTAGATTTTTTAAAATCCCTTAAAAGGGTTTCAATGTGGTTTTAATCCCGAAAAGGGATTGTGTGAGTTGGGAAGATCCCCACCTATCCTGACCACTAGATCAGCAAGCAAAATAACCCCCACATTTTATACAGGGAAAAAGGGAGGGTTAAGGGGTAGTTTCCCTCAACCATTAAATTTATTTAATAAAAAAAACCACCAATTCTAGGATAGTGTAGGTCATGATCTTCTTTCACCCCATTAGTTTGGGTAGCCCAATAAATAGGGGGCACCACTACACCACACTTTATCAATTATTTTATTTCATTATAATATGTGGACATGCTATGACCATTTCAATCCACTCTTTTTTTGGTTTTTCTTCTTTTTATTAACTTGAAATACAAACATCTGTACCATTTTTTGTGAATAAACTTATGTTCTTGAACCAAAATACCATTTACCAGTGATATTTTATTTTATTTTTCATTTTTCGAAATCTTATGTTCTTAGAGTTTATAAAAAAAATTATATCAATATTCAACAATTATGAAAAAAAGGGTTGGCCAAAACATAAAATTTGTTCCACTTAGAACATGTCTATAGTTCAGGGGTTCACTGAGAACCAACTTCTCACAAAAAAAATCTTAGGTGATAAATTATGAATAAAAAATCATATATATATATATCATAATAATTTTTTTAACCCAACAGAACACCGAATTTGATCTAAATTAGAAATTAATATGATTGAAACTTGGTCATATAAGATAAAATCAATTCACAATTCAATGTAGTTGAATGGCTGTTAAACCCTCTACACGAATTTAATGAAAATTTAATTTTCTGTTGTCTTAAACCATCACAACCTTCCTTTGATACTAATTGAATGTATTGGGGTGTGAAATGGAATTAGATGGGATGCAGAAATAAATTTTTATCACTAGATAGACATAGCTACATCATCTTCATTGATGAGAATCCAGATAGAAATCAAAGGATATCATGTGAAGTAAATAGACAAAAAAATAAAATTAAACAATTACCTTGAAGTATTTGAAGGATCATTCAACAACCACTTGTTTTCAGGGACTATATCCGAAAGGAACCAATGTTGGAACCCTCTATATCATTAAAATGAACTTAAAAAATATATTTAAATTTCAATCATTGATATTGAGGTGATAGTGTGGATATTCTATAAATCCTTAAATGTTTATAAGATCACTGCTATGCTGACCATTATATCTGTGAGGAAGAACATGGATCAAAGGATTGGATTAGATGCTTGTATCTCTATAATGAGAGAGAGGTAGAGAGATGATAGAGGGGTTCTAAAATTTATTCTTTTAACTTTACCCTAAATGAGAATCTCCTCCTCTTTATCTAGTGTGGCTAAAAATACCCATAAAAGGATCCTTAGTCCTTGAATATTTATTAACAACTAAATTTTCCATAAATTATTTTTTATGACCGACAAACTATGTCATAAATTTCATTTATATATTTATCAATCCCATGTAATTTAATAAATATACCACATGATAAAAGAGAGTCATAAAATCAAATCCTTATTCACACAACTATTAAATGGACCTTTAATATTAAAATTATATTTATTCATTAAATATTTTACCATATATTCACTTATGTGGTAGTAAATACAATAAATTAATAAATATAAAAATAATTATTCTATACTTGAATAATAATGAATTTTTTTATTACATGGTGATCATTGTTTTCTTAGAGATCTCCTAGACTATAATGTGGGGCCAACAATATCATATACTCTTATTCATTATAATAGGATTAAATTTTTAATATGCTTTTTGTGTGATCCTCTAGGCCCCTATCTCAATATAAGTTATTACTAATCACAAAATATGAGTAGATTATAGACACCCCTCAAGTCCCCTTGGTGATGTAGAATAGTCATAGAAATTAAGAACTCTCCTATGAACATATATCGAGTAATATAATATCTTAATATCCTAATACCTCATAAATCATGAAGAAAACATGATGTAAAAATGATTTATTACTTTATTATTCATTGAAATTCTTGGAAAATCATAGCTTCTTTTACCATGGTCATGGATTTATAAAATATACTAATGTCTTGATTAACTGGTCGTGAGATATAAAATCCTCTTAGAAATGAAAAATTCTATCTGGATTATTCAAAAAATTTCATACCTCTAATTGAACACCCAATGCAAGATACCTCACCATGAAATTTGTGATATAATTTTTGTATAACATCCAAGTATGTATTCATGAAGTATACTTTGATAATAATATAAATTAAGAGACTATTTCATTTTTTTCATAGATAGTACCTACCAGTCACACTTGTGGTGTTCTTAATGGCAGGAAAATCCTCATGATATCATCAACTCGAGATCACTGTGTGAAAACATCATGATAAGAAGTATTAATGATTATAATTAATCAGTAGTCGATGACCACACATCATTTTAGTACTTTCTATATGATGTATCTGGACTAAAGGATATATGTTTATGGTTACTATCATGGAATATCTAGTTTCTAATTATATCTTGGTAACTACTATGAACTTTTGAAATAGTAAGTAATCCTTGGACATTAGTATATAAATAGTGGATATATAAATATCAACACTGTAATGGTAAGAATACATCATGCATAACTCACTATATACATGATATGAAAATCTAAAATTAATATTCATGTTGGGTATAGGGAACTCACCTTTGTAACATTATATTCAATGTGTAGCTTCACACTCATGGTATAGAATGAGGGATTTAATAGTTTTCTAGGATTACATATAAAAATAGATTCATTTATGCCATCCTATGGTACATGTTTCTAGTTTTTACCCTGATACTCAATTCCAATGGAGTTTCCAATTATTTCCTTTTCATTCAGGGATGTTTTTGAGGATCCAATATTTTAAATCATTTGTATCCACTAGTTATCTAATATGTAGAGAAAATAAATAGTTTAATTTATTTGTGTTTTTTGTTCATATTATCATGGTTCTTGATTGTGATTATAATAACCATGAGTGTATTGTAAATTTACTTTCAAAAAATTTATAAAATTATATGGAAATTTTTGTTTGAAAAAGAATGTTTTTTTTTCTTAAATTGGTTTTTATAAAATGATTTCAAATTTGGTAATTTATGGAAATGATATTTTTTAGGAAATGTTTGGAATATAAAATTAAATGTAAATTTGTCTTTTTCTATGCTTGTAAATTCAATATTTCCATATTTTAAAAAGGGTTGACTAATGTGTTTAGATGTAATTGTTTTATTTCAATGAGAGGCAGTTTTATAATTATAAGTGTTGTAGGTTTTTTGATTACTTTTATACTCGCATAATAAAATCCTATTTTGATATATTATTCTCAAATGGGAATTTTTGAACTGTTTTTTGAAGGGAATCTCAATTACTCCATTATGATATCATTATAGGAATTTTTATCTCACACACAACATATGCAATGGTTTTTGGGTGACTAAGAAACTTATATGTGTAACATACTCTCTTTGATTAAATGTATTTTATGTTATGATTATAACTATACTTTCTTGTTCATTTATTCACTATTTTGGTCTATTTAGAGGTATATTTTAAGTGGTGAAGGGACAAGGTTTTGAAAGTGGAAAAAGTTAAGGAAGGGTTTGGCAGTTGGTGGCTAGAATATTTTCCCCAAATAGCTTGTGGAACCCTCTGAATAGATGATTCGATCCTAGTAGGAATCCTTGGTTTTAAAAAGCCCACTGGAGAGCTGGTGAGGCCCACTGGGAAACTAATTCAACCAATCCAAGTGTTTATTTAATGTACCATATAGATTTTTATTACAAACATTTTTATTCTAAATTAATATCCAATTTAGAACCCAATGGAACCAACCCAAATATTAAAATTATCTCCATAAATATAAACTCTCTTTGTTCTCCACTTACCACCTTAAGATTTGATCGAAATACTAGTGAAAGTATGATTTTTCTCTATATCTATGAAAAATATTCCTTTATATTTGATAGAAAATCATGGATTTATAACAGATCTATGTGTTTATCATGATATTATGATCAAATATACCATTATTTAAAGATTAGTGATAGATATAGAATTTTGATAATGGTTCTTGATTGAATCATGATCTACCCTAGAAAATAATAATTCTTTACTTAATTATTTATGAATCATATTCCTAGAAACCTTATTAAGGGTGAGTTGATTATAAAACCTTAACCCATCAATGATTCCTCAGTGTATTGTTGGATGATTTGAAATTTCAATGACTTTTACCATTGATCATAGTCATATCTATTATTAATGGTGGATGTTTTTAGATGTTCATCATTAATTTATCTTTTTTGAGATGCCCTTGTTGTTGATTCTATTTTTTTTGAGGGATTATTGATTGATTAGTGTTCATTGGACAGGCTTACGAATGTCCTATATAATTGATGATGAATTCATGATCCATTTTTTGATTAATTATGGATCCAGGGAATTGGGATTATTTCCTTTGACATATCTCAAAATTTGAGCCTTTGATAGATTCTATGAGTTATGTGAAACTAGAATCACCATTATTACTATTAATCCCCATGATTGTGGTTATAAACCCATTTCTTAAACTAGTATCTGAATTGAGAATCCTTGAGGTTCATTCTAGATCTCCATGTGTTTATAACATGATTCAATATTCATTCCATAATGAACACGAGCTTTAATCATCAATAACCATTGGGTTGGAAGTTCCCTTCCATTTGAGGCCCATGTATTCTATGTTAATTGTATTCATTATGTGTTATCAAGGATAATAGTTCTTGATTAGTGGTTATTTCTTATAGGTGTGTCCTTTCTTGGGATACCCATATATTAACCTTAATACAATGATTATTTCTAGATTATCTTATCACCAAGCTTGATGTTGATCAAATATTTCTATATGTTTTATTGTATATCCCCATGATGTTGTGATATTTTTATCTTATTATGATATACCATGTTATACGTGCCACCATGACATTATTGGTTGTTCTTAGTATTCATGATAGATGACCATCGTGGTATGATACCCCATGGTGGGGGACTGCAAATGACGTATGACAATGAAGAAAATGATCCCTTATAATGAGAAGGCGCATGACAGACTTGTGGACTAAATGAAAACTCAATAACTCATATATGCCATGTAGATAGTATATAAATCAATGTATTTTGGATATTACGAATATTTTCACTGGTGGGCATTATTTAATTAGTCGAGACTAGATGAATTTAGGATTCCAAGAATCATGTTGATAGCCTTTTGGAAATTTCTTTATTACTTTGGACTTCAATGATCATTCTTTTAGAATGGAGTAGAAATAGCTACAACTGAGGATTGTGGTGGCTTGGTTAACACACAGTTTATCAACACATGATTATTATGTTTTCCTATACATTTATTATTATCATGGAATAAAACTTCAATACATGTGATCATATTTAAGGATTCAATGGAGGTGTCATATTCTGTTTTGTAGTTATCACCTTGTACATGCATTTTGATGTACACACAAACTTCATTTATAAGGATATAAGTAATGGAAAGGGGCCTAGGGGAGATGGTTAAACTATGGAATTTGGATCTGGGGGTGGGATTGGGACAATTAGGTAGGATACAACAATTTTATTTACATATCTACAATACTTATACTTTGGTTTAACTTTCCATAATGGTAGACCATTTATTGATGTGCTATATATAATGTGTTCCATCCAAATTTATATTATTCCACATTGATTACTCTATGATATTATATATATGTATTATTATTAGTTTTGAAATTAAATTATATTTAAGGTATAGTTTCCCAAAAAATCACTACTAGTTGAAAATGTCTTGCGTACAGGGAGATGCACATAAGGACATGTGACTCTTCAGCTCAGAAACAAAAGTTCGGTCTGGGTTCTACAAAATGGTATCATGTCATCGAATTCTGTTTTTCATTTATATTAACATGGGACATGGTAGAAATGGGATATGCTAGATAAGGATTTGTTATTGGAGTTTCCATGTTTTTGGAAAACACATGTGTACTAGACCATTGAGTTACCATTAAAGGAATTTATATTACTATTGTATAGGGATATGAGGGTTTTCATGCATTGTAACAAAGAAATTAGAATCACATTCCTTTTATATACTTATTTTATAATATATATTATTTCTTCAATTTAATGTGTTGATTTTTGTTATCTGTTCAAGATAGAGTTGTTTCCCTTGATGTGTGATATATCTATTTTTCATGACATTGTGATATATCTATGTTATAATTAATTTGTTGAACATGAGAATGTTGTTATGTTTTGCATATATATGACATTAACTAATGTGAATGTATGGAGATCATGGTTAGTTCTTGTATGGTTATCCCTTATTTTATTGGTTGACTCTAATGAGAACCATTTTATAAATCATAGATTTATTTGGATATGTATTAAGGAAATATATTTTTTCTCATGTGTCCTTATCTTTTGAAAATAATCTTTTCGCAAGAAGACTTATGGGACCGCCAACTATCATGGGTCGGGATTATTCCTACATGGATGATTCCCCTATTCCACCACATAATATGGAGGAGGGAGTAGTAGAAAATAATCCTCTAACTTCCTTATAAGTATATGGAGAAAATCCCCCAACCATACAGGAGTCCATCCAATTGTTCCTATGTAGTGAGGAGGGGCACTAAGGTCCATGCTTGACTATGCCAGATATTTCCATCTCCAACATCTACTAGCCTTCCTAGGCACCAGAGGTACACATAATATAGAGTAACAGATACACACCATTGAGTTCATATTTAAACTCATTGAGAATCAAGAGGATTATAGGGTGATTATTATAGTGTTCATGTATCAAGGAACTTCTAAGAGATGGTGGCACATGATGGGACATACAGACATGAATAAGGGTCTCAAATGGGAGAGCATCAATGACCTTTTTTGGTAAATTTTTCTTCATATTCTAAGATAGGACTAGGTACATGTGTTAATGAAGATACATCAGGGTTCTATGATGATATCCACATGCTCCTCTAATTTCTCTAAGAAACATCTCTTTTCAGCTCCCCTAGATAAGAGTGATGCATAGATGCATAGGAAGTTATAGATTGGCCTTTATTCAAACATCTCGTGATTGTTTAAGAATTTTGATCTAGTGATATACCTTGAGGTTCTATATCCGGCCTTGAATACTGGGTATATACTGAGGAAGCATCAAACAGTAGGGTTTTATTCATCTTCCAATCCTTAGGTGGGTGGATGTCCTAATATTCTGATGAGTGATTCCTATGGTAGCATGAAGAGAATGGTCAAGGATATGAAGATGGGTAGTGGTATTCATGTGGTTTAGATTATGGATTATTTATCCTATCCCTGAAGATTTACATAGTGTTTCACCCTTGAAATGGTTGGACATTATCAAAATTTCTTCATATCACATTAGAAATCATGCCAATAATGTGGAAAGATAGAGTGTCTTCCATAGTTTTCTCTAGAGATTTGAGTATAATATTTTACAAAGGTGGAGGAAATCTGTGATCTATGACCAATGGATCCACCTGTGGTCCTCATCATTAAACATAGATGATTAAGACTCATTATAGACTTGAATCACATGGGAAGGGTTGTAGAGAAGATTCCTTCCATGTTTGTGTAATGGATCATACTCTAATAGCTTGTGGGAATCTAACATTTGCTATTCGTGATATAGTCATGACCACTTCTACATTTTCTACCACTTTGTTTGATGCTGGTGCTTTCCATTCATTTAAATTTTCACATGTGATTACAAGGAAAGACTAAATGATTAAGTTGTAATGTATGTTACTTTCCATCTATATAGTGTTGCACATGAAAGTGTGACATCGTCGATGATTCCGAAGGCTTCCAATAGTCATTTATAGTTATGGACATATGTGGGAATTCATGATTATGGATATGATGAGTTTTGATGTGATTCTTGGAATGGGCTGGTTGATCATATTTTGAGAACTTATTGATTAATATCAAATATAGGTATTGTTTACTTAAAATAAGGGAGAGAAGTACATGATTACCAGTGAGTTGGAAATGGGAGTTGGTATAGTTAGTTAAAAATTAAGTCAACATTTAAGGATCACAATGTAGAATTCCACATTTTCTATTTCATAAATATCAATTATAGACCCCTCATATTTTGTTCAAGTTGTGAAAATATAATAGTATGTCATTCCAGATTATTTTACTAGAAATAATCTATATATTGGTGTTGTCTTCATGATTGAGCTCATATAGGGTGTGAAATCAACTTCTATACACCCTTATCTTATGGAATTGGATATGTTTTTGTAGATCAAGTCATAGATCAATGAATTGAAGCATATGGGCCTTATCAAGATGAGAACCTCACTATAGTGTGCACATATTGTTTTCACCAAAATGGTGGACAATAGTTTTCCACCCTACACAAGTTACTGATAACTAAACCATGCGACAATGAAGAATAGATTTCCCTTTACTAGGATTGTTGATATATTTTATTAGTTATTGGGATCCATATAGTTTTATATGATTGATCTCCAATTGGCCTGACGTTAGTTGTTGGATATATTAGAGGACTTCTGAGTGAAAAACAATTAGAGTGGGTTGGGTCTATATGAGTACATAATGATGTGTTAAGAATGAATAATTCATTATAAGTGTTCAGTGATATCATAAACAATACATTCCACCCATATCTAGACTCGTTAATCATGGTGTGTAACAGCCCGAGATTTTATGAAAAATATTCTTTTTAATTTTATTAATGTCTTGTGTTGTACGCTACACCAAAAGGGGCTTGCACAACTTACATCCTTGACTTTCCTTTCACTCAATCACGACCTTCCTCGATAGCGTGTGTAGTACGCAATACCGAGTTTCACTAAACAACGAAATGCTATTAAAATATTATTATAACTAGCCGTTATGAATATTAATAACCACGTTTTAAAATTTTAGAAATTTTAGTTCTCAAAATGGACTTCATTTTTGGATTCTTAGAATCGAATTTAGCCTAAGGTGAAATTTTGGTACTTTTCGGATAACTTTAATATTCTGATGAATAGTGAAAATTACTAAATTTTAATTAAAAAAAACTTCTTTAATTGAAAAAATTAATAGTGATAAATTATTAATTTGAGTGGTTTTAAAGTATATTTAGAATATATTTTTACAAATCAATACAATGTTGGTCATTGGATGTAATTTCACATTTACACCAGACATAAACAAGTGTTAATATTTTGATAGTTATTATCTCTTAAAAACACACTATTTGTTGTGACAGCGGAAATTAATTATAAAATTAATTAATGCAACTTATATGTTGGGAATTTTGTAAAATAGAAATCATTTTTTAATTCGGAATATCAATTATAGCTTAGGGTGAAATTTTGGCATTTTTCTGAAAAACTTCAATTTTTGATGAATAGTGAAACTACTAAGTCGAAGTTAAAAAAATTATTTTTTTCATAAATCTTAATTTTAACGCTTCATGTGAATGGAATTTCAAAAATCCGAGAGACACGGTTCATGTCAGTAAGTAAAATGCGGTTCAATGAGATGGAAATAATTTTTGGTGAATAGTAACTTTTTACTTTTTTTTACCACAGTTAAAAGTTAATAGGTTAATTAAGGGTAAAAATGATATTAATATTACTCTAAAACATGTCCTAATCCTATTGGACAAGTTTATCTCGACCAAAAACAACCTTAAGTGTAAAATATTATCATTTAGGCCCACTTGGATTAGATTAGGACATATATTATTATTTAATTCAAAGAAGAGTTAAAAGAGTTAAAATCAAAGTTTATTTACTAAAACATTTTTAATATGGGGTTATACATAAGATAAATTCTACTATAAATATTAATTATAAAGATAAAAAGATTTCATACATAATGGTATTTTATTTGTAATTTTTAGACTTTAAATATTTTAATTTATTTATGACACAACAATGATACAATAATTACCTTTTTAAGAAAAATTAACATAATTGATGTTATAAATGCCCAAATAAATGTAATTTGAGACTTTTTATGACTTAAACAAATTTTATAGGTTAATATGACATGTTATTGTTTATTTAAGGAACTTGTTTCTAACTTATCATTCTGTTATCAATTTCATAAAAATCATTTACCAAATAGTGTCAAAATTGACATAAATTAGTTTTTAAAACAAATATTATATTATCAATTGTTATTTAATTCCTAAAAATCTAATGTTCGGCCAAATGACTTAGATAAGGATATATATATTAATAATAAACAACTTGGGGTTTGTTTGGCCTGTTATGGTAAGTATATTAACCATATAGTGTAACAAAACAAAAAGACACGGTAAAAGTTAAATTATTTAACTTAGAGTTAAATCTAATTGATAAGGTTAAAATAATAACCTAAACTTGTCTAAATCCTATTGGATGAGATTATATCTACCCATACCTACCTTAGCCTCTAAATAAATCACTTTGGAGCTATTTAAAAACGAATTTGGCTTTATAATAAAATAATATTTTTAGTTATTCCAAAGGTGCCCCTCTCCTACCTTATAAAAGGGCACCTCCTCCCTCTCTTCCTCACACAACTTTGAGCCTTCAAGCTCGAACAAACCCTGCAAAAATCTATTCTCCACTTCCCTAGTATCATCCTAGAGGTCCTGGTATTCTTCAAAGTCCATCCTTAGTTCTTTAAGTGGAGGTTAAGAAAAGGCGCGTCAAAAAGAGGTAATATCCACTACCGATGTTTTTCAATTTCTTTCTTCTTCAACTTCTTCTTCTTTAGTTGTTTCATGATAAAGTAATAACATCAGTATTTATTATATAGTGATATGTTATTATAAATATTAAACAACTCTAATTAAACTTCTATCCATCCTACGGAGAAAGGAAATCACCGCGTGTGCGTACGTACGGAATACCGTCTCCACGCCGTGGTGTAATCTATTTTCCGCCACCACCTTAATTGGATGGGTATAATGGTGTAATGAGTAACTATATATGATTATTATAAAGTGATATTGATACTGAAATAGTATACATACACTTCAACACAATTCCACGACCATGGGAACGATATCATCGCTCGTGCGTACGTACGGACTACCATCTCCACGACGCGATGAGATTCATTATCCATGTTAACCATTACAGAATGATTATAAAGTATATATAATGAATAATAATGGAATATATGACATGGTAAATCTACTGGATTTATGTATATATATATATATATGTCATCTACTTACTTCCATTCAAGACAACAAGGAAAGGAAACCAGCTTTCATGTGTACGTACGGACTACCGTCTCCATGAACGGTGTGTTTCATTTCATTTATCTATCTATTATATATATATATATACTGAATATATATGATATATAAATCATACTTTATATTCTGTAAGTAATTAAATCATGATATAAGTAATAATAATGTCAAGAACAACAAGTACAAACACCTACGATAAATGAAACAATTTTACCCAAAACGCTTCTTTAACATGAATTTACAAAAGAACGGGTAATATAAAGTCATAAGTGGACAATATATGATATAATAACAATGAATAT
The DNA here is from genome assembly GCA_963277665.1 of Viscum album. NCBI lineage: Eukaryota > Viridiplantae > Streptophyta > Magnoliopsida > Santalales > Viscaceae > Viscum > Viscum album. Next base: position 1,261,118,219 of record OY728151.1, on the reverse strand, counting down.
GATTCTGGAATAATTCAATAACATGATTTAAATCATTATACCGGAGGTTCGGACACGTACAAAGCAAGTCGGACCTAAGGTAAGGGAAATATCACAATCTCATTTTTATCCGAGATTGTTTTTACTTTGGAATTTACTAGGGTGTATTTTATCATCCACATCCATGTTTCTTCAATATGTAATTTTATTCCCATCCACCTAAAATGGTTTAAATCCAATTTTACCCTCTGATGAATTTTTAGTAAAGAATATGAAAGGAATCTTTTGTCGTTTTTCGTACGAGGTACTTTTTGACTTTTCCGACAAAAGTACGAAGAATGTTTTTTAAACTTATACGGCATGAATGGATTTTTAAAACATTATTTCCAAAAAGATTCCTTTACAAGTTTTCAAGTTTATTTTTAATAAACTTCTTTTAGATTAAAATTTTATGACATGTTAAGAAAGAAAAAGTGTTTTTGAAGTAGAAAGGATATCTTCCTCAAGAATGAAGTTCAAATGTTTTATCAAAATTATTTTCCATTTAAGATAATATAGGGTTCTGTTTTTATCCCTATTATTAAATTGATTTGATTATGTTGTGAGGGAATTATTTTTATGAAGTCATTTACCTTATATGATTTGTTTTATGATGTCATGATGTTTCAATAATCCCTTTTTTGTTCCATGTGTTATGCGATGATGTATGACTAATGATTATGTGCCAAACATAAGAAAGGATTCATTATAAGATGGGTGGGACCTATATCTCCCTCCAATTCATTGGGTAAAGATTTTATATCTCATGAGATAGACATGGCTGGAATGGTAGGTTATACCGGTTCAGTGAAACAGGTCTGAAACGAGGGTGACTCGGATCAGAATGGGACTTTGTCCACTAAGATAGTCTTGGAAATGAGTCTTGACTAACAAGAAATGATTCTCTATGATTACGTGTGTATGCCACAAAGTTTCATGTTTTAAGTTATGATTATTGTGATTTCATTTCACTACTATGATTTATCCCATGTTATGAAATTATACTCTCTTTTGCAGGTTATGTTTTCCAAAAGTTATGTTCTTATGAATATGATGTGATTGATTTTCTTTTGTTTACCCTTACTGAGCATTTGAGCTCACCCTTTTATGTTTTCTTTTCCCCAGGATATAAAAAAAGGTTTTAGGTAAAAAAAGGAAGATATTTATGGGAGATGTTGAAGATCTTTCACCACGATTAGAAGATTATATTCCGAGTTTCCAAAGACACTAAACTATTACGATCCTTGTGTGTGTGTTTTTTTTGTTATGTACTAAGTATTCCGCAAAAGGAATGTAATGTCCATGTACGTCAAGCTTCGGGTCTCTACAGTTGGTATCAAAACAAAGGTGTAGTCAACCTTTGGAAACTAGGATGCGAAAATGTTAGTGACATCCCTAGAGATATTTCTATGGTATGTCTAGGGATGTCCCTAAGGTTAAGTATACGTATAGGTTATAGTACTAGAATTACGCTAACGATCATAGAATTAAACCTAAGATGTTAGATATTTAAGGTACTCCCCCTTTATTATGTTGTTTTCCCTAGCATGATTTTGCCTCTCACACTATTCTTTTTGGGTTTTAGACTATGGCTGGAACCCGAAGGAACCTTGTTGATCAATGCAATGGACAATGAAATGATTGTCCTCCTGAACAAACAAATGTTATGGGAGATGGAGTGAAAATATTATTGCTATACTTACACAAGCTATGAATCATTCTGGACTTCCAAATGAGTAGAGAAGGGAACAATATTCTATTGAGTCCTTCATGAGGCAACGTCCACCTTCTTTCAGTGGGTCTTATGATCCACTTGTTGCTGAACAATGGATCAGTACTACTGAAAAGATATTTTCAGTTCTTCAATGTTCTGAACATGATAAAGTCATCTTAGCAGTATATCGTTTGGAAGGTGAAGCTGATCAATGGTGGAATCTTATCAAGAATACGAGGCCAAGAGATGAAATTGAGTCCATGGAATGGGACGAGTTCAAGAACTTGTTTTTTCAGTAATTACTTCCCTCGTATTCTTCGAACAAAGAAGGAAAAGGTGTTTCTTGAGCTGAAGCATAATGATGATGAATCTGTTGGTATATACGGAGCAAATTTTACAAGACTTGCAAGGTATGCATCTGGCATTATCATCCAACCTGAAAGTAAAGTTGATCGATTTTTCAGTGGCTTAAAACCAAGTCTTCGAAGGGCATTAGCTATAAGAGACTTCAGTAGCTATGAAGAAATTGTGCGTTGTGCTATCAAGGTATAAATGGAAGTTGGTGTTACATATCCATCTCATGGTTTTGACAAGAAACGAAAGATGGAGTTCAAGGAGAAATCTCAGAATAATGGTGAAAAGAAGATGAATGTTTGCTTATGCACAAAGTGTGGAAATAAGCATGGTGGAGATTGTCTTAAAGGGACTAGAAAATGTTTTATGTGTGGAAAAGAAAGTCATCGAGTAGCTGAGTGTCGAAGTAATGGAAAAAGGGTTTCTAATGATGTGAATAAAGCAAACACTGCAGAGAACTCACCACCAACACTTCAATGCTTCAAGTGCAAGGAAATGGGGCATTATGCTAATAAATGACCTAATCCAAGGGTTAGTGATGATCAACATGAGCAACCACTGAAGGCAAAGGACAAAGGGAAGTCACATGCGATCACTATTGGCGATGTTGAATATGTCAACGATGTGGTGGAATGATTAATTGTTTATGTAAGGGGATTCCAAAATAATATTGTATCATGGAGTATTGGAATATTTATGTATTGGTCTAATGTGGTATTCAAAGTGATTGAGATATTTTTGGAAATAAGATGATATGCGCATAATGAATGGAAAATGAGAAAATGAAATGTTTAACAGTATTCATGATCTCATGATTGATATAAGGACTAAGTGATATCATGGTTTGAGTATATAGAATTTTCAGGATTTTGGTATGTGGAAAGTGTAAAATTTTAACTGCATTCATGTTTTCACTAAGTTATTCAAGAGAATACATGATTAAGGACTTTGAATGTTTGGAATGTGACCAACAAAACATATCTTATGATATATGGGGATCAATGATGGTGTTAAATATCTGGTAATCGTTTTCACTATGTTATGAGAGTGGACTGTAGTATTATGGATAAGCCTAAAGATTGGAATGGGTTATGTTGGACATAAGTTAGTATTGTTTAAGGATAGAAGTTTTTTCGATATTATTGATGGGATGTTATAGTAATATAGTTTTAGAAAAAAGGACAACCTGCAGGACGGGCGACAGCCCATCGTGTCGGACAATGCTGTGGAAATCGAACCCACAACCGAAGTACGACTGGCCTTTATCGCCTACCACTGGCCTGCAGGAAGTCCCTGTTTAGTAGAAACTAGTTTCATTATATTAAGCAGTATGATATATGATGTATAAGTCCATTTTAGGAACCATATATGATTCATCTCACTATATATCGACTTATGTATATAATTTTTGCTAACCTTTTGTTTGAGACAGATGGAATGACCCGTCATTCTATCACATGATCTGCTAACACTTCACGAATAAAAAATTCAACTTCATTTATTTAAGAGATGAAGTGGAAATTGTTCAAGGCACAAACAATAGTGAGATTGTAACAAAATAAAGTAAGTATTTATTCTTATTCAAATTTTCAACTTTTGGGAAATGATCTTGAAAACCAAAAATGTTGTCCTAGTGATCTTATACCTGATGAATTAGATGGTACCTTAGATCATCACAAATTTATGGATTTGTGATTACTGATTTCTCCATAGCCATGTTCTCTACCACTCTCCATCAGAACATGATGGTTATATTTCTCTTCCATATCCATATTTTCACCTATGTGGAAACCCAGTGATTAGTTTATTTGGGTAATCGTTACATTTCATACTTTAGTTTTTAAAGACAAGTTTTGGTATTCCTTTTTACGATGTCAGTTTCTATTAAAGAAACTTTCGAATAGTAAACTATTTATAACCCCGACGAATTTCGAGGGAGAAATTCATTTTAAGGGGGGTAGAATGTAACAGCCCGAGATTTTATGAAAAATATTTTTTTTTAATTTTATTAATGCCTTGTGTTGTACGCTACACCAAAAGGAGCTTGCACAACACACATCCTTGACTTGACTTGCACGCAATCGCTACCTTCCTCGATAGCATGTGTAGTACGCAATACCGAGTTTGACTAAACAACGATATGCTATTAAAATATTATTATAACTAGCCGTTATGAATAGTAATAACCACGTTTTAAAATTTTAGAAATTTTAGCTCTCAAAATGGACTTCATTTTTGGATTCTTAGTATCGAATTTAGCCTAAGGTGAAATTTTGGTACTTTTCGGATAACTTTCATATTCTGATGAATAGTGAAAATTACTAAATTTTAATTAAAAACAACTTTTTTAATTGAAATAATTAATAGTGATAAATTATTAATTTGAGTGGTTTTAAAGTATATTTAGAATATATTTTTACAATTCAATACAATGTTGGTCATTGGATGTAATTTCACATTTACACCAGACATAAACAAGTGTTAATATTTTGATAGTTATTATCTCTTAAAAACATGCTATTTGTTGTGACAACGAAAATTAATTATAAAATCAATTAATGCAACTTATATGATGGTAATTTTTTAAAATAGAAATCATTTTTGAATTTTGAATATCAATTATAGCTTAGGGTGAAATTTTGGCATTTTTCTGAAAAACTTCAATTTTTGATGAATAGTGAAACTACTAAGTGGAAGTTAAAAAAATTATTTTTTTCATAAATCTTAATTTTACCGCTTCTGTGAATGGAATTTCAAAAATCCGAGAGACACGGTTGATGTCAGTAAGTAAAATGTGGTTCAATGAGATGAAAATAATTTTTGGTGAATAGTAACTTTTTACTTTTTTTTACCATGGTTAAAAGTAAATAGGGTAATTAAGGGTAAAAATGATATTAATATTGCCCTAACACATGTAATAATCCTATTAGACAAGTGTATCTCGACCAAAAACAACCTTAAGTATAAAATATTATCATTTAGGCCCACTTGTATTAGATTAGGACATTTATTATTATTTAAAAATCAAAGAAGAGTTAAAAGAGTTAAAATCAAAGTTTATTTACTAAAACATTTTTAATATGGGGTTATACATAAGATAAATTAGACTATAAATATTCATTAGAAAGATAAAATGATTTCCTACATAATGTTATTTTATTAGTAATTTTTAGACTTTAAATAATTTAATTTATTTATGACACAACAATGATACAGTAATTACCTTTTTAAGAAAAATTAACATAATTGATGTTATAAATGATCAAATAAATGTAATTTGAGACTTTTTATGACTTAAAATAATTTTCTAGGTTAATATGACATGTTATTGTTGATTTAAGGAACTTTTTTTGAACTTATCATTCTGTTATGAATTTCATAGAAATCATGTACCCAATAGTGTCAAAATTGACATAAATTAGTTTTTAAAACAAATATTATATTATCAATTGTTATTTAATTCTTAAAAATATAATGTTCGGCCAAATGACTTAGATAAGGATATATATATTAATAATAAACAACTTGGGGTTTTTTTGGCCTGTTATGGTAAGTATATTAACCATATAGTGTAAGAAAACAAAAAGGCATGGTAAAAGTTAAATTATTTAACTTAGAGTTAAATCTAATTGTTAAGGTTAAAATAATAACCTAAACTTGTTTAAATCCTATTGGATGAAAGGATGTCGACCCATACCCACCTTAACCTCAAAATAAATCAATTTGGAGCTATTTAAAACCTAATTTGGCTTTATAATAAAATAATATGTTTTGTTATTCCAAAGGTTCCCCTCTCCTCCCTTATAAAAGGGCACCTCCTCCCTCTCTTCCTCACACAACTTTGAGCCTTCAAGCTCGGACAACCCCTGCCAGAATATCTTCTCCACTTCCCTAGTATCATCCTAGAGGTCCTGGTATTCTTAAAAGACCATCATTAGTTCTTTTAGTGGAGGTTAAGAAAAGGAGCGTCAAAAAGAGGTAATATCCATTACTGATCTTTTTCAATTTCTTTCTTCTTCAACTTTTTCTTCTTTAGTTGTTTCATGATAAAGTAATAACATAATTATTTCTTATATACTGATATGTTATTATAAATATGAAACAACCCTAATTAACCTTCTATCCATCCTATGGAAAAAGCAAATCACCGCGTGTGCGTACGTACGGAATACCGTCTCCACGCCGTGGTGTAATCTATTTTCCGCCACCACCTTAATTGGATTGGTATAATGGTGTAATGAGTGAATATATATGATTATTATAAAGTGATATTGATACTGAAATAGTATACATACACTTCAACACAATTCCATGACCATGAGAACGATATCATCGCTCGTACGTACGTACGGACTACCGTCTCCACGACGCGATGAGATTCATTATCCATGTTAACCATTCCAGAATGATTATAAAGTATATATAATGAATAATAATGGAATATATGACATGGTAAATATACTGGACTTATGTATATATATATATGTCATCTACTTACTTCCATTCAAGACAATAAGGAAAGGAAAGCAGCGTTCATGCGTACGTACGGACTACCGTCTCCATGAACGGTGTGTTTTATTTCATTTATCTATCTATTATATATATATATTCTGAATATATATGATATATAAATCATAATTTATATTCTGTAAGTAAGTAAATCATGATATAAGTAATAATAATGTCAAGAACAACAAGTCCAAACACCTATGATAAATGAAACAATTTTACCCAAAACGCTTCTTTAACATGAATTTACAAAAGGACGGGTAATATAAAGTCATAAGTGGACCATATATGATATAATAACAATGAATATGATTCTGTAATAAGTAAATAACATGATTTAAATCATTATACAGGAGGTTCAGACACGTACAAAGCAAGTCGGACCTAAGGTAAGGGAAATATCACAATCTCATTTTTATCTGAGATTGTTTTTACTTTGGAATTTACTAGGGTGTATTTTATCATCCACATCCATGTTTATTCAATATGTAATTTTATTCCCATCCACCTACAATTTTTTGAATCCAATTTTACCCTCCGATGAATTTTTAGTAAAGAATATGAAAGGAATATTTTGTCGTTTTTCGTACGAGGTACTTTTTTACTTTTCCGACAAAAGTACGAAGAATGTTTTTTTAACCTATACGGCATGAATGGATTCTTAAAACATTATTTCCAAAAAGATTCCTTTACAAGTTTTCAAGTTTATTTTTATTCAACTTCTTTTAGTTTAAAATTGTATGACATGTTAAGAAAGAAAAAGTGTTTTTGAAGTAGAAAGGATATTTTCCTCAAGAATGAAGTTCAAATGTTTTATCAAAATTATTTTCCATTTAAGATAATATAGGGTTCTGTTTTTATCCCTATTATTACATTGATTTGATTATGTTGTGAGGGAATTATTTTTATGAAGTCATTTACCTTATATGATTTGTTTTATGATGTCATGATGTTTCAAGAATCCCATTTTTGTTCCATGTGTTATGCGATGATGTATGATTTATGATTATGTGGCACACATAAGAAAGGATTAATTATAATATGGGTGGGACCTATATCTCCATCCAATGCATTGGGTAAATATTTTATATCTCATGAGATAGACATGGCTGGAATGGTAGGTTATACCGGTTCAGTGAAACAGGACTGAAATGAGGGTGACTCGGTTCAGAAAGGGACTTTGTCCACTAAGATAGTCTTGGCAATGAGTCTTGACTAACATGAAATGATTCTCTATGATTATGTGTGTATTCCACAAAGTTTCATGTTTTAAGTTATGATTATTGTGATTTCATTTCACTACTATGATTTATCCCATGTTATGAAATTATGCTCTCTTTTGCAGGTTATGTTTTCCAAAAGTTATGTTCTTATGAATATGATGTGATTGATTTTTTTTTGTTTACCCTTACTGAGCATTTGAGCTCACCCTTTTATGTTTTCTTTTCCCCAGGATATAAAGAAAGCTTTTAGGTAAAAAAAAGGAAGATATTTATGGGAGATGTTGAAGATCTTTCACCACGATTAGAAGATTATATTCCGAGTTTCCAAATACACTAAACTATTACGATCCTTGTGTGTGTGTTTTTTTTGTTATCTTCTAAGTATTCCGAAAAAGTAATGTAATGTCCATGTACGTCAAGCTTTGGGTCTCTACATTGTGTTTGTTGAAGACACTATAATATAATTACCAACCACGGTGTAGCATGATAGGTATCTCAAGATATTTTTATGTACACTTCGAGAACATAAAATTTATGAAAATATCTTGGAGTGTAAATTTTAGATTCACGATGTGAAATTTAAAGGGAATTTTGGATCAAATTTAGGTATATCCATAGACTTGAATAAAGTTAAGGGAATTGTGTCCTGTAAATATCCTTATAATGTCTTTGAGATTTGGAGTTTTCTGGGATTAGTGGGATTCTATCAAAATTTTATCCATGACTTACCTCATTTATTTTCCCCTATGACAGTGCTAATGAATAAGAGAATAATGTTTTGGTGGTTATATTATTATGAATATGTGTTTCATGAGCTGAAGAGCATGTTAACTATAGCTTCATTGTTGATACTTCTTAAAATAGGGATTACCTATGCTAATTTTTTTGAATCATTAGGTGTCGATTTGGGAGATGTACTAAGGTAGAGAGAGATGGTAGTATCTTATGGGTCACGTTAGCTAATACCATTTGTCAAAAACTACCTTAAAAATTAATTGGAGCTAGAATCTACGGTCGATGCATAGAAGTGTTGGTGACACTATATCTTCAGTGAGAGGTTTTTTTTTCTACACAAACCATAAGATAATTTTCTATATCATTGAGTAAGAGGACTTGAACATTAATAAAATTCACTGGGTTGAGTATCTATAGAAGTTCCACATTGGGAGGCATTTGAGATTGGAAAAGACTGTATTGTTGTATATTCTCTTAACTATAAGACAAATGTCGCTTAGGAGCTTGGGGAATAGTCATCAGGGGAACTGTGTCACATGATGAGCTTGTTGGATGATGGGTGGATAAATAATTTTATGGATTAAAGATTGATCTAATGTGCTCCAATACTGGTCAAAATTTACTTGCTACACTAAGTAAAGGATATTTTAGATATTTTCCAAGAGTGTGATGTGATAATGGAATGAATTGCATGAGATGACCCGATACTTGAATTTTTATTGGACATCGATGTTGTGATCCTTGTACATGAGAGAGTTTTAGTCATTTTATCTATCTATAAATAGATGGTGAGTTATTTCCATACATCTAAAGGTTAGTGAATCTAACAGTGAAAAAGATGTACCATGACATGAGGAGACCGTTTAAGTGGCCGTGGATGCTGAGTGACATTTCAGGATATGTTTCCCAGTGAATTTCCTATAATATAAAAATGTATGATAACTATCATCATATTGGCATTCTTCTACCACATCCTATGCCCATGTGGAAGTCAGAGAGAATAATGATAGAATTTTTTATAGGTTTAACTAGGACCCCATGGGGTCGTGACACTATCTAGGTGATTTTTTATAAGAAAACAAATGTTTCCAATATATAATTGATCCATGAGACTCACATAATAACTAATATAGTAATATTCTATTTCCCTTAGATTTTACGCTACATGGATTTCCCTTAATTATTTTATTTTATAAAGAGACACTTTTTATGTCATTGTTTTATAATGTCTCCCAGAAGGCCTTAGGGACTCATCTGAGATTGATCACATCATGCATTGCACATATAGATGGAATTTTTAGGTAGATGATTCACATATTAGAGGATATGCATTAGGCTTGATCCCTAGAATTAAAAGTATCTTTGAATGATCAACTATCCTTAGCTTATTTCATAGGAAAAAATTATTACCTAAACTAGATTTAGATGTAAATATATGAGGCTTTTTATGGCATACCATGTCTATCAGCACTTTTTTGGAATGATATTGGTGAGGCAGTAGTTGTGGGGACTATTTTGGTACAATAGACCTTTGAGATATTGCAACTAATCCAGAAGGGGCTTATCATAGCTTAGAAATGAAAGAATTGTTAATCCAACAATAGGAGGAGACCTTTGCAGTTAACTATAGGTTGAATTTTTTTTAGTGTGACTCCTCTATTGGACCATAAATATTTGATCAATTAGGAAAAGATATATTATTTCTATGTTGGACCCTTTGAGATAATTGTGTGGGTTGGGAAAGTGGATCACCATATAGATCATTCTTCTTGCTCTCAAGGTATGCATGATGTATTTGATGTGTCTCAGTTATGAAGGTACATGGATGATCCTACACATTCAATTGAATATGATGATCTTGAGATTTAGATAAATGCATCAAACATGTAGCGACCAATGATAATTAATGGTCGGAGTGAGAAAATCCTTAAAGGGATGATGATATAACTTTTTTCGATTCCATGGAATGATAGATGCATCCAAGAGGAGAGATAGATGTGATAGATTGATATTCAATATCAATGGATGGAGTTTTCTGTGAATAACCATGGAATGTATGTCACGACCTATCCCATAGAGGCCCACCTAGCTCAAGGTATGCTAAGGGTGACATCCCAAGAGTACCTCCAATAGTGCAGGGGCTAGCGACCAGTGATGAGTAGGAATATAATAAAAATGTGAGGCCTTAGACTAAGGTTACTATAAATACCCACATCTCCTGGAAAATAAAATTTTAAAAGTATTGTAAAGCTGATACCGAATACATGAATATATCTGTATCCAAAAATCAGAGAATAAAAATGTACAATAATGTGTAAGGGCTAAATACAGGCCCACCCAAAACTATAAAAGATTCCATCCTTCAAATAATTAGGGGAATAATGCCAAATTAAACCATGGTGTTCCATGCCTAGTATGCTTTACCTACTCCCAGTCCTCCCTAGACTCCATCCAAAGACTTATAATTTTCATAATAAGTGACATGTGTGGGTAGATAAGATGTAGGTATGGGTATATAAATACCCAGTAGGACTCAATGAAATCCCTAAACATAAAGAATCAATAGTGGTAAAGTCATCAACATAAGGAAATGTCAATCAGTATATTAGAAAATAAAAAAGTATGACTATCAAAGACCCAATTATACTCATAACAGATTCCATGTAACTAGGTAGTATCAACCATACTTCTAGCCATATGACCCTTCTCGAGGATTCAAGTTATTTCTTGTATGGGAGAACACACACCAGGAGCCATGTTTTAACTAATGGCGCTTATCTGAGAGGTCATTATCATCAGGTTTCTAAAAATTACACATTATAAATACAATGATCTCGACACCCAATTAGGGGATAACAGATAAGGCCACTAGGAGACAGTACAAACCCCGCTGGATCATCCTTATAAATATGGGATCAACACCATGTTCGTGGTGGTCACACTGATAGAAATAATTCTAATTAGGATGATGAAGGAATGATATTGGATCCCATGCAGGTCATATAGTGGGACACACTAATCAATATCCAAGAAAAAAACCCATAGATGGGATCACAGTCTTATTTACAGGATGTAATTACACAATTTACCCTCATAGGGATAGAACAAGGGATCACACTCAACTGAACCTAGTATATACTAAAGAGACAAAGGTATCTAAGCTACCTCAGAGGATGTACATGGCATGTATAGGGGGTACATGGAATGTACCTTTAATCCTAGACCTATCTGGGCTTTTACCATGTCCCTATTCCTTTGACCATGTTATTTGATCATGCTTGGGAACATGGTCGTGTTTTTGTACCATTATATGTCTGAGTACATGGTCATTCCAATGTACTCTTTCCATTATAGTGTTCTGGGTCATATTTTTTCCCATGCATCTTCTAGGATATAGGTCGATCCACCAGTACAAGGTGACACAGTGTGTGACACATTTCAAATGGTGTGTGATATTTCTCACCACATGTAAATCATATACCCATATAAGAGGGACTACATGACAACTATTTTTTGGAATACACACTATGTTGTTGGGAATTTTCTTGAAATTGTAGACTATTATATGCATATCTTTTTCACCACTACCTCAATTGAATCCACTATCCATCATGAATATAGATCCTAGATCTATGAGAAATTATTCATGATCCATCACTAATGGCCAAATTCCAGCCACCAAATCGATTGGGAATCACCTCCATCACACCGCGTCCCATGTTTCATGCCAAGATGCAACTAAGAATAACCAATATAATATTTAACCTCCTCCAATATCCCACCATTATCATCACAACATGATCATTACATTAATTATGAACCTAAAACCATGAAATCAATCCATTACACTAAATAAAATTAATTCAATGATCGAATAAATGTTACTGTTCAAACCACCAGCCAAAGGAATTTCTAATGGTTATTGTCCAAAGAAACATGAGATGAAATGTAAAAATAAAAAAGAGGAAAGAACCTTAACTATTTTTTTATGTTAGAAATTTCTTTTCATTATAAATATGAATGAAGAAGCAAAAATAATATTGTAATATAAATTCTTAACCCATAGAAAGATAAGCAACCAACAAAAATTAACCAATCGACCTACAATCCATTTTTTTATGGAAATTTCTTCGTGCTCAACAAGGTAAAACAAAATAGTATAAATCCATATAAAAATAATTTCATACCTCATGTTTTGATAGACCACTGAGGAATAAAGATATTGTTTTATCTTCATTAGTGCTATCCATGAGGTCAATTTAAGATAAAAATCCTTTAGAAATTGACCATTATCCTCAATCAGTTGTCGTTATCCAATATCTCTTCCAATGAATCCTATCTAAATCTCATGTTAAAGTGGATAAACCTAAGTATTTGGAATAAATTTATATTTATAGAGGATATTTAGGACCCTATTTTTAAATATCAAAAAAATATAAAAAATTACTTATTTTATTATTAGTCCTCGTGAACTTTATTAAAAAAATACACGATTATAATAATGAATTTTTCATGCCTAATTTCAAACCTATATTTTGGACTCAATAGTAGTTTAATATTTCAAATCCGAGTCCCCATTTTGGAGTTATTTCTGTATTTCAAGAAAACTACATTCATGTGATATAATATATTTAATAGTTTTACTATATCAATATCAAGTGTCTCCGGGCCTTGGAATCTCATGAAATCACTATAAATGGCTTTAAAAATATTCATTAATATATTTAATATTTATAAAAGATAAAACAAGTATTATACATTGTTCTAACAATAGGTATTTTCACCTTGAAAAGAAAAAAATCCTAACCCAAAAGATGAGGGTACTGGGATCACGTATGGGTTTACTACTCTAAGGTTCCCCTTAATTGTTCTCATATCACCATCTGACATGAAACATGGTAATCACATATCTATAGTGAAAATACATCCTTATTTGTGACACAAATAAGACTTCATTTACTCAATATAACTTTGGTGGAAAGCACACATAGTACCTAGCCTCATCGGCCCGATTTCTTTCCTATAAAGGGAAATTGAATCATGGATATAACTTACTACCCTGACAAAATATACAAAATCCACATCATGGTGAGCCCTTTTGGAAGAAAATTTATCCTTATTTAGAACGTAAAAGGACTATATTGTCAATATTTATATGAAATATAATGTAATTGGGTAGCCTTCATCCACTATGGAATGTTCTACACATTCTGTTTCATCACTCGAACCTACAATGGGGCCATTATTATTGAATTACATGGATATATACAATATAGTTGTGACCTTCAGTGTCTCAAAAGAATGGAATATAACAGTTCCCTACCAATGGTAGAATTGTATTTCTTGTTTTATTAAATGGTAGGTGATCATCCCAATTATGTCCAAAGTACAAAATGAAATCCCAAAAACATGTACTCTAAAACCTAAATGGCTTTATCATTTTAGGTAGAAATTCAAGGGTGAAATTTAGTGATTAAATATAAATGAGTGACAAAGGCCTCTTATAATCCTCTCCATAATCCTAATGTTAAGTGAGAATCATGGTTTGAAATGATAATCTTGGGAACTTTGTGAAGTTTGACTATATCCGGAATCTGATTTCATCAAAATCGTTCTACTAAACTCCCCTCTCAGATAACTTGAAAGTGGAATGAATTAGTGAGTTGGTCTATAATAACACATATGGAATGATGTACTCTAGAATTTCTTGGAATACCATAAAAAAGTTCATATATACAACATCCAAATTCAGAATTAGATCCTCAAGGGGTTGAAAAAAACCTATAGGATCCTAGTGTTCTCTTTCTCACACTGACAACTGAGGCGTCGAGAGGAAAAATCCTCTAAACACTTATTTATCCCATTAGACCAAAACTAATCTTGATGGTCCTGGTATATCTTCAAAAAACTGGGATGTAACTCTATAGGGGACGTATGAAACTCCCTCATAAACTCCTCATACAATGTCACTAGTATAATTTTCTATCCTCTAGAATGGATGATGTGCTCCCATCCTTCATAAAATCTATTAGAAGCTTGTCCAGTGGGTATTTAAGCACATAAGGTACCATAATAAATAACTCCATGATGAGAATCCCTAATAGGATATATAAGTGGTTGGGTAACAACCGTATATTGGAGGTAATATACACCAACCACATCCACCAAGAGAATCTACAATAAGACTAACTTCTTTGACACTTTCTTCAACAACTGTGAACAAGATCTCTTATAGAGATAATATACCACAACATTCCCCTTTTTTGGATTATAGACTTTACCAATGTCATAATACTGGATGAAATCTATCTGTCACCTCCATCTAAGGTTAATATCCTTCTAAGATATGATATCGTTGAGACTCTTATGGTCAACATAGACAACAAAACAATCACCCATAAGATAGTGATTCCACATCTTCAGGGAAAAGACTATTGTTTCTGGCACTAGATCATGGGTAATAATGTTCTACTCATTTGTTATCAACTATCAAGACCCATAAGAAATAACTACCTACATCTACATCTATAATAACCAAGTTTTATCCCTAAAGAATAAATCACACTATGTACTCGACACCCTCCTCTGGTAGTCTCTGGATGGGGGCACTCATCAACCACTTCAACAACTCCTTGAAATCCTACAGGAATGTAACAAACCATACATTTATAAAACAAATTCCCTTATTATAATTATTCCATATAGTATAAATCACAAAAAATCACATATAGGACATAGTATAACCATTATAAATTAATATTTAATGAAATAATATGTATTTCAAGAAATTAAGGAACCTAAACCATTGTAACAGTAACATGTCCTTTGGAAGAGTAATGCGAACCTTATGAATTTTAAACCATCCAATAGAATAGTAAAATCATATATTAAATTATTTGTAAACTTTAGGTGTCTTATAAATGAAAATATTATATAATTATATCATAGTAGAATAAAATAAATGTTTTTGAAATTATTAATTAAGTGTTGGTATTTTTCTAAAACATAATTTTTTATTTTCAATAATATAGTTAGTATAATGATTTAAAAGAAAATTTATTTTCATAAAATTTATTAGTAAATTAATATTTTGTTTTCTTATGATTATAATATAATTTTATAATACCTTAATTAATTTATCAAGGTGCTATAAAATCAGTTATAATTTTAAATTTTTAATTTCACAAGTAAAATATGATTGTGATAAAAAAAATAAATTTATCATTTTTAGTAACTTATTTACAGAAACTGGAGTTCATTTTCTAACTGTACACATAAAAAAATTTAGGGTGAATTTTTTGGATTTTTATAAAATATTTAAATTTTTTGGTGAAAAGTAAAATACGGTATTTTAAGGTGTATATACATTAAAAGTTAAATACACTATTCATTGAGTAATAACTGATTTAATCACCATAATGTAGAACTCCATTTAATTATTTTAATATATTATGTAATAATGATCAAACAATTCGTATTCTTTGGAAATAATAATAAACTAAGGAATAAAATATTCCAAAAACACCACTCTCCTCCACTATAAATACCACCCCTCACCCCCTCTTAACCTCAAACCTCTTAAGCCTTGAAAAATGTCCAAATTATACCCAATACACTTCCCAAGAACCTATACAACATCTTTGATCCCTTTTAATCATCGAAATATCAAACCCGTTACCCTATGAAGGTTCTCAAGGAGGACGAATTCAAGAGTTAAAATCTTGTTTCTTATCTTTTAATTTCTTTTCAAGTTATTTTATTTTCTTTTTCTATAAACACCTTTACTTATCCAAGTATCATGATAAAAAAAATTATTTATTATATAATATAATTTTATTATGTTAATGTCATAATTCATCTTCAAATCACTTCCCCATTCAATTTATTCTAAAAATTAAATTATTGTCTGTGGTGTGTTGATTTACCGCCACCATGGATGATGCATTTTCATTTTTCATTATCGCCATTGAGGCTGGTCATAAAACCATTTGTATGGTTAAAAAATATTATAATATATTTATGATATCCTATTTAATGTTCTGGAATAATTATATATATAAGACAATAATTAATAAATCAAAACTAGTATGTGATTATAAAAAATCACCAAAATAATCTAAATGAATCTCAATAATGTCATATCTAATGATTCATCATCACTGTAAATAACCAAATGAATTATATAAAAATTTCAACTTTTGGATGATAAATTATATAATATTTATTCAATTATGGATAATGATTCAATTATGGGTATGTATTCCCATTTTATATGATTTTCCAAACATGCATACAAGTATACAGATCAAGGAAACAGAAGAAATTAACACTACCAAATAATAAAATTATATCCTATAACTCATCAAAAAGGCCATAAATTAACTTAATAAAATTTCAATAAATCAAATACACGTTGAAATTTCTCTGAATTAATTAATTAATGGATCTAATTTGACAATATAGGACATTAAGATAATGTTTAGAACACCTTCCAACATAAGAAAAGGGATTGTACACAAACCCCCATTTTTTCATCGGGTTGTTATTTCTCTCTCTTTACCCAAGTGTAATTATTCATTATTTTGTGTACTTATTATAAATTATATGTATATGTTACATACTCTTGTATCCAGATTATTAAATCCTTATTTTATGTGAAATACATGTTTTAATAAGGTTCCCTTCTCAAATCATCCTGATAAGAAATCATGATTAAAGGGAACATATTGATTTCCTACCCATTGCTAAGAACACTCCATAATATGTTTTATAAAAACATAATTTATTATGAAATCAATAATTTAATCATGAAAAAAATACTTCGTTCATTTGTGGTTTTATGAAAATAAATATTTATTTTCCTCTTTAAAAGCAATTTAATATTATTCTTTAACGTCATTAAATATTTTTAATTCTAATGACTCTTAACACTGTTTTTATTTGTTTTAACTTCATATTGATTTAAATTATCACGATATATAACTATTTTACCTTATAAATATCCATGTATTATTTAAATCCTTTATTTTATGGGAACCATTATGATATTCCATTTTTTTATGCCTTAAAATATGATTATGATACCCAATTAATTCTATGGGTAACCCTTGTGTTCATGTCTGATTCCTTATATATGATTCTTCATGTGGAATAATTAATTAATTACATGGGTAGAACTTGTGTTTATGTTTGATTCCTTATATATGATTCTTCATGTGGAACATATATTCACAACTCCGTTATTAATGTAACACCCCAAGCTTCCATGTTATGTTTCTCTTTGAATAATACAATAACTTGTGATATAAGCAACTTCGAGTTCTAACACACCACGACAATTCAAACATGCCATTATGAATAGTAATACACACTTATTTTTTAAAATTTATAAATTTTAATTTTTAAAATGGACTACATATTTGGATTCATAATGTCAAAATTAGCTTAGAGTGAATTTTTGGTATTTTTATAAAAACTTAAATTTTTTGATGAATAGTGAAAAACACAACATTATTTTTTAAAACTGGGTTTTTTGTAAATAATTATTTTTTTGTTTAAAATTATTTTAAGTAAAAATAGATAAATAATACCTATATTAGTTAAATTAAATTCATTGGTTTCATTTTATAATAAAAATTGATGTATAATATTATATTGAATTTTTTAACATCTTTTACCCACCTTCTAGGCACATTAGAAAATTTGAATAAAACGTAATTTTACCACTTCTGTGAATTGAATTTGAAAAATCCCAGTCATGGATGATATAAGTATGTAAAATTTGGTTCAATAAGATGAAAATAATTTATGGTAAATGGTTACTTTTGACTTTTATTTACCACGGTTAATAGTAAATAGGGTAATTAAACATAAAAATGATATTATTATTACCCTAAAACATGTCCTAATTCTATTGAATAAGTTTATATCAACCAAAAGAAACTTTAATAATAATATAAAATCCTTTTGGTCCACATGGATTAGATTCGGATATTTATTATTATATTATTTAAAGATGAGTTTAAAGTGTTAAATTCAAAGTTTCCTAACTAATTTTTTTAATATTGTGATACACATAATATAAATTAGACTAAAAATACTCATTTTAAATAAAAAAAGATTTCATACATAATGGTATTTTATTTATAATTTTTAGACATTATATAATTAAATTTATTTATGACACAATGATGATGGAGTAATTTCCTTATTAACGAAGGATTAAAATAATTAAAATTATAAATATCCAAATAAATGTAAATTGAGACATTTGATGAATTTTAAAAGATTTTTAGGTTAATATGACATGTTAGGGTTTATTAAATGAATTCTTTTCAAAGAAATCATGTTGTTAGGACATCATCAAAAGTCAAATACTAAACAGTGTAAAAATTCACATAAATGCGTTTTAAAAAAATACAATATTATTAAATGATTTTATAGTCCTAAAAATATATGGATCAGCCAAAGGACTTATATAATAATAGAAATGTCATTAATGAACCCCTAGGGGTTGTCTTGGCAATTTATAGTATGTTTATTAACCATATATTATAAATATACAAGGAGACATGGGAAATGTTAAACTATTTAACTAAGAGGTAAATCGAAAAGTTAATGTTAATATGGTGACTTAAACCTATATGAAACCTGTTTTTTGAGAGGTTTTCGACCCATAACAACCTTAGCCTCAAAATAAATCATTTTGGAGACATTTTAAACCGAATATTATTGTATAATAAAATAATATTTCAAGATTTTCCTAAAGTAACTGTCACCTCTCTTCTGAAAGGCAACTTCCCCTTCTCTCAAAATCACACCACCAAAGCCATTTGGCTCAGCTAAAAACCACTAAAATATGCTCCCAAATAAACTAAATTATATCTAGAGGCTTTAATTTTATCCTAAATAAATCCCAAGGATCCTTTTGTTTTAAACTCAAAAGGAAACACCCGAAGAAGAGGTGATAATTACAACACCTTTTTCAAAGTTATTTTCTTTTTCCACTTCATCTTTCTTGGTTGTTTCCATAAAATAATAATAAATCCAGTAAATTATACATAATGTGATGTTATTATAAATATGTAACAACCATATTAATTATTCTATCCATCCTATGAATGAAAAGTCACCGTACGTGCGTACTTACAGCTTATCGTCTCCACGTCGTGGTGTAGTTTGTTATTCAAACACTTCATTATTTGGATGGGTATAATAATGAGTACAACTGATTTAAATTTTAAAAATAACATATCAATTATTCTATATATATTAGATACCATCAAATTACATATGATTTCATCATCTGTAGAATGATATTGTCGCTCGTGCATACATACAGATTCCTATCTCCCCAAACGCGATGATATTTATTCCCCATCATAACCATTAAAGAATATTTTTCATTTTATGATTAAATATAATATTTAATAACATAATATAATTATGTATATGATTAAAATACATCATATCCACAAAAAACATGGATTACATAACCAAGAATATAAAGTAAAACAAATCAGTTAACACCTGAAATGATGATATTACTAAAATATTATTAACAAAGCAATATTGGAAGATCATATCTGATATCATATTTCTGAACGTGGTTATTGTATAATTTAATATCAATTATTTAATGATTATACAAGAGATTAACATACCCTTGATCAAGTAAAAGTACTTGGTAAGGGTTAATTCTATAATCTCTTCATTATTCGAGGTTGTTTATATGTGAGGATCTACTGGGACCTCTTTATCATCCACATTCGTGTTTCCAAAAAATTTATTTCAAAATAATATTAATATATCTTAGACTATGGTTTAATTTAATTTATACTCTTTTATGAATTTTTATAAATTTTTTATAAAGGAATCATTCATTTATTTTCCAAACAAGGTCCTTTACGACCTTTTCGACAAAATTAAGGAAAGAATGTTTTTATAACTTATACGGAGAGTGCGGCTATTTTCTGCCATTATAACATCTTTGAAGCTTCCATTAGAATAATATAAGAACATTTCCAAAATAAAGTTCTTCATTTATAAATATGAAACTTTTAATTGGTTTCAAAATAGAAAGAGGAATTTCATTCAAACAGTTTTCATTTCATCTATGTCAAAATCCATTAATGGATTTTAAACATGTTTGAAGTTGACCTATTATGATAAAAATATTCCATATTTTATTGAAGGATATGTGATATGTTTTAATATGGATGTTTTATTTTTATAACATTCTTGGTATATGGATAATTCATTGATATTTCGTATGCTAGTTTTAATACGAATGATTATGTTAGGTTTAAACCTTTTAATATGTGGAATGCATTGGACTTAGTATGTGATGGGTTTATCCCAATATAGCTCCACGATGAATCGTTAGATATCATGAGACAAACTAGTGTCTTTTCAAAATCCCTTGAAAAAATCTTATTTATAGTCTTGGCATGATACCTTCACTATATAGTTATGAACTCTGGCATTATGCATTCCATTATTATGAAATTGGATATTGGTATTACATGTGATTATTTAACTAGTATAATAACCTTCTGAATAAGCAAATGTCATTATATTATTTTTCGTTGCCATATTATGCTGAAGATTAAGTTAGAAAGGCTTATTTTTTACTCTTATACATTTCCTTAAACGTTTAAGCTTTTTTATGAATGTTTTTGCTATATTTTTAACCTTAATGAGCATCTGAGCTTATCTCTTTCAATGTTTTATTTTTCCCAGGATGCGAGGATGTATATTATTACTGACCTGTTGGAATAGTCTAAGGGAGATAAATGTGTTCAAAGGAGTCACATTGTTGTTGTTTTTTCCTTTTCATAATTTAATTTAAAACATATGTATTTATCTTGTACTTCCAAGGCTACTAAATTGATCGGTCATTCGGGATTTGATCCCTTGTGATCATTCCAATGTTATGTAATAATGCGCTGACCCTGGGTAAATTGGGTCAGGGCATTAGATATGGTATCAGAAGAAGTTTAGTACAAACCATGTAAACTATATTTAGAAATACACTGATTATATAACATTAACCTACAATAGACTTGGATGATTAGTATTGAAGAACTTCCTAGAGTTTTGTTAATTTTTTTATTTTGTAAGATTCTATACAATAAAACTCTCTCTGGATATGAGAAGGTAGATGAAACTCTAGCACAGATGTACCTTGGAGTGAAAACTCCAACAAGGAGTTCCGGGCTTGACCCTGGGTATCCAGGTACACAACAATGGGACTTTCTGTACTCTTGGTTACCACACTCCGAGGGGATATTCTTAAGATATTTTAAATTTTCATTACAAAATATTATGAAGGATTTATGAGTATATAAGTTCTTAAAGAAATTCTTTTATGATTACAGATTATATCTATAAACTCTTCAATTTATTTTAAGTGTTTTACAAGTTTGGAATTATTTATTACGGTTTATAAACTAATATAGTGTATTCCATTGTTTAGAAATGGCGCCTAGTTGAAGGAATGAAAACCGTATCAATGCATGTAATCCATGTATGGATTTATCTCCTACTCAAGATAATTATAGTGGAGATTCTGATGCAATTGGTGCTGATTAGTGTATCACCATACTGGGACAACTCACTCAGGTTATGAATAATAACCTTACCCATATGGAGCACCCTGATCCACAACGTGGAGGATCAATGTTCGACCGCTTCATGAGGAAAAAAACCACCAACATTCAATGGGACTATAAATCCATTTGTACCTAATTAATGGATAAGTTACTCATAGAAAATATTCCATGCTTTGGGGAGTAGTAAAAGGGAAAAAGTTGTCATGGAAGGTTATCTCCTCACCGAAGATGCAAATAAATGGAGGTCATTAATTCAAAACACAAAGGGTGATTAAGAAGTATCAAATATGGAATGAAGGGAGTTTAATGAGCTTTTATTAGGAAAATACATTCCTCATGACCATCAAGAAGATATAGAAAGACAATTTTTGAGTCTGAGGCAAAAGGAGGATGAGAATGTCGCAATGTATGAGGCTAACTTTACAAGGGTAACAAGGTATGAATCAAATTATATACAAATCCCAAGGAGTAAGATTGATCAATTCTTCTATGGGTTAAGACTATTTCACGGTCAAGCATTGGTCTCACAGTCCTTCTCATCATACGAATATATCATCTCATGTGCTATCAAGAAAGAAAATGAATTCTCTATGTCATATGAATTTAATGAAAAGAAATAGAAGAAGAGATCTGCTGAACACTCTGGAAATAGAAATAAGTGGAAGAAGGGAAATGTTGAATTTGCATCCTATAGTAAATGATGGAATATAGACCCTGGTACTTGCCTGAAGGTATTGGAGACTGTTACAACTATGGTGAAAAAGGCCACCAAACTCACGATTGAAAGGGAAAGAAACAAGCTATCAATATTTAATGATAAAATTGTATAGAAATTTGTCATTATGAAAATGAATGTCCGAAGCACCATGGAAACATACCTCATATAATGACAAGGGAGCATGACTAAGCTTTTTTGATCACTACAGCTAAGGTTGAAGCTCCGAAAGATATGGTTGCAGGTAATTTGATGGTTTCCTCATGTTTATCCGATGCTTTATTTGATTTTGGATCATCTCATTGTTTCATATATTCCTAGTTTTCAAAGAAAGTTAGATATTTACAATTTTAATTAACAAGGTTTTTGTCAGTCAAAACTTCTAAGGGAATCATCGTTGCAACAAGGTTTTGTGATTAGTCCCCATTATGGCATATAAATGTTCTTTATTCACTGATCTCATCTTCATAAACATGAATAAATTTGATATAATCCTCGGTATTGATTGTATTTATAACCATGATGCGAAAATTTCTTATAAGAAGAAGTAGGTTACAATTTTCGATGATGATAAAGAGTACCTTATCTTTAGAGTAGAAAAGTCACCACCTGATTCTTATCTAGATCCACCCCCAGTAGTTGTACTAAATTCAATTATTTGGGAGGAATAGAATTAAATAAATATCGGTGAGGAATGGAATGTTCAAATTGAGGATGTACGTATTGTGAAAAAAATATGTTGATGTGTTTCCAGAGGATTTACCTGGACATCCTACAGAATGAGAAAATGAGATTTCCATTGATTTAATTCCAAATCCAATGCCCATATCTGAGACCCCTTATAGAATGGCCACTATGAAATTAGTGGAAGTAGAGAAACAACTAGAGGAATTTACTAATAAGGGATTTATTCTACCTAGTGTTTCTCCATGGGGAGCCCCTATTATTTTTATTATTAAGAAAGATGGATCTATGAGGTTGTGCATTGAATACAAGGAGACCAATGTTATAACAATAAAGAAAATGTATCCCCTACCTCACATTGATGATTAATTCGACCAACTTCATGGAGCTCAAATTTTTTCAAAGATTAACCTTCGATCTGGATATCATCAGTTATGTGTGAAGAAGGAAGAAATTAAGAAACAAAATTTCAAACTAGGTACGACCATTACGAGTTTATAGTAATGCCTTTTGGACTGACTAATGTACCCTCTATTTTCATGGATCTAATGAATATAGTTTTCAATGAATATCTTGATGAATTTTTAGTAGTATTTATTGATGATATATTGGTATACTAAAAAATATAAGAAGATTAGAATAATCACTTTATCACTTTTATGAAAACCCTTAGAAAAAATGATTTATATGGGAAGTTTAGAATGTTTGAGTTCTGGCTTCAAGGGATTTCTTTTATTGTTTATATTGTCTCTATGGATGGAATATCTATTGAACCTTCAAAGACTAAGGCAATCCATGAATGGCCAGCACTAACAAGTATAACTAAGGTACATAGTCTTATTGTTTTAGCAGGTTATTATCAGCTTATCATCCATAATTTTGCCCAATTGGCTAACCCATTAACCAAGCTCACACGAAAAGGGGTTAAATTTGTTTGGACAAAAGAGTGTGAAGAATGTTTGGAAGAACTGAATAGAAGATTATTCAATGCTCCTATCTTGACCCTACCATTGGAGAATGATGGGTTTTTTATTTGTAGTGATGCTTCAAATAAAGGACTTTGTTGTGTCCTTATGAAAAATTATTGAGTTATTTCCTATGCATAATGATAGATTAAAATTTATGAACAAAACTATCACACTCATGATCTAGAGTTAGTAGCTGTAATCGCTTATTTGACGATATGGATACACTATCTCTATTTTTGAAAATATGAGATATATATTAATCATAAGAGTATGATGTATATTTTATCATAGAAAGAACTCAACATGAGGTATAGATGATGCCTTAAATAACTCAAGGAATGTACAATACCCCATATAAATGACCTAGCAGAGCGGAGCTCGAAACCTCGGCGGCGGCAATGACCTAGCGGGGATGCCGGCGGATTCGGCCCCCTCCTCCACTCCGGGGGAGGGGGGAACGCTTCCTCTCTATTGCCTAGGCCTTTCACCCCCTTCACTAACCCGAATTTTCTTCCTCCTTTCCCGTCGATCCCCCTTAACCCTAAGGTCCCGGAATTGTATAACGGCGCTCCTCATCTCGAGCTCTCATCAAAAGAGTTTAACGCAGCTTCGGACCTACATAGGTCGACTCTAGTGGCTCGATTCAGGGGCATTCGACCATCGGTGGATGCTTTTGATAGATTTGTTTTTGACTTATGGGGGCTTCAAGATCGTGCGGTGGTGGGTCTGCTTGATCGGCGCCATTTGATGATCCGTTTTGCCTCAGAGGATGACCTGATCGTCGCTTGGTCCAGTGCCCCTCGCGCTTTCAACGGCTATGGTTTTCACCTTCTTCGATGGTCCTTTGAGTTCAGCATGAATCGGGATGCGGCCTCGACTGCGGTTTGGGTAAGTTTCCCTGACCTCCCTCTCCCTTTTCAGAACCCTTCGATTATCGGTATGCTGGGTAATATGGTCGGAAGGTATTTGTGCTCTGATGTCCGCACCGCTGCGGTCTGTCATCCAATCGCTCCTCGAGTGTGCGTCGAGGTGGATGTCTCGAAGGCCCCAACGGATTGGTTATGGATCTCGGTTGGCGAAGGTTTCAGATGGAAGCAAAGGGTGGTCTTTGAGTCGTGGCCGGTGTTTTGCCTGGGGTGCCGTCGATTGGGCCATTTGGTCTCCAGTTGTCACCGCGGTCGGAATTTCCCAACTCTAGTGGCAAGTCTAGATGAGGGGAATGAAGGGCAGATCGAACCCACAACCCTACAAGAACATGATAATACTGGCATGGGCGATCGTGAGGAGGTAAGCGGGGCTGTTTCAAAGATAGTGGAATCAGTTATGCATCAAGACTGTACAGGAGTGGAGCCTATGTCCCGGGTGGATCAACTTCCTTTGGTTCCCTCGGTGACAGGAAAATGTGTGAAGTTGAAGATGGCAGAACCGAGAGTAGCAGATGTTTTTGCCCGTCTCAAAGCAGACTTAAGAATTACTCCAGCACAGGAGGGCGGTAAGGAGGCTGTGCAGGGAGGTGGAATACCTGGGAAGTCAGTGGATACAACGGATTCAAATGAAGTGAGGGAATGGACTGTAGGGGATGCTCAGGCTACCGGTGGCACCGGTGGTCAGGGAGGGCAAGACACTAGCAAGCATCTACAGTTCATGGGCCGAGGATATGATCTGAATTCTGGTTTGGACATGGTGCAGGAGACCGATTTACTGGTTGAAACAGGAACTCAAAGCGGACAAAAGAGGCCGAATGGAGTGACTGCATTGGGGACCTTAGACCCGAATACTATCGGTGATACCCCCGCTCCTCAGTTAAAGACAGGAAATGGGGGGAAGAAGAATGGAAGGGAGAACAAAGCAGGAAAGGGGGAGTCTCCAGGCAGGCATAGGGGCATCAATGCAGGGTTGGGGATCAAGATAGGGAACCGATTTGGGGGCTTGGAGGTTCATGAACCCCCCTTGTCTCAAGGGGAAGAAACTTCAGGAGATGAACGATACAGTCAACTCTCAGTGGACAGCATGGAATGCGTTCAAGGGAAGGGGCCTCATAGCCCCCGAAGGAAGAAGGGGAAAAAAGGAGCTCGAGATTCTGGGAAATGTATAGTGGTCCAAGGGAAAAAACCCAAGGGACGCAAGGATTACTCACATTTGCCAAAGCCGATGGAGACAAGGTCGGCCAAGAAGGACAAGAAACACGAAAGCAAAACACTCTCGAAAGGGGAAAGTGAAGAGCCCATGTTGTGTTTGAATTTGATTCTGCACTCCATGGAAGAAATGCCCGACAAAGCTGTCCGTCCCAATGTTTCAGAAGAGGAGATCAAAAGAATTTATGAAAGAAGGTTGAAAGTTGACGCCAATGAGGAGCAAGAGCTGTGGATAGACAAACAAGACCGAATTCTGGCCCGGGGCTTCAATCAGGGCAAAATCAACTCAGAGGAAATAACTCAAGGATTTTGATTTCACTATACACTACCACCCAAGAATGGAAAATAAGGTGGCATATTCTTTGATCAGAAACGATCATGGATTTTTGAACATGATAAGAGTTGAAAGGGATCCTATGTTAATGGATCTTGTAATAATGGATATGGGAATAATCATAGAAGGTGAAACATCAATACTTTTTCAAATAATTTCCAAACCATCTTTACTAGAAAGGATAAAAAGTTCCCAGACTGATGATGAGAAATTCCAAAAGAAAATTAAAGGTTTGAATGATGGGAGATTGATTGAATTTGTATGTGAAAATGGAATTTTGAAATTTGGGAAGAGACTTTGTGTTCCTAACATACCTGATCTAAAAAGGGAATTGTTGGATGATGCTCATATCTCTAATTTCCCTATACACCCTCGTAGAACAAAGATGTATAGTGATTTGAATGAACATTTTTTGAGGGAAAAAATGAAGATAGAAATTACTAATTATGTATCAAGATATATGGTTTGTCAAAAGGTGAAGGCTGGAAGACAACATCCTAGAGGAGTCATGCAACTGCTTCCCATACCTGAGTGGAAATGTGATGATATTAAAATGTAATTTTCCATGGGACTAGAAAATACTCCTAGAAGGAATGATAAAATATGAGTCACTGTTGATCATCTTATCAATTAATCTTATTTTCCTGATATAAGAGAAGATTTACCACATGAACATTCAGCAGTACTATATATTAATGAGGTTTTATGATATCATGGAGTACCCCTATCTATTGTTTCTGATCATGATCCCTGTTTTACATAAGATTCTAGAAAAGTGTTCATAAATCCCAAGATACGCAACTTCATTTGATCACTTCCTACCACCCTCAAACTGATAGACAATCAGAATTGACTATTAAAACCTTAAAATACTTGTTGAGAGCTTTCCCACATGACATTCAAGGTATGCGGGATCAGTATTTACCTATGGTAAAATTTTTCTATAAGAATAGATTCCATTCAAGAATTAAGATGGAACCATATGAAGCATTGTATAGAAAGAGATGTCCCACACCAACTTGTTGGGATGATGTTGGGGAAAGGAAACTCATAGGCTGAGAACATGTTGAGGAAATAATGGAAAAGGTGAAGATTATCCAAACGCACATCAAAGCATATCAATGTAGTCAAAAGATCTATGACGATAACCGAAGGAAATATTTGTAATTTCATGTAGGAGATCATGTTTTCATGAAGGTATCTACATGGAAGGGTGTTATAAGATTCGGTATGAAGGGAAAATTATTTCCCAAGTACATCATACCTTTCAAAAATTTATATCTAATTGGAGTTATATCTTATCATTTGGCAATGCCTCTAAGTCTATCCAAATTTCATGATGTATTCCATGTATCACTGTTAAGAAAATATAAGCTCGACCCAATGCATGTACTCACCTATGAAGAAATAGAACTAGAACCAGACCTGAATTATTGTGAAGAGTCTGTTAAGATTCTTGATACAAGAGAACAAGTGTTGAGAAATAAGGAAACTCGTCTAGTAATAGTTCTATGGAGTAACCATAAAATGGAAGAGGCGATGCGAGATCCCAAGTAACTGATGATGAAAAAACACCTGAACCTTTTTATGTAGTATTATTCTATAAATTTTGAGGATAAATTTATTTGAATAAGGGAATAATGTAACACCCCAATCTTCTATGACATGTTTCTCTTTGAATAATATAATAACTTGTGATGTACGAAACATTGAGTTCTATCACACCACGACCAACCAAACTAGCCGTTCGGAATATTAATACCCTCTTTTGGAAATTTTATAAATTTTATTTTTCAAAATGGACTTCATTTTTGGATTCGTAATATCAAAATTACCTTAAAGTGAATTTTTTTTATTTTTCTGAAAACTTTCAATTTTTGATGATGAGTGAAAAATATTGCATTACTGTTTAAAACTGAATTTTTATTTAAATAATTATTTATTTTATTTAAATTTATTTTAAGTCAAAATAGATACATAATATTTATATTAGTTAAATTCAAGTCATTGGAGTCATATTATTATCAAATTTGGTTTTTAAAATTTTATTGAAAAATTTATTGTCTTTTACCCACCTTATAGGGACATTAGCAAATTTGCATAAAACGTAATTTTATTACTTCTATGAATTGAATTTAAAAAATCCAAGAGACATGTTTTATATCAATAAGTAAAATTTGGTTTAATAAGAGAAAAATAATTATTGGTGAATAGTAACTTTTGACTTTTATTTACCACAGTGACAAGTAAATAGGTTAATTAAAGGTAAAAAATGATAATATTATTAACCTAAAACATGTCTTAATTCTATTGGATAAGTTTATTTCGACCAAAAATAACCTTATGAATAAAATATGATCTTTTTTTCCACTTGGATTAGATTAGGACATTTATTATTATTATTTTTAAATAAGAGTTAAAAGTGATAAATTCAACGTTTCATTACTAAAACCTTTTTAATATAGAGTTACACATAAGATAAATTCAACTATAAATATTCATTAGAATGATAAAACTATTTACTACATAATGGTATTTTATTTATAATTTTATACATTAAATAAATAAATCTATATATGAAACAATGATGATACAATAATTACCTTATTAATGAATGATTAACTTAATTGATATTATAAATATCCAAAAAAATGTAAATTGATAATTTTGATGAATTCAAAAAATATTATAGGTTAATATGACTTGTTAGGGTTTGTTAAATTATTATTTTTTGAAGTTATCAAATTTTTAGGACTTTAAAAAAATAAAATACTAAATAGTGTTAAAATTGACATAAATGAGTTTTTAAAACAAATAATATATTCTTAAATGATATAATAGTACTAAAAATCTATGGTTCATCCAATGGAATTATATAATAATATACATGTCAATATTGAACCACTTGGTGTTTTCATGGGATATTATATTTTGTTTATTAACCATATAATATAAAGAGATAATGAGACATGGTAAAAGGTAAACAACTTAACTAAGAGTTAAATATAAAAGATAAGGCTAATATGGTGAACTAAACCTATATAAAATCTATTGGTTGATAATTTTTCCTCCCATAACCACCTTATCCTCGAAATAAATCATTTTGGAACCATTATAAACCAAATATGATTTTATAATAAAATTATATTTCAGTATTTTCCTCAAGTAATCCCCACATCTCTTATAAAAGGGTACTTCCCATTATCTCAAAATCACAACTCCAAATCCATTTGGCTCGTCCAAAATCTACTCTAATATCCTCCCAACTACCATCACTTCAAAATAGAGGCCTTACTTTGTTCAGAAAGTAAACCTAGGTATCCTTTTTATCAACTCCAAATGAAACACCCGAAGAAGAGGTAATAATTTCTCCACCTTTTTCAAAGTTTTTTTCTTCTTCCACTACCACTTTCTTTGTTGTTTCCATAACAAAATAATAACTCCATTTCCTTATACATAATGTTATTTTATTATAAATATGGTACAACTATATTCATTATTTTATCCATCCTATTAATTACATGGAATCAAACGTGCATACGTACGGCTTAACATCTCCACATCATGGTGTAGTTTGTTATTCAAACACTTTATTATTTGGATGGGTATAATAATGAGTATAACTGATGTAAGTAATAAATATAACATTTTATTTATTCTTTATATATGATATACCATCCAATTACATACTATTTCACCAACACTATAATGATATTGTCGCTTGTGCGTACGTATGGATTACCGTCTCCATGAACGCAATGAAATTCCTTCCCCATGAAAACCATTCAAGAATAATTTTCATTTTTTTGATTAAATATAATTTTTAAGAACATAATATTATTCAGGATATGAATCCAAGACATCCTATCCATTACAAACCTAGCTTATATAACCAATCATGTAATGGAAAACGAATCAGTGAACACCTGAAATGATGATACTACTGAAATATTATTAACAAAGCTATATTAGAAGATAATATATGATATCATATTTATGTATGTGGTTATTTTATAATTTAATAACAATGATTTAACAGTTATATAGTATATTAACATACCCTCAATTAAGAAAAAGTACAAGGTAAGGGTTAATTCTACAATCTCTTCATTATTCGAGATTTTTTATAGGTGAGTATATACTGGGACCACTTTATCATCCATGTCCGTGTTTCATAAAAATGAATTTCAAAACAATCTTACTATTTCCTATTCTATGGTTTAAATTCATTTATAACCTTATTTTAAATTTTATAAAATG
Organism: Viscum album; assembly: GCA_963277665.1. Lineage (NCBI taxonomy): Eukaryota > Viridiplantae > Streptophyta > Magnoliopsida > Santalales > Viscaceae > Viscum > Viscum album. The sequence goes on along the minus strand of OY728151.1, from coordinate 1,261,086,957 downwards.
TTTATAATGGAATCTTTCAGTCCTCTTCCAAAAAAGCTCCTTTACATTCTTTTCTAAAACATTATGGAAATAATGTTTTTTAACTTATATGGTGAGTGAGGGTATATTCCTCCATATTAACACCTTATAATATTCCCTTACAATATTATAAGAGTATTTCTAAAATAAATGTTTTTTTAATAATTATGTGACTTTTAAATGGTTTCAAAATAGAAAGAGGTATTTCTTTTCAAATAGTTTTCATTTAATCTATGTCAAAGTATATTGATGGATTTTAAACTTCTTTGAAGTTGACCAATTATGATACAAATATTCCATATTGTATTGAAGGTTTTGTGATATGTTTGACTGTGGATGTGTTATTTTTATACCATTCATGGTTTATGGATAAAGTATTGACATTTCATATGCTAGTTTTAATACGAATGTTTATGTTATGTTTAAACATATTCATATGAGGAATGCATTATACTTGGTAAGTGATGGGTGGAGCCTTCTATAGCTCCTTGATGCATCGGTAGGGCTCATTATAAAAACTAGTGTCTTGGAACAAGTCAATGAAAAAATATTAGTTGTATTCTTGGCATGAGGCCTTGACTATGTGGTAATGAAGAATGGCATTATTCATTCCATCATTATGAAATAGGCTATTGAAATTACATGTGATTGGTTTACTAATAGAATATCCATGTGAATAAGTAAATTGACTAATTTGATTTATCATTTCCATATTATGATGAAGTTTATGTTTATATGGCCTATGTTTTAGTCTTATATGTTTCCTTAAATGTTATGCTTATTTATGAATGATTTTACTATATTGTTATCTTTACTGAGCATCTGAGCTCACCCCTTTCTATGTTTTATTTTTACCAGGATGTGAGGATGTATATTATGACTTTCCAGTAGGGATTGTATAAGGGAGAAAAATGTGTTCAAATGAGACAGAACATTGTTCTTTTTTCATTTCATAATGTAATGTAAAACTTATGTATGTATCTAGTACTTCCAAGACTACTAAACTGATCGATCTTTTCAGATTTAATCCCTTATGATCATGCCGATGTTATGTAATAATGCATCGACTCTAGGTAACTTGGGTTGGGGAGTTTCAAATAAGGGTGTGACCAGATATCACCTTAATTCATTGGGTAATGTTTAGTCTCATGAGACGTCATGTTGGGATAAGAAGTGAACCTAATTCCTTTTTTAGACTTTGTCCACCATGTGAAATGGTCTTGGTAGTTATCCATGAATTATTCATAGGTCATGTAGTGCGTTGTTTCCATAATTCTATGATTACAAGACTAGCTGATACCTTGTTCTATATGTTATTCTTCTAAATTATTATTCATGTTCCATGTTTCTTTTTAATGTCATCATGTTATGACTTCAAACCCTGGGATATGTTTTATTCATATGTGTATTCCCTCACTGGGATTTTAGATAATCCCTTTGTTCTTGTATTCCCCTAGGTACCCTTTACAGATGTTATATCTCAATGGGAGTTAGGATCTCATTATGGAGTACAAATAAATATTTCATTCATTTTGGTTTCATGTATTAGGTTTTGTATAGATAATCCTCTATAGACACTAGACTTTACAATCATGGGTTTATATGTAATGGATAATTGTTCTTAAAATAATGTAACAATTTGTGTTAAATGCTATGTTTACTATAGTTGGTATCAATAAATGGTATATTTATTATTGGATATTTGGACTAGATAATTTTAGTTATAACCCTAGGGGTAATACTATCACTATGGAAAACCTAGACTGAAACACGGGGAATTTGATGCTAGGATACACTTTTCATTTAAATGTTTATCCTTTTATGTTGAATATTTTATTTTTGTATGATTATTAGCTATGTATTCTATCCCCCTAATTGTAATTTATTTTTCTTAGTTAATTTATTTAAATATGAGAAACCATGCCAAAAATCAATGGGATATGAAATCTGATGATTTCCCTAATGTTATTCCAAAGATGATGGGAATGGGTGCTGAAAAATTTATGAAAGTACATTCTATATTGGATAAAGTTATGCATAATAACTTGGATCATGTAGAACCCCCTCCTTTTCCTAAGAAAGAGCATGTTGCAGTCAAATCCTTTATGACACAAATGCCTCCCATGTATAGTGAATCCTATGATCCCCTCCTTGTAAAACAATGGATTAAAGCAAATGAGTATATAATTTATGTCCTCCAGTGATTAGAATAAGCGAAATTTTTACATGAGTTATATCATTTTGATAGGGAAGCTTATCAGTCATGGACACTAATCATGAATAATATGTCGAAATAGGAAGTTGATTCTATGGAATTGAAAATTTTATGAAAATATTTTTCAATAAATATTTTCCCTAAATGTTCCATTTTAATAAAGAAAGGGAGTTTTTGGGAATGAAGCAAAAGAAAGAAGATTATATTAGATCGTATGTGAAGAAATTCACAAGGATTTCATGATAGGACTCTGTCATTGTCATGAGAACCTAAAGCAATGTGGGGCAGTTCTTTAAAGAACTAAAGCTGAGTCTACAAAAAGCATTCATGATTTGAGATTTTGACAGTTATGATAAGATTTTCCATTGTTTCCTCAGGGAATAAATTTAAATTGAAGACTATTAGTGTTCTCGTGGACTAAATTTTAAAAAAAGAGGAAAAATGAGTTTAATATCGGTGGATCAATAGATAAATACCATGGTGGATGGATAACCCAACAACCTATATGTCAAAAGTGTGGGAAGAAAAATCACAGAAACTACTTATAGGGAACCAAGGGGTTATTAAAATGTGAATAGGGGGTATATAGATAATTAATACTAAAGAGATATGAATAATCGGACCAATGAAAATGAATAAAATGAAGTTTCAGAACACCAACTAACTTTTAGTGAAGTTTTTTAACTACAAGGAACATGGGAATTATGCAATACATTTCTTTAAGAGAAGTGTTTTTGGAGGAAATCAAAAATAAAAACCTCTAAGGAGGAAAGTAAGGGAATTTTCTATCACTGCTATAGAGTTAGATCATAACAAAGATGCGATGACAGGTAACCCAGTTATTAATTCTTGAATAGAAAACATACTATTTTATTTTTCTTCTTCACATTCTTTCATATCTTTCACATTTAGTAGAAAAATTAAAACACCCCCTCTAAATATGGAGGTTGAGTTAGTAGTGAGGGAATAATGGGGAAATTATTGTCTCCAAAGTTTATAAAACCTTCACTGTTAATGTTTGGGGATTGATCCTACCAAAAAATCTTGTCTTACTTATTTGGTGGAGTTTGATTCAATATTTTTCATGGATTAGATATTCTTATACATAACCAACATGAACTATCCGGAAAGGGAGATCACTCTTTACATCCCAAATCATCCTCTAATTATTTATAAGTGATAAGTAGAGGATGAATTTCCTTCTAATTCATCATCTCATGTGTGGATATTACTTATGATAAATCATATATAGATCAAATAATTTAGACAAATTAGATAATAATGATTGAATACATTCCCATTATGAGGGACTATGCTGATGTGTTCCCTGAGGAATTTCTTAGTCTTCCACCATATTGAGCGGTTCAATTCTCAATTGAACTTATTCTTGGATGTCTACCTATTTCAAATACACCTTATATAATGGAAACCCTCAATTTAGAGGAACTAAATTAGTAGTTATAGTAGAATCTGGACAAGGGTTTATACACATAAGTTCTTCACTATGGGGTGAACCAGTCCTCTTTGTTAGGAAGAAAGATGGATTAATGCGCATCTGTATTGATTATCATGAGCTCCAAAAATGATGATAAAGAAAAAGTATTACCTAAAATTGATATATGAGTTGTTGGATCAACTATGTGTGGCAAATTATTTCTCTAAGTATAAACTTTAGTCAACAAATCACCATTTAAAGGTAAGGAAGGAAGATATTCCTAATAATTCTATTTGAAAGAGTTTTGAAAAATATGAGTTCTTAGTGATTCCCTTAAGACTCACTAATTCTCCCATAATTTTCATGTATTTAGTGAACATATCCATTAGAGATTACCAATAATTTTTTTTGGTAGTCTTTATTGATGATATTATGATATACTTAAAGAGTAAGGAGTACCATGAGGATCACTTCAATACCATAATATGGAAATTTTGAACGGATAAAATATATGAATAGTACAATAAATGTGAGTTCTAAATGGTGGAAGTATCATTCATTGACCATTTTATCACAAAAAAATTAAATATGTATGGACCCTTCGAATACAAATGTAATCAAAGAGTGTCCTAGGACGACATCTGCAATGGATATCCATAGTTTCCTTATTCTATTTGGGTATTAATGAAGATTTATTAATAAAATCTATTGATTTTGGAACCCAATAACCATGATGACTAATATGGGAGTGACATATTTATGGACCAGTGAATGTGCAGATGACTTCAATGAGTTGAAAAATAGTATTATCACTGCACCAGTGTTCACATTAACAACAAGTGGGGAAACATTTTTGGTGTAAAAAGATGATTAAATTGAGGGAATATGCTATTTACTAATGAAAAATGATAATGTGGGAGCTTAATCCTCGTGGAAGTTGAAAATTCCTGAGAAAAACTATCCCACACATGAGCTAGAGTTGGCGGCTTTGATATTTGCATTGAAAATCTAGCGGAATTGTCTTTATGGGGAGAAATGTGAGATGTATACTGATCATAAGAGCATCAAATATATATTAACATAGATAGATATTAACATACGCCAGCGAATATGGTTATATCTAATCAAGTATTATGAATGTTCAATCTATTACCTTCCTGGTAAGGAAAATTAGGTGGCAGATACTCTAAGTAGATAGGATCCGACATCTTTATTAGTGATAAGAATTGAAAAGGATCCTATATTTTTATATTTTAGAAGGATGAACATGAGAATCATTAATAGAGAAATAATTTTAATCATTTCTTAAAGGATTACATAACCATACCTTATAGAGATATTAAAGGATTCTCAAATAAATGATGTTGAAATTCAGAAGGAGGAAGCTATCAGATATGGGAAATCCTCAGAGTTCGAAATCAATGAGGAGGGAGTTGTATTATCTGGTTAATACTTATATGCACCATAAAATAAAGAGATAAATAAAGAGATTCTATATGAAAAACATATATCATCCTTCTTTATTCTCCCAATGAGCACAAAGATTTATCAGGATCTCTAAAAAAATTATTAGAGGGACAAAATAAAGAAATAAATAACTAAATATAAATCAAAGTGCCTAGAATGTTAGAAAATGAATGCTGAAATGAAAAATTACATTGAGATGATGTAATCATTATCGATTCCAACATGGAAGTGGGATAACATTAACCTGGACATTGTCACTACAATTTAGAAGACACATAGAGAAAACTTTACTATATGGGTTACTGTGGATCATATTATAAATACATATCACTTTATTGAAATTCAATAGGACTTATCTCTAGATAAACTTGCACATATATATATATATATATATCATATAACTGTTAAGGCTAACTAGAGTACCGATATTTATTATATCCAATCTAGATATGATATTCTTCTCAATGTTATAGTAAATCCTCCAACATGTTATAAACAATAAGATGAACATCAGTACCAAGTATCATCATCAAAGTAATGGTCAATATGAATATACTATTTAGACACACAAAGACAGGTTAAGAGAATATTATATAGTCTTTGACGAAGTATGGGAAAAAATCCTTCCCCTTGATGAGTTCTCTTTCAACAACAGTTTCCAATCAATCATCCAAATTGATTCACCTGAAGCCCTTTATCAGAAAATATTTATAACACCATCATGTTGGGATGAAGTCGGTGAACGTAAATTAACAGGACCTAAAATTGTTGAAGAAATGGTGGATAAGGTTAAAACCATTCAGTAGCACATCAAGGAATTCTAATGTTTAAAAAATAAATGTGAAGATAAGCATCAATTTGACCATGAGTTTATGGTTTGAGAAATTGTATTCCTTCATATATCTCCATGGAAGTGGATCTTGAGATTTTGGAATAAGAGAAAGCTAAGTCCCATGTACATCATTCCTTTCAATATTATTGATCGTGTCAGATCTGTGGCCTATTAACTAGAACTTCCACCAACCATGTCTCAAGTACACAATGTATTCCACATATCCCACTTGAGGAAGTAAATACCAGATCCATTACATGCACTAAATTTAGAGGTGGTACAATTTAATAATGATCTCTCTTACAAAGAGAATCCAATGAATATCTTGGATCGTAGAGATAAAGTTCTACCTATCAAGACTACTCACCTAGTCAAAGTACTATAGCTATAACATAAGTATAGAGGGGAAACATGGTGGAATATGAAGTGAATAAGGAGAGGTATCCTCACTTGTTTTCACTATAGTATGTAAAACAAAATTTCCAGGGAAAAATTTCATAATGGGGGAAGAATGTAATGAAAAAAACATTTTTCAATAGAAATACCCTTCTTATAATTATTATATATAATAAAAATCATGGAAAATAACATAAAGGACACAATATAAAATTTATAAATTAATACTGAATTGAATAATAATTATATCAAGAAGTCAAGTAACATACAACAATGGATTAGTAACATGACCTTTTGAATAGTAATTTGACCCTTATGAATAATAAACCAGCCAATAATATTGTAAATTCACCTATGAATGTATAAATAATATTTAGGAATATTATAAATGGTAATATTATATAATTATATCCAAGTATATGAAAATAAATGTTTTAGACACTAATTAAGTCTTTGTATATTTATAAAATATAAATAATAATTTTAAATTTTATAATAAATATATTGATTTAAAAGAATTTTATTTTCATAACAAGTATTTAAAAATTAATATTATACTATCTTATGATTATAATATAATTTCATTAGTCTTTAATTAATTTTTTAAGGTGTTATAAAATCAGTTATAATTTTATAAATACTTTTTTCCAATTAAATAATGATTTTAATAAAAAATTAAATGTCTCATTTTTAGAAATTTTTCATAAAATAGAGTTTTTATATTTTTACATGTTAATAAATGGGTAGGTTAAATTTTGGGGATTTTTTAAAAATACATGATTTTTTGGGAATAGTAAAATATGGTAATTTGGTATGTTTGTACATTATATGACAAATACAATATTCCTAGAGTCACTGATGATGAAATCACAATAATCTTGAACTACCGTTAGTAATTTACTATATTTATTGATCATTATTAGACTATTCATAGTCTTGAGAAATATATTAAACTAACAAATAAAATATTTAAAAAACACCCCTCTCCTCCACTATAAATACAACATTTCACAACATATTTTCCTCACACCTCTTAAGACTTGATGATTATAATATCTATGCCCAATAATCTTTTAAATTTCCAAACCCATGCCTAGGATCTCTTGTTCTCATCAAAATACCAAACCATTTTCCGTAAGGAGGTTCTCTAGGAGGATAAATTCCAGAGTCAAAATCCACTTTCATTTTATTTAATTTTTTTCGATGTTCTTTTATCCCCTTTGTACATACCCATATCCAAAAATCTAAGTGTTGTGACTACTATAATATATTTTATATACTGGTATGATATTATTTCAATGGAATAATTCATCTTAAAATATATTTCCATTTCCTTTTATTCCAGAAATGAAATTATCATTTGTAGTGTGTCGATTTACCACCACCATGGATGATGCTTTTTCATATTTCATTACCAAAATAAATTTTGGTCATAAAAAATTGTTATGGTTATGAAAGATAATAATATATGTATTATATCTTATTTATTGTTCTATAACCATTATATATACATGATATTAATTAATAAAACATAACTAGTTTGTGATGATCAAAAACCACCAAAATAATCAAAATGATTATCACTAACGTCATATCTAATTATTCATCACCACACCAAATTAAAAAATTAATTATAAAACCAACAAATATTATATATGTTAATTAATAAAATAAAACATCAATTTTGGATATCTATTATCTTTTTACATAATTATCCATACATATGTACAAGGAAGCTGATCATGAAAACTAAGGTAACGTATACTCATGAATGATCAAATTATGTCTTATAACTCCCAAAAAAGAACCAAAATGAAGTTTATAAATCTATAATAAATCAAATAAATGTATAAAATGTTTTTAATTAATTAATTAATGCATTTAATTAGAATATCCAGGACATTAAGATCAAGGGCATAACACATTTAGACATAAGGGGGTGAGATTTTATCCAAATCCCCATTTTTTCCTTCGAGTTACTCTTTCTCTCTATTTTCACAAATGTAATTCGTCCTTATATTTTTTTAATTCATCAAAATTATAATTATAAATAAAAAAATAATGTATCTAGATCATTAAATCCTTTTTTAAAGGGAATACATGTTTTAATAAGGTTCCCTTATCAAATCTGCTTGATAAGAAAGTCCTATTAAAGGGAAATTCCCAATTTCATACCCATTTCTATGTACGTTTTACATTATATTTTAAGCAACCATTAATTTTTATAAAATAACTCATGTAATCTTGAAAAAAATACCTTCTTTCATTTTGGGTTTTATGAAAACCAATATGCCTTTTCTTTTTTATATGCTCTATAATATTTTCCTTAAACCGCACTAAAATGTTTCATTTATAATGACTCTTAAACACTATTTTGACATGTTTTCATTTTATATGGACTTAAATTATCATTATATATTCCTAAATTTCAATATTAATTTCCATTTATGATTTACAACCATTCTTTCAAAGACCCCATTATGATATTCCCTTTTGTTATTCATTATGATATGATTATAATACCTAATATCTTCTATGGGTAACCCTAATGTTTATGTTTGATTAATTATGTAGTATTCTTCATGTGGCATACATATTCATGAAACTATTTTTATGGGTGAACCTAGATAGAACCCCAATGCATTGGGTAATGTTTAGGCTCATGATATGTCTTGTTCTGACAGGGAGTGAACCAAACTCCTTTATGGGACATTGTCCGCCATGTTCAATGGTCTCGGTAGTTATATATGACTCATGATTATTCCCTATAGTGTGTTATTTCCATATTTATAGGATTCAATGATTATAGGATCTAATGTTCTGTATTTTATGAATCTATATGTTTATTCATGGTATATGTTTCTTTTTATGTCCTCATGTTATGCCTCTAACCCTATGGGCTATGCTTTATTCATGTGTTTATTCCATTAATTGGTTTTTAGATTATCCCTTTGTGCATGTTTCCCTTAGGTTAACTTATATATATGTTAGTTATAAATGTATTTTAGGATCCCATTATGAAGATTAAATATATGTTTGTTTTTCATTTTCGTTTTATCAATTCAGTTTTATGAACCTAATACTCAAAAGACAATAGACTTTACAATCATTGGTTTGTATTTAATGTTTAATTTTTCTTAAAATCATGTAATAATATGTGTAAAATGATATTTTTACTATTGTAACCTTTCCAACTAAATGAAAGGATACCCATTCAAGGTCAAAGAAGTCATGGTTACCAATATCCAAGAGTTTTTCACGCATGAATCCCCAATAGTATCTTCCATACCCAAGGAAGATCTGTACCTCCTTCAAACCCATGGGTGGATCCCAAGAAAACACTTCCTCTAGGTTCACTAGGTCCACTGTCATACCCTCCAATAAGAAGACAAGTCCCAGAAAGTTGAACTCTCTATTATGCAAAAAAAAACTTCAATATATTCCCATAAATATGGTGCTCTCAGAGTATGTCTAGGAGCATAATGAAATGTCTCACATGCCCCTCCCCAGATACATAGTACCAAGGATATCAAATGATGAATACAACCAAAAAACAGTCAAAGAAGGACTGAAATATCCATTTAATGTTTCTCTTGATCACTTATAGGGTGTTTATCACACAGAAATAAATCACCATGTACTCATCAGGACCGTAGCGACATCAAAATGACATCTTCATTCTATCACTATCCTGTAATCGAAGATGATGATATCATAATCTACGCTTGGACTTTTAAAACCATTTCACACCTCTAAAAAGGTAAATTAGGTGTTTGATCATTGGTAGTGGATACTTATTCTTCATGGACACCTGGTTCGAGCATCGATAATCCACACACATCCTGAAGCTCATATATGCCTTCTTAGTGAAAAACATTGGGCTTTCTAGTAGGAAACACTAGGTCTTACAAATCCCTTCCTTTGTAAGTCCTCTGACATAACCTTCATCTCATGAATCTTTATGGGATCTATGCAATATTCTAGCATATAAATGGGGGTATTAAAGAGGTATATGTGTATGCAGAAGTCAATATCTATGGAATGAGGTGAGCCTAACATCTTCTCAGGATAATGCCCTCATTATTTGAGTTGGTTCTCTAAAACCAACTTATTTGTACTTTGGATTACTTGTATATTCAAATAATTGGATAGTAATATAAATATATTATCACATATTGATTATTATTCTATATAACATTGATGTGATAATTCCATAGAGTGTTTGTCACATTGATAAATTCATATTAGTTCCCAACTATGATGAGGACCTTGAATTTCCATGACAATATTAATAAAATTAGTTATATAGTTTGATAACATACTATAAAAGAGTACTGAGCATATATACTATTATGTGTGAATACTTGTTAGTTGATCAGGATTATTATCATGAAGTTTACACTTGGTAATCTTTAAGATCTGAGATAATGAAAATAGACCAGAAAGTTGGAATTCCAAATGTTTTGGTGTAATTAGATATTCCTATATTTGATCCCATGAAATAGTCCTTAGAATTGAATATTATTATTAATACATGTTTTGACTCACACACACAGATGTATTTAATATATCATGATGATAATAGTTCATGGAGAAGTTTGATAAGTTGGGAACGTTCTGAGTGATGTTTTATTAATAAGAAAATTGTGGAAGTATTTTTCCCTTTCATATTTATAGATTTTAATGACTCAAGCCTATGATTGGAATAAAACCATTGCATTAAATTCAATTTCCCTGGTGTAAAAATGTTCTTAATTTTGTTAGTCAATGAAATCGGTATCAATCTAATATGTTGATGATATAGATGTGCAACCTGATTGATGAGATATTAAGAGAAATGGATTATATTAATCAACGAGTGTTCATATGTGGTTTTCATCATTGCATTATTATGTTCATTATGTTGGGTTCCTCAACCCATTTAAAGATAGTAATCCTGGAATGTAGGAATGACCACATAATGCTAATAATAAAGAATCCTAAAGGATAAAAAACTAAGTGTTTCTATTAATATTGATTAAAATCTATTTTAACTTAATTATTAGAATTATTCTCAAGACCATGAAATAATTTTATTCAAGTTTTATTGATTGTTAATATTCACAAGGTAATAAATAATTATTTTTTCTTAGTAAATAATTTATTTGATTATGTGAATATATTTGATATTTATTTATTCAATTTATTTTTAATAAAATATTTATTTAAATTAGTGAATAATTAATAAATATTTATTTTTTGGTTATTTATGAAACTTTTCATTTAAGTGAATCAAATATTTTATTTAGGTATTCAACAAATGATAATGAGTTCAAGCATACCAAGGCCATCTGTGGTGATGAATATTTATTTCCAATCCAAAAAATAACATTCATCACTGGGAAAGTTATTGCACAACATAAAATAATAAAATAATATATATTTTATAGAATTAAATTTTATAATGCTATTATAATATTTAATGTACGGTATGAAATTAAAATAATATTTTCAAATAAAAACAATATTTATAAATAAATACAATTGTTTATTGTATATGTCTAATTTGATAAATATATAATTGTGGTGTATAATAGATTTCTCTCTCAAATTATTATTTCTCTCTCCCTCTAAATAATTAGAGACACAAGAGAGATTCCTCCAAGATTTAAGGACTAAAGACTAACATGAATGACTAAAGATAATTTATTCACTAATCTAGCACCCAAAAAATAGTGTGTGCCATAAATAGATAGAATGATAATACGTGGATCACTAGTAAAGGGATTTTTCACTTGGATCCTTATATCACAAAAAAAGATTTCTAGAAAATGGTTATTGGATGATAAAAAATAACTACATCAGAGAATGCTTCCTAATATAAGGTTATAATTTCTCACTATATCCAATAGATTAATTATAAATTTAATGGGAGAAGATCCCTTATTCAGGTTTTAGAACCTCATACACTATTTAATTTTTGATTTATCACCACATACCAGACACATATATTGTGCCTATAACGTTGATGTTGTATAAGAGAAGTCAAATTTTAAATTTATAATTATTTATTTAATTTTTGATTTATGCACAATAGGGGTCATATTTTTATTTTATATTATTTTATTTAATCTATTTTGAATTAACATGTTATTGAAATATGAATTTTCAATGACTGTTTCATTTTATTAAACTTCCAAGAATATACGAAGAACAATCAGAGATTTCATTGTGATGTGTTGAAAAATCAGGCATAAAATCATGGGTTAGATGATGTGTAGTCCAAATACACACCCATTAAATTGTACCTAGCCATGTTGTGGGACACATGACACATCAAGGAGTAACAAAAAACTATCCATCTTTTTCACAACACATGTTAGTTGTTCCAACCTGTAAAATGTGTTTTTAAATAACACGATGTGTAGTGTCATTCATACCAAATAGTCCAGATGGTTTAGTGGTGAAATTCAAGCAATCTATATGGTAATTATACATGGAAAACCATGTGATAGTAAAAACTAGGAGCATTGCTGATATGAAAAATGTATTTGATGTACATTATGTGTAGTTCATCATTTACCACATCTAAAGTATACATAGAACTATTGGATGATTAATATAGACACATGAAATTTGAACTATATAGTGTGTAACTGGCTTGTACACGTAGTATTGTTAGGCTAAGTGATCATATAGAAGCCACATACATGTAACCAAGGTACATGAAAATAAAGATACAAGATGTGTAGCGCATCAGTGAACACAGTGTAGTCTCCCAATAAAGGAAATAATTTAATTATAATAAAAGGAAAATTTTCATAATTTAAAAAATATTTTCTTGATCGCAATTCCTATTTTATTAAAAATATAATAATTCTTTTAAATAAATGTAAATTATAAATTAATTTATAATAATAGATCATTGAATATTTTTTTATTCCATTTATTTTCTATAAATTACATTAATTATGGTTTTCTATAAATGAATTCAGATGGAAATTAAAATGAAAGAGACTAAATTAATTGTTTATTTTATTAATGAAATCCTATTTATCATGAAAATAAAGAATGAATAAGAAGTTAACGTTAACCATTTTAACTATTTTTATTCATTGCATGTGCTTTACCATTCATGTAATTGATGATGAAGAAATTATGTGTCGGAATTATTTAATTTAATTTATTACATGGATTTGAAATTATTTATTATTAAGTAAACCAAAGGACCTAAAGTAAACCAAAGGACCTATGTATCAAAGGATATTTATTATTATGTAGGACCTATGTATCAAAGGATATCTATTTAATTCCAATAAACAAATCCTACAGTTCCCCTCAACTACATTTGAGTTATAAATATATGCAATTATTGAAGTATCCCATGGCATGTGGAGGTGGTTCAGTAAGGATTTGAGAGGATTTCAACCCTAATCGTACACTTGTGGATTGGTGGTTTAATGACCCAGAAATTCTGTGGAAATTTTTTTCATAAATACATGGGATTTTTAAAAGCCCGAAAAAATTTATGGCGCTTGATTCTGAGGCCCAGTGTGTCCAGAATCAATTTATGATGTTTTGTGCAGGTATGTTCAGTAAACGTACAAGCGGGATTTTATAACATTTTAACTGGTGCTCAGAACTGAAATCTGAGGGCACCGTTGAACTGGCAATGCTGGTATTCACCTACGAAGACATTCACCTCGATGACAGATGGTCAAGAATAAAAGTTAGTTTTTGGAATTTTATAAAAAATAATAAAATAAAGTGTATAGAACTTTATTTTATTTTAAGCTTCCATGTTTGTGATTGTTGGTTAAAACCTCCCCTTGGGAGTTGAAGGTGGGACCGCCACACCCTAACCCCCCATGAGAGGTTATGGTGGTGGGGCCCACACAAATTTAACCTCTCGCGAGAGGTTACGACGTGGGGACCACCTGAGACCATAAATCCTCATTTAAATAATATAGGTGGGGACCACCTACCCCCTATTAATTGGAAGAGAGTACAACCTCTCAGCTCTCCCTTATTAATGACGGAGACCCTCTCCACCTCTCCCGGTTTTTGAATTTGTTCCAACTACCCAATTAACGTGCCAACCTAATGAATTAACTTAGAGGAGCCTTTTCAATTAATTCACCATTTTGAATTTTGTGCCAATGATTAAAATAATAGACAAACTATTATTTTGGGCACTTTCATTTTGGTAGAAACTTGGGAGATGAAGTGAACTTGGAGAAACTTATCCTCCCCAACGAAGAAGGCCCCTCCTAACAAAGAATGCGAAGAATGTCGACGACGATTATTCTTCGACCTTTTACCCTGGACACCTACCCACCTTCCCTCCACAACGTCTTCAATGAACTGATGTAGCTCGGGATTGGGGATGAGCGGTGGACACGACGAACGACGGTCTTCATCATCTTCCTTCTACAACTCCGCCAATGAGGGACGAACAAGAGATAGGGGTTTATTACTTATTGAAGTTATACCATTTTCTTACCTTCTTCAAAGGATAATAAGGGATTGATACAGACGTATTATTGATCATCTTTTTCTCATGATGAGAAAAATGATATATCACAAAACGCAGAGGGTGCGGGACACCCTAACATGGCTCGACATCCTCTGTCGATCTCTCTTTATTCTTCTGATGTTCTACAACATGGCGATGTATCAACGAAGAGGCGAAGGAGGAAGCAACAAAAAAGTTCGTGCTACCCGCGGCCTCTGCAAATCATGCCGTCGGCCCACGCCCGCCTGAGATCTGTCGAACCGGCCTGCCTGCGGCCTGCTGGCATGCTGTCCGGCGCCCCCCACGGCCTACCCGACACCCTACCGGCGCCCCCACGCCCTCTGGTGCCCTGCTCGGTGCCCCTACGGCTTCTCGGTTCCCTGTTGCACCCTACCCGGTGCCCCGGCAGCCTGCCGGCACCCCAACAGAATGGATGGCCCCTGCCCAACCAACCCGTCACCCCCGCAGCCTGCCCGTCACCCTATCGCGACATGCCCAACCGCACCAAAGTCTGCGTTTGCACGTGAAACATGAAACCGGCCTCCCCTGAGCCGACCTCCACGTGACCCATGTGTTCCCGGCCAAGCCAGTGTCCCAACACGCTTGCACCCTCTAGGCCAAGCTGCACCAGGCCGCGCCCTCGCAAAGCTCCGGGCCTAACTTGCCCCTTTCTCGGGCCGAACCGCCCCCACAGTCCATTGGGTTGGGCCCAATAGACTGAGCAAAACATAGCAGGATGACCCACCCAATGGGCTAGGTCAGACCCAGCGAGTCTGACCAGGCTGACCCAGACCAGGTTGGCCCAGACTGGGTTGGGTCGTGTCAGTCCGACTGGGTCGGACCAGACCCGGGCCCACTACTGACCCTATTACATTCTTGGGCCATATCTTTGGCACCAAACGTCCGTTTGACGAACCAACAGTGGAGCGCGTATTCTTGGAATGCAAAGGTACCTTTGAGAATACCCCACTTGAGTTCAGGGTATATTTGAGTTACGGTCAGGTTAGATCGTACAGGAATCCATCTGGGCCCCTGAGACTAAAAGGCTAATAACTCACAGACTGGGCATCCGATCAACGTGCCATCTGTTGCGTTGAGACCCCTATGACGTGGAGAAACTTTGAGAAACTTATTCTTGGAACTTCGGGATAGTTGGAGTATTGACTAGTAGCTCGTTGAGCAGATCCTTCCAGAGGCGAGCATACAGAGTATGATAACCTAGTAGCTGGCTGAGTCTTGACGACTGCTTGATCGATTCGACTTGGTTTGACTCGACTAGCCCAGTGGGGAGAACCTCTATGTGATGCGACAGACCCACGATGTGGAGTTCCTCTGTGTGAGTGCAACATACCCACAATACTCGACAGGAGGAGTATCTCAGCCGGCTACGAGGGGGAGTGTAACGACCCAAAGTATTTAAATAGAAAAATCTATTCTTATATCTATGTCATAAAAACACAAAATAATGAACTACTATGTGATAAGTGACCTTTAAAAATAATTTTGTCACCCCTATGTTTGGAATTTTAAAAAATCCGACATACACGGTTGTGTTCAAGATAGTTTTTGAAGTCTAATGAAACAAAAATAATTTTTGGTGAATAGTAACCTACCATTATGAATAGTAGCATACCCTTATGAATAGTAATATGAACCTTATGAATAGTAAATAAGAGTAACATTACCTTTGAATAATAAAATAAAATATAGACATCTTAGAAAGTGACAATTTGACCTTAGTAAACATTTTTGGTATTTTATAAGTCATAAATAATTAATTATACTTAATTAAAAGAATATTTATTTTCCTGTAATGTATTCATAAATTATTTAATCAATGTCTAATGGGTTTTAGATAATTTTATAAGACCCTACATAATTTTTGAAAGAACTATAAAATCAGTTTTAGTCATAAAAACTGTTTTTTTAAGTAAATTATGATTTTAATTAAATATTAAATTAATAATATGTAGAAAATTATTTCTGAAAAAATGGACTTCATTTCTGGATTATAAACGTTGAAAAATGGTTGGGGTAAATTTTTGGGATTTTTCTGAGATACTTGATTTTTTTGTGAATAGTAGAATACAATAATTTACCATATAAATACATTTTAATTAAAACCCACTATTCCTGACATCACAAGTGATGTAAGCACCCAAATTCCAAACTCACATGCCTTTTTTACTATTCTTGGTCATCCAAGACTCACTATTCCTTGTCTTAGTTTAAATTAATAAACTAATTAATTTTATATTAAGGAGACCCCTCTCCCCTCCACTATAAAAGCCACCCTTCACTCCCTCTTTTCCTCACACCTCTCAAGCTCCAAAACTTCTCTAAATTCTTCCCAAAAACATTCCCTAGATCATACCCCACGTCCAAAAGCTTCTGGTCACATCAAAAGACCAAGCCTAGCTTCCTTAAAGGGGATCTCAAGAGGAGAATTCTAGAGGTAATTTCTCTCCTGCTTCTCCTTTAATTTCCTTTCAAGTTCAAGTTCCTTTCTTGATCTCTCCCTACCTATATTCATCCAAAATGTTCTATAAATCCAGTATTATATATATAATGTAATATTATGATTCTAATGTTATATTATATCAACCCACACCCTTTCCCTCTACCATTTATTTTATTAAAGAGAACGTTGTTCATGAGGTGTTAAATTTATCACCTTCAAAAACGACAAGTTCTCTTCTTCCATTTATACCTTTAATCTAGTAATGAAACCATTTTATGGTTGAACCAGAATATTTTATATGTATTATTTTCTATTTTATGTTCTGTAAATAACCTATGGACTTATTACTAAGTTAAATATTAAAACAAGATCGTTGTGATCCAAAAACCGCCCAAATTAACCCAAATAACAATCATTAAATTATTATCTAATGATTCATCCACATGGATCTAATATAACTCATTATAAAATCATTCAAGCTTCTATAATATCATTAATTACTTGTAATATCAGTTCTGGATGTTTACCCATGATCTACCCAAACATCAATTTAAGAATACAAGTGGACCGTTCAAGAAAACCATAAAAACGAACATCCCCGATCAATGTTTTTAAACTCTATATGTCATCCAAAGGAAAATAATATGCAATAATGAAACCATAATTAACCCTATTAATGTATAAAAGGTTCTGGAATTTCTAATTAATGAATATAAGGTCATTATACATGACATTAAAGAGAAGGAGGCATTCGAGTACAAGGTAAGGGGAAATCTCGAATCCAATTTTATTCCTTCGGGTTCTCCCTCTTTCACTCCATTTTTTATATGGTTACTCCTAAAATATCATTTTTTCATAATTTACTTTACTTTTCTGGGATATAAATGTTTTTCACTGGTTTTTATGTCCATCAATTTTTTTTCCAAAAGAACTCTTCTTTCAAGATCTCACCTTTTACCTCTCATTCAAGGTTGATAGTTCTTGTATCAAGTATGTTGTTCCCTCTTTCTTTTGAAAACCCAAATCTTATGAATGTGTTATTAAGAGATGAAACCCATTACATTCCATGGGTTATTTATGTACATGTTTGATATGTGTTCTATTTGGAAATCATGATAATGATAATGTTATGATGTGAAGGGTGCGCCTGGAATTATATAGTGCAATATGAATGTTTAAATGTGATGGGTGCGCCCAGAATTATACAGAGCTCCAATGCATTGGGTAAAGGTATGAATCTCATGATTAAATGTGAAATGATGTGTGAACATGATGCTAGATTTGTTCACAAGTATGTGTGGTAGTTAACCACTAAGACATGATGTTTCATTTTTTATGCATTGCCACATTTCAAGTCTATTATTTATGCTCCTCTCATGTTCATGATTCTTTGCCTATGTCATGATTATGCTCACCCCATGATATATTTTTCTTATCTATCCTCTTACTGGGCTTCTAGCTCACCCCCTTTTGATGTATATCCTCAGGTGGCTACATGCACTAAGGAGAGGACAAGTGCCACTAAGAAGCTAGTGAAGAAGAAGTTAAATAAATGTTTATGGTTGATGTTGTATTTGTCATGCATGGTCCTAGTTTTCCCAAGACACTAAACCTTTGGATCCTCTATGTGTAATTCTATTATGTTGTTTATCTTTGAAATGATGTAATAGTAATGTAAGAAAAGGCCGGGTCTTTATAGTTGTCATCAGTGGAAAGGTTTAGTTAATTTGGGAATTAGGATTAGTGAACCCGAAAGAAAACCTCTAGCATGAGACTAAGTACAAATATGCACACAAGGATATTTACCTAGGGATCCCATATGTTATGTTTTTGGTATAATTGTTTAAATGAATATGTTATTCATGAATTGTTTACTTATGTTTTGTTCTAAACTTTTCTATTTAAGAAAATGGTGGGAACCAGGAGAAATCAGGCCAACAACTCTTGCGAGGGCCAATGCAACGATTGCCCGAACAACATCCCCAATGATTTGGGAGGTGGAGTTCAAAACTTCATGGCGATGCTTAACCAATTATCTCAGGTTATGAATAATAACCATAATAATGGGGAACATACTCCTTCACCAAATAGGGATCAACTAGCTATCGAATGTTTTATGCGACAACGACCGTCCACGTTTTGTGGATCTTCCAATCCACTAGTTTTAGTACAGTGGGTCAACTCCATGGAGAAGATATTTTCTATTCTTCACTGTTCCGAGATGGATAAGGAGACTCTAGCCGTTTATTGTCTAGATGGAGAAGCAAATAAATGGTGGACTTTTATTAAGAACACCAATCCAAGGGAGGAAATTGAAGAGATGGAATGGGAATACATTAAGATAATGTTTCTTAATAAGTACTTCCCACGAAATCTTCACACAAAGATGGAGAGAGAATTCATAGAGCTCAAGCAAAAAGAAGGAGAATCTGTCACAGCCTATGAAGGAAATTTCACAAGGCTTACAAGGTATGCTTCGGGTTTTGTTATCAACAATGATAGCAAAATTGATAGATTATTTAGTGGATTAAAACCACATCTTCGAAAGGCTCTTGCAATTCGAGACTTTGGGAGTTATGAAGAAGTTGTTCGGTGTTCTCTCAAAGTGGAGATGGATTTTGGAGAATGGTCCCATGGCTATGGTGATAAGAAAAGAAAGATGGATTTTCAAGATGGTGGATCTAGTGATAAAGATGGGAAGATAACACAACGACCCACATGCCAAAAATGTGGGAAGTTGCACCATGGGAACTGCCTCAAAGGTACGAAGAAATGCTTTATGTGTGGGAAGGAAGGACACCAAGCTCACGAGTGTCGAAAAGACATGAAAAGGATGGATAATGTAGCCGATGAAATTAGAGAACCACTCATGGTTCAATGCTACAACTGTAGGGAGCTAGGGCACTATTCAAACCAGTGCACTAAACCTCAAGCTCTCGAGGGTAATCAGCGCCAACAACCAAAAAATCCAAAGGAACAAGTCAAGGCTTATGCCATCACTACTATGGAGGTGGAACATTATAATGAAGTCGTACAATGTACACTTCCTATTCACTCAAGAATGGAAAAAGTCTTATTTGATTATGGTTCTACGCATTCCTTTATATCTTGCAATTTTTCTCGAACTATAGAATCGAATCCCCGAAACCTTGAAGTAGAGATATCTGTAAAAACACCAAGTGGTGCAATCATTTCAACCCATGTGTTTGATTCTTCTCCTATTGACGTATGTGGGGAGATTCTTCCAGAAAATCTCATAATACTTCCCTTGGTGGAATTCGATTCTATAATGGGAATGGATTGGCTCTCATTATATAGAGCACGTATCAACTTTCGGGAAAAGGAAATATATTTTCATATTCCGAACCATCCCATGTCCCTCTAAAAATGCAAGGAAGATCATGATTATCCTTTGAAAAATCCATCAATGGTGTGGGTGATGATTCCCTATTAAGAAGCATACCTCGCCCAAATGTTTGAGACAAAGGAAAGTTCCAACCTTGAGTAAATTCCCATCATAAGGGAATACGACAATGTATTTCCGGAAGAGTTACCTTGAATTCCCCCATATCGTGAGGTAGAGTTCTCAATTGAACTCATACCCAGAGCTAATCCTATCTCGAAGTACCCCTATAGGATGGATCCTATCGAACTGGAGGAGTTAAAGAAGTAGCTGCAAGAGCATCTAGACAAAGGGTTCATATTCCCTAGTGCATCACCTTGGGGTGCTCCAGCGCTCTTTGTGAAGAAGAAGGATGGTACCATGCAGCTGTCTATCGATTATCAGGAACTCAACAAGATCACCATAAAGAACAAGTATCCTCTCCCAATGATTGATGAATTGTTCGATCAGTTAAGAGGAGATCAATACTTCTCAAAGGAGGATCTTAGTTCTGGATATCATCTAGTAAAGGTGAAGAAAGAAGATATTCAGAAGACTGCCTTCCGTAAAAGGTATGGGCACTATGAGTTGTTGGTGATGCCCTTAGGACTTACTAATGCCCCTAAAATCTTCATGGATTTGATGAATAGAGTCTATAGACATTACCTTGAAATTTTTTTGGTAGTGTTTATCGATGATATTCTCATCTACTCCAAGATCAACGAGGAACATGAAGAACATCTAAGACATGTGTTGGCGACATTGAGAAAGGAGAAGTTGTATGCCAAGTTCAGAAAGTTTGACTTTTGGATGAATCAAGTCATATACTTGGGACATGTGATCACAAGTGAGGGAATTTCTGTGGACCATTCAATGAAAAAGGTGATTGAAGAATGGCCCAGGCCCTCTAGTGTCACAGAAATCCGTAGTTTTCTTGGATTAGATGGGTACTATCGATGTTTTGTGAGAAACTTCTCACGATTGTCAAGCCCGCTAACTAAGTTAACAAGGAAAGGGGTAAAGTATGTCTGTATGGATGAATGTGAGGGAAGCTTCAAGGAGCTAAAGAGAAGGCTGATCACTGCACCTTACTCACACTACAGAAAAGTGGAGAAAGTTTTGTGATATACAGCGATGATTCAAAGAAAGGCTTGGGTTGTGTACTCATGAAAAATGATAATGTGATATCCTACACCTCACGACAGTTGAAGATCCATGAGAAGAACTACCTGACGCATGATCTAGAGCTGGCGGCCGTGATTTTTGCCTTGAAAATCTGGCAGCACTACCTTTATGGTGAGAAGTGTGACATATACACTAACCACAAGAGCCTAAAGTATATATTCACACAAAAGGAGATCAACATGCGTCAAAGGAGATGGTTAGAGATAATCAAGGATTATGATTCCTCTATTCACTATCATCCTGGAAAGGCGAACAAGGTAGCTGATGCTCTAAGCAGGAAAGAACCTGCTACTCTATCCATGTTGAGGATTGCGAAAGACCCTATATTCTTGGATATGCAAAGGATGGATTTGGGAATCGTAAGGGCAGGGGATACATCCTACCATGCCCAAATGATTGCGCAACCATCCATCCAAGATAAGATTAAGGAAGCACAAAGGGATGATATGGATATAAAAAAGAGGGTGAATGCAGTAAAGGAAGGGAAGCTGCAAGAGTTCCATATCGACGATGACAGTGTGATTTGGTTTGGAACGCGGCTTTGTGTGCCTTCATCACCCGGGATAAAGAAGGAGCTATTTGATAATGCACATAGCCCAACTTTCTCTATCCATCCTGGAAGTACCAAGATGTATCGTGATCTCTGAGAACACTTCTGGTGGGATAACATGAAGAAGGAGATTGCGGAATACATATCAAGGTGCTTGCTATGTCAGCAAGTTAAAGCTGAGTGGAAAAAGTCCAATGGCATGATGCAGCCATTGCCTATACCCATGTGGAAATGGGAAAATGTTACTATGGACTTTTTCATGGGTCTCCCGAAAATGTAAAGAGGAAATAATGCGATATGGGTTGTGGTTGATCGACTCACCAAGACTGCCCACTTTATTGCTATTCAGGAAGACCTCACACTTGAACAGCTTGCAAGGATATATGTGAAGGAAGTAGTGAGATTTCACGGTGTTCCACTCTTGATTGTCTCTGACCGTATTCTAAGGTTCACATCTAAATTCTGGAGGATCCTTCAACATGATTTGAGTACTGAATTAAATTTCAGCACGGCCTATCACCCCCAAACTGATGGCCAGTCTGAAAGGACTATTCAGACGCTCGAAGATATGCTAAGAGAATGCTCTCTAGAATTCAAAGGTGGATGGGATTATCACCTTCCATTGGTTGAGTTATCATAAAACAATAGCTTCCACTCGAGTATTCAGATGGCTCTGTATGAATCTCTTTATGGGAAGTGATGTAGAACTCCAACCTGTTAGGATGAAGTTGGAGAACAAAAGCTACTTGGTCCCGATCTTGTTCAAGAGATGATATAGAAGGTTCAAGTCATCCAGAAACACATCAAAGCTGCTCAAAGTCGGCAAAAGAGCTATGCTGACAATCGTCAAAGGGACTTGGAGTTTGACGTTGGAGATAAAGCCTTCCTTCGAATATCTCCATGGAAGAGAGTCATGAGATTTGGGAAGAAAGGGAAGCTAAGCCCAAGGTACATTGGCCCCTTTGAGATCCTTGATCATATAGGAGTCGTGGCCTATCGTCTGGAACTTCCACTGAATATGGCTCAAGTTCATGATGTGTTTCATGTATCACTACTGAGGAAGTACATACCAGTCCCCTCACATGTACTAAACTCAGAGGTGGTACAACTGGATGATGATCTCTCCTATGAGGAGCAGCCGTTAAATTTTTTGGATCGAAGTGATAAGGTTTTATGCAAAAAGACAACCCACCTTGTCAAAGTGTTGTGGAGGAACCAAAAGTTTGAGGAAGCAACTTGGGAACCGGAAGAGGAAATGAAAGAGAAGTACCCTCACCTGTTTGTGTAAAGTGAAATTTCGGGGGTGAAATTTCTTAAAGGGGGAAGAATGTAATGACCCAAAGTATTTCAATAGAAAAATCCCTTCTTATATCTATGTCATAAAAACACAAAATAATGAACTACTAAGTGATAAGTGACCTTTAAACATAATTTTGTCACCCCTATGTTTGGAATTTTAAAAATCCAACATACACGGTTGTGTTCAAGATAGTTTTTGGAGTCTAATGAAAAAAATAATTTTTGGTGAATAGTAACCTACATTTATGAATAGTAATCTAGCCTTATGAATAGTAATATGACCCTTACGAATAGTAAATAAGAGTAACATTACCTATGAATAATAAAATAAAATTTAGACATCTTAGAAAGTGACAATTTGACCTTAGTAAACGTTTTTGGTATTTTATAAGTCATAACTAATTAATTATAATTAATTAAAAGAATATTTATTTTCCTATAATTTATTCATAAATTATTCAATCAATTTATAATAGTTTTTAGATAATTTTAAAAGACCCTACATAATTTTTGAAAGAACTATAAAATCAGTTTTAATCTTAAGAACTGTTTTTTTAAGTAAATTATGATTTTATTTAAATATTAAATTAATAATACTTATAAAATTATTTTTGAAAAATGGACTTCATTTTTGGATTCTACACGTTGAAAATGGTTGGGGTAAATTTTTGGGATTTTTCTGAGATACTTGAATTTTTTGTGAATAGTAGAATACATTAATTTACCATATAAATACATTTTAATTAAAACCCACTATTCCTGACATCACAAGTGATTTAAGCACCCAAATCCAGAACTCACTTGCCTTGTTTACTATTCTTGGTCATCCAAGACTCACTATTCCTTGTATTAGGTGAAATTAATAAACTAATCAATTTTATATTAAGGAAACTCCTCTCCCCTCCACTATAAAAGCCACCCTTCACTCCCTCTTGTACTCACACCTCTCAAGATCCAAGCTTTCTCTAAACTCTGCCCAAACACTTTCCCTAGCTCATCCCCCATGTGCAAAAGATTCTGGTCTCATAAAAATACCAAGCCTAGATTCCTTAAAGAGGATCTCAAGAGGAGAATTCTAGAGGTAATTTCTCTCCCTCTTCTCCTTTAATTTTCTTTCAAGTTCAAGTTCCTTTCTTGATCTCTCCCTACCTATCTTCATCCAAATTTTTCTGTAAATCTAGTATTATATATATACTTTAATATTATGATTCTAATGTTATATTATATCACCCACACCCTTTCCCTCTTCCATTTATTTTATTAAAGAGAACGTTGTTCATGAGGTGTTAAATTTATCACCTTCAAAAACGACATTTTCTCTTCTTCCATTTCTACCTTCAATCTAGTCATGAAAACATTTTATGGTTGAACCAGAATATTTTATATTTATTATGTTCTATTTTAAGTTCTGGAAATAACCTATGGCCTTATTACTAAGTAAAATGTTAAAACAAGATCATTGTGATCCAAAAACCGCCCAAATTAACCCAAATAACCATCATTAAATTCTTATCTAATGATTCATCCACATGGATCTAATATAACTCGTTATAAAATAATTCATGCTTCTATAATATCATTAATTACATTTAATATCAGTTCTGGATGTTTACCCATGATCTACCCAAACATCAATTTAAGAATACAAGTGGATCGTTCAAGAAAACCATAAAAACGAACATCCCCGATCAATGTTTTTAAAATCTATATGTCATCCAAAGGAACATAATATGAAATAATGAAACCATAATGAACCCTATTAATGTATAAAATGTTCTTGATTTTATAATTAATGAATATAATGTCATTATACAGGACATTAAAGAGAAGGAGGCGTTCGAGTACAAGGTAAGGGGAAATCTCGAACCCAATTTTCTTCCTTCGGGTTCTCCCTCTTTCACTCCATTTTTGATATGGTTACTCCTCAAAGATCATTTTTTCTTCATTTCCTTTACTTTTCTGGGATATAAATGTTTGTCACTGGTTTTTATGTCCATCAAAATGTTTTCCAAAAGAACTCTTCTTTCAAGATATCACCTTTTACCTCTCATTCAAGGTTGATAGTTCTTGTATCAAGTATGTTGTTCCCTCTTTATTTTGGGAACCCAAAGCTTATGAATGTGTTATTAAGAGATGAAACCCATTCCTTTCTATGGGTTATTTATGTACATGTTTGATATGTGTTCTATGTGGCAATCATGATAATGATATTGTTATGATGTGACGGGTGCGCCCGGAATTATATAGCGCAATATGAATGTTTAAATGTGGCGGGTGTGCCCAGAATTATACAGTTCTCCAATGCATTGGGTAAAGTGATGAATCTCATGAGTAATTGTGAAATGATGTGTGAACATTATTCTAGATTTGTTCACAAGTATGTGTGGTAGTTAATCACTAAGACATGATGTTTCATTTTTTATGCATTGCCACATTTCAAGTCTATTATTTATGCTCCTATCATGTTCATGATTATTTTCCTATGTCATGATTATGCTCACCCCATGATATATTGTTCTTATCTATCCTCTTACAGTGCTTCTATCTCACCCCCTTTTGATGTATATCCTCAGGTGGCTACATGTACTAAGGATAGGACAAGTGCCACTAAGAAGCTAGTGAAGAAGAAGTTAAATAAATGTTTATGGTTGATGTTGTATTTGTCATGCATGGTCCTGGTTTTCCCAAGACACTAAACCTTTGTATCCTATATGTGTTATACTATTATGTTGTTTATCTTTGAAATTATGTAATAGTAATGTAAGAAAAGGTCGGGTTGTTATAGGGAGTACCTCTGTGTGAGCCTAAAAGACCCATGGTGGAGAGCTCCTCTGTGTGATGCGGTGGACCCATGGTACTCAATTGGAGGAGTACCTCAGCAGTCCAAGGATAGGGGGAAGCACCTCTGTGTGATGTGGAAGGCCCCCTGTACTCATTAGAGGAGTATTATGCCACCAGCCGTGGTTTCGATTATATAAATCCCAGTTTGAGTTAAGTCAATGACTTTTGTGTTTTCCTCATGATTGAGATGGGTTACTAGATAAATTAGGTATATGTATGGGCATATAACTAAGTAATTTTTATCCGTTGATTTTATATAGTGTGGTTGATCATTTTTGGATTTTGTGTGACCTTGAGGGTCTTGGGGTCCCTACTGTGTATCGTTATACTCACCCCAGCACGGGCTATCCACACACTTCATTGTGTTGGTTGCAAATGACTGACAGAGTTGAGTGAGGCAGAGAGTAGTAGGACTGCATGGTACCTGTAGGTGGACCACTCGATGTGATGGTACACAGAGGAGATAGACGAACGTGGAGTGCAAAGGAGGCCATCTGTACCCACCCTTCATATATGAAACCTATAGTATGACCTAGTAGCTACTTTACTTTTTTTTCCAGTTGCACTTGTACTTTCTTGTTGGGCTCGTATTTCCGACCCATTTTACTTTCCAGCACTTCATTTTTATATAGTTTTACTTAGTGTTTTTCCTCCAGTTGTGCACTATGATGTGTTTTATTATAGTTATAAATTCAATGCCTTCCCAGTTTAGGGATTTAAGCCTTTGGTGCTAGTATCCAGCCCCTGGACTATGTATGACAGTCTTGGGGAAGTCACGATACCGGCCCCGGGGGATGGGTCGTGACAAAATTGTATCAGAGGAATCAGTTCTACTGTAGAACGTAGAACTCTAATCTTTCTTTTCTATGAATCAATAGTGTTAAGGGTACTAAGGGTGGATTTCAGTTCAGGGAGTCCAGTGTTTGTGAGGGCGACCAACGTATCCATACATTAGGACCATAGAATCTGATTTCGGACTCGGGGCACGAAAACACTGATTGCGTGCGTGTTTTAAAAAGTTTTCTTTAAGTCATCTCAACCAGGTCAGCTCACCGGGTAAAATATTTTGATCGTGTTGCATTTGTTTCTTTCAATATGGCTCCCCATTGAAGACCAGTTATAGCCCTATGAGTCGTACGTACTGACAGCCCACCGAGCGATGAGGCCACAGTATAGGGCCCTTTTCTAGCAGAGGCACTAGTGGTACCACTTCCAGTTGGTCCATCGATGCCACCAACCCCAGAAGCAGACTATGCACACCAATTGAGCGCATTTCATGAGTTCCAAAGCCAGAGGCCACCCAGGATCGTGGGAGAGATAGACCCACATGTACCTGAGGATTGGGTGGAGGCTGTGGTGAGAGTTATCAGACTGGTAGGGACACCAGCAGACTTCATGATGATCCTTGTCGCGAGTCTCCTTCAGACAGCAATAGGCAGATGGTGGATCCTTATTCTCCAGGTTCATAATAAGGCAACCCTAATCTGGGCAGACTTCGAGAGCCTATTCCAGGAAGATTTTATATCAGCCACTCTTCGTGCGATGCAGATAAACGAGGTACTTCCTCTATAGTAGGGCAACATGACCGTAACACATTACTCAGTGGGGTTCACCGACCTCTCGTGCTACTCCACATATATGGTATGAGACCCATTCATCAGTCCCCGGACCTTCGAGTAGGGGCTCAGGTGAGAGATCAGATCTCTGATGATCTCACATAGCATCCCGATGTAGATGAGGGTGCTAGAGAGATCCCTCTTGGAGGAGAGTTTCCTTGCGGAGCAGTCACAAATAGTGAGACCCACCACTAGCTGACACACAGCGGAGTCTTCTACAGATGGAAGTAGACAGATGTCACAGAGGTCCAAGAGGACCAGACCTATAGGTGGTCGACTGCATGACTCAGGATCGGTTGTGCGGGGAACACAAAGTAGAGACACACATGCTAGTAGCTGGCAGTGTTACTCATGCAGCGGGTAGGGTCACATGGCTCGTTACTGTCCAACGCGCTGTTCAGATGATCACCAGATAGTTTAGGGACCTCCCATGTTGAGCCAAAGGTTGGAATGAGGTGGTTTGTAGGGTGGAGGTGGATGTGGAAGAGGCGTTTGATGTGCATTTGGCACTGGACAATGTAATGAGGTGTTACCACCGCCACCACTAGGAGGTCCACCTCGACCGCAGGGAGCAGGTGGAAAAGGGTGAGCTCAACATCAGGCAGCTGAGGCCTACGATCACGGTGCTCCAGAGATGATTCAATGTATGATCTGTGTCTAATCCACCTAATCTACAATCCTTATAGACATAGATTCCAGTCACTCTTTCATTTCCACTGCCCTTGTTCGGATCTCCGAGATTCTGACGGAGCCATTGGCTCGATCCTTATGGCTAGAGACTCCTACAGGAGTTTATTCTATGAATACGCACCGGTTCCGATAGTGTGAGATTTCCCTAGGAGGCAAGATCTTCGGCTGAGATCTCCTAGTAGCGGGGTCGAGGCCTTACGACGTCATCTTGGGTATGGACTGGTTATCTACAGTCCATGATCACATTTACTGTATTAGGAAAAAAGTACAGTGTGTCTACACAGATGGGAACATGTTTACCTTCACCAGTGA
The DNA here is from genome assembly GCA_963277665.1 of Viscum album. Taxonomy (NCBI): domain Eukaryota; kingdom Viridiplantae; phylum Streptophyta; class Magnoliopsida; order Santalales; family Viscaceae; genus Viscum; species Viscum album. Next base: position 1,261,057,764 of record OY728151.1, on the reverse strand, counting down.
GGAGGGAACCTTTGTAGCATATGACAGACATACTCGAAGGAGGGTGAAACCGATCACTCACCAGTTGGCTGGCCTTACCCTTGGAGAAATTGATGTGGAGAGTCCGACTTATCCTATAGTGGTGGACCAGTACATAGATGTTTTCTCTGACGATGTTCCAGGAAAACCTTTTCGTAGAGAGGTGGACTTCTATATTGACGTATACCCCCATGACGACACCGATATCTACTCCAGCATATCAGATGGCTCCTGCTGAGCTTTTTGACCTACAGGTATAGCTGGAGGAATTCCAGGGGAAGGGATTCATCTGACTAAGTGTTTCTCCCTGGGTAGCCCTGATTCTATTGGCCAAGAAGGTGGACGGGAGCTCGAGGCTTTGTTTCATGTACCATCACCAGAACTAGGTGACTGTGAAGAACATGTACCCCCTTCCGAGGATTGACGACCTCTTTGATCAGCTGAAGGGAGCTCAGTGGTTCTCAAAGATAGACCTCAGATCAGGCTATCACCAGCTCTTATTTTGAGATGAGGATGTGCAGAAGACGACCTTCAGGTGTTGGTAAAACCTCTACAAGTTCTTGGTTATTCCCTTCAGCATAACCAATGCTCCAATAGTGTTCATGGGACTCATGAACATGATATTTCAGCCATACCTCTATCGATCTGTTGTAGTCTTCATCAATGACATTCTGGTCTACTCGACTACTGAGGAGGAGCATGCCTGCCATTTGAAGGTAGTACTGAACACACTCTAAGAGTACCAGCTTTATGGTAAGATCTCGAAGTGCCTGTTTTGGATTCGAGAGGTTCACTTCATGGGACACGTCATCTCGTAGGATGGAGTTGATGTGGATCCAGTGAAGATCAAGGTGGTACTTTCATGGGATCAACCCAAGGGTGTGATGGTGGTATGAAGTTTCCTGGGCTTGGCTGGGTACTACCAGAGGTTCCTTCCAGACTTCTCTAGAGTTGCAGCACCACTATCAGCCTTGACGAAGAAGGGGAAACCCTTCATGTGTTCAATGAGATTCCATCAGAGCTTTCAGGAGTTGAGGCAGAGGCTGACTAGTACCCCCATATTGAGGCTTTCAGAGGAAGGCGTAGGGTACGTAGTATACTATGACGCATTAGGGACTAGACTCAGGTGTGTTCTGATGCAGGAGAGAGCAGTGACTACTTATGTTTCTCTGCATTTGATACAGCATGAGCAGAACAATGCTACCCATGACCTGGAGTTAGCAGTAGTGGTCTTCGCCCTGATGATGTAGTGAAACTATCTGATGGGTGATCATTTTACCCTGTACTCTGATCACAAGAGTCTCAGGTATATCTTCTCCCCGAAGAACCTGAACCTGAGATAGTGATGCTGGCTTGAGTTCCTCCAGGACTATGACTTCGAGATAGTCTATACTTCTGGTAAAGGGAACGTTGTTGTAGATTCTTCTAGAAGGAGGACTACTATACAGCTTCATGGTGAAGCAAAAGAGTAACTGGCTACTTTATAGATATCCTTTGTGGATATAGATGGAGTATCCTTTCTACTATCACTTACAGTCACTCCCCCACTTCTTCAGAGAGTCAGGGAGGCACAATGTGGAGATGCTGACTGCGAGATGCGACGTGCTCAGATATCCACAGGTCATGCACCTGATGGATGCTCTAAAGGTGGGGAGCATGTCATTCTCTTCAGAGGACGTACCATGGTACGAATGTCACTTCATGAGGAAGTGTTGAGGGAGTTCCACACATCCCCTTTAGCGGTACATCCAAGAGTGGCGAAGATGTACCAGGACCATCGATGACAACAATGGTGGACAGGTATGAAGATGGTAGTAGCAGATTTTGTCTCATGGTGCCTCACTTGTCAGCCAGTGAAGGGGAGCACCAGGTACCAACAGGCTTGGTTTAGACCTTAGAGGTCCCAGAGTGGAATTGGTATGGGATATCCATGTAATTTATGAAGGGTATTCCACATACATCAAGGGGTCATTACTCGATTTGGGTGATCATCGACCATATCACCAAGTCGGCCCACTTCCTACCGATCAGAGAGCAGGGTTTATTAGAGAGCTCATGACACCTCTATGTGTAGGAGATTGTGTGTTTACATGTTATACCTTTGAGGATTGTCTCCGATCGTGACACATTATTTACTTCTTGGCTATGGAAGGGGTTACAGGAACCTTTCGGGATACATCTTCGCTTGGGCACTGCCTTCCATCCTCAAATAGATGGTTAGACTGAGCGGACCATTCAGACCCTCGAGGACATGATCCGTGCATGTGTCTTCAACTTCGGTCGCAGCTGGGAGGATCACTTAAAATCGGTAGAGTTTTCTTACAACTACAACTATCACTCCACCATAGGGATAGCACCTTTCGAGGTGTTGTACGGGCGACCTTGTTGATCACCCTTGTGTTAGAATGACCCTGTTGAGTCAGCACTAGTGGGACTAGAGATGGTATGAGCTACTAAGAAGAAGGTTCAGATCACCCCGGAGTGGACGAAGACTGCATAGAGAAGGAATAAGTCATATGTTGATAAGAGATGGAGACCTCTGGAGTTCATGGATGGAGACCACGTCTTTCTACGGGTCTCATCTCGAGGATGTCTATGGAGATTTGGACGAGGCAGAAAGTTATCTCTGAGATTCATCAGACCTTTCCAGGTCCTCAGCAGAGTAGGAGTGGTGGATTACTGCTTAGCTCTTCCTTCTCAGTTGCACTGGGTGCACGACGTCTTCCATGTATCTCAGCTAAGGAGATACGTGCTCAAACCTTCCCACATCATCGACCATAGAGAGCAGGACATCGACGATGGGGTGACTTTCATGGAGGTTCCAGTAGAGATTGAGGATCGACAGGAGCGGGTCCTACGTGGATGGTCGATACCTCTTGTGCGCATTCGTTGGCAGCACGTGAACCTCCAAGAGAGCAAATGGGAATGGGAGGCTTAGTTGCGTGCTCAGTACCTCCATTTGTTCCCATAGATTGAGTTGTAGCTTCTAGGGACGTAAATCCCTGAGGTGGGGAGAATGTAGAACCCAGAAATTCCATGGAAATTTTTTTCATAAATATATGCGAATTCTACATGTCTGCGAAAATTTACATCACTTGATTCCGAGGCCTGGTGTGCCCGAAATCAATTTTTGACAGTTTGTGTGGGTACGTTCAGTAAACATATTATCGGGATTTTATAACTTTTGAACCGGTGCTCGGAACTAAAATCCAAGGGCACCGTTGAACTCGTAGCACCGATATTCGCCTAAGAAGACTTTCACCTCGACGACTGATGGTCGAGAATAAAAGTTAGTTTTTGGCCTTTTATAAATAAAATAAAATAAAGTGTAAAAAACATTATTTTATTTTATGCTTCCATGTGTGTGATTGTTGGTTAAAACCTCCACATGAGAGTTGGAGGTGAGACTTCCACACCCAAACCTCCCATGAGAGGTTATGGTGGTGGGGCCCACCCGAATTTAACCTCCTACAAGAAGTTACGACATGGGGACCACCCGAGACCATAATCTCTCATTTAAATAATAGGGGTGGGGACCACCCGACCCCTATTAATCGGAATAGAGTATAACCTTTCAACTCTCCCTCATTAATGATGGAGAGCCTCTCCACCTCCCCTTGTTTTTGAATTTGAGCCAACTCCCCAATTAATGTTCCATTATAGTGAATTAAATTGGAGGAGACTTTTCAATTAATTCACCTTTTTGAATTTGTGTCATTGATTAAAATAATAGAGAAACTATAATTTTGGGCACTTTCATTTGGGTGGAAACTTGGGAGAGGAAGGGCACTTGGAGAAACATATCCTCTCCAACGAAGAACGCCCCTACAAACGAAGAACGAAAAGAACACCGATGATGAATATTCTTCAACCTTATACCCCAGACACCTGCCGACCTATCCTCCGCAACGTCATCAAAGAACTGATGTAGCTCAGAATTGGGGATGTGCGGCGGACGCAACGAACGACGGTCTTCGTCATCTTCCTTCCGCGACTCCACCAACGAGCGACAAACAATAGGTAGGGGGTTTATTACTTATTAAAGTAGTACCTTTATCTTACCATCTTCAAAGGATGATAAGGGATTGATACAGATTTGTTATTGATCATCTTCTTCTCATGATGATCCAAATGATATCTCCCTAAAGGCGGAGGGTGCGGGCCAACCTTACATGGCCCGAAATCCTCTTTCAATCTGTCTATCCTCTTGTGACATTCTACAGCATGGAGACGTATCAACGACGAGGAAACGAAGGTGGCATCGACAAAGGCCGTGCTACCCTCAGCCTCCGCAAATCGTACCGCTGGCTCGTGCCGACCCGAGCTCCGTCGAACCGGCCTGCCCATGGCCCGCCGGCGCGCTGCCCGGTGCCCCTACGGCCTGCCCAGTGCCCTACCGGCACCCCTCACCCTCTGGTTACCTCCCGGATCCCACGAAACCTGCCCCACGGCCTGCCCGGCCCCTGCCGCGCCCTGCCAGGTGCCACCGTGTCCTCCCAGCACCCTACCACGGCCTGCCCGGTGCCACCGCGGCCTGCCCGGCCCCTATCGTGGCCTACCCAGTTCCCCCGCGGCCTACTCAGCACCTTGTCGTGGCCTGGACGGCCGCACCCAAGCCGAACTCCGACCTCTAAACCCTGAACCAGTCGCTACCGAGCTATCCTCTACGTGACCCATGCGTTCCCTGCCGAGTCGGCGTCCCAACACCCTCGTGGCCTCTGGGCCGAGTCACGTCAGGTTGCGCCCTTACAATGCTCCGGGCCGAACTAGCCCTGAGCCCTAGTCGAACTGCCCGCGTAGTCTGCTGGGCCGGGCCCAGTGGACCGAGAAAAACCTAGAGGGATAACCCGCCCAACGGGCCGGGTCAGTCCCAGTCCAGGATGGGCCGTTTCGGTCCAACTGGGTCGGATCAGACCCGAGCCCACTACTGACCCTATTACCTTCTTGGGCCATATCTTTGGCACCAGACGTCTGTTTGACGAACTGTCAGTGGTTCCAGTATTCATTGAATGTGATGACCCCTATGAGAATACCCCACTGGAGTTTAGGGTATATTTGAATTATTGTCAGGTTGTGTCGTTCACGAATCCAACTAGGCCCTCGGGGCTAAACAACTAAAAACTCACAGACTGGGCGTCTGATCGACGCACCGTCTATTGCGTTGAGACCCCTATGATGTGGCAGACCTTTGAGATACTTCTTCATGGAACTTTTTTATAGTTGGAGTATCGACCAGTAGCTCGTGGAGCAGATACTTCCATAGATTAGCAGATAGAGTACAGAGACCTAGTTGCTGGATGAGACCAGATGACTACTTGACCAATTCGACTCAGAGTGACATGACTAGCCCAGTGGGGAGTGCCACTGTGTGGCGCAGCAGACCCACGATACTCGATAGGAGAAGTACCTCCATAGGCTATGAGGGGGACACCTCTATGTGAGCTCAGTAGAATTATGGTGGGGAGCACCTCTGTGTGATGCAGCAGACCCACGGTACTCGACAAGAGGGGTACCTCAACACTCTAAGGATCGTGGGAAGCACCTCTGTGTGACGCGGAAGGCCCACTGTACCTGTTAGAGTAGGAGGATCCCAACATCCATGGTTTTGATAATAAAAATCCTAGTTTGAGCTGAGTCAATGACTTTTGTGCTTTCCTCTTGATTGAGATTGGTTACAAGATAACTTAGGTATATGTGTGGGCATATTCCAATGTAATTGTTATCCATTGATTTCATACTTTTTGGTTTATCCTTGTTGGAGTTTGTGAGACCTTTTGGGTCTTTGGATCCCAACTGAGTATCTTTATACTCACCCTTGTACGGGATATTCCTGTACTTCATTGTGTTGGTTGTAGAAGACAGACATCACTGACTGAGGCAGAGAGTAGCAGGATTGGATGGTACCCAGAGGTGGACCACTCGGTGTGACGGTACATAGAGGAGACAGATGAACATGGAGTGCTGAGGAGGCCATCTGTACCTACCCTTCAGGTAGGAACCCCAGAGGACGACCCAGTAACTGCTTTACTTTTTTTTCAGTTTCACTTGTACTTTCTTATTGGGCTTGTATTTCCATCCCCTTTTACATTCAATCACTTCTTTTGTATACAGTTTTACATAGTGTTTTTCTTCCAGTTGTGTTCTCTGATGAGTTTGTTTATGGTTATAAAGGAAATGCCTTCCCAGTATAGGGATTGATGCCTTTGGTTCTATTCACCAGCCTCTAGCCTATGGAAGGTGGGTTTGGGGTAGTCACGATATGGGCCCCGAGGGATGGGTTGTGATAGGTAGAAGGTTAAACTCACGCCAAGACTAACATAATGAGTTACTTCCCCTTTTATAAAGGTTTTTTTTAATGTATTCTCATTAAATCAACCATTCTATATGATCATGACCGATTCATTCATTTTTTTATCACATTTATTATTTATTTTATGGATGAAATGACACAATCACATAAAAATAAATTAATGTACAATGATGGAACCTAAATAAAAAATTTATGCGTAAATTTTTTATCCAAAATGGTTATTTAATTAAGTAAAGACAATATAATATTAAAAAGACATATGAATGATAAAATAAGATAAAATTTATGCATAATAAATTAAAATACCTCAAATAAATATTACATCAGACTAAGATTTCCATTACTTAATTTGGAATGTAACCATAGAACTAATTGTTTACATGGCCAATGTATAGAAAATTACTTTATTCACAGAGTTCTCATGGGGGTTTTGGGTTGAATGAACCAAATTTGTGTTGAATTTAATGACCACATTATGTTAATGGAAAATTTGGAGGAAAATGTTGAGGGAATAGAAGTCATGATTTCTTGGTTGGGGAGTCCCCTAAAGAGATCAGGGAATTTCAAGAACATAGTTGGAAAGAACGCGTACCTATATATATTTTTTGGTTTTAATAGCCAATGTTTAGATCATTAAGAAGCGAAATTTTGATCCTTTTTAATAAAATATCAAATAAAATAGACATTTAAAGTTCAATGGTGAGGGATATTGAGAGTTGATGAAATAGTTGAAGAATCAAAAAAATTATTTATTGTTATTCCTAAAATTATTTATAATCATGTAATTTTCTAATGATGTATTTTAATTATTATAGAATATGGTAATAAAAACAACAAAAACAGTGTGATAATTCCTTAAATTGGGGTATTTCATTACAAATACAAATTTAGTGATATTGTAAAATCATTTATGTGATGCATTATAATCATAATAGTGATATTATGTGTTGTAATCACATATTCCTATTCCACTGACCAAGATGGTGAGATAAATGAAAAGGATTACAACTAGAGAAATGTTTAGGATTCTTATAATTTTCAATTTATTATATTATCAACTATGTATAGATATTTTTTGATAAAATATCAACGTATTTATACGTACAACATAATATCTCATCTTATTTCTCTTGAGAAATATAAGGAATGGATAGAAATAAATTATATTATCAATGAATCATATTATTGTAACTGGAAAGAAGGTAATCTAGATATTGATCATGATTTTAAAATGGTGGGGTATATTGATGAATTAGTGATATTTGGCATCCACATGGATAAGAAATTACCCATTAAAATTATCTTATCATCTTTTAAACCATGATTATCCTTATTTTTCAATTAATAGAGAGATAAAATGGGAAAGTCATTGAGGAAACTTTTTTCCACACTTCATTAAGTGTACATGTGTTGGTTAAAACATGGTTCTCTACCTTTTTTAGGTAATATTTCTAAATCCAAGGATGAATATTCCATTTCTAATATAAATCCAAAATATAATTTATGGAGTTATTCATTGATACAATAGATTAAAAGGTAGAAGAATGAATAAGAGGGTATTTTCTTCTTATGTGTAAAGAATGGACATTGAAAAAGAAATTACAATGAATTAAATAAGTAAAAAGTTTCATCATCTTCAAGTATATTCCTCAATATTACTTATTCCAATTCTTCATTAAATACAACATATTTATAACATACATTTATTTAAATATAGGAAAAGGTAAATAATAGAATAGTTGTAGAGTGAACTCAAAAGATAATAAGAAACGGACACTTCTATGTCAGATAAGTTGAGATCACTATTTTCCATTTATATATTGGATTTATTCATGTTTATAATAAGTTTTAAAAAAAATTTATCTTAGTGTCGGACTAGATACAACGAGACATTATTTGATTTTAGAATAAATGTTTTATGGTACTTAAATACTCAATCAAATGTCCAGTAACTCTTTACTCTAAAATATCCATTACAATGAATGGTGATTATAAAATATAATACTCTTACCTAATTGTGAAAATATAATACCTTATCAAATAAAATGGGAAATTGTTTACCTATTTATAACCATTAAAGTATTTTAGTCTGACTTTATCCATGAAACTAGATGTAAGAACCCAAATCTTCAATTCTGGTATGGATCTTATTTTTGAGTTATTTTTGAGGAAAATGGATGAAAAGGGAAATTTTCAAAGTATAATTTGTGCACTTATGAGTACATGCGGCCTACTCGGGTACCACATATAGCCTCATACTATCCGTGTAACGACTAAGTACATGGAAAGGTAGGTGACCTGGCAGACCAATTATGGTGGGGGTGGTTAAGGATATTACACCAAGTGTACATTTAATAAAACACATAAATCAGAGTGGGGTTTCATATCATCCTCATAAACATCTTCTTCTTTCCTTGGTTCATATAGGAGAGCGACAAATGGGCCGAAGAACTCCAAACCCATCCTGATTCTCCATCCAACCTCTGATTGAGACATCATCAAGTGTGTTGGAATCCCACCAGTGAGTTCTCAATTCTCCAATAGCATTTCTTCCAAATTCCTCATTTCTCATGAGTTATTCAAGGATGAACATTTTTCTCATTTTTTAGATCTATGTCATTCCAGGTCGATTCAAGGGCCGACGTTCAAGAGTATTGATCGTACGACATCAATGTAGGTGGTTTGTGCCTTTCATTGATTGTATTTGGATTATATATGCTAAAAGTAATGTATACCCACGTATGGGGTATTAAGTGTTTGGAATTAGCCCCTATTTATTACCAATTATGGTTTGGTAGATTTCTAAAGTGTAGTATCATATGTGTGAGGTCAGATAAATTGTTTATGAGACATGTCGTGTGTGAATTTCCCTTGTATGACTGGTTATGGTCATTTGGTCTAGAATTCCTTTTACGATTGCCTTGTTTTCCATGCCTTGTGTTGTTATGATGGAGTTACTAATTGTTTGAGATGCATGAGATATGCATCGTGGAGTTTTGACCAAGGGGAATTTGACTATGAGAGCTACTTGAGGTAGGGTCATTTATGTATGAATTGTTGTTATGTTAGACCAAAGGGGTTAGAATGTGAGAGATACCCAGAGGGTTGTTATAAAATGAATTGATTCTATTTTGACCAAGGGGGTATTGACCATGTGAGATGCCTAGGTGGTCATTTATAATTTATTGATTTTATGTTGACCATGGGGTATTAACCTTGAAAGCTACCCCGGTGGTCGTTTATGATTTATTGATGCTATGTTGACCAAAGGTATTGATTATGTGAGCTACCTTGGTGGTCGTTATTAAATTATTAGTGCTATGTTTGACCATAGGTGTTAGGCCACAAGATCTACCATAAGTTTCATTATTAAATGAATTGTTGTTATGTTAGACCATGGGGATTAGACTATGAGAACTTTCCCAAGAGGGTTGTCATTGAATAATTGAATGATGGTGACAAGTCTTCCAACCCAATGCACAAGCTTGTACTTAGTCTTACATGATTGTTTAGATAGTATTATGAGATGTTTATTGTCATTTTTACACAAGGGATATAGATCATAAGAAAGATACCAAGGTTTACATGATTCAACAGATGAATAATGAATATTAAATCAATTTAATTGAAAACTATAAGACTATTTACTTTTGAGTACATCATAGTTTATTTCTTCATTTCTGCATATTACCTACAATATATATTCACTGATAGTTGGGCACATAACTTTTGTGGTTTCCTACTAGGGTTCGCCTCAAACATAGTTTGGGACATGTTTTTGGACTCGAACAGATTATATGGCAACACGTATAGATAAGGGAAAGAAAAATTCTTCCTTAGGTACATGATTATTGTTGGAGCTAGAGATCATGGGAACAAGGTGAGGCTTACGATGCTATTAGAGTTCACTAATTAACAATACTTTGGTTTTAGTATTGTATTTACATCATTGTGACTTGTTTGGCTACTTTCCTAGACACATGTGAGGTTCATAATTTATATATATCATGTAGTTGTTACATTACTATCATTCTATCGTTCTTTACTTTTGTTGTATGATATTACTTCTTTCATTATTGTTTAGTATTTTTTTTCTACTGTGTATACTCTACCAATGAGGGAATAGTTTCCCCATTATAAAACTATGGCCCCCATTGCAAATCAGTATCCTCTGGAATTTGGGGAAATGATCTTGAGGTCATGTCACCAACTGGGTGGCACCCAGAACTAGGATGTTACAAAGTGGTATCAGAGGAACTCCTTTCAACTTTGACTTGTCATTTGGAGTCTATAGACTAGGATATGAAGGAAAATGTAGTTGGTAATAAGTTTTTCATGAGATTAGATAACCCATGTACATGGAAAAGCTAATTTACCTCTAATATTAATTTTTTTTTGGTATTTCAATTGTTATAGTTGAATTGATTTCACCATTGGGTGATTCACTTGTTTTTTTCTATTATTATTTATATCATTGCAGTTATATTTCTGTTGCAACCTGATGAGATGAGGGTATTCCATCTCATTCATCATATAGGCACTTGTTAGAGACCACATGTCATTCATTATTGTCATTCCATATAGGGGGAATTACATATTACATGCTGTCGTGATAGATTTTGTTCTAGATATTCATGTTGTGGTGATAGATGTTGTGATAGAATACCAAGTATTTTGATAGGGTTTTAGTATATGTAACGTTTCATTTGGAGGGATTCTAAGATTTGGTCCTTGAGGTGTTATGGGCCTTCTTAGGTCAGAATTTGGTGGATAATGTTTGAACATTAAATTAATTTTGGTAAGATATGAAATGAATATGGATGTGAAACATTGATTCACGAGGAGTATGGGCTCTCACAGATTGGAACATGGAATGATTGGGCCGAAATTTTATGATTTGGGGGGTTCCTAAGAAGTTTCATAGGGTTACTGTCTAGAAACCCAGACAACAAGACATGTGTTGTTATGAACACAGATCATGTGTTCTTCTATTCTAGATGAAATTACTTTTGTTAAGTACACACCATGCACTGTATGTACATGTCTTGTAGTCGTTGATCGTGTTCTTGAGTATATGAGAATAGAAACATGTCTGATAAAAGTTGTCAAAACACGTTGTGTACTGAGAGTACATGATGTGATGTAAGGGACCATTTATCCGGCCGTTTGACTAACAATATGGGTGGATGAAACTTGGGTTGTACATGATTTTTTTATTATAATATCCATTTAAAAATCAACCATGTATCTTGCGGTGTGAACATGGGTGGATGGAACTCAAGTAATACACGTAGTGTATAGGGTGAGCACCTATTGTAGTGTTACACCAGGGGAGAACCATGTAGTTCTATCCACACTGAAGAACTTGCGCTGGAGAAAAAAATCAGGTACATACCATGACTGAAGATGAACATGTCATGTGTATGGGGTGTTACAGGACTATGTTGGCAGATGTACATGCCCATATTAAAGATTTAGGGAACATACTGTGTAGTGGTCCTACAGTCCATGTAACCCTATTTAGGAAAACTTGAATTCATTCTTTATCTTGTTCTATTTGTACACTTCTAATTTTTTTGCCCTTGTTAATATTGTACTAAGGTGTACGATTGACCTTACAGAGTCATGTCACCAAGATTTCATCCAGTTGTATGCCTGGTACAGGGTGAGGATTAGAAACTAGAAATGGTAGATCAGGGACTACCAGCAAATCCTCCCATCAAGACCATATTGGCACCAACTGTTATACCGGACACAGGTGCTAATGCATAATTCTGTGAATGAATTTTGGGTATGATATATACATTTCAGCGAGCACCACATCCAATGGTGACTATGGAAGAGTTCATGAGGGTGTTCCAGCAGCAGTATCCAACATCATTTTCAGAGGATGGAAGACCACATGTTGCAGAGTTATGGTTATAGGCCATGCTTTCTATCTTTGAGCATCTAGATACGCCTCATTAGGGGAGGTTAAATATCATGGCGTACATGTTATGTGATTACACCAAGAGATGGTGTGATGTTATATGAAAGTCGGGACATCATCGAGATATGCATTTGTAAGAGTTTAAGATTTCTTTCCATGATTAGTTCTACCCCCAAGATGTTGAGGGCCTACTGAGCCCAAGAGATCATTCAATTGGAGTAGAGTTCTCTTTTAGTGATGAATTACTCTTCTCGTTTTATAGAACTTCTTTTCATTTCACCTATACTGGTAGGTGATGATTTTTCTTTTTCTAGGCTATTTGAGGATGGTCTCAGGTTGACATCCGATCACAGGTGAACGTTTTCAGGATAACTTTGGAGACATCTTTAGTAAACCAAGGCATTGATTACTGAGCACAATATGAGGGATTTGGGAGTTGTGAGCTAGGGAGGTTCAGCATCCAGGGCTGGTACTCCTTTTAAAGAAAGCATGAAGCACCACATGGATCTTTCACATGATGTTTTTTCAGGTAGCTCGGTGGTATGGTACCAGTGTGGGAAGAGTGGGAATATGAGACCACATTTCAAAAAGGACCATGTCGAGTGCAGATCTTGTGGAAAGATGGGTCATATTCAGCGTTTTTGTGGGATGTTCTCACCAGCAGCGAGTGAGAGGGGATATATTGTGACTTGGAATTCCAATGTTGGACCCCAAGTCTCTCATTAGTCAGACCACTAATGTTCACAAGGCCGAGGAAGTGTTCATGTCCATGGTATCCATATGATAGGTTTTCATTAGCAACAGATTGGTTCGGCTTAGGGTACTCATGCAGGGTCGCAGGGATGTGGTACGGGTCATAATTTTGTTGTGGAGCATACCAAACAAGAGAAAGATCCTGGACCCTCTACTTTTAGATTTATGATTTTAGTTTCCGCAGTTTTAGCTTCTGCTCTTTTTGTTGAAGGGGCTTTCCAAAGATTTATAACTGTTTCCATTATGGAGATCCTTCGTCTCTATATCCTGGACCCTCTATTGTTTTTATGAGGATATTATGACACTAGACACTCCGTTGTGGATTATTAAGGCTATTTTACGTTAGTACAAAGAGTTCCCTCTTGAGGATGGTGGTTGTCACTTCTTATGGGACCTCTATGTCTTAAGGAGGATAGGCTTCAATGACATTATTGAAATGACTGGTTGGTCTCTTTACAGGCATTTGTTGACTGATATCACCATAGGGTGTGTTTTATTTCATCAAAAGTTGGGTCTATTCTACACAAGGGTGAATGGGATGTATAGGCGAGAAGATATGGACCTAAGCAGCATGAGTGGGGAGGAATTATATCCTAGATTGCTAGTTTATATCTGGATGACTAGGGGACATCACATATGTACTTTCCTCCAGTCATGGATCATTTCAGAGATGTCTTTCGAGAAGAATTTTCTAGTTTACATCAAGAGATATAGAGTGATTTAACTAATGATCTTGTGCTAGGAGAGGCACTAGTGTGCATTCCTCCTTGTAGGATGGCTACATCGGAGTTATAGGAGCTCAAGAAGCAGTTACAGGAGTTGCAGGCAATGGGTTTCATCTAACCCATTAATTCTTCTTGGGGTTCACCTGTCCTATTTTTGATGAAGGTGGAAGGTTCCCTCTAACATTATGGGGATTATAGGATGATGAAACAGTTGAAATACAAGAACCAATATCCCTTTCCAAGGATTTATAGTCTCTTATATCAGCTTCGAGGATCCCAAGTGTTCTCAAAGAATGACTTTAGATCCAGTTATCATCAGTTGGACATTAGAATATCATATATACCACTTACAGCCTTTTGGAGCAGGTATGGTCTACACAAGTATTTTGTTATGCCATTCAATCTCACAAATGCACCAGAAATATTCATGTCACTTATGAACTGAGTGTTCTATCCATACATGGATTCTTTTATGGTAGTCTTCATGAATGATATCTTGGTGGACTCTCACACTCAACATGACCATGCCATCCACCATGAGATCTAATATAGTACATTGAGAGAGCATCAATTATATGCTAAGCTCTCAAAATTCCACTTTTGGATGGACACGATTCACTTCTTGGGTCATGTCATCTCCAAGACTTGAGTATCACTAGACCTAGAGAAAGTGAGTGTAGTAGTTTCCTAGGAGTAGATGAAGAATTTATTTGAGGTATGGATTTTTTTAGGGATGGTTGGTTACAACATACATTTTATATAGTACTTTTGATGCTTAACAACACCACTGACATGTCTGACTAAGAAGGGTGTGAAGTACTTGTAGATAGATTCTCGTGATTTAGACTTTCAGGAGTTGAAGGGGAGGTTAACATCAGCACTGATACTGAATTTTCTTGAGCTGTAAAGTGTTACATCGTTTACTATGATACATCAAGTATTGGGATGGGAGCAGTGTTTATGCATGGGAAAATAAGTTGTTACTTATAGGACTCGGTAGTTGAGGCCACATGAGAGGAATTACATGACACAAAATCTTAAGTGAGCTATAGTTATGGATTCTTTATGATGTTGGAGTTGATTTGGAAGAGGATGGTTACTGCATAGTCTCACCAAAAATCTTAGGTTGATCGACCGAGATGACCTTTGGAGTTTGAGGACAGAGATTAGGTTTTCCTACATTTCACGTCGTGGTTAAAACAATGGAGGATTAGGATATTGGGGAAGCTTTCACTGAGATACGTTGGGCTGTTTGAGGTTTTGGATAGAGTCGGTCCGATTGTCTATAAGTTGCAGTTACCTTAGAGGAATAGGGATATGCATGACATCTTTCAGGTTTCTCAGCTATGACATTACTTTTTAGACCTGTCTATTGTTTTTTAACCTGGGGAGGTTGAGTTAGAGGTAGATGCATCCTTCAAGGATAACCCTATCCAGAATACGAATCGCAACATGAAGGTTCTCTATGGTCGGTCTATTCCTCTGGTATGGGTACTATGGAAGCATGACCAAGTGCAGGATAAGACATAGGAGAGGGAGGCTAACATATGATCATAGTTTCCGGAGCAATTCTCAGTTTCTTCTTCACCAACCTTGGAAGTAAAATTCAGGGATGAATTGCTTTGAGTGGGGATGTTTGTAAGAACCCAAATCATCATTTTTGTATGGATCATGCTTTGAGGTTGTTTTTGAGGAAAAATGATGAAAATGTAAATTTTCTAAATACACATTGTGTACTTATGTTTACACTCTATGTACCGAGGTACTACAAACAGCCGCGTACTGGCCATGTAACGGCCAAGTAAATGGCCGTCTAGGTGACCTGGAAGACCGGTTAAGGTAGGGACCAGTTAAGGATCTTACACGATGTGTAAATTTAATTGACACATAGTGTAGTTTTATTTTTTATTTGATAAATTGGAGCAGGTCACATATCATCCTCTGAAATGGATTCTTCTTCCCTTGGTTCATACATGAGAGTGATGGAAGGTTTGACAAACTCCGAACCCCTCCTGATTCTTCTTCCAACCTCTGATTGAGACACTTTCTGGTGCGTTGGAATCCAACCGATGAGTTCTCAATTCATCTAGAGCCTTTCATCCTGATTCCTCCTCTCCAATGAGTTATTAATGGATGAAATATTTTCACCTTTTTTATATCTTTTCCATTCTAGACCGAGTTTAGGGATGACGTTGAAGTGTATTTATCGTATGACATTAAATTAGGTGATTTGTGCCTTTCATTGATTATATTTGAATTATATATCATGAAATTACCATATACCCACATTTTAGGTATTATGGGTTTGTAATTAGTACATTTTTACCTATTATGGTTTGTTATAATGATAAAGGGTAGTTTCATATGTGTGAGGTTAGATACCATGTTCAAGGGACACCTCGTGGGCGTGTTTCCCTTTTTTATTGATTATGACTGTTTGTCTCGAATTCCTATTAGGATAGCCTTGTTTTCCATGACTTTTGTTATTAAGATGGAGTTACTGATTATGTGAGATGCATGTGATATAAATTGTGGATGTTTTATAGATAGTAATTTGATAGTGAGAGCTTCCTATGGTAGGGTCGTTGATGTATGAATTGTTTCTATGTTAGGCCATGGGTTAGACCATAAAGCTACCCAGAGGGTCGTTATTAAATGAATTAATGATATATTGACCAAGGGGTGTTTACTCTATGAGCTACACGAGTGGTCTTTTATAATTTATTAATTCTATTTTGAATAACGGTTATTGATCGTGTAAGCATCCCATGTGATCGTTTATGATTTATCGATGTTATATTGAAAGGGGGGTATTGACCGCGTGAGCTGCCTAGGCGGTCATTATGAAATTATTAGTGAAATGTTAGAGTAGATGGGTTAGACCATGAGATCTACCCAGAGGGTCATTATTAAATGAGGTGTGGTTATATTATATGAGGGATATTATACTATGATAACTTTCCCAATAGGGTCGTTATTGAATAATTGAATGATGGCGATGAGTCTCCCATACCAAAGCACAAGTATGGACTCAATCTTATCTGATTGTTTAGATGGTATTCTAAGACGTCTATTGTTTATATTACATAGTGGATACATAGCTTAGGATATATCCCATGGTTTACAGGATTCAATGGATGAAAAATGAAAATTACATTAAATTAATTGAAAACTGTAGGACTCTTTACTTTTGAGTACTTCCTAGTTTATTGCTTCATTTCTACATATTACCTACAATATATATTAACTAACTGTTAGACACATATCTTTTGGTGGTTGAATTTTGGGATTCCACCCAAACCCTTTTTGGGTCATATTTCTAGACCCAAACATATTATATGGTTGAAGGTATAGTTAAGGGAATGTGCCCATCTTCATCAGGTATGTGATTGCTATTCGATCTATAATGAATGGGACCAAGATGAGGATTGCACTGTTGGAGTTTACGTCTTTTCTGTACTTGGGTTTAAGTATTGTATTTCCCACATTGTTACTTGTTTGGATGATTTCCTAGACACAGTTGGCATGAATAATGTATATATACACTCATTATGTAATATTACTAGTAGTCTTTCACAGTTTACTTTCGTGGTAAAAATTACTACTTCCGCTATTGTTTACTATTTTATTTTTGATGTGTATACTCTTCCATTGAGGGAATATTTTACCCATTATGAAATTGTGGCCCTCACTAATATCCAACTTCCTTAGGAATTTAAGGAAATGCGCTTGAGGTCATGTGACAAACTGGGTTTAGGGAACCTTTGGGCGGCACCTGGAACCGAGATGTTACACTAGATTTAAAACCAAACCACATATCTTGTTTTAGATAAATAAAACTTTTTAAATAATAATACATCCTAAAAAATTATATTTGGTTCAATATGGACACCTAAAACATTATAAAGTTAATATTAACATTATATACTTCATGATATTCTATTATGAAATTTTATAAATTCTCAATGAATTAAATGAGTTCATTTGGTTACGATTGATGAATCATTGAGATAACTTATTGGAGAACATCTTATCAAGGTATCCATTTGTCATATAATAGGAGTAATGGTTATCTTAAAATAACATTTACTTTTATAAAACAATGTCTTTATGGTATTAAAAGGAGGACCAATGACGAGTCTTATATATATGTCTAATTTCCCATTATTTCCTCAAAGACATATTTTGAAATTAAAATTTTAACAACTAACCATATGTAAACTATATTTTCTAATGGATATCATATAAATAATGATATGATAAGAGTATATTAGTACACTACCATAAGTTATGGTTGAAAATAAATCATTTTTTAAAATAATCCCTTAGCTACAAACGAATATCAAAACACTATGGTGCTTATGATTTAATGATCCTATGGTCACAATGGATATTTAAATATAGATATGATTTTCTATATTTCCATAAATGAATCCTATATATTTAAATATAGTGGGTAAAAACATAAATTCTAAATGTTAAGGCTCTAGAGTCACATTAGTGGGCATATGGATACTAGACTTCACTAATCATAGTGGGAGGATTAGTTTCAGAGACACAAACTATGTAAGAATAAATATAAACAAAGAGGTGTTTTATGTTTACCAGTATTGGTTATACTAATATTATTATTTAAAATAAATTATCCTATAAATAATTTGTAAATTATAGTATTATAAGATTATAATGTATGTATAAATTCATGTAACTAACTTCATGTATCAATATTAAAGTAATTTGTATTTTGATTCTTCCTGAGACATGATACTACTAGTTAGTATTCAAGAGAAAATGTATGTGGACGGTTAAAGATTGTAAATACGTAGTAAGATATATTATTGAAAATTTTAATATATAAAAACACTTATTCATCACTCATAATAACTATAATCCTTTTTTAATTATACGAATCAAATCATATTTCTGTTATCATCATATTGGGATATTTATTTTCATGGGGAAATCATTTTGAGGATTACTTCAAGAAGATTTCTATACGATGTGACCAAAAGGTGATCCTATGGAATATGTCAACTACGAATAATCAAATGGATCTATGACATTAATAAATTCCAATAATGATTGTAGATTACATAATTTCATTTATGAACAAATTATGTATAGTGATAATAGAATATTAGTTTTGAAATGAATGAAAGAAATATGTCTTTAACCAGTTAGTGGGAGACCTAGAAGTTTTCAAGATATATATATTGATAAAATACGTAAAAAATTGTTTTGTCTTATCGGTTTTTAAGACTAAGGAATAAAATTCCTCCATGTATGACTTATGTAAAATACATGTTCTAGGGAACAAGATCTACCGAATAGATTTTTAGGTTTGATAAATCTACCCATAGAACATATTTTAAATGAGTTTTGAAAAATAAAATATAAAAAAATTCAATACCAAGTTGTTCTTAGCGTATAATCCTTCTAATAGAACATGCATAAGCATATAAAGGGATTATGGAGATTAAAATAATTTCACTTGACTATGTGATATGAATTTATCTCATGTGATATAATATGTAAGAAAATTTGATATTACTAAAGAATGATGCATAAAATGTAAATATCATATAATAACTAACATATGTATACAAAATTACAATTAGAACTGTCTAATAGTAGTTTGAATAGTAAACCTGGATGAGCTTCTAATATCTAGAGATGTTTTATAGTAGTGATCAAGGTAATTGACTAATTATCTTAAATTAGTTAAATTTTATCTAGAATCACAGATATAGTTATATTAATATTTAAGAACAAATTATTACAACCAACTGTTTCCATATGTAAAATATTTGAGTACGTTGTAGCTTTTGGTGTTTCTTATGAAGAGGCTTAGCAATGTCTTGATATGATTTTCGATTATTCAAAAATTAATAGACATATAATTTTATGATAATATTTCAACATGGATTTAGTCAAGACTTCAATATTTTAAAATGGGGAAAAGTTGGATCATTAGTTATATCACTTCTAGAGGGACTTTTTCAAAATGGTAATGTTCCAGAAAACCGATTTTCCAAATAGATATGTGGCTTTACCAACCCCAAGTAAAGAAATATCGTATGCCTAATAGCCATGTACATACATAGTAGAAGGATGTTTACCATGTTAGAACAAACCAATCATTATCATTTGGCTCTAGTTCATGTTGGATATTGTTGGAGTTGGTTCCCTAGAACCAGATACTTTGTAGTTTGGATTACATTTAAATTCTAATAAGTGAACATTAATACAAATATCTCAGCATATATTGAAATTTACTCTACTTAACACTGATTTTATAATGTCCTAGAGTTTTTATAACATTGATAAGGTCATAGTATTTCCCCTCTATGATGAAAACCTTGAAGTTCTGTTATGATATTCTTAAAATATAGTTATGTGGTTGGATAATATACTATAAAATGCAACATAGTATATAAACTATTAGGTGTGAGTACTCATAAGTGGATGAGGATTCTTCTAATTTAGTTCAAACTTAGTAATATACAAGATGGAATATTATGAGAACCGACCAACTAGTTTTAATTTTACATAGTTTTGTTTCATCTGGTATCCCTATTTTTGATCTTGGGTATTGGTATTTAGATTTTTATATTATTATTAACTAATTTTATGAATCATCTACTTAGATGAATTTTTTAAACAACAGTGATAATAGATCATGGATTTTTTTTATTTTGGGTGCATCATGAATTATTTGTTAATAATAAATAAGTCAAGGAAGGATTTTTTTCTCTACCATCTCTGTGGAAGTTAGTGTCTTGGTCCTCTGATTTGAGTAAAACAATCACATTAAATTATATGACCGTGGTGCAATGATTTTATTATTTTATCTATTAAAATATAGATGTATCGAGAGAATAGGTTGATGAAATAGGTATAAAACCACCTTGAGAAGATATTGATACAATGGTATTATATTAGACAATGATCATTCATATGTGGTTGTCATGGTTTTTGCACAGAGATCTTTCTCATGGGTGCTTTAACCCATGTTAGAGGGCACTCGAGGACTTTTAGAAAATGCATATAATTCCAATGGAAAATAATCCTAGATGTTCACACAGTAAGTGTTTCAATGGATCTCAATTAAATTCTATTGGAATTTAATTAATGGAATTATTCTCAATACTGATGAATAATTTTATTCAAGTTTCATTGATAGCTAATATTCAAAAGGTAAAAAATAATTATTTATTTATTAATAATAAATTTATTCTATTATCTGAATATATATAATAAATATTTATTTTCTAGAATGTGTATACATTATTTATTTTATTTATTTATTATTTAATAAATATTTATTTACTGGTTTTTTAATAAAACATTTATTTAAGTGAATAAAATATTTTGTGGTTGTATTTAATAAATTATGGGGAGTTTGAGGGTTCCAAGAACTAATGAGATGATAAATAATAATTTACAAGCTAGTAAATAATATCCATCACTATAGAGATTAGGTAACACTTTAAAATAATAATATTATTATTAATATTTTATGGCATGGGGTATTGTGATTGTTATTAAATTATTTATGGGTTGGTAAAAAATTTGAAAAATATGTTAACATAAACCATAGATCTATAAATAGATGGTTTTTTATATTTTATAGGATTTATTTGATAAATTGATAATTTTTTCGTATAATAGATTTCCCCCTCAAATTCATCTTTCTCTCTCTCAAGAATAAGACATTGAAGAGAGAATCATTCAAGATAAAAGGAGAGCGACCAACACGAATTATGTAAAATAATTTGTTCTCCATGACTGCACCAAGAAATCAATTGGCACAACTCATAGATCAAAGGAGCATGTACAAATCACCATAGGATGGATTCTACAGTTAGATCCTTACAACGTAAAGATGGAAATTTGAAACAGGGTTATTAGATGATCAACAATGTCTTCATTGTAGAATAATTCCTAATATGAGGTATTGTTTTATCCATATATCATATAAAAAATTATAAATTTAACATGAAAATATACTTTATTAGGGTTTTTAGTGACACTTAATCAAATTAATTATTTATTTATCGCCACCCAACATACACTTCTTCTACACCCAAAACCTTCACTCATACACCACCACCACTGCAAGAAGATGAAATATTATAGAGCACACTGATCCAAGGGTAATACATTTCAACTATTGTGTAATCAGTTATATCCTCATACATATGATCCCATCAAACAATTTTTGGGTTTTATTAGCAATGATAAAGGAAAAACTCATTCAATCACCATGGGCACACTACACCCCCACCTAAAATAGTCTATCTGGGTATGGAGTATTGATAGATAGTTGATACCTATGATGATATCATAATTACTCATCAATTCTACAAATAGATCCCATAAAAAGGTATATTCTCCAAGATTCATATCACCCTATTAGTATAAGTGTGTGATCGTTGAGTTATATCTAGTATGAGTCATAAAAAATAAGGGTCGAGCCATGGAATCAACCAGAATCTCTATGTCTTAGGTCAGAGAATTATTGTGAATTTTTTTTCCTTTACCGATTCTATTAGTACTACAAATAATGTAGAGATAGAGCATATTGTTACTCTAATCATCCTTGGAGCCTATGGTTAAATGGAATACACTGTATACACATTTCATCATCCCTGACCACTAGATATCTGATCTTGGGGCTGACCACCTAGGGGTGGTGGTGGTAATAGTTCAAACTACTTATCATAATCAATTTCTCTCCCATCTCCTCTTCCACATCCACCACCCTACATACCTCATTTCTCTCGCTACTATCTCTGTCTGGGTGGTCCTTCTACAATCTCTCTATCCTCTATATGATAGGTTGGAGATCCTGATAGTGATGTCCCCAACCATCGTAGTAGAAACAGTTACTCTCTCTATAAGCGAAGTAGAATGGTCATGAGGGTCCCAAACCACCAAACCGTAGACCCGGCATAGTCTCATAAAGCACATCTCATGTCCAGATCCATGTGATGAAAATTAGATACCAACTGTTGAGGTATCAGCTCCTACATTCCCACTACTATAACCAACTGTTGGTGTCTTCTCTATCACGAATCTCTCCCCTACTATAGTCCACTCAAGCATGGTTGTGTAGGTAGGAGTGAAAAAAGATATCACTCCATCCATGATGTATCAGTGTAATCCCAACTCAAAAATCCACTCAAAAAATAATGGTTCTTGAACATAATCTAGATAGTATCATGGGATTTTTGTGAACCTCACCTAATAATATACCATGATTATACTGATCTACTATAAATGAGGAAGATTCTCAATGCACAAAAATCAAAATTTGGATGGATATAACTACTCCATGAAGATATGCTCAAAATATAAACAGGAGAGAGTTAACTCATCACATTTATAATTTTCTAGACCCCCATCACACGATAGATCCTTGAATAAGACTCTATTCTAGGACCACTATTTGATTCGTTGGTTTCCTTACAAAGAGGAAAAAATAGGTGACTACATATAACTAGTACTATCTACAAGGGGGTCTGGTGCACCCCAAATTCAATTAGTTCATTACATCTGAAAATCGTGTATTTCAGTCAGCCTATGCATATCCTCATCTGGAACTATTGGCGCATCCTACTTCTCAGAAGGGGATGGATGAATAGGAAAAACACCCATAAGTACCTCAATTTTTACCTAACCCTATCGGAAAGCCTGATAATGAGGATGATTATCCTTGTGATCCCACTACATAATCCTAAATTGATGTCTTTATGAAGGCATTTATAAACCTAATCCTGAAGTACAATGGTCAAATATTATATCTGGGGAGGTAACTCAAGATGGACATGAAAACTACAACACTTTACTTTATAATTGACATTCCAATGTCTTCCTGAAAACAATTTCCAACATGTAAAGAGTCTAAAGAAATGTCATAAGAGTCCTAGGGAATGGATAATAAACTTTCGCACCAACAGTAGAGTCCATGGCTTGAAAACTAAACCCAAAACACTAGAAAATTGTTACCATAAATCCCAACCCAAACCTTACATCTAGGAAATATATAATCTCCATTCATAAGGTAGAACAAACTCTCCTGATACAACTGTATCATGACCCATCCCAACAAGGCCCTCTTTACTAATGGTAAGTCGAGTGTGGTACCCAAATCCAAAATCTAATAGGTTACAGGATGGTGATGAACATCGAGTACACATATCAGACACATGATATTCCTTAACATTATGTACCTACAAACACACATATATATATTTATTATATATACAATCCTAGAAAATGCTAAAAGTAAATTAATACTAATACCAAATTAATGAATACATCTATATCACACAATCAGATAATGATAATGTACTGGGAAGAATAATTTTGAAATATAGGCCCGCCAAAACTAAAAAATTGTTCAACCTACTAAGAAGGAGATGACTATTATGAAATGAAACAATAATATTCCAATCTTATAGTGCTCTACCTACTCATGATCCTCCATGGAAATCATTAAAAGGTTTTCCTTCTTCTTAAGACAAGTCATGGATGTAAAATCCCATAAAATGGATAGTATAATAATAAATAGTAGGAAAACTAGAAATCATAAAAAATAAATCATCAAGAGTATCTAAACAATAAAAATAATGGAATATCAATCCAGATATGGAAAAATCAATAAGGATAACCACACACAAAACCTGAATATACTCATACGAGACTCCCAGTCTCGAAGATTTCTGAACGACACTACTTTCTATAAGATTCATCTAGAGGCTTTATGGTATAGCTCATCTAGGTTAATTCATTTGAGGAGTCATGCTGTCAATTATGATTTTAATATGAGAGGTCATAATCATCTATATCTCACTAAATATGTACTCACTAGAACTCCAAATATCTCAACAACGAAATAGGGGATCCCACCCAGGCCCATTGGGGGTTCCACAAACCTTATTAGATCATGATGCTAGATAGGGTATTAACAAGCTAAGAATATTAGCCATTCCATTTCCACAAACCCCTCCTAGAATAAAGATAGAATGATATAGGATCCCACCCTAGTCGCAAATAGGAATACAAAAAACTTTATCTATGATGAAACATGGTAACTGGATAAAAATCTATTATGAAAGACATAATTCCACAATATAACCACATTGGGTTGGACCGATCGATCATACTAAACTGAAAATATTTTATCATGAATATATGGAGGTCTCCATGTCAGCTCAGAGTATGTACATGACTAGTACATAGGATACATGGTTTGTACCTTTAAACCAGGATCTACCCTTGTACATATTCATAATCCTCATCCTATGACCAAGTATACTATCCCTTCTTGTGTACCTAGATGGATTCTGGGCCCCAAACTGATTAGGAATCACCTCTTCCACTATGTGTCA
Organism: Viscum album; assembly: GCA_963277665.1. Taxonomy (NCBI): domain Eukaryota; kingdom Viridiplantae; phylum Streptophyta; class Magnoliopsida; order Santalales; family Viscaceae; genus Viscum; species Viscum album. Next base: position 1,261,032,633 of record OY728151.1, on the reverse strand, counting down.
CCCATCACATGCCAAACCACAACCATAAATCACCAATACATCCCTAATCCCCAAAAAATAACCTACCATCATTATCACACATTGATCACTCTATCTGTCAAAAAACAGAACATATGGTATTGATATTTTTTGGTAAATAATGGGTGCATGATAATAAAATATTGAGTATTAGACGAACCTCTATCCAAAAATAAATTCTACTAATTAACATGTTATGAAATGAGGGAAAAAATACACAAATCTGAATAGCTGAATGATCCTCAATCATTGTTCAGGTTGGCCTCAATTAATTTCCTTTCGAATAGAAAACAAAAAACAAATAGCAAACACATAACATTAATTCCGAAATCATAAAAAGATAGACCATCAATTTAAATAAACCATAATTTCATGAACCAATTATGGTTGGTAAAATTTTTCATTCTTTACGTGGGATAATAAAATTGTATTAATCCAAATAAAGAAAACTCTCTACATTTGGTTTGGTTTATAACTGAAGAATAATGGTAGTCATTCATCATTTTTTTCTGGATACATGAGCTATTATATAGAAAATAACCCTCTAAGAATTGATCATGATCCTCAATCCCTATTCATTCACAAATATCTAGTCTAATGAATCTTCTCTTAATCCGATGGTTCTGTGGCATAACCAAAGGAAATAGAATACCCAAAAACATATTGAGACGTTTTTGGTCATTGTGTGAAAACATAAAAAATATATAATTAAAATAATTTATAATACTATTTTTTCCTATGATTTATCTGAAATAAAATTCCCAAACATCATAATGATTATGTCATACTTAGGGTGAAACCCATGTTCCAAACTCAAAAGTGGTCGCAAATTTTCCATCCAAGTCCAAATTCAATAGTTATTATAATATTTTAGTAAAACTATTTTTAGATGATATAAAATATTTAATATTGTTATTATATAAAAATCAAGGATCTACATGCCTCTAAATCTCATGTTGTCTTAGTTCCTGGATCTAAAAATATTCCATAATATATTTCAAAATTTTATAAGGAAAAAATAGGGGTGTTTCAATATAATTATCTAGGATGAGATGTTTCTAGAGGGCAAGAAATGTGACATCCTCACTTTGACTAAATTTATGAGATGTTGTGTTTATAAGTTTCCATTATCTTTTAATTCTTACATGTTATGGGTTATTTGGAGGTCAGGTTTAAGTGGATAAGGGTATGATTTTTAAATGTAGATGATGTTTTGGAAGGTCTTGGATAGTAGTGGTCAGAAATATATCAATAGATTACTGGTGGAACTGATCAGCAAGAAGGTAGGCTTGCAGTTGCTTTTCTGGGTTTCTCAAACACCACTTGCCAACTGGGGTAACTGGAAGAACCTAAGTGGGTTTTACAGCCACACAGGCTCATCGGTGAGGCCCACCATATAACTAGTGTTCCCAATAGGGAATACTATTTTATACTCTTTTTGGGGTTTAATTCCATATCTCTTACACCTAAATTAATTTCTAACTCATAACCAAATTTAACTAATCCAAATTTTATACCACTCCCCTTGTACAATGAATTACCATTTATTCTCCCATTTACTTTTTAATCTTTTACTAATATGGTGGTGGTAGGGAATTGATTTTTTTCATGATATATTCCTTTTCCATCTTCCTAATTTATAAATAATCTCTAATATATGATGGATCTGTATTTTATTTCGTGACCTAATAGATAATTTTCCTTTTATTTATAGATCAGTGAAGGATCTAGCATGTTTACAATAGTTCTTGATCAAATAAATGTCTACCATCTATAATGGTAATTCTTCTAGTAAGTGTTTTGGAATCATATTCACATACCCCTTCATGGCGTAATATTGATGATATGAAAAAAATACATAAATGATTATATGGTATATTAGTGTATGATTTACCAGTTTATTTAATTTTTCCTTTTACTAGATCTAAAAACCTAATGAATAGTAGATGGTTCAAGGTAATTCTTATTTAGTTGATATTTTTGAGACACTCACCCTATTAAATCTCATTTCTATTGATATATTGTTAATTAAACAATTTTTTGGATAAAAACAAGGCACTTTTGTTAAATTGAAAATTAATTCCAAATATGTTCTTCAATCAATTATAGATCTAGTGAATTGAAATCATTTCCATTGATATATATTACAATTTTCACAAATGAAGGATTCTGTAAGGCATGTGATTCTAGAATCATCTTCATAACTATTAATTTCAATGAGTCGCATTATATAAAATATTTTGAATTAGAATCTGAATTAGGAATACTTGGAATGTGATCTTACTCTCAATAGTAGAACAACATGACTGGGTTCTCATTCCATGATGGACTTTGTAGTTCTGTATCATCATCTATAAGGTTGGAAGTTTGTTTCTTTTTTATGCCCTTGTATAATTTTGTTTCCTAAATTCATGCTGTGTTGTATTGAATTATTATTGTAGATATTTTGTGATTTTTTCTGGGTGTGGGTGTTTCTTTGATAACCATACATGATCCTTGCTTCCTTGATTATGTATCGAGTATCTTTTTACCATGATTAATGTTGATCACATGTTGTAATATGTTTTCTATTATAGGATCATGATAATATTCCATGTTTTATTATTATACAATACCATGTTATGCATGCGATATACTATGGGAGGTTGTTCTTTGTATTCATGATAATTGACTATCCTAGTATGATTAACCCTTGGATAGGGAGTGCATATGATACGCGTGGATGGAAATTCTGGACTCTTATATGGGGTTAGAGTATGATAACCATGTGGCCCAACCTGAATCTCGATGCCTTGTGGATACAAAGTAGATAGGATGGATGTAGATGCCCTGGATATACCATAAAAATGTTTCCTTATCGTCTTAGTGGCCTAATTCAGGACTTGATTCCCCCATGATTACAAGTATAATATCAATAGCCTTGTGACTGGTTATTTACTACATCAAACACCTTCGATCATTATTGTATCATGGATATGATGTAGGTATGGTAAGGGATCATGGTTGATTTGTTAGAACACAAGTGATGAATAAATTCATTTTTTCATTCACAATTATTATTATCATTGAATATATGTTTTACACATTTTTACATCTTCTAAGGATGCAATGGCGGTTTCTAGTTGGGTTTTATTACAAAAACCCTACATGAAAATCTTTATTCATGTATAAATTTCATGTGTAGGTATTTGATCAAGGTCAAGTGCCTCAATTTAAAAAATTTAGACATGTATCTTGGAGATAGTGGTGGGACCAAGATATACTGTACAGGATACTAAATTTTTATTTTCATATCTTATACACTTATACTCTTTTTTGGTCTTCCACTTTGGGAGAATATTTATTTATGTATTATATGACATTTATGCCAAATGAAACAATATTCTCCCAAATTGATTACTCATTGTCATTATATTTATTTACTATTATTATTTTTTGAATGATATGATACTGAGGGTATAGTCTCACCACTAACATAGTTTGTACCATCGATACTAATCGGAAGCCTTTTGTATATGGGGGGTGGGGGGACACATGTGGATATGTGAATCTCTATATTGAACCTTGTTGTTCAGGTTTTACACAATGTATCTCTTTTAGTTTCCCAAATCTGTTTTATTTATTTAATGTCCATGTTGTTCTATGTTTAGATGAGAGGATATAGTGAGTGATCAATGGTAATATGTATTGATTCTAGAGTTGTTTGGGAACCTATTGATTTTATGATGTTTTATTAGAAAATTCAGTATTTTTCATGAATTTTTTTATATCGGTTTTTCTGAATTCCACTTTATTTATTTCCCCTAGATATTTCCAAAAGATATTTAGCATGGTAATTCCTTTTTTGGGCTATCTACTTTTCTTCAACTTATATTAAATATATGGATATTCATCACTTTGATAGTTTAGGTAAGAATCTTAGAAATTTTGGACTATTGGTTTATTATTGTTGAGGGTGAAACCATTCACAAATGAGAATTCATGATACCCCAAAAGTATTTTCCAACATTTCAGAATTGGGAATTCACTTTAGGACTAGAGACAGATTGGGTCAGATGATGGGTTAGGTCATCTCAGGCTGGTAAATTATATTAACTCTCTTAAACAGCTATAGATTAGTCGTCCATCCTCCAACATCATTAAAATTAAGTGGTACTTCAGTTGAATGGGTTTTATCTATGATATAACTACTAGATTCCTCACAATATGGATCAGAAATCAAATTTGAAATAATAATATAGGTTCTCAATATTCTTTATGAGTTCTTATAATAACCAAATCATTTAGATAAAATATATCTCAGTTTATGATCTAGAAATATTCATATCTTCTATGATGTCTAGTGCAACTAGCGATTATATTCAAGATTTTCCAGGATGTAGAAGTTTAATCATACTAAACACAATTCTCATGGTACTATTTTTTGTGTCCACATATCCCCTAATGTTTATATAAATGTAACCTTATAATGGATCATCCCTTCCAAAATATAAATAATGTTATTCTAATCCATTTTGATATAACATAATTCAATTCATAGCTTTTTAGTACTCCTTATCTAGATTTTCCATGAACCTACTGACAAATCCCACTATATGTGAACTGTTTGACATCTTAAAAATCATGGTTTACATCAAGATTCCAACTACTATTGCATATAGAACCTTCACAATGTACATAACGTCATCTTTACACATTTTTTCTTTCTCACCATATAACAGGAGTTTTCTATCCAATAGGATCATCCCTTGATTTTATTTGGTCATTTTATATCATTCCTAGCCCTTTGGGACGTACTCCATCTAAGCCCAGACCAATGTTTGGGTTTTCCAACATCTTTCAATCTATATCCCCAAAATATTCCTTCCTATATGAGAAAATTTGACTCAAAACTTCATGAAAAATCATCCTTCATCTACTCAATCCAATCATTCTATATATTGGATAAATTTATATCATAAACATATAATATAATTATGATTAAACATTAATAATCAAACACCTTCTAGTAGAATTAATGATTCTCATTGACCCAAACTAACTTCTTTTTTTCCAAAATTACATTGAAATTATTATTCCTTTTTTAGATGTTAGATTCATTCAATAATTACTCTATTTAAGCTATAACACACGTTTTCTTTTAGATTTATTGAATTCAATGTGTTTCTCCATTAACATGTTAACATGTAGTTCTCCATAAAGGAATGATGTTATATATATATTTGTTAAAGATTCTTTCCAATATCTATAAAAATTTTAGGTATCAATGGGATTATTTTGTTGGAAAATACTAGAGGAAATATTTCACTATAATAAATATCCTCAATTTTTTAAATTCATTCACAAAAAAAAGTTTATTTTATCATTTATTCCCTTCCCCTTATAACATCATCAAGTTGAACCATTTATCATAGAGTTCTCTTTTACCCAGTGGACGTTCCATTATTTCTTATGTTATATTGACATGTAAAGATTAAAACTTCTCCATTAATTTATAACTTCTACTACTCCAAATATATAATAACTATTTTCTCATTGATCATCTCAGGTTCTCCACCACCTATAAGAATCAAGTAAAAATCATCACTTTTAAACCATTTCACTCATCTTGATACCCTATAAAACCACCTTAGAACACCTTCAAGTTCCACTCCTATGAGGAATAGAACTTCTAAAACCTTTCCTTGATCTTTCATATATTTGATATTTCTGATATATCTTACTAAAGAATGAAACCTAAAATAGATATTCACATTCTATATTAAGAATATGAGTACTTCTTGTACTAAGAGAAACATATAGAATTTCACACAAATTAGGCAAGGAATTATCAAATATTTATTCTTAGAATAATATTTTACCATGTTGAAAACCTTATACAATATTTTCTCATTAATGATAACATTTCAACTTTTGAATGAAATTAATAATTTATTTACCTGGAGCTGAAAAAAAGTCTTTAATACCATAAAAAATAAAGAAACAGACAATATATTTTTCCTCCAACTTATCTTAATCCTGTAAATATACATATACATATGGGAGTCTTTCAATGATCTTTAGGTGAGATATATAAAATAATATTACAATCTATAAATCATGAAAAATATCCTTCCCCATTAGTGAGTATAGACTCTTATTCACATGGTATATCACATAATTGATTGCTTCAACCAAAAATTACATTGGTAAACAGAAATATATCTTCTTTCTACGGGATCATTAATTAAATATCAAATTAATTCACTCTACCACATTATTTTGTTCTAGTTCTATAAAAATGACCTTTTACAAAAAAATCCCATTCTTGAAAAAAAATCTACAATTTCTTACATTTATATCCCCCACCATTATCAGACATAAACAATTTTTACATTATTATGGTTTCCATTTCTACTATTTTTTACATCTGAAGAATGTTTCAAAAACATCATATGTTTTAATAATATTTAAAACCAATATTTTTTGTGTTGAATCATCAATCAAGGTAACATAATATATTGATTCTTTGTGAGTTCGAATAGGTGTCACTCTCCATAAAATTTTATGCACCATCTTAAAACCATATTTATTTAGTGTGATACCTTCTGTGTTAAAGGAATCCTTCAAAAAAAATTTAATAAATGAAATTTCCCAAATTTTCATACCCCACATAGTTAACATTTTTCAATACATTGAAATCTTTGATATTTATCCCTTTAAAACTAATGTTTCTAAAATATCCATTCCCTAAAATTGAAATGTTGAAAGATATTATTTTGGTGAATATTTTACCTTCTGATCTATAGGTAAGATACAAAATTTGGTCTACCAGGCATTTACCCATCACGATGGTTCCCCATTTGATCTTTAAAAAAATGTGTGTAAAATATAAATTAAAACCCACATTATCCAACTAACCTACCAAAATCATATTTTTTACATAATATTAATATAAATAGCTATTCATTTTACTAAAATAAGACTCCACTCTGTTATTGGAAAATCAAAAAACCCATTCTAAAAACCTTGAGTGTTTCATCACCAACTAGATAAATAATTTCAAACATTCCAAAAACATAACATTCCATGAAACCTCTCACAGATGTTGAGTGAAATGAATCTCCAATATTAATGATCAAAGACTCCAATGAATAGGATATTCCTATCCAAAAACTGATCACTTAATCAAATATGGTATTTATATAAATTATACAAAAATTTCTTCTAGAATTTATCCATAGTCCAATTAATACCTTTTTAGATTCCAATTTCTTTGAAATGATAATATATGTGTCTAGAATGATCTGAAATCCTTTAAATAAATTATTCTTTATCTAATATCTTATTTGAGACATTATATTTATCATAATGTTATATACCTTCCACATTATGAGTAATACTAGTAGATAACTTGATTTCCATTAACATAATCTCCCCAGTTAGAATGAGACCTTGAATTTCCTTATAAAATATTTTGTTTTCCCATTTGAATTACTCACTATAGTAACCAACACATACCATAGCATAAAAAGTGATGAAAGATAAATCAATGAACACATTATACTACCAAACATCACACTAAATGAATATATTTTTTCACTAAAGTTAATGGAAATAATTGAAATGATAATCCAACAACTTACATTACCCCATATTTATGTTGAAGATTCTCTACAAAAGTAAAAAATTGTTCTTCATTATACGATTCTCATATATGTATATGAGAGTAGAAATTAACATATTTTTAGTTATATTCTCTTATATATTTAATCTCATGTTCTAGTCCAATATTATTTGGCAAAACTCGAGTGATTTATGGTCGATTCATTTGCATTATACTCCACCCATTATTTCCAGTTCAGCTTCCTTTAAGGGTGGATTAATATCATTCTTGTATAATAATTCTTATCTTTCATTCTGTTGTATTTGAATCTTGATCCATAAAATTTTTAAATTATTACTATTGAATTTTTCAACACCATTCCCCAAAAAGAATAACTAAAATTAAAATGTAAATTATAAAATAAAAGACATACATTAGAATTTAATAGCCTTTAATGATACATACTGTGGTGAAAAAAAATTCCAAATTGTATTATAAAATTCAAGAAACTCGAAATGATTAAAAATTATAGATGTTATGAAAAATGTATAATATATTTTTAACAATTAAAATGGAATAATACATTTAATTCTTACATATAATCACACTAATCACTATGAGAACAACTTCTATAATTAATCAACATAGATTAATGAAAAAAATTACCCACACTACAAACAACAATATGATTATTTACATAGTTTGTATGTAATCCTACTCCATGATTTATGTAATATTATTTTCATAAAAAATCGACGAATAAGATTCATATAATGAGAAAAATATTTTTTAAAAAAACATCACACAAGTGACACAACCCATCTATTTATGGACATATACTTTTGGTTCAACAAGTTTCACCGTCATCTGATCTTCAAGCTCCACCAAAAAATAAATTAATTTATTTGAATAATAAATTTCATTCACAAGGAAAAATAGTCCCTAAAAAATAAATGGTGTCAGTCATTTGGACCCTTCCCTTTATTGATAACCTAGTTTCAACATTATCTTCTTGTAAATTTAATAGTTTCTACCTTAAACTAGTTATAAAAAATACTCTAATGTGTATCCTTCAAGAATATAATGTATTGGAATATAAAAATAGGGCTTCAAATTCTTAATGTGGATGATGTATAACTTTTCTTACAAACACCTCTAGTGTTTATCAACCCCATGTTTGCACCAAAACCCTCTCATAAAACCCAACAATATCTCATTGAATCTTAGGAAACAACTAATATCCATGATTCAATAAAAGGGGAACCATCAATCAATAAAAATTTCACCACTATGATCTACTAGCCCAATTTCTCAAAATGGGAAACTCATGTGTCCTATTCTAACACTAGATTTATAAATTATGAGAAACAACATAAATTCATCGAGTACTCGTTAAGTGATTATTGAGTAAATTGCATATTGGATTTGAAAATATTTGACTAGAATCCTATATTAACATAATTACATAAAATCTAATTACATGGAATCTCCTAGTGTGGTATGTGGAATATGGGGAATGTATCTTCATCGTGAATGTTTCCTAGTTATATGGAATGTATTCATTTATATATACATAGTGTGTGGTTTTGTGGAACATGATGTGTGATGCTTTGGGGGTCAGTCGTCATGTATCTACAAAACCCATCATATGACCTTGATAGGTACATGATATATACTATAGCCCACATGAAATGTTTTTTATGGTGACTAGACGATATCTAAAATGGTACATGGTAAATTTACAAGGCTAAAATTACAAAACATGTGATTTATAGTAACAAATTAAGTTATATTTGTAAAATACATATACAATAACAACCTAGGATAGAATTATATTCATGTTGTTATCCAAGGGAATTAATGTTATAATGTTGATAAATGTGAGTAGATTCAATTTCATCCCCATTGAAATGTGTTTCTAGGATACATGCTAGTGACTCTAAATGAAATATATGTTTGAGAAAGTTTTATAAAAAATCAACCTCACCACCATGCCCATTATTCCAATTGTATGCCTTCTAATATAAATAATTTCATATCATTATATCCTTCCACTATTACACACATGGATGAGTGGATGTTAACCCCAAAAAAGTTCCCACCATAGTTATGCTCATTTCTTGTCTCACCATATCAAATAATCATTATGGGTTCATCTGATTTGCATGTAAAAGGGAGGATAAAGAATTTTTTGTCTGATGGAATGTTTATCACACATGAATTGTTTGTCAATAATGAATGATAAAGTATTTAAGAAGAAAATGAAATACCCTGAAATAAATGTTATGATGAATCATATGGTGGAGTCCCAGAGAATGGCACATCAATAATTCTTTTAGGGTAAAACTTTACATAGTACCAAACAATCATGTTTCTTAAAATTATGATATTTATTTTTTGGACAACACACAATTTTATAGATAAATCCAATATATATATATATATACAATCAATAAAATTAAAAATATTTATGTTATATTATTCAATAATACCTCCTTTGTTAAAAATTAATTATAGAAAATAAATTTTATAGACACATTAAATATTTTATTAAAGGAAACACATCAAATATGATTATATCCATTTTTAATAAATTCCACAAAATTGTATTTTTTTTAAAATTGATAAAATATAAATTTTATAACTGTTAAAATACATAATGAATTTTTAAAATTTTTAACAGTCAAATAATTTTTTCAACACTATGTTATAGAAATTATATGATTTTTTCATGGGAGGAATTTTGTTCATATACCATGAATAAAAGAGTTTTATAAAATTAAAAGATTCATACATCATGGAGATCATAATGATGCTTCAAAATTCCCATAATTGACACTCATGACACCAACATCATTACTCTCAGATTTTCCATTTTCACTTAATGATCTTACCCACCACTAAGAATAATCTTTTCCATCATCTCCACTTTAATTTCTCCCAAATATCATTGATGTTATTAATTTAATATCAACAAATAAACTTATATTCGTGTTATATATCAGTTAATAATTATGGAAAATCGAATTTTAGTTAAATACATAAAATTTTATATTATAAGACTAATACATTTTCACTTTTAAAAAAACTCATTAATAGAAAAAATACGATTGTAAATGCAACAAAAATTCCAGATCATCCATCCAAGATTCAGTTTAGGATACATAAATGATCATTATCCTGGGATATATGTTTATTAATTTCATAAATATTTAGTATCCATTAAAACCCATAGATAAAAATTCAACCAAAGTTTATCCAAACGGTAAACATCATGCTTCATGTTCACCACAACCATACAATTATAATTGAAGTCATTTTAAAAGTAAATATTTTCATTTTACATTTTTAGGGGACCTAGGGCTTCTTAACTCACAAATGATATATACTAAATCATAGAAAAAACTGTTTCACTATATCTTATACACCATTAATAATTTTTATTCTCAAAATGGAGACAACTCATACTGATAAAGATGGAAACCCTTCATCCAACTCATGCAGTAAGCCATACCTTCCTTGTATGAAATACAATATCCTAAAAAGTCATAGTTTCTTAGTGATCCTTGGATGTATCCACACTTGGGAATATGTTCTATTTAATAAATTTCACACCTATAACTATTGAAATAAAACATTCCACCTATAGTATCACATTTATATATAAAAAAGGAGACAATTAAACATCATCTTTATCCTATAGTTTATTTTCTACCATAGATAACGTTATTTGGAGAACCACACTTCATTCAATAGAAAAAAAACCTAAAGTTTTCCTAATAGAAACCAATAAACCACATAAAATCTTGTTGTATGGTAGATCAACCAATGATTTTACATCAAACACATAATTCTTCTCTAATGGAGACTACATGAGGTTTGATATAGTTCAACATTTCAACATTAAAATGAACCCATTCAAACAACTATAGAACCATGATTATTGATATCTTCAACCATATGATTAATATTTAATATATCATCAATGATAATTAGACCACCCCCATACCAATTCAAAAAAAAGACCAAATTCAAAAATGAAAATGAATTGGATGGGTTATAACATCCCATTGTTAAAGATATTGATGAACATATCTAAAAACACACAAACCGTGTAACAATATGATATTTTATTATGTACATATATATATCTTTAATAAAATTTATTTTATAGAATTATGTTTATGAAACACCAATTTTAAATGATCCACAACAACATATTAAAATATTATTATATGAAATTTATATCATTTTTTTTTATTTCATCATTTATGTTTTATCTTTGATTAGATTTTTTGATTATTTCAGGAGAAAAATCATTTTTCAATGAATAGTGGTTTTTCTGCTAAAATATAATTTATTTTAAAATAAAAATCCACACAATTAATTTGATTAAATTAAAAAACCTCATATAGTAATAAATAATCTAATTAATTTTATTTTAATGATCATTATACCTGGTTTTTTAATACATTCATTTTTGGACTTAAAATCGCATTTTTTAAAAACTATTTTCATTCTGTTTTATGTTTTTATTTTACATGATTTTATTCTTCATATGTGAATTGAATATTCGAAAATGGATTCCATTTTTGGAATCATCATTTTTTATTTTGGTAAATAGTCACCTATTGTTTATTTATTATTCATAGTAATAATGGAAAAATTTATCTGCTCCATAAATGGTAATTCAGGTAATTAAGATTAAACAAATATTGTAAATGGGATTCAAAATTTCTCAAAAACATAGATTAATTATATTTTATGAGTGTATTATGATTAGTATCATCAATTTATTGTGAATTTGGACACTTTTCCCATTTTAATTTGTCATTTTTCATTTTATTATTTTATTAAAAGAATAAAAACACAATGCCATACTCCTAACTTTAATATCTATATTATTTTTCTATAAGTACACAAAGAATATATGATTTGTTTTAAATGTTAATTTTAAATATGAATTAATATTTTTATAACATTAATTATAAATAAATGAGTAGGCATTTAATAATTACTTTAAATTCTTATGAAATGCTGATAAAATATTTATTCAATTAATTGAAAATTAAAATAAATGATTTTAAAATTTTAAAAGTAGTAATATTTGTAAGGATTATTATTTTCCAAAAATTATATAGATATAATTGACATATTAGGGATATTTTTGGGGATTTTAATCAATTCAAATATTTTTAATAATGTATATAATGTCAGTTTAAATGAATAGTGTAAAAAATGAACATAACAATAATTTTTGAAAAACATATTTTATTATATCATTTAAAAAACATAAAAATAATCATAGATGAAAATGGGGATATGATATGGTCATAAATTTAATTCAATTTCTAATTATAGCCCAATTTTTACCATATATGTTAAAGAATTACCCTTTAATATTTAATAATTCATTACCATAATTATATTAAAAATTTGTAAAAGAAGGGGTTAATCTAATGGAAAATGATTAAAATGATATATAAATCTATAAATTTTTTATTGGATGATTATAATCAAAAAATATAATACATATATTTTAATATACTACAGTTTTAAATCATTTTACCTGATTTAGTCACATATTATATTATAATATTTCATAAATTTCTAAAAGGTTCCCCTCTGCTCACTTATAAAATGACACCACTCCTACTTATACTCATACCAATTTGAGACATATAGATCAAAAAAACGTTAAAAACACTATTATAAAAATCCTTATAAAATTGTTATAGGTGATTTTTTTCCAAAATACCAACCATAGTTCCTTGAAAGAGGAGATTTAAAGGATCCCTTTCATAGAAGAGGTAATCATATTCACTAGGGACTTTCCTTTTTATTCATTTACCACCTTAAATTATGTAAAAAACATTTTAATATAATAATAAAAATATTTAAAATATAATTATATGTTATTGTGTTAAGATTATAATATTTATCCATATTGTTTCCCATAAAATTGGAAAATATATTATTGATCATTTGTATGATGGACAACCACCTCACAAACAGAAGTAATTTTTTTTCAATTACCACTTCACATTGATATTTATGAATAATAAAATGATGAATATATTTGATATTTATGAAATAATTATGTTTTATAATTATAATATCACATATTCCTTCTTAACTACCAATACATTGGAAAATAATGATATTTCTCATGCATATGTGTGGACAACCACCTCTGCGAAGCGATGTGATCCGTTTTTCATTTCTACTTTATAGGGATGGTAATAAGAAAATATTTAATGAATATATATTTTGGATATGATAAAATAAATATTCTTAAAAGGTTAATTATTATTTACATTTATTTCATTACATTTTCTGAAAAGTGATAATAATATTTAAGCTTACGTACGATCTACCATCTCCATAGATGTTGTAATTCGTTTTTCTATCTCTAATTTTAATTGGTGACCATCTATATATATATATAATAAAATAATATTATACTTATATATTTATTAAAATTATATATATTTTGGAACCATAACCAAAGTATATGGACTATACCTATGAAATACAAATATACATGAAAAATGAAGCAGTTAACACCTGAAAAAATGATAATAATTAATGTTTATTAAGAAATAGGTGATAAGATGTTATAAATAGATCTTATTAGATGTTATAGAAATTTATATTGTTATTATATTTAATTATAATAAATATAATTTAATTATGTATGATGTTAAATGAATTTAAAAGGAAATTTGAAGTTGAGGTTTGGGAATTCATCTAAATATCCACTCCATTGAGGCATATTTGGTATTATGCATCTATTTAAATTTATGTGGTGTGTATACATCCACATTGATGCATTTAAAATGAATATATATATATATAAATTAATTATTAATAATGTTTCAATTCATTTTTATTCTTTCAACGGTAAACAATTATAAAGTTATCAAATAGGAAATAATATATTTCAAAATGATTTTTTTGGGATTTCAGTAAATTAATAAAATAAATATTAAAAAACTCCATATATTTTCTTATCCAATGAATATTTAGGAGATTTAATATTTTATTCCAATATTTTCATTAATTTTGAATTTTAATCCTAGAAAAAAATATTTAAAAGAATATCATATCTTGTTTTTCTTTATGATTGGGTACATTTTTCTTCAATATCCATATTTTTCAAAATATATTTACCAAATTTAATTTTATATACTAAAAAAATATTATGGAAATTTCTATAATAATTTAATTTTTAAATGGGTTGAATGGAATGGTTATAATGTTTTCTTGAAGGGACATTTTCTCAAATTTTTATAAAAATTCAAAAGGATCTTTTTAATGTCTATTAAATTAATATATTTTCCTTCTAAGAAAACTATTTTTTTACAATTAAGATAATTTAATAAGATTTTAGTGGTTTTAAATAGAAAACTCTTTAATGAAATCTATATTAATATTTCACTTCCATTTCTTAGAGGACATGATTTTTTTGTAAACTGTATGTTTCAGATGAAGTGTTTGTCATCTTATATCTCTTATTAATTTGATGGTCATTAAGTTTCTCTTGGAAAATTTACATTATTATGATCATTATACATTAATTTTATTTTACATATCAATATTCTTTTTTATCCTAGATATGATCATTTCCTAAAATGTACATCATTTAAATATTTGGTGTTTGAATTTGAATGATATTTGATGTATTGGGGATATATCTATAATTCATATTGTTTACCAGATATGAAAATTTGTTAGTAAGGAAATTTTTATGACTTAAATTAGTCATTAAATATTTTGGGAATGTATTAGACATGTAGTTTCAAGTGGGGCCTGATTATAGATATCCCCACGATGTATCTACAAGTCTCATTATAAAAACCAGTTGGATAGACTATTCTAAATGTTTTTTCGTATATACTTAACCTTAAATTAAACTATATTGAAAAATGTATTTAATGATAAAGATATCATGTTGTTTGAGATCATGAAGCCTAATATTAAGCATTTCCTTCATTGAGAATTAATTTATTATTATTCTTGAGATTAATTCATTGATAATATCCATTGATTCCTTTAGTTGTCAAGTTATTGATTAAATGGAATGTTTTTTCACATATTAACCATGCCATATTGGTTATGGATTATTTAAATAGAATAGATTCTATTGTATGCAAAAAATTATGATAATGTGACCTCTCCCTTTATTTATTTTCCTTTCCCCAGAATATGAGGAAAGATATTATTAATAATATCAATGATACAAGAACATTTAATATGTTATTTATTTTGAATTTCAAATTTAATATTGGAATCTTGTATGAATATTTTTCATCAAGAATAAAAAACTAATTTATCCTTAGGTATTACATCTTTTATATCATAATCTAATTTAAAAATGAGAAACAAACTATATGTTACTAGATTTGGGGTTTCTATATTTGGTAACCGAGGCATGTTTATTAGAAATTAGAGAAATATGATATCAAAGGAACATATTTAACATGGGAAGATTGAAAATCCAATATAATGCTTTATAAATTTTTACCATTTTATGGATTGTTATTTTATGGATCAATATTCATGTTTAATATAAGATAACATACTGCATTTCACTGTTCATTGATTTTTCCAAATAGGGGAAAGGTAATCAAAACCCTCTAGATAGTGTAGAGATTTACCTATCAAGAAATCCAATACATATAGTGTTGGAAATGAGTGTATCATGGATATATTTGTGAAATTAAGTTAAGTTATAATGAATAAACTATCCCTAATAATGAAAACTATTTCTCCATACCGCGATTCACCTATATTGGATCACTTCATGTTACAAAATCCTCCATATTTTATTGGATCTAAGAATCCATTGATTATTTATCAATGGTATACGACCCTTGAAATGATATTTCTATATTTGATGTGCAATGAAAGGGAAAATTTTATTTTGGTATCTTGTTTTTTGAAAGGAAACAATGATCAATGGTAGTCATTAATTCGTAACACTGAAGAGGATAATGAAATAAGAAAAGCATGAAATGAATAACTATTACTGTGAATTTATTTAATAAATTATTACCCTATAATAGAGAGCTAAAATAGATATGAAGTTTCTCATTTAAAAGGGATGATTGATGTGTGATAAAGTATAAGGAAAACATTACAGGATCATCCCAGATTTCTTTAGACTGCATATATACTATGAAAATAAATATTTACTATTTCTTTGATGGGATTAAGTTGCGTCTTTAAAGAGCCCTAGTCATTGAAATATTTTCATCATATGGTGATATAGTATCATTTTACAATAGATTGGATAAGGAATTTTCAAGATTGTATATCTTAAATGAAAATTAAGAGAATAAGAGGTCACCTAAAAACCAAAAAAATGTAACACATCAAAAAAGGAGAACAGAACAATGTAATTTCAGTCACGTAAAAATTGAGGAAGGAACATCCTATGAAATTCATGAAGGTCATGAGATTTTGTTACAAGTGCATATATAAGGTTAATCTAGATAATTACTTTAATAAAATTAAAAAAATCATTTTTATCCCATGATTTATCTATAAAGAGAGAAAATTATTCAAACTAGTTCCCAAAGAATCAAGGGAATATTCAATATATGAATCTAAGGGTATAAGGCTAATAATATGGAATTACTATAACTGATGTGAAAGTTACAGGTGATGTGGCGAAAGGTACGCTAATCATCCACTCTATAAGTGAAAATGTTTTATTTTATTCAGGTTATGCCAAATTTTTTATATCTGGGGAATTTTATAAGGGTATCACATCACCACCTCAATGATTAAATATTGAGTTGGAAGTGAAACATTTTGTTGATAGAATAGCCGCATCTCAATTATATATCTCCTCTTTGATAAATATTTCTAGGAATATACTTCGTACACTTGTTTTCATTCTTCATATAGTTTAATTTGACGTAATCATGGTAATGGATTGGATCACTGATTATTGGGCCCATTTCAACTTTCATGGAAGAGATGTTACATTCCATATTCTAAATCAACATATGATAGTCTATCTGTATGATGATTAACTTAAAATACCATTGGATATTACATTAATTATAATGTTTTTACTACTGATTCATGAGGGATATTAATATCATATGGTTGAGGGAAACTCAACATTTTGGATGTGACTACTAAATGGGAGTTTTTATATCATTCCAAAATAGGTTTCAAGTATTTCTTTGAATCATTTAGTTAATTTATTAATATAACCCCTACCTGGTTCTACAACTATTTCAAATAATCTATATTGAATGGCCTATATTTATTTTTAGTAATTTAAGAAGTGAATATAGGGGAATCTAGATAAGGGATTTATTTTTCCCAATACTTCACCATGGGGTTCAAAAGCTCTTTTTTTAAGGAGAAATATTAGTTACTGTGAATTTTAATTAATTATCAATAAATTAAGAAAATCATAATTAAGAACAAGTATCATCTATCCCTTATTAATGATCATTTTGATCAGTTATTAAGATATGAATATTTTTCCCGGATTTATATTCGAACTTGATATTATCAACTGCGGTTTAATAAGCACAACATATGCAAGATAACCTTACACATATGGTATGGTCATTATGAATTTATATTAATTCCATATGGACTTAGAAATACTCTTAATCTCATTTTGGATTTAATTAGTGAAGTATTTAGATATTACCATGATCAGTTTTTGGTATCCTTTAATGATGATATTAATTTATATTCAAAGAATAATGAATATCATGAAGAACTTTTTAGAAATGTGATAAAGACCTTGATAAAGGAGAATATATATGATGAATTTAGAATGTTTTAATTTTTTCTAATAATGGTCTCATTATTAGTACATAAAAGTTAAAGTGAATGTATATCAGTGGATCCTTAAAATAAAAATGTTATATAGAGAAATGGATGATAATAACAACTATAAACATGGTCAGGAGTTTTCTTGGGTTGTCCAGAATCCACCGACATTTTGTGTGAGATTTATCAAAACTGTCTAATCCACTAACCAAGTTGACTTAGAAAGATTTTAACTTATTGTGGGAAGATAAATGTGAGAAAACTTTCAATTAAATAAAGAGAAGGTTGGTCATCATGCCCGTTCTTATACAAACATATAGTAGGGAATCCATTGTGAACTGTAGTGATAGATAAAATAAGGAACAGATATGAACAATCATTCATAATTATAAGGTGAAATATTATGCCTTATAATAATTGAAAATTCATGAGAATAAGTACCTAAATCTTGATTTGGAGTTGAAAATGGTAAAATTTTCATTAAATATTTGAAGGCATTTTTTCTATGGTAAAAGGTGGAATTTCTATACTAATCATAAAAGCATTAAATATATTTTTTACATAGAAATTGATTAATATACACTAGAGAATATGGTTTGAGTTTTTCAATTATTATGAATACTCATTACATTACAACCCTGATAAGGAGAAAAAGGTCGTTGATAATCTCAGTTAAAAATATCATGATAATTTTTCCATGTTGAGGATTGAAAGAAATGCTATATTTATGGATTTATAGAAGCTAGATCATTAAATACTTAAGAAATCAGACACAAATTATATTTTGATGTTGAGTTTTCAATCTTTTATTCATGATAAGATAAAGAATTTGTAAAATGAATATGTAGAATTAAAGAAAATGTTTCGGAATGTTCCAAAGTTCATCCATGATCATGAAAGAATGATATGGATTAGAAACCAAGTATGTGTCTCATAAATACTAAGTTTGAAGAAGGAGTTGATGGAAAAATCTCAGAGTTCATAATTCACTATTTTCCCCAGAAGTACAGACATATATAATGATCTGAATGAAAATTTCTAGTGGGGAAAAAAAGAATATCACTGAGTTTGTATCCCAATTACTCTTATATCAAAAAGTTGAGACAGAGATATATAAGTATAAGGTGGTGTTAAAAATATTACCCATACAAAAATGGTAATGTCAAAACATTATAATGGATTTCATAATTGGAATAAAAAAACATCTAATATACACTATGCTATTTGGGTTCTGGTAAATCATCGTAAGAAATTAGTGAATTTTATTATAATTAGAGAAGAGTTTTATCTTGATTAGCATACTTGGTTATACATAAATGTAGTTATAAGATTTCATAGAGCAAAACTCTGAATCATATTCTATTAGGAGCAAGGTTTATCTTGATGTTTTGAAGTAGCCTTTGGTAGGATGTGGATACAGTGTTGAGTTTCAGTTTTACATATCATCATCATCATATAAGTGCTCAGTCTAGGAGAATCATAAAAACTCTAGAAGATTTGTCGAGAACATTATCTATGGATTTCAAAGGTGATTGGGATCAATACCATTCTTTAGTATAATTTTACTATAACAATATCTTTCAATATCTAATTCAAACAAATCCTTAATAATACATATGTGAATGTATGTTTAGAACTCCAATTTTTCTGTGATAAAGTTGGAGAAAGAAATATACTAGGACCTAAAATAGATAAATAAATTATAGAGAAGGTAGGATCCATTCAACATCACTTATGGGAAGTGAAATAAACAAACCATGTTCATCAAAACTAGTCACCCAAGTCATTCCATTAAGTCTTGAGGTATTATAAAGATAAAAAAGTATCGTATATAAGGAAAACAAGACATAAAACAAGAGTATGAAGTGGAAAAATGTGATATGGAATGGATCCATATAGTATAAACTAGAGAGTCCAACATGTTCAGACAAAAAAGTATTCAGGTCACTAACCATTACCTTTAAACCATCCCTAAACTGAAACAACGACGTAAAGAGAATCCAACATGATATAGAATGCACTTCCCTTTACTTGAATCAAAAAAACATGGTCTACATCCACCCAAAGGTAGAAGTTATGTGTGAGAAAAAAATACCAATAGGATAATACCTAGAAATATATACATGTTCTAATAATAATAATGTATAGGTTATATATTTAGAAAACATGTTTATAATCATTTTATAAAAAACAATTGATATAATTTTTCATGCTATTTTAGTTTTTTCAAAAATTTTAGATCATGTTATCGTAAACTAGAAAAATCCAAAAATAAGGTAAATATACTAAAAGTATAAATACATTTCAAGAAACATCCATGAAGTAATCTATCATGTGATAAAGAACCAGAAACATTAAGAGACAACAATGAACCTTCTGTTGGGCTTTGTAATATGGGACTATACGTACAAAAAACCCATTACACTTAAAATTAATAAGGTTGGATCCAAATAGCACCAAGTTCTAATATATACCGTCTAAATTAATGAGATTAATACATGTTTTGGAGCACAAACTAAATCTACATGTGTCTCTTTCCAAATAATCTTAGGGGTCCCGTTGGGAAATGTTGGTAAATTTCTGTTCTGGAAACCATGCTCAATTTTTTTATAAAATAATTTCAAATAATATAAAATATTCCTTAGAGTTTTAAAATTGACATTCCATTTGAAGTCAAGGTAATTAATTTTCAAAATTTAAAACCCATTTTAAAATGCAAACTCATTCCATTTTCAGTTACAAAATATGAAATTTCTATTTAAAATCTCAAGGAAACAATAAGAAAAACCAGAAATTCACGAAATTATAACACTTGAACATATTGAAAAAAATTAAGGATTTATAAGACATAATCTTCTTTGAAAACAGGGATAAGAAAACATAAGAGTTACCTTTGGAAGACAATTCATGAAGAAAGACCAAGAAGATAAAGCACCTAGACCAGGTGATAAATTACTAAATTGAGTGATTCTAAGGGAAAGAAGTCACCCATAAAATCCTAGTCTAAATGATGTAGATAAGAGTAGAATGATGTAAAAGCTGATAAATATTGAATAACTTTCACATCACCCTAAAATCTATAACTTGGGATGTACATTGCGTGTCAAATTTTACACTTCAGGAAACACTTGTATTTTAATCTACACCAAAAAAAAATATCTTGTCTTTTAATTAAAAAAATGAATTTACACATTAGACAACGTGTAACACTTACATGATGTGTAAAATACTAAAAATGTGAAATCCATTCACAAGATATTTACAAATGGAATTCGATGATTTGAAATCCCATTACACGCTGTGTAACTACCCAAAAAATATTATAAACTACATGTTTTTGCTGAAAATAATGGAAATACCTGAATTCACTATGACATGTATCCTACCAATTCATGTTCGGAAATACACGATCAATTATAAAGGAAACCAAATGAAAAGACTAGAAATATGTGATTAAAAGTTAATGAGGTGTTAAAATATCCCCACCATAAAATATTTATGCCCCTAGAATGATCTCAAGATACTAGATCCACAAAAAGAGAAGGCCACAGATATCTCATTAATAACTCCCACTCCCACATCTCATGGTTATACTGTTTGCACTACCACATTTCTAAGACCTCGGAGGTTTTTTTTCAAGAAATACCTTATCCTGGTGATCCATAATTTGAACTGGCTTCTTAACCAAAATTGTACCAGGATAAAGATCAACATCCTCCCATATAATCATATTGGAAGGATATGTTATATACCTCTTCAACAGGAAACCAAAAAATAAATCATATATAGAAGTCAATCAATAGAGTAAATGAAATTGATAGGCCACCCTCCCCATTCAATCAAGGATCATGATGGGTCCCACAAACCATGGTGCCAACATACCATACTAACCCAACCGAGGATGTCCCAAGAGACGTGAAACACTAATAATGACTCAATATCCATCATAAAAATCTATTTTCTAATTATAATGTGATGTATAATAATTTTTATGACTTTGTCCCATGATTATGATCTTTTGGAACAACTACAACCCCTCTGCCGTCTCCCGACGAACACTCGGCCCAACCAAGGACTGTTCTCCCAACTATACCCAATAAATGGTAGATCCACATGGCCATCCATATTAATTTTCATATTTCACCATTATTATAGATACACTATCATTTTTCACATATAATTACATTATTGTATTGATAATTACCCATCAAATACAAACCAAGGATCATAAAGCCATGTGTCTTTAGATGACTAGGTACATAATTATAAAACATGAAACCAAAATAAAAAAATATTTTATTTAATCTTCATAATTATATAAAAAATTAATTTTAAATCTTACATCAACATTGGATAACTTGGAGAATAAATTATAAATGATATTTTCAAAAAAACATAGTAAGGGAATAACCACGGGAATAAATCATAATAGATGAGTTATAAGATATATGATGATAACAAAAATGTAATAAAAATGAATAATATTTTAGAATAATATCACATATAGCATGTAATGATATGATCATGTCATCATAATAATGGTTAAGTAATATATAAATGACATAAACATGTGTTTAGGTTAACTGATATAATAGATCACAAGCTGGAAAAGTCCCATAATGGAATAGATTTACTCCCAAATCCCACACATGACGTCTCATGAGACTAAAAATTACCAAATTCATTGGATTTCAATCTTGGAACACCAATTATAAAATTTTTATGCATATGTTTTCTACATGATGAATCAAAATTAGTTTTACATATAAGGGTAACCATGCAATGAAATGGGAGTCATAATCATGTCATAGGGCATAACTAATGGGAATATCATAATAGAGTCCACAAAAAAAATGATTTAAATAATACAAGGAAATCCATAAAGTAATATATGAATAGATCATGAAAATTTACATCCAACTGAAGTAAAATTATGTAAAAATAGTGTTTATTAAGTAATTAAAATTATCCACTTTAGTGAGGTTTAAGATCAAATATTAATGAGACTTTAAATGGGAAAATGATTAATTTTTTTTGTATAAAAATAGGAATAAAAAATATTTTTTTTTTCATGATTAATTGAGGTATTTAGAGAAATAATGTTGTCTTGAAATAGATTATATATTCTAATTAAAAATGTGCCCTAAATTAGAATGTACCCTTTAATCAGGCATGCTTATTAGGAAGAATTGAGAAGGGAACCTTTTTAAACATGTATTTACCCATAAAATAAGGATGAATGGATTAAGATACATAACTTAACAACATATAAATAAAATTTGGAAGAAGTATATAATAATAATTCAAAATTACATTGGGGTAAAGAGAGAGAAAGAAAAACACAAAGGTAATTTGGAGGTTCATATCACCAAATTTAAATTTTTTATTAAACCATTTTGAGGAAAAATGGGAAACCAAATACACATACAAGACCACTATGTGCTAAAAGAGCCCACAAAATTATTAAACACGAGACTTAGATTACCCGAGCTAGCTGCCCTATAAAGCTCCCATTTCAAAGGACTAACCAGTGTTTCTGGGTCCTCCCTAATAAGCTCTTCAAAGTGGGTAAGCATCCTCTCCATTGTCTGGATGAATTCCTCTGAGTTGATTTTGCCCTGATTGAAGCCCCGGGCCAGAATTCGGTCTTGTTTGTCTATCCACAGCTCTTGCTCCTCATTGGCGTCAACTTTCAACCTTCTTTCATAAATTCTTTTGATCTCCTCTTCTGAAACATTGGGACGGACAGCTTTGTCGGGCATTTCTTCCATGGAGTGCAGAATCAAATTCAAACACAACATGGGCTCTTCACTTTCCCCTTTCGAGAGTGTTTTGCTTTCGTGTTTCTTGTCCTTCTTGGCCGACCTTGTCTCCATCGGCTTTGGCAAATGTGAGTAATCCTTGCGTCCCTTGGGTTTTTTCCCTTGGACCACTATACATTTCCCAGAATCTCGAGCTCCTTTTTTCCCCTTCTTCCTTCGGGGGCTATGAGGCCCCTTCCCTTGAACGCATTCCATGCTGTCCACTGAGAGTTGACTGTATCGTTCATCTCCTGAAGTTTCTTCCCCTTGAGACAAGGGGGGTTCATGAACCTCCAAGCCCTCAAATCGGTTCCCTTACTATATGTCCAAAAGTGTTCTACACCTACACATCATGTCCAATATAATAAAATTATATTCATTAATAATTTAATTAAAAAGAAATTAAAAAATATTTTATTCATTAAAATTTAATTATGTACATTTCTAACCATTTAAATGGGTTATAATTCTTTATTTTGTTGTTTCATGTGCATTTGTCTCATGATTTTATGAATGATTCCCTTGAGTTTAATTATGATTGTTCTTTTCAAATGGAAGAAATACTACAGATATTTGATTATATGATATGGTTTCACATCTATAATTTTAAATGGTCACATATATCATTTTTATTTCTGGTATGAGGTTGATTCATTATATAGAACGTTAATGATAAACGTTTAGTTTGTTTTGGCTATTTTTTGATCATCATGAAATAGTTTTTTTTCTTTAATATTATGAATTTTTGTTGGTTAAAAAAATAAAACAAGTTATAAAATACATTTTAAAATCATTTTTAACATATATAATTTTTTATGACCCTCCATGAAGGTGGTAATGGAAGAAAACTCATCATCTAGGGATGTTGTGAATCAATACATCACAAACAATTTTTTCATTTTTTGAATAAAAGGAAAATAAAAGAGACTTGATGGTTGATATTAAATTAAAATTATAAATTTTTATTATATATATTATTCAGTATTTATTATTATATTTTTATTGGGTATTTTTTTGGTAGAGGAGACATAAAAAGATAATAAAAGATAATGAATGAGGATTTCACCTCTTGGGTGTCATCTCCTTGAAAACCTCCTTAAGGAACTTGACTTTTGTCTTTTGGTGAGACCAAAAAGTCCAAGCATTTTGGAAGTGGTTTGGGAGAATAATTGGGGAAAATATACTAAATCTCAAAATATTATTAGATGTTAGGAGAAGAGGTGGTGAGATGTAGTATTTATAATGGGAGGAGAGGGGTGTTTTTTATTATTTTATCATTTTTTATTCTGTTTGATCAATATAATCAATAGTGTTGATTCATGGGACTTAATATACTAAGTAGTACATATTGGTTTGAATTAATGGTTTCATACATCATTAATGACTCCAAAATTATTTTATTTGGTTTAAAATTTTAAATATTTTAAATTATCGTATTTAACTATTCACCAAAAATTAAACTAATTTAGAAAAATATAAAAAAATAACCCCCATTATTTTTTGTCATGTATATTTTTAAAATAAAATCTCTTATGAAAATAATTATTTAGATATCATAAATTTAGTTTTTAAATAAAAAAAGAATTTATATGAAAAATACCGATTTTAATATTATTATCGATTTTATGACACATTGAAAAATTAATTAAGGTGACATAAAATCATCTTATGATCATAAGAAAAAAAATATTTTATTAATAAATTTATGAAATTAAATTTATTTTCTGAATAATTTTAATAATTATAAAACAGTCAATAAACATTTACATTTCAAAAATATAACAAAACTCGGTTTATCATTTTTAAAACATTTATTTACTTTTTCAAAGATATAAATATATCATATTTTCGTTTGTAATATGCCTAAATTTTATTTATACATTCATATGTGATGTCACTATTCTATTGTCTGGGTCACTATTCTTAATGGTCATATTAGAATTCCAATCATAATGTTACTTTTCGTTAAGTATAGGTTCCTTAATTTAATAAATACAACTTATTTAAATCTTCCATTATGAGAATAATTTTTTATTTGGATTTATATGTGAGGTATGTGTTTTATACTAAAAAAATTTAACAAGATAAATTCCACTTATAAAATTTTGGGTGATTACATTCTTCCACCTTTTGGAATTTCTCCACTGAATTTTTTTTTTACTTACTAATATAAAAATGAGATAAGGTATTTATCCTTCATCACTTCCTCTAGTTCCCTTGTTTTGTCTTCATATGTATGATTCCTCCACAACACATTGACAAGATTGGTCATTTTTTTCTTAGTACATTTTCTCTATGGTTCTTGATCTTCACCAGTTTCTCCTCATATGATAGGTAGTTCTCTAGTAGTACCACATTTGGATTTAGTAATTGTGAGGGGTTAGGTACGTACTACCTCATGGGAGATACATGGAACATTCCTTGAACTTGATCCATGTTTGGTGGAAGTGAAAGATGATGGGCCTCCACTCCTATGTGATCAAGGATCTCAAATGGGTCATTGTAACTTAGGCTAATAATCTATTTCTTTCGAAACTGCATTACTCTCTTCCATGGTAATATTCAAAGGAAAACTTTCTCTCCATCATCAAACTCCACACCCCTTAGATGTATTTCAATGTTTCTATTTTTTTTACTCTGAGAATCATTAATATATTTCTAGATGTCATGAGCCTTCTCTATCATCTCTTGCAGAAGATCACCTGTAAGTATATTTCATTCTCAATATTTATCCCAATAAATAAGATTTCTACATCGCATCCCATACATAGCTTCAAATGGAATAATCCAAATACTCATGTGTATTTTTTTTTGTATGAGAACTAAACCAATGGGTTATGCTGATACTATATTCCTTTGAATTCCATTGAGTAGAATCTTTATATTTCCTCAAGTGTTTTATTATTCCATTAACATTGTCCATATTTTTTGGGGTAAAAGGTTATGCTAAAATTCAATTAAATAATCAAATCAGGTTGGTGAATTCTCCAAAATTTAGATTTGAAACTTTAATCCTGAAAATAGACAATAGAAAGTGATACCCCATATATCTTCACCAATTACAATAAATATATATTAAAAAGATGATCAAGTGTGAGATTTTCCCAAATAGAGATAAGGTGGGAAGTCTTGGGGAGTTGATCCACCACAACCCATATCATATTATTTCCTTTAATTTTTCTCATTATACAAATAAAAAATTCCATAGTGATATTTTCCCATTTCCATGAGGGCGTAGAAAATGGTTTCCTCGTCACATTGGTATTCTATCACTCTTCTTTAACTTGCTAACATACCAAACACCTTAAGATATACTCTAGAATCTCATTTTTTATATTGTCACACCATAAGTGCTCTAAAATATCAACATACATTATGGTAATTCCATTATGGATGAAGAAACATAAGTTTTGAGAATTATCCAATATATTCTTCATTATCTCAGGTGATGAAGGCTAACAAGACCTGTTACAAAATGAATCAAACCATTATCATCTATATGGTATTCTTTTAGCTTCAATTCCTTTACAAATTTTACATTCTATTATATCTATAGATCATCTTGTTGTGATTCCTTTATTTTCTATTGGATAGATTATTTGGAAATAATTTGGGAAAGATCAAATGTATTCCATGAAATTATGATACCAAAAGACATCCTTTGAAAATCCACAAATATTGGGTCTTTATAAATATGCATCATGGATAAGGTAGTAGGTTATTTCCTTCTAAGAGAATTATATAAGCTATTTTCCTTTCTTGGATGGTAGTTTATATGGAAGTCATAGACCTTGATTAGATCTGACCATATTCTTTAATATATGTTGAGTTCTTTTTTTTGTTAAAATATACATTAGGTTAATGTGATCAATACTAACCATAGAGGTAATTTTTCCATATTTTCAAAGAAAAAATACCTACCACTATCTATAGATCATGGTTTGGGTAGTTCTTCTTATCGATATTCAGCTTCAATGTGGTGTAAGTTATAATATTATAATTATTCATGAGTAAATAAACCAAGACTTTAATTTTAGAATCACTATATATAAAAATACTTCTCCACTTTTTTGGGTGTGTGAGTATAGGTGTAGTGATTGAGTTATTCTTGAGCTCCGTGAAGCATTACTAAAATTCTTCCACCAAGGAAAACATTAACCATTTCAATGTTAAATTAGCTAGTGGGTTATAAAATCCTGGGAAATTCCTCACAATAAGAAATGTTCTAACCAAGTAACCACTAAATGGGTGCTATGAGCTAGTTCTCCAAAAGACATCAAGAGCACATCCTTGTATTCCATAGGTTGCCGACTAGTAGGGTGGGTCTAGGGTGGATCTGTGAAGAGGCTATACCTCTATATCAAAGAGAACCACAAGAACTACACTACCAAATATCATACAAATCATAGTAATGTGGATGAATAAATAAACTAAAACTGAATGGTGCTGTAATAAAATGAAATTTTTTTGAAGGTCTAAATATCCTTTTAATACAAACAACCATTATCTCCCACTAGTATGATCAAACATATAGAAATAAAAAAAATAAATTAAGTAAAATAGGTCGGACTACTAACCCTAGGCTATAACACATACCTAATATCCAATACTCTGTCAACATGATCTTGCCCAACCAGTCAACTCCACACGAGCATCCCACTCAACCATGCAATCCATGGCCTATGTTGTATCCATTGTGCATCCATGATCAAAATAAAAATAGATAGAAGGTATGTACACACACCCAACGGTGAACCTATAAACTGCTTCCATAAGTGCATGCTCGTGAAATATGGCAAACCTAGAAGATATAAAATAGAAAAAAAAATATAAATAACAAACATTAAATTTGTAGTTCCTACACCTCAATCAACCATTACTGCTTCAACCAATTATATAATATCTTTGATCTCATCTCAAGGACTGTGCATCCAAAACAACATGTGAGATCCATACCTGTGGTGGCCACAACCAGCCTAACTCTAACTAGTACCCAAACTACGATAATAATTTCACCCAAGAAACTAGTCTAATTTGTCCCTTACAAGTTCCTCATAACCAGACAAGGACCCATACTTGGATCATGGACAAATATTTTCCTATTTCTAAAAAATAGTACTAACAAACCCAGACCTTCTGTCTGAAATATATCTCATGTTCCATGACCATAGTGAATGAATCTTAATTCTATCCCATAAACAATATATATCAAATCAACCATTCGTGGAACATCATTCTAACCTCTCAACCTTATATATCAAATCAACCATGCCGGGAGCATCAGTCTGACATCATAGCCATGGATGTAGAGTGTCAGTCCACCATCCTTCACAACTAGTAAACCATCAATTCCTAGAGCCTTAGTTAGGAGCACTATCACCGAAGTATACTATAAATATATAGAGACTTATCCTAACACCCTCTCATTAGTATAATTTCTTTTCTCAGAACCTCATTCCAGCAACCATAACATCGTTGTCCCCCAAAGAATCAGTATTACCAAAACCATAGGAGAAGAAGCATAAGTCCAACCTTTCTATTCCACATGGCATACCATCCATTCATAGAGCCTCAGTTTGGTTCACTTTCCATGGAGTACACATTAATTGTCTAGAGACTCAGTCCAGTACCCTTTCTCTAGTGTACTTGCTATGCTCAAAACCTAAGTCCCGCACCAAACCACACATATGTGGCATCCCATAACTATAATCGGCATTATAACATAGCATTACTGGAACCTCAGCATATCACCCAAACAATAAACAACTATCGGTATCAACCAAGATCCTCAGTCTAATAATCTCAATCATTGATATCTGGAACCATACCCATGGATCATCTTTTCGGCACTATCAGTTATCTATAACACTACTAGAAAAATAGTTTAAAAAACATGACAACCCAACTATATCAAATTGCCCCATATGTTAATACAAGTCTCAACCTCAACGAACTAAAACATAACAATAGACAACAATATGTCCATCTCAACTAGTAACTTCTTATCCCATCGACACAGAAATAATCATGGGTCCCAAGGAACACCCATAACTGAACAAAATAGTCCCACACACTCGCTCAGGGTCATCCTATCTATCGTGCCCTCACATGAACCTCAGGATCAACATACAAACTGAGCCATCCCCTCTTGGATTGTCAAAACTAGCACTCATAAAAAGTCATACTTTCTAAACACTGGTAACCACCAACTCTCAAGACAAGTACTAACATAAGAAACATCCTCAAGTAGCCCTCAATAGCCTCCAACTGATCCATGATCAATGACATGCCACCAAGGCATTTAATATCAATCCCATCCCAGAAAATCATTCTCCACCATCATTCAGGACATATCGTGATCACTTAACCTACCCTCTAAGGGATTCATCAAGATTAACTCCGACTCAACTCATAATTACAATAACATTCTTCCATAACCACAATCCTATGGTGTCAACATAGCTCTAAAGGCTCCATCTACCCGGATCCTCAAATTTAGGATCAAAACCTCAACTACTCCAACATTGAGTCACTAGCCCCAATTTTTAAGTAATACCTAGATCATCCCATAGATACTAATCAAATCCTAGTAGTTGGGATTCATCCAAGAATACTCATGTAAAACACCATGGTTTTCTCAAGTCTATCAAACACTGAGCCCACAACCCTCACCCGAGTCCCCTAGCTCAAAACCAAACCCACAAAAGGATTTTGAATCAAACTATCAAGTATATCCTCTTTATATACCAATTTTTTCTAAAAAAGATTTTATATGACATCTATATTTCAAAAGGATCCCACCATTGCGATCTACGTGGAAAAATGTTCAGAATGGATGACACGCATGCCCAATTCTATCTTACAGGGCACAAGATACCCAAAACAACAATGATAGAAAATTTTCAAGGCATGTAATTTTGAGTACATATGGTGTAATATAATCCCTGCCCAGGATATATACTTCTACAAGTCCAGAACAACATTTGGTTTCCCTTTGTACTACTACACAACCTGTACTTTAATCTACATGGTGTGTACTTTCCAAAAACCATCTTTCTATGTTATTTTTAACATAGTCATACACACATCCATGTACCAACAAAATGGGAGTACTTATGAAAATTCCTTCTTCCTCGAATGTGAATAACACATGGCGTGTGTTCATAGATCCACATGTCGTGTTGTAGGGATTTCGGAACAGGAAATCCCTACAACTCCCCTGAAACCCCTAATTTTCCCCAAACAAGAATTGACCGACACTGATGGGGTCTCTTGAATCCATAATAAGGAAATAGAACATAAAAATAACTAATATATGTCGATTTGGGGCATAAAGAAAAAACAAGCTGACCTTGTGGTGTAAACAACGAAGCTTCCAGACCAAATCTGCACCCGAAAGCTGTTGCACCTCGATCCGGTCTCGATCAACACTGAGGACGAAGTCCAGTGGAATCTACCTCTTCTCCCCCTCATGGTCTAAAAGTCTCAAAAGGGTGGAACCATCCCCTATCCTTTCTTTCATTAGAACCAAAAAATGGGGGGAGACTCTTTTAATTAGTTAACCTAATTAATTAATTAATTAATCATTTTACACCTGTCCCATGTCCCGAAACCTGAAGTGAGTCTATACCTCTCCTAAGAAATACCCCTCATTCGAGACTCAATCATAGAGATAGAATATCAATCCCATACTCCGTTCAGGATATAAAACCACCCAAAACCTCCTAAGTAATTTAATATTTATTTAATTAAATATTAAATATTCGACCAAAACAAAAACTTCCCACAATTTAACCAAACTCCAATACTAGGGTAAATACCCTATTATGGGACCAAAATAGTAGTTTGAAAAATTATCTGAGACCATATCCTACATTAAAATGACCAATTTACCCATCATAATCACTTGAGAATAAAAAATAAAAAATTTTCTCGAATGTAATAATCTAAAAAATATAGGTCTTTAAAACCTCCCCACCATAAACATTTCATCCCTAATAATCATTGGTGGTATTTAAACCACACATCTTGACCCAAATTGGTCATCAAAACAAGCTCAACTAGCTGTGTTCTACCAAAATATGTCAACCATGTTTCTCTGCATCACTTCAATGATGGGGAATACAACCCATCATGGGTCAAGACAACA
Organism: Viscum album; assembly: GCA_963277665.1. Taxonomy (NCBI): domain Eukaryota; kingdom Viridiplantae; phylum Streptophyta; class Magnoliopsida; order Santalales; family Viscaceae; genus Viscum; species Viscum album. The sequence continues at coordinate 1,261,000,274 of OY728151.1, read as the reverse complement.
ATTTCCACCATTAACAAACCACTTGGTCATTACATAACCACAATCGTCCATACTGATACATCACATCATAAATTAAAACATATCATCACATTCATGGTGCTATCTACCATAGATCTTGTCTCACATATTTTGATTTTGATCCACAGTTCTTCCCATCGTGGAAGTCACCTTTCAATATACATTATGTGCAATCCACCAACCCACAAAACATGGACCTAAATGCATCCTCATCCCTTCCCACACAAGGGTCACACCCCCATACCCAGTTTGGTACGTCCCACCATAGGGGTATCCGTATCGTTTACTAAAAACCAAACATCTTTTCTCACTTATATTGTACCCTAATCATGACCAACCCTTGAGCTAGACATGGAAACCTTCCTCCCACCTGAGTAAAAAACCCAAACTACTACTATTTTTCATTCTCGACATCCCAGTGACCTCACTCACAAAATCCAATGTGGAACTACCCACTATATGGTTTCAAACAAACCAGTACATGATTAAAACCTTATAAGAGGCCCCTTATAAACCTAAAGAAACATCTATATAGAATGACATAATGTCGTTTATCTCTTTCTATACTTCGAAAAATGTCAAGATATTGGGTATGATGTTCTCTAAACTGCAAGTATACTAAAATCTCATCAATGAATACCATCACAACCTCATAATTCCAGAACATCATATTTATATACCAAGGCCTCAGGTCACCATACCCCAAGCCTCTTATTAGACCTGCTATAATTTCATATCCCGCTCATGGTGGCCAACCCAACTGTAGCACCTTGGATGTACACTTCAGTTCCATCTAATCCACCAAACAAAAGATTCAGCACATTACCAATGCTTTCGTTTACAATTTTACTCTATCAAAAAACCATTATATGCCCCTTTTGTAAAATAGACACAAAACCTACTCTAAATCCAATGATGCATTTCTCACAAAACTCATCTCTCAAGCCATAACAATGAAAACATGAGTACTTTATATACTCTTGATCAAAACCAAAGAAACTAGGATTAAATCACTTACAAAACCATTCCTGGAAAGATAAATGAACTAACCTTACCTATTGAAAAAAACCACTTTTAATAGACAACAATACAAAATAACATAATCTGAAAACAAAAATCCATTCATCAGTCGATAACAACAAACCCACATGTACCCTTCATGCACCAAATTTAAGAGTCCAAAACTACCATATATGCTTCGCACACCTGAAGGATCGAATATCTCGATTGAACCCCCACATAGGTCACCCTCAAAAGGTCAAAACACAATGACTCACTAATCTAGAGTCATGTTTGAGTGGCCACCAGTCTCTCACAAATCACATTATCAGTCAAGTCTCACATCACAACATTTGGTCCAACAACCTTAGTTTAAGCCAAATCATAGAGGTAACCACTCACGAGGAATCCACAAGAACCTATCTCATCATCTCTTGACATAAACTAGTAAAAAAACCCTTATCTAATTTCATTTACTATAATGGTTTCGTATAACAACTAACTTCCCGCTACTAGGGCATTCGTCCTCCCTAAGAATCTGCAGATCAGACCGCTCCTTGGATGACCCAAAAATACTACCAACCTCAACCAAACCATTTATAAGGTGTATAAATCAATAAAATGATACCATACTAACCCAATAGGGACATTATTCCAAATACACAGAAAACCACACCAGTGTTGTAACCATTTAGAATATCACCGCAGATCCATAAAACCTACCCTAAGAAAGTAAAATTACACACTAGAAATCCGATAACATGGGGATCCTATGTGACTATCATCACACATGAGATGCCTTTTGACTATATAGTCCAAGAATCATCACCAAATCATAATATTCTTACCAATTGTCCATGTTCCTAAAATCTATCATGAACAATCAAATACAAACAACATGTGCATCGCTCGAAGAGAAAATTATATACAACTTTAACATCACAAATCTAGAACATCAATCAAAGTACCTAGTAACCTAGAATTCATACTAGAATATTTATTTATGATGCACCCACTTAGTATCCATAACATGATTCGACACAGTCCTATACCTCAAATAGTGAAATAATAGGAAAATAACACCTTTTATATCACTTTCTTACGTCCCTACTTGGTAGTTAATAAACCAGTGCTCCGAGCCAATTCACCACAAGACCTAAAGAATGCCTATTCAAATGATAGAGGTTTCCAAATAGCAATGAGGGTCTATGGTGGATCTATAAGAAGACTATAAGTCTATATTAGAGTGCATAAAAAATGTAAATAAATAAATATCATACACATTTGAGTAATGTGGAAGAATAAATAAACTAAAATTGAAAGGTGATGTAAGAAAATGAAAATGCAGAAAAGGCTGGAATATCCATGTAATATATACAACCATGATCTCCCATTGGGATGATTACACATACCTAAATAAAAAAAATATAAATACAACAGGCCCCACTAACTACAATGGACCGTAACACATACCCGATCTCCAATACCCTATCAATCTACTACAGCCTAGCCAATTGGTTCCACACAAGCATCTCATTGAACCGTGCAATATATGGCCTCTGCCCTATATATTTTTCATCTGTGATCAACCTAAAAATAGATATAAGGTCTCATTGTACACTAAGGTTCTCGTACAAGGGGTGAGAAACGTATCTTAATATGAATCCTCAATGGTGAACCTATAAACTACTTCCATAAGTTAATGCTCATGTAATATTACTATCCTAGTTGATAAAGAATAGAGAAAAAAAATAAAACACCAATATATAGGTCCAAGACATCAATCGACCATACCTACTTTAGCCAATGTTAGAATATCATTGAGCTCATCTGAAGGCCCATCCATCCCAAAAAACGTATGGTCTCCATTACCATGTTAGACACAACCTACTTTAATATACAAGGTACCTATCATAAGATAGTCATTTCACCCTTGATACTAGTCTAAGCCATCCCATAAGGTGTCTTCACAACTATAAATTTTCTCATAATTGTATACTGGACACATCTTTTCTCATTGCCACACAAGAGTACTTCCAAACCCATACCTTCAGTCTGACATCTATTTCATGTACCATAACCATAGTTTACTAGGAATTATTCCATCTAATAAACCATATATATAAAATAAACATCCTTGGAACATTAGTCCAACCTCTAAACAATATACATAAAATAAAACATGCCTAGAGTATAAGTTTGTCATATTAACAACAGATGTAGAATGTTCGTCCACCAACCATCCCAACTAGTAAACCATCAATTCTTAGAGCCTCAGTTTTGAGCACTATCAACGAAGTATAATATCAGTGTCTAGAGCTTTAGTCTAACAATATCTCAGAATTATAATTTCTATTTTTTGAACCTCAGTCCAGCAACTATAACATCAATTGGCCCAAATAATCATTCTTACCCAAAATAATGGAGAAGGAGCATCAGTCCATCCATTATATTCCACATGGAATGAAATATTTTCATAGATCCTCAGTCTGGTGCACTATCCATGTAGTACACTATTAGTGTCTAGTGTCTCATTATAGAACCCTCTTATTAGTATACTTCCAGTTCTCAAAACCGCAATCTAGCACCAAACCACACATATGTGACATCACATATCTATAATTAACTTTATAAAATAGCATTCCCAGAACCTTGGTCCAAAAATCAAACAATACACAACTATAGGTATGAACAGGAAGCCTCAGTCTAATAATCTCAATCAGGGATATTCGAAACTATACCCATGGATCATCTTTCCTTCTCTACCATCCATTTATTCTACTACCGGTAAACTGGGTTCCAAAACCCGACTACCTAACTATATCAAGTTCCCCATGGGTTAATATAGGTCTTATCCTCAATAAACTAACACATAAAAATATCTTTCTATATTTCCATCTCAAATGGTAACATCTTCTCCCATCAACACATACATAATTATGGGTGGAAAGGAACACCCAAAACTGAAAAACATAGTCACATACACACCCTCAAGGTCGTCCTATCAATCGATACTACAGATGAACCATTGGATCCACAAAAAAACTGAGACATCCCCTCATGGATCCTTAGAAATAGAAATCAATACAATCCATCCTCTCTAAACCCTAGTAAACACAAACTCTTGAGCCAAGACCAAATATTGGAAACATCCTCAAGAAGCCCTCATTATCCTCTAACTGATCCCTGATCAAGGACATGGCACCAAGGCATCTATTATCAATCCCATGCCACACAATAACTCTCAACCATCATCCAAGACATATAGTGATCACTTAACAAGAAACCTTCCCTGAAATGGAATAATCAAGATTACTTTAGAATAAACTCATATATACAATGACACTCTTCCATAACCACAATCATATGGTGTCAACCAAGCACCAAGGGCTCCATCCACCCAGATCCTCAAATGTAGGATCTAAAACTAAAATTCTATAACCTCAAGTCACTAGCCTTGATTCACATGGAAAACATAAATCATAAAATAGATAATAATAAAATAATATCCTATTGGATTCATCCAAGAAACCTCATGAAAAACACCTTGTTATGCTCAAGTAATATCAAACACTAAGCTTACAACCCTCGCTCGGGTCTCCCAGCTCAAAACCCAACACAAAAAAGGATTTTGAATCAAACCCTTAAGGAAATCTATTTATATATATAATTATTCTATAACCACTCTCATATGTACTTTATATTTCAAAAGGATCCCACCATTGCAATCTATTTGTAAAAACGCTCAGAATGGACTACTCACACGCCCAATTTTGACTTCCAGGGCACAAGATACCAAAACCTCTAAAATGGAAAACTTACATAGCATTTAATATAGAGTAAACAACATGTACTATAATATCTACCTATGGATGTGTACTTTTACATGTCTAGAACAACATTGGGTCTATCTGTGTACTACTACAGGGCGTGTACATTAAATTACATGATGTTTACATTCAAAAAACCATATTTCTGGGTTCTTTTTCACATGACCAGACAAACAACCACATAACACCACACAACATGTACATAGAGTACATTATGTGTTATTATGAAAAGTCTTTATTCCCTTAATGGGAAGAACACGTGTCATGTTTTCATAGAACCACATGACATGTTGTAAGGATTTCGAAAAGGGAAATCCCTACCACTCCCTTGAAACCACCGTTTTCCCCAAACAAAATTTGATCGACCCCCATGGGTTCTATGAAACCATAATAAGTTATTGTACATAAAAATGACTAATATATGTGGATTTGGAGCATAAAAATTATAATAGACCTACCTCGTGGTGTAAACAATGAATCTTTGGGTCCAAATCCTCCCTCAGAAGCTATTGCACCTTGATCTGGTCCTGATCAACACCAAGGACAAAGTCCAATGATATCTCTATATTATCCCCCTCTTGGTTTGATAATCAGTTGAGGGAGGGACCCTCTCTTCTAATATCATTCATAAGAACCTGAAAATGTGGGGACTCTTTTAATTTGTTAACCTATTTAGTTAATTAATAAATTAATAAATTACTCATTTAACACTCTTCTAAGTCCCAGTAACTGAAGTGAGTTTATACCTCAACTAGGAAATACCCCCCATTCCAGACTCAAATGTGGAGTCATAATATCAATCCAATGCTCTTTTCAAGAGATACAACCACCCGAAATGTCCCAGCCAATTTAATATTTAATTAATTAAATATTAAAAATTCATTCAAAACATTAACTTCTCAAACATCCATAAATATCCTGTCCTAGGATAAACATCCTCTTTCTTAACCAATGGATGGGTTAGTAAAATTACTGAGGACCGTATGATATGGTAAAATGACCGTTTTACCCTTCATAAGAACCCAAATTCAAAATATAGCTCAGATTTCAAAATCCAGAAAACTCAGGCCTCTAAATAAGACATTAGTAGTACAAAAATATGCCTTGAAATCTATGGATCTCCTTTAGAGATGTTGTCTAGGTCTACTCTTTGATTGAATTTGTCTTGTAAGGATCTAAAAATATTCATTTTTTAGTGATAACTTTCCCCAAGAATAAAACGTCATCCTTTCTGAACTCACATTTAGTATACTTGTCATAACACTTATCCATTCACAAAGTCCTTAGCATAATATTAAAATCCTCTACGTGTTCCTCCATTCTCTTGGATTGTACCAATATATCACCAATAAAGGATATGATAACTTTTTCCAAGTAATCTTTAAAGAATTAATTAATTAATTCCATGAAATGTTATGGAGAATTGGGGAGTATGAAGGGAGTTTCTATGAACTTATACTGCCAATACCTCATTCTAAAGGTAATATTGAGAATATATTCCTTCTTCACATTTAATTAGTGATATCTTGAATGAAGGACCCCCATAAAAAATTATATTTCCCATGTTGATTATTGAAAAAGTAATCTATCTATTTTATGGGATAATTTTTATTTTTAATTATTTTTTAAGTCATTATAATCCATTTAGAGGTTCATTGATCCATCATTCATCATGGAAAATAAGACCGTAACACCCCATAGTAAAGCACTTGGGTATATGAAACCCTTGTCTATATTATCTTGTCACAACTTATTTAGTTCATCTAACTCAATAGGGGTTATTATAAAATGAATATTTTATATAATAATAAATCCTAGAATTAGTTCAATTGAGTACTAAACATCTCTGTTATGATTATGAAAAGAAAATTATTCATGGAACACATCAGTCTATTAAGCCACAATGGGAGTGTCTTCGACCATGATTTTATCTATTTTACTCAATAATTTGAGATAGATATTGTTGATCATAAGTAAATAATATCCACAATTGATACAATCATTCTAAATGAGATTCATCCCTCTCCTTACACTTATAAAAAATTAGAGGATGCCTCTATATGTGAAGAATGATATCCTTTTCTCGGAAAACTATGTTTTCATCATATAAATAACGAAAAAACATGCCCAATATATTATCTAACTCCACCAAAGGAAGTAAGACAAGACTTGATAGAAGGTTCATCACACAACCATTTTATAGGGCGGAGTTATATAGATTGGATGAAATAATTCTGATATTTTTTTATTCTCATAGATTACTCAACCTCTATATTATGATGGGGTGTTTGAACATTTATACTAAACCTGCTAGATATGAATGAATACATAGAACAAGAATCAAATAATACATTATCTATTCTTTAATGAATAACTTGTGTGCATATAACCACATAAATTTCAGACTGTACCTCATTATTAGTCATAAAATATTCCCTTCCATGTTTTCTTGGAGTTTTGTTGTTATTGATTTCCTCTACAAACCATGTATTTTGGAATTCAATATAATAATTCACGTTTTTCTTGCATTTAAAACACTTCACTATAGGCTAAGTAGTGATCAAGAAATTCCTTTATTCATCCACATTTGTGGGCTTCTTCTTATCACTTAAGTAATAATTATCCTCATGCAGATTCATTCCACATTTTAAGAATCTCTCTTTTCCCTTTAGATAGTTCCCAGGACGGTTCTTCAAACACTTTTGACACATGGGATGTTGGTTTTTCATTAAATAAATAGATTTATATATTTATCATCCCAAATTTAACCCAATATTTCAATTTATATCTCTAACCCAATGAGATATTGATTGAATCCAATATCAATTTCATCCTTAACGGAATAACAGAATGTCCCCTCATATATGTCAATGTCTCATACTGCCAATTATTTTCAAAGACTGAACATTATTCTCTTAAATAATTGATCCACTGTGATTTCCATATTCATGGAAAATCCATAGGCTTATCATATTAGCCTTGTGATGTTTTCCTTGTACACTATGATAGACTCATCTCCTATTTTTTCTGTTTGATGAAATCCCATTCATCTTAATATAGAGAGTTTAGGGAGAACATTTTTAACATATATTTTCTTGAATTATTTCAAATCCTTTGAATCAATTTCCACCTTGGACATTGTTTTTTTGATTAGTTTCCACAATAGACCAGCATCTTCATAAAAGTGATAGAACACCAAGACGAATTTTTATTTTATAAGTACTTGATGACAGATAAAATATTTTTAAAGGAGTTAATCCATTGTTCTGTGATTAGGGAATCATAATATCCTCTAAAGAATGGAGGACTTTATTGCATAATATATTCAACCAGAAATATGATATTTCTTTGGAGTAGAATGGCTCTCCACCTGATTCAATTTTTTATTCGTAACTTGAGTAAACTATTCTAGTATTCTCATAATGTTTTGAGCTTCCATTACCATCATATTTGGAATTTCATTAGAGAAATTGTCACATTTACTCAAATTGTTATTGTTTCCATAGGTTCTCCTATTTATTGACATTAACTATGAAAAATAATATACAACTATGTGGGCTTGAATAATTAGCTAATAAGCATATAAAAAAGTAAACTTTTAACATGGAAGTATAAACATATCAATGAAAAGTATATCATAACTTGTAATTTTCTATGTTCCAAAATAGGTTATCCCTAGTACTAAAATTATAAAAAGGGTTATTATTAAAGTTTCCAAGTCTTAATATCAATAAATAGCTAGATTGTGATCTTATTTCAACTATAGAAATCAAATACTTTTTTATATATTATTACGTGATTTTAATCATAAATATAAATCAAATACAAAGAAAGGATTCTAAATTTTATTTTATTTAGATGAATAGGTATGTAATTATAAAATGTTTAACAAAAATAAAATGATATATTGTTTAATATCCATAATTATCTCCTAAATTCCTTTGAGTTCATACACCTTCACATGATAACTTTGGGAATACATGAACAAAGGAATGATCTAAAAATCCTAATAAGGCAATAAACATGACAATAAAGCAAAACAATTGAGTTGTTTATAATAAAATGACAACATAAAAGGCATGGAAGATGAATAATCTTATATAAGCATATCCCATTGAAAAGGTGTCATATGATCATGGAAACATAAGAATGTGGAAGAAAGAAATAACACGATATAAAAGTGAGTCATGGATTAATTCCAACACTATATCACATGGTTGATAAAGTACCACAATGGATTAGGTTTAATCCATAATCCCATACATGAAATATCGTGAGACTAAACATTACCCAACACATTGGAATGATATCTTGGTGCACCCATAATAACATGTTAATACATATGTGTGACACATAAAGAATCAAACATAAAGAAACACATACGGGTTTCCCATGAAAAAAGTGGGTATCATAATCATGTAATAAGGCTAACCAATTGGTGTATCATAATGGTCCCATAGAAAGGGTGGATTTAACTCAAACATGAACATTCAGAAGAGAAAATAATCATATATCATTGTTATGTTTTAAGGGGCCTAAAAAACACTAATAGGTGGGGGGGGGTTCAAGATATATATATTTTTTTCTGAATTCTTCCAGCCCTACTGGATCATGACTTCTTTATTAAAAGGGTCATTTTTTCCTCATTAGTGTTCGTATTTCTCTTATCATTTCCAACCATATCCACTGAAGATGAATATAAATTAATGTTATAAGGAAAACATATGGAAACACAAATTTTACATGGTTCACCCTCAATGTGCTACGTCCAAAGAGCATACAATCAGCAATTTTTCCAATGTACCAAATCTACTAAGGCTCACTGAAAAAATGGGTTTCAGTCTAGATAACATCTATGACGATGATAAATACCATTACAATGTTTAGGGACAAATCACTGCTGCCCAAGATTCACCGCCTTTATGTCTCTATCAATGGCTCACCTTTGGTGTATAGGACAAGCTTATTCATATTCCTTTTCCCAGCACTTTATAAAGTATTCCCACAAAATTTATAAACATATTGGTCCCAATTTCATTATAAATACTGAATACATCCTCCATTGTAGGTAGTTTCTTTGTTGATGTTCTTTTGGGGATTCTCCTTCATTTCTACAAAAACACATGGATGCAACAATTCTATATACCAGAAAATTGGTACAGACTTCCATTTAATATAGAAAAAAGAAATTACCTCATATTTAAAAATATCTTAATGAGATATCAAGTCTTACATTCACTTCCTTACATGTTTCTGTGAACAAACTACTTATATATATATATATTGAAAATGTAGATTCTTTATCTTCTTCTTCTTTCAAATTTAAATATATTTATGATACTATTCACCATGTAATCCCAAAATGAATCTCATTGTGCGAGGCCCTCATAATAGTTTCACATGTATGTGTGTCATGAATTCATGTTTTTACCTGGTAGATGAAATAAACTTCTCCACATACTGAGTTCTATAAAGAGAGTTCTTTTTTTAAAATACCTTACTTATTTTAGAAAATTATTTCTCAAACCACCTACTTCAAAAACCAACTACTTTGCAAACCACCATACTACATAGTATGAGTGCTTCAAGGCCTTCTTTCACTTTATGAACTCCTTTCAATTCACGAAATAAATTCTCCCCAAAACAACCTTTTCATCATGAACTTACATCACCCCATGAATTGGATTCACTTCCCAAAATTCCTTCTGCCTTTGTAGAAAATATGATAATACAAATAATTTACTTTTTGATCTATGCATTTTCATATTCCTCCCTCATTAAAAACCATTCACCAAATAATCCCTCATGAACTACTTCAGAAATCCTTCAATTATTCTAGATGTGATATTATCTAATGAAAATTTCCCCTTTTAACTATTTGATTAGGGTCATTTATATTGTAAAATAAATCTAGAAAACTAGACAATCAAAAATACCCAAAACATCGATGTGGTACATCCACCACCATGAACTTTCTATGTGGTCTACATATCACCTTTATCCTTTTTGGTGGCTTATGTCACCCACAAATTGAAAAAAATGTTCAAAATCCTTAAATCACCTCCTCTATCTACAAAAAAATCTTTTGTGTAAGATGAGACTCCTTTAAAATATTATTTTTATGTGGTTTGTGTGGTGTGATTCATGGTTCACATAGTGTTGATCCATTTGCAACAAGAATAATTCACCATCTCTATCCTCAAAATGAAGTCTTCCTTCACAGTTCTACAAACCTCCTTTACAGTTTGAATAGTAGATCTATGCTACTATGTGGCCCATGAAATCCATGCTTCGTGGTACACAAATTGCGGTCTGTGAACTCCTCCATGTAAAACCTTCATTTTCCATAAAACAGACTCCGGATTTTGAGCCCCAAATTTTTTTATCATTCAGAAACTGCACAACCTTAAACACATCTTATTTGTAAACACAAACCAATCTAGTTCATATTAATCTATCTATGTTAACAAACATAATCACTCCAAAAATATAGATATGGTTCCTTAGTGGATATTTCCCTAAAATCTTGAAAATTTATTTCCATCTAAAGTGAATAATGTTAAAAGAGTCTGTAGAGACCCCAAGCTTGACATACATGGAAATTACATTACATTTGCGGAATACTAAATACATAACAAAAATAGACACATATGGACAGTAATAGTTTAGTGTCTTTGGAAACTCAGAATATAAACTTCTAATCATGTTGAAAAATTTTCAACAACTCCCATAACGATCTTCCCCTTTTTGTTTCCTTACCTAAAACCGTTCTTTATTTCCTGGGGAAAATAAAACATAAAAAGGGTGAGCTCAAATGCTCAGTAAGGGCAAACATAGATAACATAAAACAATCCATAAACATTTGGAAGTAAAAACATGAACATGAAATTTAAATATCAAAATCTTGAGCAAAGACATAAATCTTGGAAGTACGTAAGGAATATATCATAAAGGAACATCAATCATGAAGAAATAGAATGGGAATAAAACATGTAATTATGGAAACCATTCAGCACTTGTTATGATTTCCATAGTAGCCACAAAATTGCTTCCAAGACCATCTTAGTGGACAAAGTCCATTTCTGAATCAAGTTCACTCCTCGTTCCTGTCCTGTATTACTGAACCGATTTAACATACCATTCCAGTCGTGTCTATCTCATGAGATATAAATCTTTACCCAATGAACTAGAGGAATATATAGGTCTCAAACATCTCATAATGATACCATTATTATGTGTTCCACAAAATCATAAATCATACATCATTGCATAACCCATGTAATAAAAATGGGTTTCATAAACATCATTCCATCATAACGTAATCCATACAATCAAATTGGATATCATTTCATCATTAGAAAAGTGAAATGATTTAAATCATAGAGACATGATACTTGAAACATACACATATGAAATAATGTTATCTTAGATGAAAACGGTTTTGATAAAACACTTGAAATGAATTCCTGAGGAAAATATCCTTTATTCTTTAAAATCAATTTATTTTCACAAAACGTCATGCAATTTTAAAAGAAAAGGATTTTGTTGAAAATAGTCATGAAATATTTTGGAGGAAACTTCATGGAAATAAGGATTTTTAAAAAAGTAAAAATCCTTTCATGCCGTATACGTTAAAAAAACATTCTTCTCATACTTTTTTCGGAAAGTCAAAAAGTACCTTGTAGGGTAAATAAATGAATGATTCCTTCCATACCATGGGGTAAAAGTCAAAATGGGTAAAAATTAATTTAAAAATAAATGAATAAACTTTTATAAAACATGGACATGGATGACATCAATAACCCCAGTAAATATTTATGAATAAGAAATCTCAGATAAAAATGAGATTTGCAAAATTATCCCTTACCTTATGTCTGATATGCTTCTTATGGATCCAAACCTCCTGTATAATGATTTAAATAATTTCATTTAATTATTAAATAATCATATTCATTGTTATTATATCATATATATTTCACTTTTGACTTTATATTACCCGTTCTTTTGTAAATTCCATGTTAAAGTAGCGTTTTGGGTAAAATCATTTCATTTATCATATGTGTTTCGACTTGTCGTTCTTGATATTATTACTTATATCCTGATTTAAATAATTACAGAGTGTAAAAAATGATTTATATATAATATATATTCATTATATACATATATATTATAGATCTATAAAAAGAAAGCAAATACACCGTTCATGTAGACGGTAGGCCGTACGTACGCATGAACGCTGTTTTCGTTTCCTTATTGAATTGAATGAAATTAAATAGATGACATACATGTATATATACATAAATACAGTATCATTATTATGTCATATATTTCATTATTATTCATTATATATACTTTATAATCATTCTTGAATGGTTAATCATGGAAAATGAATCTCATCGTGTTCGTGGAGACGGTAGTCCGTACGTACGCATGAGCGATGATATCATTCTCACGATCGTGGAATTGTATTAAAGTGTATTTATAATATTATAGAATCAATATCACTTTAAAATAATCATATATATTCATTACTTTCACCATTAAACCCCTCCAAGTAAGGTGTTGGTGGAAAATAGATTACACCACGGCGTGGAGACAGTATTCCGTACTTACGCACGCGCAGGGATTTCATTTTCCGTAGGATGGATTGATGGTGAAATATGTTTGTTTCATAATTATAATAACATATCATTATATTAGTGATACTGATGTTATTACTTCATAATTAAAAAACGAAATAAGAAGAAGTGGAAGAAGAAATAATGTTGAAAGAATCGGTAACGAACATTACCTCTTCTTTTAAGCGCCTCTTTGAGACCTCCTCTTAGGGCACTAAAATTGGTCTTTGAAGAAGACCAGGACCTCTAGGATGTTTCAAGGGAAGTTTATAATATAATTTGGTAGGTTTTGTCCGAGCATGAAGGCTCAATGTGGTGTGAGGAAGAGAGGGAGGAGGATCCCTTTTATAAGGGAGGAGGGGGGCACCTTTTGAATAACTAAATATATTATTTTATTATAAAGTCATATTCGGTTTTTAACAGCTCCAAATTGAGTTATTTCGAAGATAAGGTGGGGATGGGTCGAAATAATCTAATACAATAGAATTTAGACAAGTTTAGGTTTCTATTTTAACCTTATCATTTAGATTTAACTTTAAGTTTGACAATTTAACTTTTACCGTGTCTTCTTGTTTTCTTACACTATAAGCTTAATAAACATACTATAACAAGATAAACGAACCCCAAGTTGTTTATTATTAATATATATAACCTTATTTAAGTCATTTTTTCGAACCTTAGATTTTTAGGAATAAAATAAAAATTAATAATATAATATTTGTTTTAAAAACTATTTTATGTCATTTTTGACACTATTTGGTAATTGATTTTTGTGAAAATTATAAAAGAATTATTAGTTCGAAAAAAGTTAATTAATTCACTACTAACATGTCATATTAACATATAAAATTATTTTAATTCATAAAAAAGGCTCAAATTATATTTATTTGGGTATTTATATCATCAATTATGTCAATATTTCACTAATTAGATAATTATTTCATCATCATTGTGTAATAAATAAATTAACTTATTTTAATTATAAAAATTACAAATAAAACACTATTATTTAGGAAATCTTTTAAGATTTATAATGAATATTTTTAGTAGAATTTATATTATGTATAACCCTATATTAAAAATGATTTACTTATTAATCATTGATTTTAACTATTTTAACCCTTCTTTAAATAAATTAATATTAAATGTCTGAATCTAATCCAAGTGAGCCTAAATGGTCGTATTTTATTCCTAAGGTTGTTTTTGGTCGAATTAAACATATCCAATAGAATTAGGACATGTTTTAGGGTAATAATAATATCATTTTTACCCTTAATTATCCTATTTACTTTTAACCGTGGTAAATAAAAATAAAAAGTTACTATTCACCAAAAAATATTTTCATCTCATTGAACCACTTTTTAGTCCTTGATATTAACCGTGTCTCTCGAATTTCTGAAATTCCACTCACAGAAGTGGTAAAATTATGTTTTATGAAAAATTGAGTTTTTTAACTACCCTTTAGTGGTTTCACTATATATCAAAAAATGAAAGTTTCCAAAAAAATACCAAAAATTAGGCCTAAGATATAATTGATATTATGAATTCAAAAATTATTTCTATTTTACCAAATTCAAAACATATTAGTTTCATTAATTAATTTAAAAATTAATTCCCATCATCAAAACAAATAGCGTGTTTTTAAGAGATAATAATTATCAAAAGATTGACGCTAGTTTATGTCTGGATTAAATGCGAAATTACATCGAATGACCATCATTGTATTAAATGGTAAAAATATATTCTAAATATACTTTAAAACCACTCAAATTAATAATTTATCACTGTTAATTAATTAGATTAAAAAAGTTGTTTTTAATTAGAATTTAGTAATTTTCACTATTCATCAGAATATGAAAGTTATCCGAAATGTAACAAAATTTTACCCTAAGATAATTTTGATATTCCGAATCCAAAAATGAATTCCATTTTGGCAGATAAAAGTTATAAAATTTCAAAAAGTGGGTATTAATACTCCTAATGTCTGGTTTATAATAATATTATAATAATTTCTCATTTAGTGAAACTCGGTATTGCGTACTACACACGCTATCAAGGAAGGTCTTTATTGGGTGTAATGCAAGCCATGTCAGGGCTGCATGTAGTGAAATCTCTGTTTGTTGTTGCATATAACATAATCAAAACTTATTTCATTAATACATTAAACAAAATCTATACATAATGTTGCGTAGAATAGTTTCTAGAAAACGAACATGAAATTGTGTGTAAAGCGAGCCAAGAATAGTGTTGCGTATACTGCAAGAAAATACGGTGTTGCGTATATCACAAGATCATTTTGGTGTAGCTTACAACACAAGACATTAAAAAGAATATTTTTCATAAAATCTCAGGGTGTTACATTCTACCCCACTTAAAATGAATTTTGCCCTCAAAATTCATCAGGGTTATAAATGGTTTATTACATGAGTGTTTCTTTCATAAAAACCCATATCATAAAAATGAATACTAAAACTTCATTTAAATAAGGAACATTAGAAACATAACAGATACCTAAATAACTCATCACTGGGTTTCCACATAGGATAACATAGGTGAAAATACGGATATGGAGGATAAATCTAACCATCATGTACTGATGGAGAGTGGTAAGGAAAATGGCTATGAAAAAGAAATCAATCACAAAGCCATAAGTTTTTGATGATCTAAGGTACCATCTAATTCATCAGATATAAGAGCACTAGGACAACATTTTTGGTTTTCAAAATCATTTCCCTAAAGTTGAAAATTTTGAATTCGAAGAAATACTTGCTTGATTTTGGTACAATCTCACTATTGTTCGTGATTTGAACAATTTCCACATCATATCTTAAAGAAATGAAGTTGAATTTTTTATTCATTAAGTGTTAACAGATCATGTGATAGAATGACGGGTCATTCCATCTGTTTCAAACAAAAGGTTATCAAAAGTTATCAAATATACATAAGTCCATCTATGGCGAGGTTAATCATATACGATTCCAAAAATGAACCTATACTTCATATATCAGACCGCTTAATAAAATAAAACTAGTTTCTACTAACCAGGGACTTCCTGTAGGCTAGTGGTAGGCGATAAAGGCCAGTCGAACTTCGATTGTGGGTTCGATTCCCACATCCTTGTCCGATGTGATGGGCTGTCACTCGTCCTGCAGGTTATCCTTTTTCTAAAACTACATTACTATAACATCCCATCAATAATATAAAAAAAAGTTCTATCCTTAAAAAATACTAACATAATCCATTCCAATATTTAGGCTTATCTAAAATACTTCGGTCCAGGATCATAGTATAAAGAAAATTATTACTTGAAATGTAATATAAAATTCACGTGAATTCCATCATTTATCCCCTATATATGAAAAGATATATCTTTTTTGTCAAATTACAAACATGTGAATACCTTAATCATGTATTCTCTTGAAGAATGAATACTCATTGATCCTTAGTGAAAACATGAATGTTGTTAAATTTTAACACATTCCCTTTACCAAAATCCCAAAAATTCTATATATTCCAACCATAATATCACTTAGTCCTTATATCAGTCATGAGCTCATTAATACAATCAAACATCTCATTATATTCTTATCCCTTCATTATGCACATATCATCTACTTTCCAAAAATATTTGAATAACCTTTCATGGTTAACAGTACCATTAGACATATACTTTCAAATACTTTAGGAAAAACAAAAGTGTAACAATCCTTAGATGATTATTTATTCCATAGTATCATTAACTATACAACATAACTCTTGATAAACATACAATAATTCCACTACCTTCTTAAATAACTGACTAAGCTTCAACACTTCTTTCATCTCATATATCATTTGTAGTCTCCTCATCATCATCCACATAAATACTACCCATATGACCATGCTAATTCTTTTCATGAGATTTTCCCTTAGGGTATTTGTTTTCATAATGCCTGTACATTCCACATTTAAAACATTTAACCGTTGTTGATGTCTTAGAAATACCATTATCCTTATCCATGGTGTTAACTAAACCTTTTACTTTGCAATTACTGGCTTTGTGTCCTTCTTTTCCACACCCAAAGCATCTTCCACTTCCTTTGAAACATTCTCCCTGATGCCTCTTCCCACATGATTTACATGAGGGGAATTGAACTTTCTTTCCTCTATGATCACCATGAAACTCCATCTTTCTCTTATTAGCTGAGTCAGGAAACTTACCAAAGTTGAGATTATTGATCATATTATGATATTTCTGATTAGGAAAAATAACTATATGTGGACCTCTAGATCCAATTTCATTTGGTTTCTTATGAAGAATATCAATCAATTGTCCATCATATCCTCCATTATCGTGAATCTTCTTGTTTCCAGCCATTGTCTAAAGCCCAAAAAGAAAACTGTGAGAGGAAAAAATCATGCTAGGGAAAAAACATAGTAAAGGGGGACTACAACCAATATCTAACATCTTAGGTTAAATTCTATGATCGTTACCATAGTTATAGGACTATATCCTATACGTATACTTATCCTTAGGGACATCCCTAGACATACCTTAGAAATATATCTAGGGATATCACTAATGTTTTCGCATCCTAGTATCCAAAGGTTAACTAAATCTTTCCTCTGATACCAACTGTAGAGACCCAAATCTTGACGTACATGGAAATTATATTACTTTTTCGAAATACTAAATACATAACAAAAATAGACACACAAGAACCGTAACAGTTTAGTGTCTTTGGAAAATCAGAATATAAACTTCTAATCATGTTGAAAAATCTTCAAAAACTCCCATAATGATCCTCCCATTTTTGTTTCCATACCTAAAAATTTTATTTATTTCTTGGGGAAAATAAAAAATAAAAAGGGTGAGTTCAAATGCTCAGTAAGGGAAAACATAGATAACATAAAACAATCCATAAACATTTGGAAGCAAAAACTTGAACATGAAATTTAAACATCAAAATCCTGTGCAAAGACATAAATCGTGGAAGTACGTAGGGCATATATCATAAAGGAACATCAATCATGAAAAAATATAATGGGAATAAAACATGTAATTGTGGAAACCATTCAGCACTTGTTATGATTTCCATAGTACCCAAGGAATTGCTTCCAAGACCATTTTAGTCGACAAAGTCCCTTTCTAAATCGAGTTCACTCCTCGTTCTAGTCCTGTATTACTGAACCGGTTTAACTTGCCATTCCATCCATGTATATCTCATGAGATATAAATCTTTACCCAATTCATTAGAGGTCGATATATGTCCCACCCATCTCATAATGATACCATTCTTATGTGTTCCACAAAATCATAAATCACACATCATTGCATAACCCATGTAATAAAAATGGGTTTCATAAAAATCATTCCATCATAACGTAATGAATACAAAAAAATTGGATATCATTTCATCATTAGAAAAGTGAAACCATGTAAATCCTAGAGACATGGTACTTGAATCATACACATGTGAAATAATGTCATCTTTGATGAAAATGGTTTTGATAAAACACTTGAAATGAATTCTTGAGGAAAATATCGTTTCTTCTTTAAAATCAATTTCTTTTCACAAAACGTCATGAAATTTTAAAAGAAAAGGATTTTGTTGAAAATATTCATGAAATCTTTTGGTGGAATCTTCATGAAAATAAGGCTTTATAAAACAGTAAAAATCTATTCATGCCGTATACGTTAAAAAGAACATTCTTTTAGTACTTTTATCAGAAAGTCAAAAAGTACCTTGTAGGGTAAATAAAAGAAAGATTCCTTCCATACCATGGGGTAAAAATCAAAATGGGTAAAAAGGAATTTAAACATAAATGAATACACTTTTATAAAACATGTACATGGATGATATAAATAACCCCAGTAAATACTTATGAATAAGAAATCTCGGATAAAAATGAGATTTGCAAAATTATCCCTTACCTTAGGTCCGATATGCTTCGTATGGATCCGAACCTCCTGTATAATGATTTAAATAATGTCATTGACTTATTAAATAATGATATTAATTTTTATGATATCATATATGTTTTACTTATGACTTTATGTTACCCGTTATTTTGTAAATTCCATGTTAAAGTAGTGTTTTGGGTAAAATCATTTCATTTATCGTATGTGTTTCGACTTGTTATTCTTGATATTATTACTTATATCCTGATTTACATAATTCCATAGTGTAAAACATGATTTATATATAATATATATTCATAATATACATATATATTATAGATCTATAAAAAGACAGGAAATACACTGTTCATGGAGACGGTAGGCCGTACGTACGCATGAACGCTGTTTTCGTTTCCTTATTGAATTGAATGAAATTAAATAGATGAAATACATATATATATAACAAAATAAAGTAGCATTATTATGTCATATATTTCATTATTATTCATTATATATACTTTATAATCATTCTTGAATGGTTAATCAGGGAAAATGAATCTCATCGCGTTCGTGGACACGATAGTCCGTACGTACGCACGAGCGATGATATCATTCCCATGATCGTGGAATTATATTAAAGTGTATGTATAATATTAAAGAATAAATATCACTTTACAATAATCATATATATAGTCATTACTTTCACCATTATACCCATCCAGGTAAGGTGGTGGTGGAAAATAGATTACAACACGGCATGGAGACGGTATTCCGTACGTTCCCACGCGCGGTGATTTCGTTTTCCGTAGGATGGATAGATGGTGAAATATGGTTGTTTCATACATATAATAAAATATAATTATATGAGTGATATTTATGTTATTACTTCATAATTAAACAACTAAAGAAGAATAATTGGAAGAAGAAATAAAGTTGAAAGAATCGATAACGGACATTACCTCTTCTTTGAAGCGCCTCTTTGAGACCTCCTCTTATGACACAAAAAATGGTCTTTGAAGAAGACCAGGACATCTAGGATGTTTCTAGGGAAGTGGAGAATAGAATTTGGAAGTGTTTGGCCGAGCTGGAAGGCTCAAGGTGGTGTGAGGAAGAGAGGGAGGAGGTTCCCTTTTATAAGGGAGGAGAGGGGCACCTTTGGAAAAACTAAAAATATTATTTTATTATAAAGTCATATTCTGTTTTTAATAGCTCCAAATTGAGTAATTTTGAAGCTAAGGTGGGTATGTGTCGAAATACTCTAATCTAATAGAATTTAGACAAGTTTAGATATCTATTTTAGCCTTATCATTTAGATTTAACTTTATGTTAGATAATTTAACTTTTACCGTGTCTTCTTTTTTTCTTACACTATAAGGTTAATAAACTTACTATAACAACATAAACGAACCCCAAGTTCTTTATTATTAATATATATAACCTTATTTAAGTCATGTTTCTGAACCTTAGATTTTTTTAGGAATAAAATAACCATTAATAATATAATACTTGTTTTAAAAACTAATTTATGTCAATTTTGACAGTATTTGGTAATTGATTTTTGTGAAAATAATAACAGAATGATTACATCGAAAAAAGTAAATTAAATCAATAGTAACATGTCATATTAACATATAAAATTATTGTAATTCATAAAAAGTCTCAAATTACATTTATTTGGGTATTTATAACATCAATTATGTCAATATTTTATTAATTAGATAATTACTGCATTATCATTGTGTCATAAATAAATTAAATTATTTTAAGTCTAAAAATTAAAATTAAAACAAAATTATGTAGGAAATATTTTTATATTTCTAATGAATATTTATAGTCGAATTTATCTTATGTATAACCCTATATTAAAAATGATTTACTTATTAAACTTTGATTTTAACTATTTTAACCCTTCTTTAAATAAATTAATATTAAATGTCCTTATCTAATCCAAGTGAGCCTAAATGGTCATATAATATTAATAAGGTTGTTTTTGGTCGAATTACACTTATTCAATAGAATTAGGACATGTGTTAGGGTAATAATAATATCATTTTTACCCTTAATTATCCTATTTACATTTAACTGTGGTAAATAAAAGTAAAAAGTTACTATTCACCAAAAAATATTTTCATCTCATTGAACTAAATTTTAGTCCTTGATATTAACCGTGTCTCTCGTATTTTCAAAATTCCACTCACAGAAGTGGTAAAATTATGTTTTATGAAAAATTCAGTTTTTTATCTACCACTTAGTGGTTTGATTATTCATCAAAAAATGAAAGTTTCCAGAAAAATACAAAAAATTAGGCCTAAGATATAATTGATATTATGAATTAAAAAATGATGTCTATTTTACCAAATTCAAAACATATCAATTGCATTAATTAATTTAAAAATTAATTCCCTCTTTCAAAACAAATAGTGTGTTGTTAAGAGATAATAACTATCAAAAGATTGACACTTGTTTATGTCTGGTTTAAATGCAAAATTACATCCAATGACCAACATTGTATTAAATGGTAAAAATATATTCTAAATATAATTTAAAACCACTAATATTAATAATTTATCACTATTAATTTTTTCGATTAAAAAAGTTGTTTTTAATTAAAATTTAGTAATTTTCACTATTCATCAGAATATGAAAGTTATCTGAAAAGTAACAAAATTTCACCCTAAGCTAATTTCGATATTCCGAATCCAAAAATGAAGTCCATTTTAAAAGATAAAATTTATAAAATTTCAAAAAGTGTGTATTACTATTCATAACGGCTAGTTCATAATAATATTATAATAATATCTCGTTTAGTGAAACTCGGTATTGCGTACTGCACACGCTATCGAGGAAGGTCTTTATTGCCTGTAATGCAAGCCATGTCAGGGATGCATGTAGTGAAAGCTCTGTTTGGTGTTGCATATAACATTATCAAAACTTATTTCATTTATACATTAAAAAAAATCTATACATAATGTTGCGTAGAATAGTTTCTACAAAATGAACTTGAAATTGTGTGTAACGCGAGCCAAGAATAGTGTTGTGTATACCATAAGAAAATAGGGTGTTGTGTATATCACAAGATAATTTTGGTTTAGAGTACAACACAAGACATTAAAAAGAATATTTTTCATAAAATCTCGCGGTGTTACAGAGTCACTACTGGAATCTTATGTCTTCCCAATCGATATATACAAATGGTTTTTCTTTAAACCGTTTCTATACTATAAAAAATCCACATTTTCCAACAGTTTGTTCAAACTGTGGGAAATGGGTAAATAAACATAATATTTCCCAACGGTTTGAAAAAAAAGTTAGGAAATATTTAGTTTCTCTAAGATATACCAACAATTTTAATAAACCGTTGGTAAAGGGATACTTTCCCAATGGTTTTTAAAAACCATTGGGAATGTTTTCCACCAAATACCCAGAACCCCAGCTCCCACTTGCCCGATTGCAGAACCTAATCGAGGGCTCCTATGGATGTTTTCTCGACTGCGAAACCAACTTCAATCGAATAATTTTTCTACACTTCAAATTTGTAATTTTTACGTTAGTTTAAATTTTCTCCCTCTATTTTTTTCTGTTCAGTGTTTTGATTTCTGGTAAATTCGATTTTGTGCTTTTCGTGAAGTATAGAAACCTTTGACTTATTTTCTGTTTTTGGTTCTACATTTTAAACAATGTAAATGGTTTCTTTTGTGGGGTGATATGTTAGTTTATGGGTAATTTGGTTTAGTTTAAAATGGTATTTGGATTGTGTATTTATAATTATTGATATTAAGGATGAATTGGAATTGGTTGGGAGATGGATTGGAATTGTGAACACCCTACCCCCACCCTGACCCCCTGGACACCTCCCACCCACCTGGACAAACCCCCTAGACACCCCCCCATTGGACAGCCCCCCACCCCTGTATCCCCACCCTCCCTAGACACTCCCACCTCCAATAGATAGCCCACCCCTGGATACCCCCACCCCCATGGAAACCCCCACCCTTTAGACACCCCAATCCCCCACCACCTGGACACCCCCACCCCCTTGGACACCCCCAACCTTTGGACATCGCCCTCCCCCACCCCCTGGACACCCCAACCCCCTGGACACCCCCACCCCCTGGACACTCCCACCCCCACACTCCCTGGACACCACTCACCCCCATGGACATCCCCCCACCACACCTCTTGGACAACACCCCCCCCCCACACCACCCCTAGACACCCCCAACCCCCTGGATACCCTCCACCCATTGTATAACCCCCTCCCCACCCCCTTAGATAGCCACCCCCGGACGCTAGCACACCTTTGAGACACCACCACACCTCATAAGTGCTTGGACCAATTTTTAAATTGGAATTAACAATGTAGTTGATTTCGCATTTCCCCAATGAAATTTTTTAAGTGACCCATAGATCCTTATAAATTGAATTTTTCATGTTTTGATAAATTGAATTTTACATGTTATGATAAATTTAATTTGTCATGTTTTGATAAATTGAATGGATTTTTTGGAATGAAATGGATAATGCATAATGTCTTGCCTTTCATCATTAATAAAATGATTTTAAATAAAATTAGCCTAAGAGGGGCTTCAGGAGGTGTAGGGGGGATATCCAGGTGTGGGGTGATGTCTAGGTGGGGGGTGGGTTTTCTAGGGCGGTGGGGGGGGGGGGAAGGGGGGTCTATAGGGGTGCGAGAGAGGGGGTATGGGCTGCCCAAGGAGGGGTGCAGGCTATCTAGGGTGGGATGGTGGGGTGTCCAGGTGGGGCTGGGGTGTGAGGGCTATCCAGGGAGGGGGTGGGTTGTCTGGGGGGGGGTATGGGCTATTCAGGAGGGGGTGGGGGTGGGGGGGCTTTCCAGGGGGCTCTCGGGGGGATGAGGGGATGGAGAGGGGGCTGCAGGGGAGGGGGTATGGGCTGTCTAGGGAGGGGGTAGGATATCCAGGGGTGGTTGTGGATGGGTTATCTGGTGGGGGAGGGGTGGGGTGGGATATCAAGGAGGGTGGGTATCCAAGGGGGCGGGGTGGGCTGTCTAGGTGGGGGAGGGGGTGTTGGTTGTCCAGGGAGGAGGGGGGTGGGCTGTCCAGGTGTGGTGTGTGGGGGGGGGGGGTGTTCAGGTTGGATATTCGGGTGGGGGTGTAGGGGGTAGGGGCTGTAGGGGTGTGGGTGGGGGGGGATGTCGGCTGTCCAGGGAGCTGGTGGGTTTCCACTCTGATACTCTACAAAAAAATAGGAATCAAATATAACTAATGTATAGTTACTTTCACACGTTAAGACTTTTCTTGAAGTTCCATACCAATACTCAATCTAACCCTTCCAAAAAGAAGTGATCTCTATAGAGAAATCCCACTTAGGTTCTTATCCACTATACATGTTGATCTCATACAAATTTAACATTCATACAACTCTGTATCACCTAATGATATAACATGGCTCATACTCCTCGGAGTAGTGTCCCATCGAAACATGGCTTATAAAATCTGATCCACATATGATATATGGTGGTGTGTTTACAATTGGGTGTGTTGTGATTTATATGTATGATATTCATGGTTTACACCAATAGTCATCCTGGTCATCTATAATAGGGTCGAAATCATTCTATAATTGGATAAAGATTAGATTTTACAACCCCTAGTTTTGGGGTGGACACCCCCACCCCATTGGACAGCCCCACCCCCCTGTACACCCCCCCTGAACCCCCTAGATAGCCCTTCCACCCCCGTGGACAACCCTGCCACCCCTGTGCACATCCCTGCCACCCCTGTGGACAACCCGCCCACCCCCCATGGACAGACCACCCACCCCTTGAACACTCTGTACCCCCCTAGATAGTCCCCACCCCCGTGGACAGCCTGCCCACCCACCCCGTACCCCCCTGGACAGCCCCACCACCCCCTAGACAGCCCACCCACCCGCTTAGAAACCCTGACCCCCCTAGAGAGCCCCACCACCCCGTGGACATCCCGCCTAACCCCCCGCATCCCCCAATCCCCCAGGACAACCCCACCACCCCCGTAGACAACCCTCCCACCCACCTCGTACCCCTTGGACATCCCATCCACCCCCCTAGACAGCCCACCCACCCCTTGGACACCTCGTATCCCCTAGACAGCCCCCACCCATCAAAAGCACCCTGGACACCCCTGAACCCCCTGGACAACCCTGCCACCCCCTTGGATAGCCCACCAACCCCCTGGATACCCTATACCCCCTAGACACCCCACCCCGTGGATAGCCCGCCCATCCCCATGGACACCCACCCACCACCCCCGGACACCCCCACCCTCATCGGACACCCCCCATGGACAGCCCTCCCACCCCCTGGGACACCCGTACCCCTACATAACTCTCTTCGACAAGTGTACTTGATCTTGTACACTCATTTATAGTTATTCGAAGATATTTTTCTATAAATATAGGTTTGTTTGTGTCTTTTATATTATGATTATCATATAGAGTAGTGTGTCAGTTATGGTTTCATATAAAGTGAACAATTCTTGTTTACTTAGATATATTTTCGATGAAACTTCAATCTTAATGAATTAATTTTGATGAAATGACTTATAAATTTTTTTTACAGAATGGATAGAAGTTGGATGTAGGAAACAAATTAGATCTCAAGAGATTTTCAAAACAATTTGGAGAGATTTTTAGATTTTTCATTTCACAACGCTTCAGATAGAGGTCACATACACTACCCTTGTTACAATAGTGTTGGAATACCTTGGTTGAGCCGTGAAGAAGTCAGCGACCACAAAACCAAATATGGTTTTCAATAAAGCTACTCTGTGTGGTATCACAATGGATATAAAATGATATCTCAAATTCTTGATGATCCAAATGAGAGGACTGGATTGGGCAATTTGTTATATGACCATTTTCCATTTATTCATCATCATGAAAAATAATGGATTACGACCCAAGAAGATTTAAATATGAGAACACATGATGGATCTAATGAAAATGATGATCTTGTTAGGGTGAAAAAAATTGAATGATGCAGCCACGACTCTAGTATATCGAGAATGCAGAAAAATGAAAATGATGGAATTTTTAATCTGATTGTTTCATGGGAAAAATATGTATGGAATTTCTAATACTTTCATCGATTACATTCTTACCTTCTTGAAGTACTTACTTCTATATGATTCATATATTCCCTCAAACCTCTATATGGATTGGAATTTAGTTGAGAAACAGGGATTTTCCCGAAACAAAATTCATGCTTGCCCAAAATATTACAGTTTATTCTGGGAAGAAAATTCTGAATGAAATTATTGTATAAAATGTGGCACGTCCTATTGGAATCCAAATGATGATGGAAGACCATCCCATGTTCCCTAGAAAGTAACGTGGCTCTTTTCATTATTCCCCAGACTCTAGAATATTTTTTTTGTCTGATAAAATATCAAAAAAAATGTGATGGCATGATACTGAGAGAAAGAATACTAATGATGAGTTGGTTCACCCTGCAGATGGATTTTCATGGTAGATATTTGATGCTCACTATCCTAATTTTTTAGCCGACATGTGTAATGTGTGGTTGGGTCTTTCATGTGGAGGTTTTAATCCACTTGGGTAGATGTTTACGTCGCACAACACATTATAGGTTTTTATACACAGTTATTATCTTCCCCCATGGTTGTGTATGAAAAACCTTTCACTTTCTGGAGTATACTCATATCTGGCCCTTAATATCCCAGAAATGATATAGACATATACATGAAACCTTTAATAAAATAGTTGAAACTTTTTGGGGATGTGGGTGTGAACACATATGATGCATGTTCGAAAGACATATTTCAGTTGCGTGCTATGATTATGTGGATGATAAATGATTTTACTACTTATGCAATGATTTCTAGATGGAGCATGAAGGAAAAACTATCATGTCATGTTTGTATGAAGAATACATGATCCAGAAGACAAAAAAACATTGTAGTTTCGGTTTTATGGCACATTAAAGATTCTTTCCAATAGACCAACCATATAGAAATAATCGTCGATGATTTGACAATACCATGGAGGCCGATGATCCACCTCAGTGTATTTTTGGAACTGATGTGCTTAATGAATTGAAAGATTTTAGTTTTTCATTCAGGAAGGGTTAAATGAAATCTGGAAAGAGAAGGAATGTTTCCACTGAAACCTTTTACAATTAGAAGAAGAGATGTATCTTCTTTGATTTACCTTATTGGTCAATCAATTTTTTATGTCATTTCTTAGACGTAATTAACATTAACAAACATATACGTGAAATGATGCACTTGATTATTCTAAATGTTAAAGGAAAGACAAAAGATTATGTGTGGTATCAGCATGACTTGGTGGATTGGGGCATCATACCAGAATTGCATCCTGTGCATATCATTGAAAATAAATGGAAATTTCCATGTGCTTCTTATGTGATGACACCTACAGGAAAAGAATAATTTCTATAAGTCCTAGAGAATATTAATTTTCTTGATGGCTATTCAATCAACATATCCAAACGGGTCAACAGAAGAGAGTTGAAGCAAAAATCATTGAAGACTCATGATTATCACAGCCTTCTTCCTGAGTTGATTCCAATAACAATTTGTCATCTTTTTTCCAATAATTTAAGGGTGGATTTTATTCAGGTGTTCCATTTTATTAGAGATATTTGTGATTATAATTAGTCCATTTCATTCATGTAAATTTTTTTGCCAGATACCCCATTAATTTTGTGTGAGTTATAGAAAATATTTACTCCATCATTTTTCAAATGCATGCAACTTATTATTGTCCATATTATAACTAAATTAATTCTTGGAGGACCTATTTCTTTTCTTTGGATGTATCTTACAGAAATAAATATGTACACATTAAAGTCTTAAGTCCATAAAAAAATCACCCTGAAGGTTCTATCATGAACGGTTACTTAGCTCAAGAGTGTATGGATTTTTGCTCTCTGTATTTGTCTAATCTCACTACAAGAATGAACATACCAATGAGAAATGAAGAAGAAAATTATGAGAAAATTGAACCTAGTTTTCCGTCACTTCCTCAAACAGAAGTAATTCATGTATCATATACATTGTTGACATTAAGCCATGATGAGTGGGAGATGGCACATCACACAATTTTGTTCAACTATTATTTGTTTAATGACTACATATTGTAAGTAAATTCAGTATGTATATCTTATATATATTTTTATATATTAATATATTTCTATTTCTAGCTACAGGGAACATAAAGTGATGAAAAATAGAATGCATCGTTCTTTATCTTTGAGAAGGAGGGATACTTTTATAGAAAATAGTTTTATGCTTGGTTAAAATTAAAGGTAATAATATTACTGTTTAAATTATGTAATCAAAATTTAATTATATTTAATATTGATTTGTACTTCAGGTATTGAGTTTTCTTGCTGACTATGTCTCTCAAGAAATAAGATCATTGGATTTTGGTCCTAATATAGTGGTTCTTGACTGTAAATCAATTTTTATCAATGGGTACGTATTTATTATCACTAAATGAGAAATGGACAGAAGATCGCAACATGATGGGGTTATGTTTACTGCCACAATAGACTGTTATGCTAGTGCATCAAATAGTAGACCGCGATTTGAAAATGTAGGTTATTATGGAGTCATTGAAAAAATTATAATATTGTATTATTATTCTCTTGGACGAGTCACGATGATGAAATATTAGTGGTTTGATTTGATGAAGAGGCATGGTACATTTATTGATGATTGTGGATTTCATGTAATTGATATGAATCACACTCTTCCTACTGATGAACCATATGTATTGGAATCAATGGTGAAATAATTTTTTTTTTCGATGACCATCTTCGACCTGATTTTGTTTTCATTATTGAAGTAATTCCAAGACATATTTTAGATGATGTGGATGATGGAATTGAAACCATCCCTACTTCCATTCCAAACGATCCATTTATTAATTTTGATGACTCCGATTGCTCAATTGTCAGAGATGACTGTTAACCTAAGGTTGTGGTGGGAAATATATAAAATCTTCCATTCATGTTCTCAATTATTTTAGATTACCACGACTTGGGCTGGTAAGGTTGGTACTATTCCAATTGATTTAATATTGATAACAAATTTGTTGTATCTGACTAGTCCGTTATGTGAATTTTCAATGTTTATTAGTTGAAATTTTATTTGAATTTCATTTTCTAATTTGGAATTGAACATTATTCAAACCTACAAAACCAACATTTCTAACTTGGTGTACATCTAAATTCTTCAACTGTGATTTGTATAAAATTTTTAAACCCCGAAGACCTCTCATTAACATTTTACCAGGTAATGAAGATGATTGTTTGTATTCTTCTGCAAAACATGTATTGAATCCTGCATCATCTACATTGGCTAAGTAAATTAAATTTTTCCGTAATTTTTACAACTACTTTACCCCTTATGAGTTCGGTATAATCAATGTTCCATGATTTTAATAGGCTGATGACACTTATTAAATAACCATCCAACTAAAAATTAAATTTCTTTATTACATCTTGTATGATTTATTAACTTCATTATATATTTGTTCAAGATCACCTAGAACAGTGAATAGTTAAATTATACCGGAATGACCCTATTCCCTCTCATTTTTTTGGGTTAATCATTAGTTATATTTTTTTTATTTACTTCCATATTTGTTTTCAAATGCAGGAAATGAAACAAATTGAAGAGATGTGAAGAAAATAGATTATGGACAACAATCGTCGCATGACTAAGCAGGGCATTCCACCACTATTGCCTATAGTGAGTATTTTATTTCATATATATTAATATAAATAATATATAATGACATGTGATTAATTTTTTTAACCATTTCTTCAGGATAGAGCTATTAGGCGATAGTTATTTGATTATTTTCCTAGTAGCTGTCCCAATACTTGGGGTGTTCATATGAGGGAGTGTGGTGGTGGTATGGGAGCTAGATGATCTATTTGGTGTACCTGAATAGACCCTACCCCTCCAATTGACATACCATCCATCCCACATTCTGATCCCAATGTGCCGTTAGGGATACACGAGATATTTAGGCCTCCCATTTTTTCACCACCCTTTACATCTGAGCCTCCTCAGCCATCTGTACCATATCCGATGATGATTCCCTCTCCTCATCCAACATTTGGCCAGCCATCACTATCATCTTCTTTTACATTTTCTTCCTTCTCTATGGGCTTTAATATTCCATATTCTTCAACTCCTACTCTTCCAGAGACTGTCCTTACGAAGCATGCATTGGGACCCACTCCATCTGTACATAGTGTTCCTTTAGATTCCACGAATCCAGCGGCACCCATTGATCCAACTACTGTTGGAATACTTATACAACCCGAACAAATTTTTACACCATTATTTATTTCCATTAAAACATGTTTTGATAAAATATTTGTTTTATTTCATAACAGATACATCTACTGATAGGAGGCAGGGGAGGGGGCTTACAAACATGCATGTTGTGGGGAATCAACACACACAATTTATGGTGGACTACAATTAAGATAGTCCAATGATTGAAAAATCAGGGCAACAATGTCGGAGTTTTTTGGCGATGCTTTCCATATACTCTGACATCATTCCTGTCAGCCCTCTCCCTGGGAGACACCTTCCAAATGAAGTCAATAATAAATCTTGGGAAAAGATATGGGTAAAAAAAATATATTTTATTTAATGCAATATATTATTTTTATATGAATTAATATACTGATGTCAGCTATGGTTTAATTTCTCTGATGGTGATGGTGCAGGGCCAGCACATCTAAAGGATTTAGGGGAGCTTGGGAGAGCTTATAAGAACAAGATGTACATTTGATGGTGTTCTAGAGTAGGCGCATTGTTATAGGTAGTCCCTATCATGGATTATTGTCCATTAGAACAGTACCGATAGATGATTACTCATTAGATGACTATCAAATTTAAGGTATTAATCACATTAGAGGTATATAAATGAAACTTTTCATCATTTTTTTATTAATAATTATTGGATTTTATTTAGGCTTAATCTGGATGAAATAAAAAATATTGATGTTAAACAATATGTCCACACATTGGGACTTACTATGATGCTAGATCATGAGAGGAAATAGGTATGAAAGTTTATAAATTTTCGTTACAAATTGCACTTTCTATTTCTACCTCCATAATTTATTTGATTGCTAAAGTTTTTATATAATTTTAGTTATGAAATTAATTATTGGAATCCTATTTTTAATTATGTTTTCCTACTTTCAATTTCATTGTAGAGGCATACATTCAATATAGAAGGACTTGTTCCTCAAGAAAAATTGTTTTGCTCGAGTAGAAGGAAGAATGATTGAAGTGCGGTTAATGAACCGACTCAGCAGTAGATTGTAGGATTTACATTGTAGATTTAAAATTTTAATCTCTATTTTTTAACTTAATAATCTATTTATATTTGTAACAGGCTGCTCTAGAGGCCCTTTATGCCCAAAAACCTGACAATTTTTGGCCAAACGACCACATACATCGGGTGTTAGGAGATGATCACCCTAGTAGAGTATGCTGCTGACCTAAGAAGAGTATAGTTCTGACAAGGTATTCACCCTCCTCAAGTACAAGTTATAGTGCCACTGAGTTCCAGAATGTTAAGGAATAGGAAAAACATGCTATAAAAGGGCCACAGAGATGGAAGAATAGTAAGCTAGGTCAAATACTGCATTTATGAAACTGATGGAAGTTTTACATCCAACACTTCCACCAGAGGCTAGCACAGCTAGTGATGAATATATATCATCAATGTGTTATATATATGGTGCACCGGGTGAATTTTCTAGTGGAGTTTGAGACTATGGAGAGGAGGAGGCCGAGGTGGAGGAGGAAGAAGGTGAGGAGGAGGGTGAGGCGGAGGAGGAGGGTGATGAGGAGGCCGAGGCCGAGTACGAGGACGAAGAGGAGGGCGTTGAGGAGGGTAGGGATGATGATGAGGACGAAGATGAGGATGAGGGTGAGGCTGATGATGATGGTGATGATAGTTATGGTAATGAGGGACAGATTGACCCATTAAATTTTTGACTGATATTACTGACCATTGATGATTATTGATTTGTTGTGCAGGAATATATGCGTGATTAGATAGGTCACATTATCTTTTTTATTTTATCGATAAATAATAAAACATGACTTGATGATTTGTTTTGATTTATTCAACCCTCCCCCAGATAGTCGCACCCCCGTGGGCAGCCTGCCAACCCCCTAGACAGCCCCTCCCCACGTGGATAGCCCACCACTCCTGTGGACAGTGCGGCCACCCCCCTGGACGACACCTCCCCCTGTGGATAGCACCTCCACCCCTATGGATAGCTCGCCCACCCCCGTGGATAGCCGCCCCTCCCCCATGGACAGCCTGCCCCTGGACACCGTGAACCCCCCCAGACAACCACGCCCACACCCTGGACACCCCATACCCCCATGGACAGCCCCGCCCACCCCCTAGACAGCCCCGCCCACCCAACTAGACAGCCCCGCCCACCCCCTTGGACAACCCACCCACCCCCTAGATAAACCCCCCACCCCCGTGGACACCCTGTACCCCCCCTGGATAGCCCCGCCCACCCCCAGGATGACCCCACCACCCCTGGACAACCCCCCACCCCGTGGACAGCCCACCCACCCACGTGGACTGTGTGCCCACCCCCTTGGACTGCACGCCCAGCCCCGTGGACCTCCCACCCACCCCCTTGGACACCCCTACCCTATGGAGATCCCTTCCAACCTCGTTGAAAACCCACCCATCCCCTGGACACCCTGTACCCCCTAGATAGCCCATCCCACCCCCTGGACACCCCCTACCCCCTAGACATCCCCCACCCCCATGGACAGCCCCGCCCACCCACTGGACAGCCCTGCCACCCCAGTGGACAACACCCACCCACATAGATAGCCCCCCCGTGGATTATAGGGTTTCTAACAACTCGAAGATACCATTAATCATTGAGACCCACTACGTTGCCTCATGGGATCCTTGATCACCCATTAAAAAATAGTGGATGGTATTTTAGAAACACCCATTCATAATAAATGATCCGTGAAGAACATGGTTGTTCCACTTCCACAAGATTTGGAGTAGAGACCACGACTAGGAAGAAAATAACAGGATCACAATAATGACTACCTGAGATATCCCCTTATGGAATTTTTGATTCATTTATAGTGGTAACATTCTAAATAATTATAAAAAAACCGTTAGTACAATAATTAGATATTCTAAAAAAAGGGACACAAAATTCTAAATCCCATAAAGACACTGCATAAATAATTCTTCATAAAACCATTTCAAAATCAAACAACAGAGACTAATTTGAAATTAAAACTCCCCAATAGTTTATAAAAACACCTTTTAATGTTCAATTTAAAAAATCATTTAGTATTTTTGTCCCACAATAAAAATTTAATCCATTTCCTAATAACCAAATCCCCCTTCCTACCATACACACCATAATCATTCATTTTTTCCAAAAGAAACGCAGACTATTGAAATAAACACTATTCCAAAAGCATTTTAAAAATACCAATGATCATAAAATCCATGAAATTCATTACATTAAAACCATTAAATCCCACCTGGACACCACCCCATCCCCCCTGGACACCCTCATGAACAATCCTCCCTAGACAACCCCCACCCCCTGGACACCCCCAACCCCTTGGATGACCCCCACCCCTCCACGACACAACCCCACCACCTGGACGCCCCCAACTCCTGGACACCCCCACCCCCATGGAAAAAAACCCTCACCCACTGGACACCCAAACCACCTGGAAAGCCCCCCAACCCATGGAATCCACCCCACTCTCCCAAGACACCCCCATGGAGAGCCGCACTACCACCCTAGACAACCCCCTCCCCTAGACACCCCCTCCCCCATGACAACCCACAACCCCCTGGACACCACACCACCCCCCTGGACACCACCGCACCACCTGGACACCCCCACCCCTGGACACCCTACCCCCATGGACACCCCCCACCCTGGACAACCCCCACCCTCTGTGGACACCCCCATCCCCCTGGATGACATCCACCCCCTGGACACCACCCCACCCCCTAGACACCACCCCACCACCTGAACACCCCCAATCCCCAGGACACCCCAACCCTCATGGACGGGCCCACCCACCCCCTGGACACCACCACACCGACCTTGGACAGCCCCCCAACCCCCAGGACCACCCCCACCCCCATGACAACACACCAACCCTAGACACCCCCTACCCACCCCTAGACACCCCCACCCCTTGAAATCCACCCAACCCTCTGGACACCACCCCACCCCTCCTAGACACAACCCCACCCACCTGGACCCCCACCCCCCCCGACACAACCTGACCCCCCCTCGACACCCCCATGGATAGCCCCCCCTCCCCCACCACAACCATGGACATCCTCCCCACCACCCTGGATTGCCCTCCCTCCCACCCCTCTTGGACACCCCAATCCCCCCGAACACCCCCACCCCCTAGACACCCCAACCCCCTTGGACAACCACCCCAAACCCATGAACATCCCCCAACCCCCTGAATTCTAAATTTAATTGTTTATGTATTTATTTAAATTATGAATTATGTGTTAATGGTTTATGTGTATAACAATTTTACATGTATACTTGATGTAATTAACTTATGAATTATTTGTTAATTCGGTATGTGTGTAGAGGGTAATTAAATATATAATTGGAGGTATTCAGATTTAGGTATGAATTATGTGTTGGATGAATTCTGTATGAATTCATACAGAATTATGTATGTATTTTGGGGGCATAATTGTAAACTATGTATTGTGTTACTTGTTGCGTGTGTATGTATTATGAATGTCTGTTGTGTATAAATTTTTGTGGAATTCCTACAGCAGCAGAAGGGGAAGTTCTGTAGCTGCACATGGGTTACTACACCTGCACAGGGGGAGGCCAGCAATTTGGCTTGCTGCAGCTACAGAGGATATGCCAACAGTTTACAACCGTTGGAATATGTGTAAAATAAGATCTTATTCCAACGGGTTTATGTAAAACGTTGGTATAAATATATGCCAATGTTTTTTAAACTGTTCGAATGGATAATTTTACTTCATATTTACCGATGGGTTTTGAGATACCATTTGTAAAAGTCCATCCCAATGGTTTTCTAAACCGTTGGTATAGAGATAATTATTCCTATTACCTATGGTTTAAAACCGTTGGGAAGTATTTATAACAATAGTTTACTGAATCCTTTGGAATATACTCCATTTTCAGACATATCCCAACAGTTCTATGAGAACCGTTGGGATATGTCTATCCCTACGGATCAAGCCCCAATGGTTTGAACAACCATTGATATATTTTATACCAACGGTTGTCCATGATTTACCAATGGTTTTAAACTATTTTTAATGTTATATTTCTAGTAGTGAGTGTTTATGAATCATTAGAACTAAGCCACATTAGTTGGGTTTAGGGGAAAACATTAATGAGTATTTAAAGATTAAAATGGAAACAAACATTTTTATGAAACCAAAAATTAACTAAGATAGTTTTTCATGATGAAATGAGGAATTTTAGAAATTATTTCTTAAAAAATTGGATTATGGAGTGTACATGAAAATGGGTATGAAATTAGAAAGTTCTCCTTAATCAGGATTACATATTGAGAATAATTGAGAAATAACCTTTTTAAACATGTATTTCCCCATAATATAATGATGAATGGATTTGGATACATATGTTTTGAAAATATAATCTGAATATGGATGAATTATATAAAAATATTTATGAATTAAATTGCTGTAAATAATGAAAAATTATAACCCAAATGTAATTGGGAGGTTCAGAAATATCCCTTAACTTATGTCTAGAAGTGTTATACACATCCACTTAATTTTCTGGAAAATCAAATTAGATTAATTAATAATTTAATTTATAACCTCTTTAACATATATTTTATTTTTTATAATTTGATTTTTTTTGAATGAGAATTTAGATTGGTTATAATGTATAATTTTGTTGTTCTAGGTGTGTTAATTTCATGATTCTATGATTGGTTCACATGAGTTTAATTATGTGAGTTCTTATGAAATAGAAGAAAAACTCATGAATTGGAATTATATGATACTAATTCACCTATATAATTATAAATATCCCCATAAATAATTTTTTCTTTCTAGTATGTAGTTGATTCATTTGATAGAACATTACGGATAAACAATTTGTTTGTTTTTGAGGTTTTTCAAACATCACAAACTATTTTTGTTATATTATTTAATATAATGGATATATATTAGTTCCATAACATGGAAAAGGTTATAATAAATATTTTAAAATATTTTTTAACCATTATAACAGTTTATTTACCATCCATATGGGTGGTAATGTAAAATGAAAACCAAACATCCATGAAGGTAGTGAATCCACTCATCACAGATGATGTTTTCATTTTGGTAATAAAAAGAGAAGAGATGAGACTTGATGAGGGGTATTAAATTTAAATAATAACATTATAGTATATGTATTGTAATTTACTTTTTATTCTAGTTTTTATAGGTGAGGTGAGGGGATGATAAGAAATAAAATAAAATAAAAGAGAAAGTAGGAGGATTTCACCTCTTGAATGTCGTCTCCTTGAAAACCGCCTTATGGAACTTGTGTTTAGATTTTAGGAAACACTAAAAATATGAGGATATATAGAATTGGTTTTTGATAGGAATTGGAAAAAATATTATGAAATAAAAAATCTTATAAGGTGGGAGGAGAATATGTGGTGAGGTGTAGTATTTATTAAAGGTGGATATGGGTATTTTTTATTATTTTTTTCTTTTGTTTATTATTTTTGGAATAAGACTAGATAATTGTTTTTTTCTTATGACTAATTATAATAAATATTACATTTATGTTCTATATAATGGTTTATTACATCATCCATGACTCAATAAATAATGTATTTGTCATAAAATTGTAAATACTATAAATTAAT
Organism: Viscum album; assembly: GCA_963277665.1. NCBI lineage: Eukaryota > Viridiplantae > Streptophyta > Magnoliopsida > Santalales > Viscaceae > Viscum > Viscum album. The sequence continues at coordinate 1,260,962,962 of OY728151.1, read as the reverse complement.
ATATTTCACTATAAACCCAAAATTCATATATTTTAGAAAAATCCTAAAAAATCATGCCAACCATTTATTAATGTGTAGATTTAAAAATAGGACTCAAATTTATGAATATTATTTTTAAAATGATAAATTTAATATATAAATAAAATCATAATTTATTTTAAATATATCAATTTTAATATTATAATTGACTTAAAGAGACTTTGAAAAATTAATTATGTTCTCACAAAATTATATATAATCATAATGGAAATATATATTTATTTATAAATCTATTTACGATAATATTTTTTATTTTAAATTATTATATTAATTTTAATATTTTAAATAATTTTTTTTATTTCACCAAAAATAAAAACACTTAATTTATCATTTTTAAAACATTTATTTACATATACGAGGATATATATTGATAATATTTTCATTTATTAGATGCATAAATTTTATTTATACATTAATAGGGGAGGTTACTATTCTATTGGTCTAGTTTCAATTATTAATGAATAATTGCAATTTTAATGGTCGAGTTACTATTTCATCAGTATAGATTTCTTAATTTCAATAAATACCAATTATTTGATTCTTAATTTTTTAGAATAATATTTTTTGGTTCTTCTAGGTTATTTATGTACTTCATATTATATAACATAATTTTAGGAATGTAATTTCCATTGACGAAATTTTGGGTTGTTACAATCATGATTGAAGCTTGATAACTGTTTTTATAGGAATACTCGACCAAAGGATAGTGTTTTTCCCAGGATCCATCGAAATAAATCACACAAGAATAGAGTATATCCCCAATAACCTAGATAAAACTATATATCTATCAATTATTCTTTGGATGATTAGTTTTGATCAATTTCAACTCGAAACACTTTTCCCCATAAAACCCCTTCATGAATTTAAATGTGAACTTTGAGTCCCATTCCAAAACTACTAGCGAGGGAACCCCTATGATTTATCACAATCTATCAGATATATAAGTCCATATGTTTTTTCCAATTTTCCATATTATATATTAAAAATAAATTCATTGATTTACTGTGTTAATCAATAATCACCAAATCACATTCTTTCCTATTGGTGTACTTGGTAAAACAATAGTGGAATCAATGGAAATACCATCCCACTTATATACCATAATGGGTATAGGTTGAAACAAACCTATATATCCTTGGATATACGAATTAACTATTTGAAAAGAGAGACACTTTAGTACGATATTTTCAACAGACTAACTCATCCCTAAACACTAATACCAGCATCTCAAATCATGGTACATGTTTGTAGTCCTAGTGTTCAGGAACACAAATGACCTATTCCTATTATCTTGTTACTCCCACCTTAAGGAAAACAAAATAAATAACCTACTCTGGAAGCAAAAAAGCTCCCCTGTAAGACTAAGACAGCTCATTTTTGGTCTCCCCACCATTTTGGATTAATCCTAAGCATAGAATCTTTTTTTTAGTCTTCTCATGTTGAAATCACTCATAAAAAAATGATTCAATCTTTATCGAAGATAAGAACCCCTGTCCTACAACCTCATCTACTCCCAAGCTCATGTTAGTGAAAAACAATCAGAGACCACTATTCAACTGGTTCCTTCTGGGATTATTTCGTAAATTTTATTCTCAATGGTTCTACTACCTTATTTACTTTACCATGGGTATACATGATATCATAATCAAAGGTCTGAAGATACTCAACCCATCATTTATGTCAAACATTCAGATCTCTCTGAGTAAAAATATACATTTGGTTTTATTTTAGCATAGTGTACTATAAATTGTTCCATAAAGATATAGAGACACCATGTTGTGAGTGCACACATAATAGAATCCAACTCAAGAACATGGGTAGGGTAGTTCTTCTTGTGAGGGTGTAACTGTAGAGAGCCATAAGCCACAACATGTTTCCCTTGCATCAAGAAACAACCCAAAACTATACCAGAAGAATCAAAAAACACATCATAACTTGACCTATTTTTTGGAAGAATCAAATTTGGTGCTGAAGTCAACCTCATATCCATATCCTAAAAATATATTTGATACTTTTCGTTCAATTAAAACAATACACAAATAAGGTTAAAGCCTTCATTGAAGATGCGATCATGGAGAAATCACGGAAAAACCATCTATAATCACCTACCAAACATAATAATCTCTAGAAATAAATACAATTTCTAGGATTCTACCAAGACATACATTCTTAAAATATTTTAGGATCAACTGATATTCCCCTTTCAAATATCACATTCCCAAGAAACATCACTTCCTAGATACAAAAGTAACACATGGGAAGATTACCATAGAGATGATGTTCCCTCATGGATTGAATAATGATATCCTAATGGTCTATATAATCATAATCTATCTTGGAGTACACCAAGATATCATCTTTTAATAAAAAACAAGAGTCCAAGAAATGATGAAATATTCTATTCAACAAATTCATAAATACCACATGAGTGATATTGAGCTAAATGGAAAAACTAGAAACCTGAAATTCCCATAAAATCTTTTCAATAATTCATGTGTTATATACTCCTTTTAGACTCTCAACTGTTTGTACCCTAAATGTAGGTCAATATTCTAAAATCAACGATTTTCTATAAGATGATTAATTCAATCATAAATTATGGGTAAAGGATAAATGTTCTTAATGATAAACCGATTCAATATTCAACATTAAAACAAAGTATAAGGATAGCGCATGGATTATTAGAAAAACGTACAGCTGAAGCCCATGGTGACATGCTCGGATGAATAAATCCTTTCACCTCTTGGTCCTCAAGAGGGACCTTACATTCCAACAACTCTTCAGGTTCCATTCGATAGGATGTAATAGAAATGGGAATATTTATCGATATCAACTCAATAATAAACCCAACCTCTCTCTATGGAGGTAAACTAGAATAATAATATTGGAATACCTCATGGAATAGAAACACAACAATATATATATGACCTCCCAAAAAATGGTTAGATACATTAAGAAACATATCTGAGAACTAGAAGGATATTATACTAGCATAAGGAATAATAGGTCCTTCCGATTCCGATCTAGAGTCCCACTCTCCGTAGAAAACATGAGTCACCAAATAGTATATAATAAATATTCACAACAATGATAATAGTATATCCGGTACTTTACATTGACCATTTAATAAATTCCAATAATCATGTCAAAGATTTCATGATCATGCACTCTGATGTCCCAATGCACCTCAAAGTCACATATCACCACATAACATGTGGATCAATTGAATCCTTGTTTGGACCTCTTTCCCAAAGGAGTGGAGAGATAAAATAAGAAAAACATATAATCAAAACACAAACCTGGAACATCAACCCACATTGAAGATATATAATAATGAGTATAACCTATATCAAACAAATATAGTCCCATAGTATAAGGCCCCGGCCTTAAACCTTACTTAATATTGAATTAAATGAATAATTCACGTTGATGATCTTTTCAGGTTTAGAGTTTTAGAGAATTAGAACATAACTATTACATCTCAAAAGATTACAAAGTAGTCACTTCTACTAAGTTTCCATAATAAAAAAAATCTTAAAAAGAAACATGTCTAGTTCCATGTTTTATATAGGATGAAATTCCCTTGATCCCATCCTTGACCTTATTCCACATTAAGTCCTGTGAAAACATTTCAAAAAAACATGGGGTGAGCATAAAAAGCTCACTAAGGGATATAGAAAGAATGAAAACAGTTAGTTTTTCAAACATCAAGTATACCATATATACTCTATCAAAGTAATACCTTCACCTTCATGAAGTAGTAAAAACTCTTCACTGAATAATGTATCATTACTTACCTTTTTGTAACCAAAGGATTACCATAAAACCCATAAAAAGAACACATAACATATTTAAAGGTAACTTGGGACATAAACATACTTAAGTGGAATAACCATACGGTCGACTTCCACACATATCACTTAATGGAATAGCCATACGACCAATTCCCATACATACTTAATGGAACATCCATACGGCTGACTTCCATACCCAATGCATTGGAGGTTATAATGTAACCACCCGTCCTGGTATTCACGGCACCACCCGTCATATGGTTTATAACGTAACCACCCGTTAAAATGTCCAAGTACCGATATAAAATCATAAAACATAAAACCAATATAAAAGAATGATAACATTTCCACATTTCAATCACAATATATCATAAATATATTGACATAATAGAATCCTTTTTCAAAACCATTTTCAATACCAAAATACATAAAAGAGTATATGGTATTTATTTTATTCTAAAAACATTACGGCTTGTTGAGAAAGCCAAAGACCAAATAATACTCGCGGCGGCGGAAAAGGTCGTTGTCACCGCGTACGTTAAAAAAAACATTCCTTTTTGTTGTTTAGTAAAACTCTTCATAGAAAAAGATTACTTTTGTATAAAAGTAAAAGTAAAAGGGGTTTATACACCGTATAAAAGAAATTTGTGTATAAAACGAAATATGCCTCAACGAAAGGGGATTGGGACGAAGTCACTTACCTTGGGTCCGACTTGACTCGATCGTTCTTTAACGTCCTGAATAATAAACTTGAGTTAATTTATAGTTGATTAAGAATCTTTTTAAAGTTCATTATTCCTTTTATATCACTTATTTCCATGTTGTAAACATTATGTAACCATTTAAGTTAATAATGTTTGTTTTGTCAATATTTGGTTCTAAAGTCGAAAGTGGACTTCATACAATTACATGTTGTTCGTGTGGTCAAAGGTTCTTTATATCCAGAATGAAATTCCCGATTTGGATATAATATGTATCATATATATCCATAATATACATGTATTTATAATATTACATAATCATTTAGAGGTAAGAAATGAAATTCACCGTTCATGGAGACGGTAATCCGTACGTACGCATGAACGCTACTTTCATTTCTTTGTCATATTAATGGAATTAAAACTAAATGAGAGGTATGTATATTTTAATTCCATAATTATATTCATCATTTAGATATACTATTCATTATATATATCCATTATATACATGTACCTTTAATAGTACATTACATTTGGGGATAAGAAATGAAATGCACCGTTCATGGAGACGGTAAGCCGTACGTACGCATGAACGCTACTTTCATTTCTATCTCATACTTTAATGGAAAGAAATAATAATGATAAAGAGGTATATTATAATTAAAGTATAAAATCATATATAATAACTTTAAATCCATCCTTTACACGTCCCACATATGGCATTAACGAATCACATCACTTTGAGGGGGCGGTAGTCCGTACTTTCTGAAATGAAGATATCGTGTTTACCCATAATGGAAACCATAAAGGTATGCCCAAAATAAAAAATAAAGAAGCTTAAAGAAAAAAAAATATTATATATCATATATAAAAATAGTGACATCATAATGGCCACCTTTGATGGTGTTAAATGAGTATTGAACGATCATCGTTTCGGGAGGCATAATTTCGCCATCCACGGAAACCGTATTTTTTTAACCATTTTATGTAGTTGTGTGAGAGTGTAGCTCGAATAAATCTTATAACAACATCCTAGTATATTGAAGATACTGGTTTTGTTACAAAATTTGTAAATAAAAAGAGTTTAGAGGGTTGGAGAAGCAAAATAAAACAAATGAACAAGAGAGAATGAATTACCTTTAAAAGTGTAACTCCTTTTGATTTGAGACTAAAGGCTTCATTTGAAAGTATTCTGCCCAAAGGGAATCTACTAGGATGAGTAGAGGGATGTAGAGAGAGTAATTGGGAAGGGGTTGGCCGAGCCAAAGGCTTGAGGAGTGTGTGTAATGAGGTAGAGGTGGGGGCCTTTTATAAGAGGAGAGGAGGGGCACTTTTGTAAAGTAAAGAAATATTACTTTATTTGAAAATGTGTTTCGGTTTTAAAAGGTCCCACATTGATATAATTCGTGGATAAGGTGATAAGGTTTTGAAATACACTCATCCAATTGGTTTTGGACATGTGTAGGTTTTAGATATTACATTATCTTTCCATTTTATTTAAATCGTCAAATAATGATGTCATCGCTACATCATTATTATGTCATAAATAATTTAATTTATTTAATGTCTAAAAATTATAAAAAAATACTATGATGTAGGAAATCGTTTTATATTTCCAATGACTATTTATAATCAAAAATATGATCTTTATAACCCCATTTAAAAATATTTTTCGTAAAACATATTATGTTTGTGTCATTTTTACTTTTACATTAAATAAAAAGTTATTTATGTCATTTCCCAACCAAAGTGTCTCCATGGGGTCCCCAAGTTGACCCATGGATTGTATTGGTCGGACATGACACAACCAATAAGGTTGGGACATGTGTCTAGGTCATTTCATATTATTAAAGCATTATTTATACCTTAAACTACCCTAATTACCACTAATCGCGATTAAGAACTTAATAAGTTACTATTCCCCAAAAAATTATTATAATCTCATTGAACCACATTTTACTTCTTAATGACAACCATTTATGTCGGATTTTTGAAATTCAAAACACAATGATGGAAAAATTTCATTTAAACGGAAAATCAGTCTTTATAAGTACCACTTAGTGGTTTCACTATTCATCAAAAATTGAAGTTTTTCAGAAAATTACCAAAAATTCACCCTAAGATATATTTGATATTACGAATTCAAAAATGAAGTCTATTTTACAAAATTAAAAATAAATAAGTCACATTAATTAATTTAATAATTAATTCCCGCTGTCAGAGCAAATAGCGTGTTTTTATGAAACAATAAGTATCAAAAGATTGACACTCGTTTAAGTCCGATTTCAAAGTGAAATTAATTCCAACGACCACTATTGGATTTAATGGTAAAAATACTTTCTAATTTCACTTTAAAACCAATTCAAAATATAATCTAATCATATAAATAAATTAGATTGAAAAGAGGTTTTGAATTAAAATACAACACTTTACACTATTCTTTAAAAAAAATGAACTTTATCGGAAATGTACCAAAAATTTACACAAGGTAAATTTTGATGTCCCGATTCTAAAGAAGAGTTATTTTTGGTCCAATATAATTTTTAATATTGATCAAAACTATATTTAATGACAGTTCGCCGTCAAAAGGTGATAAGTGAACCCATAGTGAAAATTAGGGTATAAATGCCTAAAATTGAACTCTTTCCGTATTTTAAGTCTTTATATTTTATTGGGTAAATGTAAAAACATTTAAAAACATATATAATCATATTTTAGTTATTTCTACCCATTCCCGCCAGTACAACGGCTACTTGTTAACTGAAATTTAAAATAATATTATTTTATTACTTGTGTGCAACGTAAGTTTTCAAAGAAAATCATCATTGCGTACCGAGTACGCTATCGAACGTAGAAACCCCTTTTAATTAAAATTAATATTTAATTCGTAAATATTAATAAATATGAAAATTCTTTATTCTTTAATTACCTGGGAAGTTACATCCTTCCCCCCTTTTGGGAATTGTGTCCTCACAATTTTTTTCACTTATCAATATAAGTGGGGATATTTATCCCTCATAGCATTTTCAGATTCCCACGTTGCCTTTTCAGTAACATGGTTTTTCCACAAAACCTTTACCTGATGAATCACCTTATTCCGTAACACATGCTCCCTGTGGTCAAGAATCTGGATCGGTTGTTCCTCATAAGATAGGTTCTCTTCCAGCTGAACTACCTCTGGGCTCAAAACATGAGATGGATCTGGAATATACTTTCTCAACATTGAAACCTGAAAAACATTGTGTACCTGAGATAAACTCGGAGGTAAAGCCACTTGGTAAGAAACTGATCTGACTTTCTCCAGAATTTTGTATGGTCCAATAAACCTTGGACTCAACTTTCCTTTCTTACCAAATCTCATCACACTTTTCCAAGGAGAAACCTTGAGAAAAACATGATCACCTACCTCGAAAGATAGATCCTTCCTCCGGTTATCCGCATAACTCTTCTGCCTGCTCTGAGCTGTTCTCATGTGCTTCTAAATCAACTGAACTTTTTCTGCCATCTCTTCTACCAATTCTGGTCCCATCAGCTTCCTTTCACCCACTTCATCCCAAAATGCTGGAGTTCGACACCGCTTCCCATATAATGCCTCAAATGGTGCCATCTGTATACTGGAATGAAAACTGTTATTATAAGAAAATTCAACCAAAGAAAGATGTTGGTCCCAACTTCCCTGATAATCCATCGAACAAGCTCGTAGCATATCCTCCAAGGTCTGAATTGTTCGTTCTGACTGCCCATCTGATTGAGGATGAAAAGCTGTACTAAAATTTAATTTAGTACCCAACGACATCTGAAGGCCTTTCCAAAAGTTAGAAGTAAACCTGGGATCACGATCCGATACAATGGAGAGAGGAACTCCATGTAACCTGACTATCTCTTTAAGATACAAACGGGAAAGTTGATCTAGAGAGAAAGTATCTCATATAGCAAGGAAAAGAGAAGATTTAGTCAAGCGATCAACAATAACCCAGATTGCATTATTACCTCGAGATGTCTTCAGTAATCCATCAACAAAGTCCATGGATATATTCTCCCATTTCCACTCTGGCACTGGTAAAGGCTGAAGCATCCCTTTCGGTAACTGTCGTTCTGCTTTAACCTGCTGACAAGTCAGACACATCACAGTAAAATCAGCAATATCTCTTTTAATTCCATCCCACCAGTAATACTCCCGCAGATCTCTGTACATCTTAGTACTGCCAGGATGAACTGAAAACGGGGAACTATGAGCCTCACATAACAACTCATTCTTCAACTGTGAATCACAAGGCACACATAACCTCTTCCCAAACCTCAAAACACAAACAAAAACTTATCCAAGAACTCATGGAAAATTTGATTCATAAGGTCCATGAATACATCAGGTGCATTGGTTAACCCAAAAGGCATAACTACAAATTCATAATGGCCATAACTAGTACGAAACACAGTCTTCGGAACGTCTGCTTCTTTTACTTTCAACTGATGGTACCCCGACCTCAAGTCAATCTTCAAAAAATACTGAGCTCCCTGGATCTGATACCACTTCATTCCGTGGCCCAACATCATTTGAAGTTGTTGCAATGGATTTTACCACCCCTTTCTGCTTGTAGTCTGGCTGCATTCCCCAAGTTGAGTTCTTCGTTGGACACTCGTTTGCATAATGACCCATTTCATTACACTTAAAACATCTTACCGTTGGCTTTTCATTTCCTGCTTGATCATCTTCCTTACAGTTATGAACAATATGACCAGACTTACCACACCGAAAGCACTTACTAGACTTGGATAAACATTCTCCAGGATGCATTTTACCACACTTCTCATAGGATGGATATTTGGTTTTCTTACCTCCTTGCTTCTTTGATGAATTCTTCCCCTTTGCCTGCCAACTAGACCTCTTATTCTGTTGTTTGTCATAGAACACCTGATCATCGGCAAACTCCATTTCCACCTTCCCCGCACATCGAACAAGTTTTTCATAACTTTTGAACTCACGAGAAGCTAAATCCCTTCGATACTTTGGCTTTAACCCTGAGTAAAAATGGTTTATTTTACTATCAAGATCTCGTATGAAGTTTGGAGCATACCTTGCCAATCGAGAGAACTTTTCTTCATAAGCAGCCACTGAATCATCCTCCTACCTCAATTCTAGGAACTGTTTTTTCTATCCTAAGACGAACCACCTTAGGAAAATATTTCTCAAGAAACATACCTTTGAATTCGCCCCAGTGAAGATCCTCAATCTCATCACTATCCCTGATATTTTTCACCATCGACCACCACTGATCAGCTTCACCTTCAAAACGGTAAACAGCAAGACTAACCTTTTGATGTTCTGAACACCCCATGACATCAAAAATCTTCTCCTATGCTTTAATCCACCCTTCAACTTGCACAGGGTCAGATGATCCTCTAAATGATGGGGGATGTTCCCTCATGAAATGTTCCACCACTGAAATGTTCCTCTGCGGTTGATCTGGCTGATCTCGTGCATGGATAAGACCACCATTTATAGCCTGATTCAACTGTGCCATCACTGCAACAAACTGTTCAGTTCCGATTCCGACCATCTCAGGTTGCTGATTTGGAAGGTTATCTTCCTCCTGATGTCGTCCCAACATAGCTGCTTTGTTTCCTCTGCGGAAAACCATTCTGAACACAGAAATATCTTAGGCGAAGCAACATGGTAATCCGTAAATGCTATATCATTTCAATCATATTATAATTTAACACTTTTCTAACTCCGAATGTTGTCTAAACCGACCTCTGATACCAAATATAAGGCCCCGGCCTTAAACCTTACTTAATATTGAATTAAATGAATAATTCATGTTGAGGATCTTTTTATGTTTAGAGTTTTAGAGAATTAGAACATAACTATTACATCTCAAAAGATTACAAAGTAGTCACTTCTACTAAGTTTCCATAATAAAAAAAACTCTTAAAAAGAAACATGTCTAGTTCCATGTTTTATATAGGATGACATTCCCTTGATCCCATCCATGACCTTATTCCACATTAAGTCCTGTGAAAACATTTCAAAAAAACATGGGGTGAGCATAAAAAGCTCAGTAAGGGATACAGAAAGAATGAAAACTATTAGTTTTTCAAACATCAAGTAAACCATATATACTCTATCAAAGTAATACCTTCACCTTCATGAAGTAGTAAAAACTCTTCACTGAATAAAGTATCATTACTTACCTTTTTGTAACCAAAGGATTACCATAAAACCCATAAAAAGAACACATAACATATATAAAGGTAACTTGGGACATAAACATACTTAAGTGGAATAACCATACGGTCGACTTCCACACATATCACTTAATGGAATAGCCATACGACCTATTTCCATACATACTTAATAGAATAGCCATACAGACGACTTCCATACCCAATGCATTGGAGGATATAACGTAACCACCTGTCCTGGTATTCACGGCACCACCCGTCATATGGTTTATAACGTAACCACCCATTTAAATGTCCAAGTACCAATATAAAATCATAAAACATAAAACCAATATAAAGGAATGATAACATTTCCACATTTCAATCAAAATATATCATAAATATATTGACATAATAGAATCCTTTTTCAAAACCATTTTCAATACCAAAATACATAAAAGAGTATATGGTATTTATTTTATTCTAAAAACATTACGGCTTGTTGAGAAAGCCAATGACCAAATAATACTCGTGGTGGCGGAAAAGGTCGTTGTCACCGCGTACGTTAAAAAAACATTCCTTTTTTTGTTTAGTAAAACTCTTCATAGAAAAAGATTCCTTTTGTATAAAAGTAAAAGTCAAAGGAGTTTATACACCGTATAAAAAAATTTGTGTATAAAACGAAATATGCCTCAATGAAAGGAGATTGAGACGAAGTCCCTTACCTTGGGTCCGACTTGACTCGATCGTTCTTTAACGTCCTGAATAATAAACTTGAGTTAATTTATAATTGATTAAGAACCTTTTTAAAGTTCATTATTCCTTTTATATCACTTATTTCCATGTTATAAACATTATGTAACCATTTAAGTTAATAATGTTTGTTTTGTCAATATTTGGTTCTTAAGTCGAAAGTGGACTTCTTACAATTACATGTTGTTCATGTGGTCAAAGGTTCTTTATATCCAGAATGAAATTCCAGATTTGGATATAATATGTATCATATATATCCATCATATACATGTATTTATAATATTACATAATCATTTAGAGGTAAGAAATGAAATTCACCGTTCATGGAGACGGTAAGCCGTACGTACCCATGAACGCTACTTTCATTTCTTTGTCATATTAATGGAATTAAAACTAAATGGGAGGTATGTATATTTTAATTCCAGAATTATATTCATCATTTAGATATACTATTCATTATATATATCCATTATATACATGTACTTTTAATAGTACATTACATTTGGGGATAATAAATGAAATGCACCGTTCATGGAGACGGTAAGCCGTACGTACGCATGAACGCTACTTTCATTTCTATCTCATAATTTAATGGAAAGAAATAATAATGATATATAGGTATATTATAATTCCAGTATAAAATAATATATAATAACTTTAAATCCATCCTTTACACGTCCCACATATGGCATTAACGAATCACATCACTTTGAGGGGGCGGTAGTCCGCACTTCCTGAAATGAAGATATCGTGTTTACCCATAATGGAAACCATAAAGGTATGCCCAAAATGAAAAATAAAGAAGCTTAAAGAAAGAAATAAACATATTATATATCATATATAAAAATAGTGACATCATAATGGCGACCTTTGAAGTTGTTAAATGAGTATTGAACAATCATCGTTTCGGGAGGCATAATTTCTCCATCCACGGAAACCGTATTTTCTTTAACCATTTGATGTAGTTGTGTGAGAGTGTAGCTCGAATAAATATTATAACAACATCCTAGTATATTGAAGATACTGGTGTTGTTAAAAAATTAGTAAATAAAAAGAGTTTAGAGGGTTGGAGAAGCGAAATAAAACAAATGAACAAGAGAGAATGAATTACCTTTAAAAGTGTAACTCCTTTTGATTTGAGCCTAAAGGCTTCCTTTGAAAGGATTCTTCCCAAAGAGAATCCACTAGGATGAGTATAGGGATGTGGAGAGAGTAATTGGGAAGGTTTTGGCCGAGCCAAAGGCTTGAGGAGTGTGTGTAATGAGGTAGAGGTGGGGGCCTTTTATAAGAGGAGAGGAGGGGCACTTTTGGAAAGTAAAGAAATATTACTTTATTTGAAAATGTGTTTCGGTTTTAAAAGGTCCCACATTGATATAATTCGTGGATAAGGTGATAAGGGTTCTAAATCCACTCATCCAATTGGTTTTGGACATGTGTAGGTTTTAGATGTTTCATTATCTTTCCATTTTATTTAAATCGTCAAATAATGATGTCATCGCTGCATCATTATTATGTCATAAATAATTTAATTTATATAATGTCTAAAAATTATAAAAAAAATACTATGATTTAGGAAATCGTTTTATCTTTCCAATGACTATTTATAATCAAAAATCTTATCTTTATAACCCCATGTAAAAATTGTTTTCGTAAAACATATTATGTTTGTGTCATTTTTACTTTTACATTAAATAAAAAGTTATTTATGTCATTTCCCAACCAAAGTGTCTCCATGGGGTCCCCAAGTTGACCCATGGCTTTTCTTGGTCGGCCATGACACAACCAATAAGGTTGGGACATGTGTATAGGTCATTTAATATTATTAAAGCATTATTTATACCTTAAACTACCCTAATTACCACTAATCGCGATTAAGAACTTAATAAGTTACTATTCACCAAAAAATTATTATAATCTCATTGAACCACATTTTACTTCTTAATGACAACCATGTATGTCGGATTTTTGAAATTCAAAACACAATGATGACAAAATTTCATTTAAACGGAAAATCAGTCTTTATAAGTACCACTTAGTGGTTTCACTATTCATCAAAAATTGAAGTTTTTCAGAAAATTACCAAAAATTCACCCTAAGCTATATTTGATATTACAAATTCAAAAATGAAGTCTATTTTACAAAATTCAAAATATATAAGTCACATTAATTAATTTAATAATTAATTCCCGTTGTCAGAGCAAATAGCGTGTTTTTATGAAACAATAAGTATCAAAAGATTGACACTAGTTTAAGTCCGATTTCAAAGTGAAATTAATTCCAACGACCACTATTGGATTTAATGGTAAAAATATTTTCTAATTTCACTTTAAAACCAATTCAAAAGATAATCTAATCATATAAATAAATTTGATTGAAAAGAGGTTTTGAATTAAAATACAACACTTTACACTATTCTTTAAAAAAATGAACTTTATCGGAAAGGTACCAAAAATTTACACAAGGTAAATTTTGATGTCCCGGTTATAAAGATGAGTTATTTTTGGTCCAATAGAATTTTTAAGATTGATCAAAACTATATTTAATGACGGTTCGCCGTCAAAAGGTGATAAGTGAACCCTTAGTGAAAATTAGGGTATAAATGCCTAAAATTGAACTCTTTCCGTATTTTAAGCCTTTATATTTTATTGGGTAAATGTAAAAACATTTAAAAACATATATAATCATATTTTAGTTATTTCTATCCATTCCCACCAGTACAACGGCTACTTGTTAACTAACATTTAAAATAATATTATTTTATTACTTGTGTGCAACGTAAGTTTTCAAAGAAACTCATCGTTGCGTACCGAGTACGCTATCGAACGTAGAAAACCCTTTTAATTAATATTAATATTTAATTCGTAAATATTAATAAATATGAAAATTCTTTATTCTTTAATTACCTGGGATGTTACACATAGAATATGAAATGAACATTGTTCCTATAATATTAGCTGGAACTTCTTCTAATTCCTCTGTTGCACACTCTACCGCATAAATCCACCCAGATATAGCCACCCAAACACCCCCTTTATCATTATAATGAGAACCACCACCTTTGGAAGCATCAACTATACCTATGATCCCTTAGTGAAATTGGATCCCACATTACTTATTTGGGATATCTTATCACATATACATTTCAGATGGCCAGATCACCCATAAAGATGACAAGCCCTAGTAGCCATCATATAACGAGGCATTGTATAACCTTCCCTCCAATAATAGATTAAAACCCTATTACATCCATATATAATCCAATGAAACTGTTCCTATAGAAAACACACCACTCTTGTTTATCCTTTTCTTACTAGAAGAATCACTTTAGCTAACCATTGTACCCATGGAATCTCTTCACACACTAGTCCTTCCAGCTATATATTCCTCATCTAAATACGCTTTATCCACTACCACCATAATTATTGTATGGAACATGATAATTAACATCAACTAAATATCATTCTTCATCCCCTTCTTATCCTTCAGGTAATCATTGGTTTCATGTTATGGTGTTAGATGACCCAAAATATCAAAATGGGTGGAGTACTCCAGAATTTTACATCCACTTAATTTGTGGTTATAAATTCATGGGTATTGGATTCATTTAATATCTCAGTATAAAATGTATGATTAAATATATTCTTGAATGAAACCTAGGTAAATCCATCATGAAACATAGATTTCCCTATAGAGTCCCACCATCTCCTCCCTTCCCCTTTGAGTATATATGTGAAGAAACCAACCTATGAATCTCCTCGAGTCTTCAAAATTATGAAGATCCGCTCAATATATTGAATACACTCCTCATATTCTTATGGTACATTGTCACCATTAAAGATAGGTGGATGCCACTTGGTGAATTTTGAGCCATGATCCACTAATCATCTCTGGTTCCATGTATCCACTAACCCAAGAGTATGAATGGTAAGGATCAATGCCTCAACCAAATAAGGGTCCACTAGAGGATCTATTTACAAAACCTACCTCCTAGATTGTCCTATTGTATTTAAAAGATCTCTTATAAGAGGGTTTTTCTCTTAATTGAATTAAAATAACTAACCAGTCATGAGAGAATTCATAACCACTGAAATAGAAAAAAGAATCCAAAATAATTCTTTAAAACAACAAAAATTTGACATTTTTGTGAATTATAACACAAAAGGGTAACACTTTTTAAAGGAATAGTACCATATAAATAAACCCCCACTTAGTTTATTCAAATGATCATACATTGACCAAGACCCCATACTTTTTCAATAGTTACTGTTTCTCTAACAGAGAGGATTTTTGGGCTTGGGAACCTGCTTTTAATGGCCTGTTGACTTCTAAAAATTTTTATTGTCATTCTTTATCTTGAAATATAGGGTGTAAATGGATGAGGGATCTTCATATGAACTTTATTAGGCCCTCTCGGTCTTCTTTTACCTGGAGATTGGCTCATGGGAAACTTCCTACTGATTGTTTCCTTCAGAAATGTGGCATCTCTCTCTGCTCTTCGTGTGTGTTTTGTTATCAACATAGGGAAGATATTGATCATTTGTTTATTAGTTGTGTCAATGCCTCTTCAATGTGGAAGGCTTTTTTTGATATCTTTGAAATTCCCATGCCTAATATGTCTTCAATTCATCATTTCCTTCAAAGCTGGAATTCTATTTCGCTCTCTCCCCAATTGTTGGATCTTTTTAGAGTCGCTGCTTCTGAACTACTTCATTTTATTTGGTTTGCTCGAAAGAAGATGATTCATGATAAATTTTCCTTCTCGGTTAGTGGGGTTTTATCCGCAATTCTTGGTGCTATGCGTAATGTTGTTATTCCAAGGAAACATTTTTGCTTTAACTCGGTTCATGATTTGTCCGTTCTGAACAGGATATGTGTTAAGGGTAATTTCAAGCCTCCGCGTGGTACTTTAGAAGTTCTATGGAAGGAACCTTTTTTTGGTTGGATAAAAGTTAATTCAGATGGTGCTTCTTGGGGTAATCCAGGGCATTCTGGTTATGGTGCTTTTTTCAGGAATCATAAAGGGGATGTCCTTGGTTGTTTTCATGGTTCTTGTGGCTTTGCCTCTTCACTTGAGGCCGAAATGCTTGGCATTATTGTTGCTGTCGATAAAGCTGTGCAGCGTGGTTGGGATAATTTATGGTTTGAGAGTGATTCTTCTGTTGTTGTTTCTGCAATTAGGATGGGTTTTTATCACTTGTCCTGGAAGCTTACTAATCGCTGGATTAATTGTTTGGAGACTCTTTTTTCATTGAATCATATTATCACTCACGTTTATAGGGAAGCCAATTCTATTGCTGATGGTCTGGCTAATAAAGGTGTTAATGGTGTTGATTTTGTTTGGTTTGATCAAATTCCTGATGATCTCCTTATTTTTATTAATAGGGACCGTGACAAATCCCCCATTTTTAGACTTTTGTAACTTTCTTTTGGGGCCTGTTTGTTGTTTTTGGTGTGGCTTGTTTCTTTTTCTTCAGGTTGGCAGTAGAGCTTTGCTGTGTCGAGTTGCTGTGGTTTCCCAAATTCTGGGATTCAGTGTGCTGATCTGGAGCAGGCTGGAGTCTGCAGAGTAGCTGGCTTCATTTGGTTTCCCAAATTCTGGGAATCAGTGTGCTGTTTGGAGCGGGCTGGAGGCTTAGTTGCTGGCTTCTTTTGGTGGAAGGATGGTTTTTTTGTTGCTATTTTTTGGCTAATAAAGGCCAGGGCTGATGGAGATTCTTCTATCGTGGAGATATCTTTCTTGATCCGGATTTGATCTTCTTTGGCGGCATTGGTGGCCTCTTCCCATAACCCACCCTTTTTATTGGCTGTTTGTCGGCTTTGGTTTCTTTCTTTTTCACCTTAACCATTTTTTATGGTTTTGGTGTTTTTTGTTTGTATTTTTCTTTTTCTGTTTTCTTTTCTCTTTAATAAATTTCCATTACACATATACAACTAGAGTAAAATGTGTAAATAAGGGAGTTAAAACTAATACCAATAGCCTAAACCATAGATTATAAAAAAATCCATTAAAACAAGTCTTCAGATCGACAACTTTCACCTCCAAATCTTCGCCAAATTGAAACATCAATTTAATCAGAATCCATCATGAAAAAAATGCAATTCCCATTACATGTATCATAAAAAATTAGGTCTTCATACACCAAAATGTATAATTAAGGTGTGAGAAACAATTCCTAGTAGGATACAAGTAATAAATCTGTACTTGTTCAAAAAACAAGAATGTGCATGTTCTAATTTAAAACAAAATATTTTGACAATAATTTTATAAATAAACCAATGGAAAAAATTTCTCAAACAATCCTTGAGATTTAAAAAATTAAAAATTATGGTTCCCAAATCTAGAAAAATTCAAGAATGTAGTTTAACATACTTAATTTAGAAATAAATGTGATCCAACATCCATGAAATAATATACCACGTGTTAAAAAACTAGAAACAATAATTCACCTTTCAGTGGGACACTATCTTTTGGGAAAAAACATACAGGACACTCACGAGAATAACAAGGAATAAGTATAGATCTAACCAACATCAAGGCCTTACATAGACCATCAACATAAAAGAGGTTATATCTTAGTTGGGTCACACACACTAAGCCTACCTATTTTTGTTTCTTGTTGTACCCAAGGTTCCCGATGTGTATTGTTTTTCAATTTCTATGTTAAAAAACATGCTCACTTTTTTTGAAAACCCACTTAAAAGAAAAAATAATCAAATCGAGAGTTTGAAAATTCAATTTCTATTTAAAATCAATGAAATTAAGTTTCTAAATAAAAACAAACTTTTACATGTAAATCTATTCCCTTTTTAATTTTAACTCATGAAATTTTCTATTTAAAATCTCATAGAAACAATAATATAAACAATAAAATCAGGAAATTAGAACACTTGAATAGATTCACCTCCCTCAAGAATATATAAAACAAAATTAAATTTGGTAATGTGGATTGAATACCATAATATTTTCCTTTGAATGAGAAAAGGAAATAAAAGGTTAAATAGACAAAGTGCCTAGATCTATTGATCAACTAATGAACGGAGTGATCCAAATGGATGTAAGTCAACTAAAAATGCATAGGTTATTTTAAATAGTTGAGTGGAGAAGGATGGAAAATAAGAGGAATCCTTAATAACCCATAGAGCACCCTTAAATCTATAACTTGGGGAATTACATGATGTGTAATATTCTACACATTGTGAATCTATTTTATTTTATGTTATTCTGAAAAACATGTTTCTTTTAAACCAAAAACCATAATTCTAAATTATATAACATTTAACCATTACATGATATATACAATTATAACATTGTGAAATCAATTCCTGGGATAAATCCAACAAAAATCACACATCAGGAAACCCTGTTACACATCGTGTATCTACCCAGTGAATAGAAGAAGATGTATGTTTATAATAAAAAGTCCAACGGATTCATATTTTCACCATTATAGGTATTAAATTTTAGTAATGCACGCTTGATATGAAAGGAATCCAAAAGAAAAAACTGGACCATACAAGTCAATAAAGTAATGGAGCGTTATAAGAACCTCAGAGTTGAAAAAAAAGATTATGATGATAATATTTAGGGAGATCTAGAGTTTTTAGTTGGTGATAAGGGATTCCAATGAATATATCCTTTGAATAAGGTTATTATATTTGGAAATAATGGAATGTTGATTGCAATATATATTATTCCCTTTTAAATTCTTGATCATATTGAGATGGTAGAATATCATTTGGTGATTCCAACTAATATCTCTCTAGATAATTTTGTGTTCCATGTATATATATTAAGAAAGAACACAATTCATCTATCTCTTATACTAAAATCAATGTTTATCCTTATGAATAAAGATATTTATTTTTGAGGAAAAATTCAATGAAATTCTAGATCGTGGAGAGAAGTGATATTAAACTAACCACTCATATGGTCAAAGTATTGTGGTTAAATTTTAAAATTGAGGATGCTAAGTGGGAAATAAAGGATACAATAAGGTAGATGATTCCCTGGGTTTTTGTATCTGTGTGACAGAATTTATAGGGTGATATTTTTATAAGGGAGTAGGATGTAACCACCTAATATTCTATTATATATTCATATTTAAATAAATTTCTTTGATAGATTTATTTTCATGAAACACAATTTTTACAAGAATGTAAAAATAAAAATAAAAAATTATTATTTGAAACTTATATCATTTATTATTCCATCATCTTAATATAATATTATGTAGAGTTTTTGTGTTCTTTTCTAAAAAAAATGATTTTTCATCGAATGGTAAAAAGTAGGAATTATTTTAAACTATAATTTTTTTAATTGAAAAAGATTTATAATTCACTAAATTAAAAAATAATACAATTTTGGTTGTAAATAATGTATTTAATTACATTTTTATTATTATTATGATTTATTTATGTATAAGATGATTTTTACACATAAAAACACATTATTTTCTAAAAAACGTTTTTTTCAATATGTTTCACGTTTTTATCTTAAAATAATTTCTGTCACCTATACGAATTAAGTTTAATATAATGTATTTAATATTTGGAAATAGGTGGTTCATATTTAATAAATATGTCAATTATTTTCATTAATAAAACTATATTTTGTAAAATTTATCACATTGATAAATGGTAAATTGGGAAATTAAGGTTAAAAAACAAATGTGACAGGAACTTAAAATTTAAATAAATTTTTAATTTATAAATTCTTTTATGTGGAGTTTGAAAATTATCATCAAATTATGAAACATATTTCCATTTTTTACCTTTTTATTTGATATTTACATTTATTTTAGTTTATAATGTTTTTAAGAACAAACTGTCACACTTGAGAATTTAATATCTCTAATATTTTTCTATAAGGATAAATGAAGTTATTTTTAGTTTTAAATGTTAATAAAAATCATAATTATTTTATTTATATAGTTAATTTATTTTTAATTATTAATTATTAAATAATTACTTCAATTTCTTATGAAACACAAATAAAATATTTATTAAACTAATATAAAAATAAAATAAATGATTTTAAAAATATTAAAAGTAATAAAATTTGGATTAATTATTATTCCATAAAAATAATATATATATATATATAGAATATTATGGATGTTTTAATGTATTATGTTATAATTAAATATTTTTATTGAGGTATTTAAAGTGAAATTAATTTAATAATGTCAAAAATGAAAAAAATGATAATTTTTAAAAAATAATATTTTATTAAATTATTAGAAAATAAATTAAATATAGAATGAGGGAAAGAGGTATATGATATGGATAAAAATTTCACCCCTTATCAGTTAAGAGTCCAAATTTCATCTTATAAGTTAAATTATAGCCCTTACTATTTAAAAATTCATTACTACATATGAGGTTAAAATTGGTTATCCAAGGAGTTAATCCAAAGGATAAGGTTTAAAATGATATAAAAACAAATAAATATTTAATTTTACGATTATATTAAGACTATAACATCATTATATTCTAATATATGTCATTTGGAATCCATTTTACTTTATTTAGAGACATATAATATTATAGTACTTCATAAATATCTAAAAGTGTCCCTTCCCTAACTTATACGCTTATCTCTCTTTTTTACACCACATTGAGCCATATATCTAAACCAAAACAAGAAAAATAATCTTACCAAAATCTGTATATAGTTTTTTTGTGGTTTTTTATTTCCAAAATTCAAACCATAGTCCCCTATGAGAGGATCCAATGGTGATCTTTCAAAGAAGAGGTGATTAGCTTCACCGGGTG
Organism: Viscum album; assembly: GCA_963277665.1. Lineage (NCBI taxonomy): Eukaryota > Viridiplantae > Streptophyta > Magnoliopsida > Santalales > Viscaceae > Viscum > Viscum album. Next base: position 1,260,941,742 of record OY728151.1, on the reverse strand, counting down.
CTTTCATTTTTAAGCTTCACTGAGTACTTTCATTTTTACTCTTCTTTTACCACAATGAATTATGTCCTAAACAATAAAATATAATAAAACAATTATATTAATTATATTAATATGTTATTATGTTGATGAAAAAACCTTTATCAGTCTACCTCTCAACAAAATGGGAAACAAAATCATCGCTCGTGTGTAAGAGGGACTACTAACTCATGGCCCGATATAATTTATTTTCCCTTACCGCCTGACATGAATTTTTATAGTTATAAAAATAATGAGTATATATGATATTTAGGATATAATTATTCATCTATAATAATAATATCATATATACATTACTTCATACAAATCCGTTGGAAAATGATAACACTGCTCATGCGTACATGCAAACTACCACCTCCATGAAGCAATATGGTCCCTTTTTAATTTCTACTATACAAGAATGTTAGTAAGGTAATATTTAATTAATTTATATTTTATATTTGATATATTAATGATTAAAATTTTTAATTACTATTTACTTTTAATTCATTCCATCCATAAGAAAGTGAAAATATTTTCCATGCATACGTACGACCTAACGAATCTATGAACAGTGTCATTCATTTTTTCCATATTTAATTTTTATGGATGAGTTTACATATATATATATATATATATTTCTTTATTTATTTAATTATTATATATTATATTTTTATCATTTTTTAAATTATTGAGATTATGTAAATGTAATCAACGTACAAGGACATAAACTATCAAATCAAAACATACATTTAAAAAATAAAGCCGTTAACACCTGAAACAATGATATTAATAAATTATTGTTAAGAAATAGGCGATGAGTTGTTACTAATAGATAATATATGATATTATAAATATGTATATGTTTTTTCTATAATTATAATAACACTAAATTTGTTATATATGAGGTTAAAAGAACTTATGAGGCAAGTCGAACATGATGTAAGGGATTTTGTTCCACTTTCCACTCCATTGAGACATATTCGGTATTATGAATATATATATTTTATGTAGTTTATATTCTACCCATTTTTTGTATTGAATATGAATATATATTTATTCATTATCATTAATGTTTCAATTCATTTTTTAATTTCAATGGTTTAAAATTGCAATGTTACTAAAGAGGTAATAATTTATAATACAATCTCTTTTTTTTGGGATTTCACATATTTTCATTGAGGGAATATTTATAAACTCCATAAATTTTCTTGTCCTATGAATATTAAATGTGTTGAAATAATATCTTCCAAAATATCCATTATTTTAAAGTTGAATCATTCAATTAAATGTCTAAAAAAACTCATATTGTTTCTCATTTTGACAGGTTATATTTTTCTCCAATGCCTAAGTTTTCAAATTTGTTTTCAAAAAATCCCTTTTTATTTACTCAAAATATTAATTAAGGACATTTTATTTTATCCTTGTATTTTGAAATGGTTTGGGTGGAATAATTCTAATTTTTTTCATAAGGGTAATTTTTTACATTTTTAAAATTATCTTGGATTTTTTAAAATTATATGGAATTAATAGATTTTCACACCACCACAAACATTTTCTGAAATATATATTCCTATAAAATATTTAAATGGTTTTAAAAATAAAAATATTTAAATAAAAATATTTTAATATTTTAATTCCATTTCTCAAAAAAGAAATAATTTTATTATGAATCATATACTTCTGAAGAAATGATGGTCATGTTTTCTCTCTTATTAATTTCATGTTCATTAACATTCTCCCAAAACATTCAATTTATTATATTAATTGGTCATTATATTTCTTTTATATATATAAATTATTTATATCGTGGATATCATTATTCCCTAAAATCATACAAGATTTCTACATAAAGAGTTTCACATTGAATGCTATTTGAAGGAATGGGGAAATTTTGATTATCTATATTCTTTACAGGATTTAGAAATTTATGGTATTAGAATATGTATTATGAATTAAAGTGATCTTTAAATATTAGAGGAATTCATTAGACATGAATTAAAGGATGATGAATGATTATATAAAATCATTTGATTCATCTATAGGGCTCGCGAGACAACATAATTAGCTATCCGTATTTAATTATTTTGTTGGTATATACATAAAAATTGATTAAACTATCTTCATGAAAAGATATCATTATAAATAAATAATAGTGTCTATGATCCTGACATCCCATATTAAAAATTTCTTTCATTTAAAATCCATTTATTATTATCCATGTTATTACTGAATTGATATTATCCATGGATGATTTTTGTGCTAATGTTATTGATTAAATGACATGATTTTTAGTTATTTAGATTTCCATATAGAGTATGAGTTATTTAATCAAGATAGATTCTACTTTAGGTAACCCTTACTAAGTATATAAGATCACCCATTAATTTTTTTCCTTTCCATAGGATAAAAATAAGGATATTATGAACAACATCAGGGATCAAGAGTGTTTCCTATAATATGTATTTTATATTTTCAATATAATATGTGAATCATATATATTTATAGTTGTTCATGATCAATTAATTAATAGTTCATTCATGATTAGATCCAGTGAATCTTAATCTAATGTAATATAGTTGATATTGGCTTTGGGTTACTAGGGTTTTGATTTCTAAAAACCTCCTCAATATACTATGAAATTTGGGTTTATATAATTGAAAATACATCCAACTAAGATTCAAGATTTTGACCTTGAACTATTCATATAAATCTACCTTTTCAACCCAGAACCTAGGATAACATTTAATAACCTATGTGTCTAAAACCATAATCCTAATATAATAATCCTTTACCACATAGATAGATTTTTTATGTAGTGAATATAAATTCTAAATTAAACTAAGACCATCAAGGATTCGATATACTGTAGGGTGGACATATGTCGGAACTGATTAGATTTAAAAATAAAGGTGAGTCATATCAGAACAACATTATTAAACCCATAGTTGAGAAATCAGACTCCCCATTCTTAAAAAAATCTATCACATATAATACTATAGAATATATGACCATTTAATTAAAACAACAATATTCTTAAGCTAGAATTCCCATGATAACTAAAGTGTGGGGGGATATGTAGTCAATTATAGGTAGGATCCCAACCATATTGTGGCTAGATTCTCAAATAAATCCTCAACCCACTAATAATAAAATTTTAAAAAATTCATCATCCATAACGATTTAAATATGCTACTCTAATTACAGATGCCACATCAACACCAAATTATAAGGGAACGAACCAAAAAACACCCACTAAGGTAAATTCCGCAAAAATTCATAACCTTATATTGGATTTAACATAACTAAATGTTTTATTTTTGAATTATAGCACCAATGATACACTGGTTTCAAAACACTATAGGGTAGTTCTCTTCCCCCAACAATTTTACTAATATTACCAAATTTCCATATATATTCATGAAATAATTCCATAGAATAACCACTACATAATATGATATAGATTACAATGATCTTGATAAATCCTATATCTAACAATTTTCCTAAGAATACTATCAATTTTATAGGATTTAATGAATTATATGATAAATAGTATAGTATACCTATAATGCCTCTAATGACCAATTATATTGGAACTAATCAATTAATGAGAGAAACCTGCATAATTCCTTTAGAAAAACATTCGCATATACTTCATCCACTATAGATAACAATAATCTATAACATCCATGTCACATAATCATTCTATACAATTCGCGGTTATGTCACTACAATCTACTAAGGGTTAACCTTCTCGTCCAACCCCAAGGTTCGACTGACCATTACTGGTGTAACTTAGATCATTTTATCGAATATAAAACAACTCAAAACACCCATAGATTGTCAAACCAATCCAATACAAACATCATAGTGTCTCGTCTATATATTATTAATGTACGAAAAAATATATATCATAATATAAACTTCTGGGACTAACACAATGACCACACTAGTGTGAGTATCCCACAAAAAGGTTTTTACATGGGGATACCATGGGAATCATCCAATTCCTCAAAAAATAATAATAAATATTGAATATTTCAATCTAGTATTATTGAAATTGATTATTAGAGGTTAATACATATAAATTGTATCAAACTATTCCAGTCAATTATTTGTGGGATAATTCAATTAAAAGAAACTATTTTATTTCCCAAATAGAAAAATATTATTCTTTTTAAGGATCATATGGGGATAGTGGTGGTGGGAGGGGATCAAATCATTTTAAACTCCCATTTTCCATTGAACAACTATTTAAATTGCATAATACTCCACCTCGAAAGCAACTTCCCGTACTAAGGGAAGGTTTATGTTCAAACTACATTCTTATATGGAGGCCCCTTCATGGAACCTCTATAGTTTTCTTTTATAAGTAACTAAAATATTCTCAAAAAAGGTACACCACTTCTAGGAAATATTTTACTTTTCAATGCATTAATTATGAATCTATTGTATGTGGGTAATATACTAATAAATAACCCCTACTTGAATTTCACTCTGGAGGAACCTCTTAAACATCCATGATTAGGGAAATCTACTTCAAATCATATCCATAGAGCAGCACATAAAAAATCTCACCATGAAATCATATTTGACCCAAATTCTTAGAAGATGGTCCGTCATCTTCCATAAACAAACTATCAATGAAATCATTTTGTAAATCTATCAAAAAAATACTGAAATCCTCCAAAGAGTATTAATACTGTCATGAGTTTGGGTACGCATAATTCAATGACTCACTATTAAATCAACATAACCTGATTTCAGAACCTGTTTGTTATTGTTTGTGTCTTATATAGAAGGATGTTTTTAGTTAATAAATCTATACAATTATATTTATCCTATTAATTGGACTCAACTTAATTCCATGGAGGCCTCTATATCTTGAATTCATGCATCACAATAAACAAATAAGTAGTCTCATTACTGTGAACTATCGTCGCTTCATTAAGAAATAATGGTAAAATTTACATGGTTATAGATTTTCAATTTATATATAGGGAAAGAATATCACCAAATAGTATCATTGAATCCAAACTTTATCACCCCACAAATCAATAGTGTAATGATTAAGCATTTTATTTATCACATCACAATACGGTCTCTAAATTAAAGTTGGCTATCGATGGGTAACACCCTATTTTATAATCAATAGAACCATAATAATTAGATCATATCAGTGTGATCTCATATAGTATATACATGAACAATCATTAATTTTTACTATAGGATTCATGTATCAAATTTTTTCTAAAATAAAAAAATCCCATTATATTTGTGGGTCAAATAATCTTTTATAGATGTCTTAGATAAAGGATGTGTCTATCACCACACTTATGTTGATATATGTGAAAAGATTACAAATACCATGACACCCTTCAAATCCCCTAAATATATCACAATACAATCCTCACAAGATAATTAAATATACACCACATCCATTAAACATTAAACTCACTTATAATATTCTATTACTACTCGACACATTGAGAGACCACTTGGTCTGGTAATAGAAGGTGGGTGACACATCTGCCAACCCCAATTAGTCCATGTTCTAGTGACTAGAACTAAGAAGGAATATAATTTCATAGGTAGACTTAGCCTATATCATCGTGAGAAAATATTCTGCAAAATATGTTAGATATATCCAATAAACACCAATGGTATACATTAATAATTGAAATATATAATAAATGAATATATGAAACAACTATTTTCAAATATGACACATCATGGAAGAAAATAAGAATAATAGATACAATTTAATATATAAAAACGATAAAAAAATATAAATCAGATAAAACAATCCTGACAATGTAAGAATATTTGGGAAGTGAACACCACCAATTATCAACTCTTCCAAACACTATCGAACACAACTATACACCATCTCAACTTACTCTAATAGTTACATTAGATTTATGTCCCTAGTGGGAAAACTAGACACTACAATTTATGCTTATATCAAATATGCATTGAGTAAGTCCCATTCAAGGGTGAGAATAAACAAACCCAATAGGACACACTAGAAACATAATAAAATGAATAAAAATTGGTTAGCTTATAACCAATGTCTAAGGAAAAAAGAATAGAAAATCATAAATAAAAACACATATGATCTATGATCAGGGAAACAATGGTGCAAATAAGAGTCTCAACTATCTAATCATATATCAATGGAAAGTTTTTTCTCACAATCATCTTAATATACCGAATATATTTAAATTCTTATAATCCCATATTCAACATAATAGTTATTATAAATATCTTTAAGGAATCTCGACACCTAAAATATATTAGAACAGCCTCAGAACCTACGTAATTATTTTCCACAACTAGTAAGACTAGTAAAATCCTATCCTACTTCTTTAACTATGACAAGAGTCCCACACCATATTTTGTAATGTATATATATAAAGGGGGTACAATACCCAAATAGAGTAAAAAATATAATTTAACACAATGGAAAACACGAACATTATTTAAGTATGACCCAAACCCTAGAACTTGTATAAAATTAGCGGGGTTATAGACTATGATTTTACTATGGGATACTCAAACCTCACTATGATCGAGTGAGTTATGACCTCATTCCATAATATGGAACCTATATAGTAAGAAAGAATTCATTGATCTGTTAATCCTATAGGTGAGTTACATACTCCAAAATGACCCCTAATACGAAAATACCTAGAGGGATTATAGTCCCCATGCATAAACCGAAAAAATCCACCACACATCATCACCATCTCCCGAGATATATAGAAACATCCTTTATTCAAGGTAGCAAGAAAGAAACACCAGTTACTGTTTACACACGACTCATCATTACCAACATGTAAAATAACACAAAATATACTATTCATGTTTGAAGATCTAACAACCAAGGGAGAATTTAAGGAAAACCTATAAATTCATCTAGTTCCTAATATATGTATCTTTTGTACAAAGTGAATTGACCTTGGAAATGTATGATATGAAGTCACTACTAACCAAATCACATAAAAAGTGAATACATAGTGTTTTCATGTTTTGAGAATGTCATTTAAATAATGAATCATAGTCAACTGTGTACCCATGATATATAATGTAATGTGATTTTGATTTAAATAATGTGTAGTCTTATGGTGAATGATGTGCTATTTTTTTCATACATAATTTACCTCCCAGAACCATCACATTCCATCTAGACAAAGATGAAATGTATTATATCCTATATGGTGTGTGGGTCTAGTTGAATATATTATATGTATTATTGGTATATGGTCAATATATGTTGATATAATTAGTTACTGTGTGTCTTGTAGTTATCCAATTTATTATATATTTAAATAGTGAAAACTCTAGAGTCACAAGGTAGTCAAATACCATGTGTGAGATGGAGTAATACTTGTTGTGTAGTAAATAAATTCATCTATAATTATCTAATTACCAAATATAAAATTTTATAGACCACACCTATTAGGATTCCCACCAAAATTTATGATTTATATGTTATGGATGAATCCCCACCTCACCATCAACCATCGATAAATCATTCTCAAAAATTTCAGTCACATAAACGTTTTTTGCTGTGTTATCCAAATATTTTATATAGGGATTCTCCACTTTCATTTTTAGATGACATTCTTCATGTCCGTATGGTTTTTCTGCATATGATTCATAAGGATGATGAGAAATTAAAGGAATATGTTGTTTCATGGAATATCGATCACCCAGGTCTTCTTATTCAAAAATGAATTATAAATTATGTGGGAAGAACAAGAAATCCCATGAAGGAAACAAAAATTTTAATTAAAGGGTGGTGTCATAGATAATAGTGCATCCATAATTCATCAAAGATGAACAATCAAAAAATACTAAACAAAATCATTGAATTAAATTATTATATAATTACTCAAAACGATATATGTAATATTTAAATCCAAACAATTTCTATTTATATAATCAATCATAATAAATCAATGTTAGGTTTTTTAAATGAAACATAGTTTTTTGAAAAAAAATTAACAATAAAAAAATTATTAGATCTCAAAAAAATATTTACTAAAGAAAACTCAATAAATATATTTACAAAGAATTTTAACACATTCCCTGAATTATAATACTGTTTTTACAATGTATAATATACTAAATTTAAATAAAGAACATATTAAATTGTTCAATGAGTGAATATTTATAGAATATTTTTAAGACTCAATTATAGAAACCTTGTGATTCATTCATGTAAGTAAATATAGTCAAATACCATTATGAAATGAATTATAGTATATTTACATAGTACTACCACACATAGATAATGTTAATTATCTAACACTACCATCATTGAAAGGTGTAGTTTAAATATCATTATATCATGTTCCATTTTTCAAACAAATTATTCATGCCACCATCATGATTCATCTTCTTCCTCTCATCATTTCTAATCTATCCCATGTATCATGGATTAAAATAAAAACCAAAACTTGAGAAAACTTATGTAATGAGTTTATATAAGATAATAATTAGGCCATTCCAAATTTTAATTGAAAACTTGAACATGTTTAGTTAGAACTATAATACCCAGAAATTTATGTAATACCTCAAATAGGGTAAACAATGAATTATGTACTTAATCCCAATGAAAAAAATTAAAACCACACACTATTTTAAGAAATATCAATGATGAAACCTACTAAATTAATATTAATTAATTTAAATAATATTTCATATCATATAAAAAACTATGCGTAAAATTCTACCAATTTTCTGAACAAGGGTTAACACCATTATCTGAGGTCATCAAAATAATCACCCTGTTTTTATAAGGATGATTTGTATGAAAAAATTACAATTTAAACCATTTTAGTTGATCTTGGACTTGTTAAATAATAATTTAAATGATTAAAATCCATGAAAATTTTGGGCTATTTTGTTTTTGGTGACTTCTGTAGAATATTTTTAAATCACATTGATGTCATAGAAGAAATATGTTGTTAAACAAAATTAGAATTCATGGACGAATAAAATAATTTCTATGATTTCGGAATATAGTTAATGGCATATTAATGGAAGAAATATTAATTTTTAAATTTACTAGAGCCAATAAAAGTAAAATTTAGGTGACTAATATTGATTTCACATAAAAAGGAGTGACATTTCAACTCATAGTAAGAAAACTATAGAATATGATTAATGGCCATGAATAGATAATAAATAACTTGATCACAATGAAAAACCTCTAGTTATATGTTTCTACATAGCAAAAAAAGGGAATAGATAAGAAATCTACCATGATATGGATATAAAAAATATTATGGGGATTATATAAAGTAGGTTGTTCATGATATTAGGAAACATGTAAACACTAGATGGCGATAAGAAAAATCCACTACCCACACCCATCAAAAACAAATTTTTATTAAATATGTGAGGGTGAATGGGGGAGTTATTTTTAAGGGGCTAAAACAATAGAGGACCAATTCAAATCCATAAAAAAATATTTTACAAATAGTGGGTAGAAATCTAAGGGATGAAAATTTAATATTTCCCCCAATAGGGAAGAATTTTATTCCTATGTTCAATAATTAAATTTAGATCTCTTTTTGTATCAAGAATTTTGGTTTCATCTTCATATAAGAACCAATATTTCCTGATTATATTGATGACCTTTCAATGGATAGTTTAGACATATTTTAGTTATTTCAAAATGAGTGTTAATTATATTTTAAAACATAACAAGGGGAATTAATTATGTTGGATAATATAAATCTCATTTAGTTGAATTGTTTCACTGGTAATGTGTATCTTACATGAACCTAGGCATATGATGTAGGCTATAAGGACTCCACTAATGGAATCATGCATAATAAAACTACCTTACACAAGACATCCCATAAATAAAATCATAAATTACATGCTAAAAATGATTGTGATATGATATTTTTTCTACGATATGGTCAATGTGTTGATGGTAATTGATAATTTTCATTTTTTCTACCTCATAACATAGATTAAATTTTGGGTAAAACAAAAATAGTGTTTTGTTTCTCTTTTTCCATTGAAAATTGTATGATAGCAATTCTAAAGTGATAGAATTATAAAATTTGAGCCAAGATATATTAATTAAAAGAGTCATTACCTAGACTGAGTGACATATAGATGGTTTTAATAAGATAACATAGTTCATGACACAGATTTAGCTTAACTATTTCACCATAGTAATAAAAGGGATGGTGTTTCTCAATAAAAAGTAATGACTAAAATGAAATTCATCCCATAGTCTTATTAAATATATGGGTAAAAAAATAAAGTCTCTATTCATTCTCTGAACTATAATGTGTGGTTTAGTTGGTGAATTTTTTTTCTAAAAAATATAGAATAATATATATGGAATGATATACAAACTTTTATGTGCTCATCTCGAACTTCATCCACTTTTTGATATTATGGGATATATTTTATATATTAATTAAAATAGAAAAGAAAATGATAATATTTTCATGAGTTATTTGTCTATAAAAGGAAGCATAACAACCAAACACGGTATTCATCAAGAAAGCATGAGGGGAAAAGAATAAAATATCATGATATTTCTATTCAAAATATATTTGTATTAAATAAATACAAAATTTCTTATAATGATCTCAATTGGATTAAGAGAACTTTAGTAGACTGTACTAAATTTGGATGACAGATATTCTAGGTAATTATGTGGTTGTATATATGGATGGATCTCAATGTAAAGAAATTTCAAGATTATGCGTGACAATATATTATATTAACATGTAGAGTACGTCACATAGAGACGGGTATTATCATTAAAATATTTACATTGGAGAATAAAGTGTGAAGGATATTGAATATCATAGACTATAATATAGAAAAGATTTGATTCATTAAATATATAAGGAAATCTTCTTATGGTGATGAAGGATAGTGATCTATATAGTTAAATTTGAGAAAGAATATACAAGGTAGTATAGTTTTAAAGGATCCAACATTATATCAAGGAACCCATATAGTGGGGGATGATAAGGATAATGAGAACATAATGAATTATGGATCGAATATGAGTTATGGGAAACCACATTATTGGGTATTTGTTCCTTATACATAAACCTACATTTCATCATATTATGTAGATGTAAGATATACATTTTATATTATTGTTCTGTATCATGTAAGTGATAAAAAACACATTTTGTTGTGATATTTCTATATACTGGTTATTTAAAATCTATAAGTATTATTGATATAATTTTAAAATGGAAACTCAAGTAGTTATCTCCTTAATACAATGAATAATAGACCATTGTGGGTGAACTAAGTGAATTTTTGAACCTTATTTTATTATAATATCTATTTCCTGATTTTTCATCAATGATAATAAATTAATAAGTATAATCATTGAATAAAAGTTATTTTCTTCCCTTAATACAATGTCATAAATAACAATTCTACTATGACTATATGTATTGATTATGAAAAATATGTTAATAATATTTCAAATGGGAACTCACTAATTCATTCCATCCCCCAACTAAGGGATACTCAATGTAGATAGTATATAAGCCACTAATAAATTAGGTCCCACCTACAACAACTTATTTGATATCATTGATGGTAAAATTTCTTTTTGAAACAATTGAAATAATGAAATGTTGAGAAGTTTTCTGAAAGTTGCAAATTATGATTTTTAAACTAGAATAAAACTTTCAAAAATAAACGAAAAAAATTATTTTTGATTCAGTTCATGTGGTTTGATTCCATGAACATGACATGATTCCATAATTGTTTGAAAACATTATCCCAGGCTAGATATGTTTGGTTTTAGAGAAATATAGGTAACTAAAGGGCCTTTTCTATAATATATTTTGGTTCTCAATATAATGCACAAGAGAAAATTAACTCTTTAAAAAAATTAACAATAAGTTGATCTTATTAGTTATATAACAACGTTAAAGATTATAATAATCCATATTTATAAAATAATTTCATAATTTGGTGTATCCTTTTTATATCTTCATATATAATATGTAAATTATAATGTTTATATATTGTTCTATTTTTTTCTGGTTTGGTGTTGTGTGTAGAATAAGATATTCATATTATATTTTTTAACAAAAATACATAGTGGATTTTTAGGTCTCTACAAACATATGTTCACATGAAATCGGTCAAACTATTTGTTGTACAAAAAAATATTTCAAATAGAGTCTCTATTAATCAAAATTTTAATAAATGTTTTTTGTTATTAAAATTAGTGAAGGAAAATTAGTAGACTCATATTTTGATAATGACGTTCCTCAATGGGATTGGATTTATTAGTTATTATGTATGCTATATATATATTCTAATCTATCATAGTGAGTGGTAAGGCTAGGACAAGGGATGCTATAGTAGATTAAAACCCTAATGTGAGATGGGTATATACGGAAATTCGGTAACGAATAAATTAGTGTGGGGGAATGGTTGTGTGTTGGCATAGAATAACATGACATGTTTCATATTAATGATTTTTCTAAAATATGTTATTAAGATCTTTGTAGGCTATTCCAAATCTTGTGTTTTCCATTCTTGTGGAATTCCTATATAACGACCCCAGATTTAGTATTATGAGGGTATAAATGAGATTCCCTAACATGTGGTGGTATATAAACCATTGATAAATCTATTGACCAATTAATACATTCCTTGAGTCACCATTTTTGTTGATCATGAGGCACTATGTGGATATCCATCACTTTTAAACCATACTTGAGAGGTTATGATACATCACTCAGCCCTCTCTTAGGGAGTATATAGATTTTAGGGTCTATAAAACTAGATATAATAACTGTAGTGTAATTTCAATTACATTGAGACCTCATCCATAAATAGGATAAAGCTCATAACCTCTTTAATATGTATACCAGTCAAGCACTCATGTGCTGTATAAGACCATGTGAGAAAATATTTTTTATCATCCATGAATGACTTCTATACTCTTGTGATCAATAAATATTACATTGAATTTACACACATATATATATATATATATATATATATCTTAGGTGTTTATGAATCCCCATTATGGTGATATTTCATTGATATATCATACAATGTATTTTATAAAGTTAATCAGTTTTGATATAATGTTATCTAGTGATGATACTGCAATATTTATGAAATTTCATGCTATGTTAAGAGACCTTACAGGAGTACAATTGAATTTGTTTCTCTTGACTAATTTTTCCAAAATAGAGAAGAAAAAAATTATTATTTGGGAAAACTTAAAGTAGTGTGATGCTCTAGGGTTTTATAAACCACTTTATATGTCTAAGTTTTTAACACATTATATATATAAGTTTTTGTGTCATTTTTATTTTTAGGGTGAAAAAATAGTATTGATAGGGATGAGGTTTAACTCTTTATCCTTGTGTGGAGGCTCCCATTTAGTATATCAAATATGGAAGGAATAAATACAATATATCAATGTGTGATGATATACCAATGTAATAAATCACTTATCAACACATGGGTTTTTTCCAATAATTTTATTGGATTTCACCATTGTCGGGTAGTAGAAATGATGTTAACTAGGCTTAGTGATCTAGAGAATGATCTAAGACCTCAACACAAAGTAAAAATTTTGTGTATATAGTATTAGGTGTTTTATATTGTTCATTGAGTTAGAAATATATGTATTATATTATATATCATAATCGTTAGATATTTTTGATGATAAGATAGGGGTGCATGTTTGGACAAAATTTTTCTGATTAAGAAGTTTTGGTGAGATTTCATTGAACTATTGATGGTATATGGTACAATCCTTGTGAAATATTCCATTTATTTGAACAAATTTAATATAGTTTCAATTTATTTCTTTATTTTTTCTTATTAGGTTGGTTATATGGTGTTGATGATGGATAGTTTAATGGGGATATTGAACAAAAAAATACCTTTTGTAAAAAAATATACATGTATTTATAGGTTTATTTTATGTCTTATTGTAAATAATAGATGTAGGAAAATTTGGAATTTAATTATATTAAAACTTAATATATTTTATGTAGTCATAGGTATAGTATACTTAATTCACTACAGAGTAAAAATTGATTTCTATCGAGTATAGATGCCATAACGTTCTTTGATAGGGGAACTTCTACACTTTCTTTAACAACTTGTTACCTTATTTTAGGTATTCCTAGAACATTGTTGGCATCACCTTTCATATGGGCCTTGTTTTGAGTTAAATTTGAGATAACATGATCAAAATTGTAAGCCCATGGGGCTATACACAGTTAGTGCATGGTTAGGAAAAAGAACGCAGTTTAGCTCGAAAAACTATATGCCATATTTTGATCTACAAGATGGAGGAACATAGTTTGTACAAACCTTGAATCCTAGCCTCAAAACTAAAAAATCGCATATAATGAGGGTTTTAATGGTTGGAACATAGTTTTCAATCCATTCTATCTCCTATGATAAACAATGCTCCCTATAGGTAAGTGAAAACATATAGGGAGCATAGTTACCCGTAATTGTGAAACCCCTCTATAAAACCATGCACACTATTTTTTATTTCCCAAAAAATTATTTAAAAATTCATAACCCCCTATTTAAGATTCCAAACAACCTCATTCAAAATAAACATTAATTACTTGAATGTAGAGGCTCTCAATTAGTAGTTTTGGATCCTCCAAACCCTTTACTAGGTGGATCAAAGCATTTCAGATATTGTTCCATATAATCCTGGTAAGTGGATCTAATATCATGTGGTTTTTTATGATCTCTCTTTATCTAATCTTTAGAGTTTTATATCCCTTCATGTAATTGATGGATATAAAAAATATTTTTTTGTATCTCGATTCAAGGTTTCATTTCATGGTCTATTTGGACTCATTATTCAATGGTGATCCTACTGTGTGTGTTGTTCTTAACAATGTGATAAAAGATAGGTGACTCCTTACATCATTAAAAATAAATTTAATCCCAATATTTCCTAATTTACTTAGAAATATTTTTGAAATAATTTAAAAGAGTAAATTGATATTATTTAATCTTTTATTTGAATTCAATACAGAAAACTGAGAAACACCCCAATTTCAATGGGATTGAATTAATAATGTGGATATGTGAAAACTAATGGACTAATTTTGAAATAGGATTGATGAAATTATTTATTGTTGATCATGATAAAATTTAATAAATTTAAATATTAGATTAAATGGAATAAAATGATGAATACATTTGATTTGGTTTTGAAATGAGAAAGGCATGTTGAAAACTGACATTTAGAATTTTTATTTTTAAAATATTTGAAATGATTGTTTGATAATTTTATTGTCTGATTAATTGATTTATTATTTTTAAAAAAATTAATACTAGTATTTTTTTTGGTTATTTAGGACAAGAAAAATGGGATATTGATCCCATAAAAACTATAATTATGATGAAAACACTAACTAAACACAGATCAGGATAAATACCTACAGTGGCCTCCCTAATCGGGTATAAATTTATTTACAGTAGTGTATCCCCATATGGGATGATGATTTCATACATATCAATATACTAGTTCATAAATTAGTGTGTGAGGATCCTATTACCAAGAATCAAATAGAGGACATTGAGAATTTTCATGGTACATTCATTACATGATTTTATTATAAATGTTATGGATTTATCGAACTATGTTATTCATTCCATTTATTTATATATTTTTTTATATAAAATTTTTAGTTAATCCTATTTAATATTTGTTATTATATATCTTATATCGTTTCATTATGAAATAATATTTTGGTTTAAAAGATTAAAATTTGATTCCGTGCCCTACCTTATTAAACAGGTAGAATAAATGATTTATTGTTATAGGATTTCTTATGGAACATTTTTTTGACAAAATTATTTGATTTATAGATCACACCTTAACACTGTGTTCTCGAATTTGTATACATTGTTATGATTGGTCTAATAAAAGGGAATGTTTCACTTATAGCCAGTAGATGTTCTAGATATTTTGGAATTTTGAGTGATGATGGTGATAGGTGGGGATGTTATCCACCTTTTACCTATAATATCTTGATAATATTTTATAGTTTTACATTATCATCTTAGGATGATGTTTCTTTGGGATGTTTATATATATTCTTGGGTATTTCTCTACCTATTTTTTGTTGGTACGGTCTCCCCTCATGAGTTTTTATTATATTAAATTTTATCTTATATCTTCTGCTATTTTGTTGCAAATTTTTCCCCTCTTTCTATTGTATGACACATTGTGATAGTCGCCAACCCATGGTGATTGGGAAATCCCTTCGAGCTATCTCATACCCTGATTTGGAATTAAGGTACAGAGGTATTCGGGATGGTTTGTGGAAAATTTTCATTATATGGGAATGTTAGGTATATTTCTTGATGTTATATGTGGTTTGGGATGTGTTTATGGGAATTATTATGTAGTTGAGAGTGAGTTCCTAGATAGAACTCACTAAAACGAGCTTTATGTAACTATAGGTGTTTTTTAAAAGTGTATTTGGGGAATAATTTGATCTGATTATAATCTTTTCCTTACTATGATCTATGTGTGATGAAATACCAATATTAAATTTCACCCCTATGGAATTGATATTCCTCTATCTGTTATTTGAGAGACTAATTTGATTATCCTTTTTTGATATATTCTGCGTTGGTTGTTTATGCTTTTTACAATCATAAAATGGATAAGACACGTAAATAGGTCCAAAGAAGATGATTCTGGTGAAAAATAGTGAGAAAATACTCCAGTGGAAGAAAATATCATCGAGATAGTGGCATGATCAGTCCATGATCAAGGTTAAGTATCAGAATTGGTACTAATTCAAGAACTGATTATGGAACCTAGAAGGGGTGAATCATGGGATCATTTTAAACATTTTATTCAAAAAATGTCACAAGTTCTCAAAAAATATTATGATAATCAAGTGTCTGATGGCTGGATTAAAGTATAGATATTATTACTGATTTCATTCAAATTACTTAAGTTATTAGGGTGAAATGTGATACCTTTAAGCTGGAAGGTCCTAGTATGAGATGGTGAGATTTAAAGATGACAAAAAATGTTGAATGAGGGATTGGAATGGAATGACTCTTTTTTTGTTCAATAATCAATTATATCTAGAATCAATTATATTTTCAAAATACATGGAGTTTCTCAAACTCTACTAGGATGAAGTTTCCATGACTCATTACAAAAACTACTTTTTCGAGCTTTTTATATTTTCTCTACATGTGTTAACGAATGAGAAGTCAAAGGCATGAATATTTTTTATGGTTATTTTACCTAACATGTGGTATCAAGTTTTCTTGCTAATGTTCTCTTCTTATATTGTTGTTTTGGATAGTGCGTTGATGGTTAGTCTTGAACTTGATGGAATGTTAGGGTTGAGGGGAGTTTATTTTTTCTCCCAGTGGTTGTTCTTTTAATTCCATTAAAAGAATTAGGTAGTGTGATGAGTAACATAGTGGCTATAGATTGATTAGACCCTTGAGACATATTTATGTTCCTATACATGGCCCTCAGACTTGGGTCCAGTGTAGAATGGTAAGGTATTTGAAATGGGTTTGGACTGAGACATCCCTGATGTGTGGTCCATGCGATCATTCAATCCACCTATAGAAATTATGCCATATAATTTCTTATATGTGTAGATTCATGGGAACATAAGCACCTAAAAGTACTACAATGGAATTAGATGCTTCCATATCCATGGGGTTCGAACCATATGAATCCAAAATATAGCTTCTTTATGTAGCGGAAGAGTCTCGTAAGTAAGTTAATACAAGTCTAGTGACTGTGAGAGGTACCATCAAAATAACATCATATTTAGTGATTGATTTATTTGATATTGTTTCATCTCACAATTCAATATAGACTGGTATTTAGAACCTACTAAATCTTTTTATGGAGATATTGTCTTATGTGATGGATATTACTACCCTAATCCGAATAAAAATAGATTAGGTTCACCATTGTTCTAATTTGATATTTTCATTATCATAGATAGAGTTTGCCTAAAAGTTTCTGGTTCTCAACATGAAAGCTCAAGAAATTATCCTCATGAATGATTGGTTTCTTACAAATGAGGCATGTGATGATTGTTTTCTTCAACATGTATCCTTTACAAATCTTAATGGGATGTGATGTGTCTTTCAGGGATAATGGGACCTGAGGCCAAGTTGAGTCAAACAGCCTTATTTGGAGTACGGATGCCCAATATTTGGGTTTTATTTTGATTTGGGGCTGGAATCATTAAGTGATGATCTCCCTTTATTCGTTCTTAATGTATTGAACCAACATAGTTGAAACAGTTAAAGGACCAATTAGATGATATTAGAGAATGAATTTATACACCCAAGTGTTTCACCTTTTGTGTCATCTATTCTATTTTCAATGAAATATGACAGAACACTTTGCCTATATGTTTCTTACCCAAAACTTAATCAATTTATGGTAAATGAAAAGTGTAAATTACCAAAAATTGATTATTTTTTTGACCAATTAAAAGGAGTGATGATGTTAAAAAATATTTATCTTAGATATGGTTACCAACAGTCCAGAATAAAGTAATTTGGCATTCCAAAGAATGTGTTTTGGAGAAGGTGTGGTCACTTTGAGTATCTTTTTATTCCCTTTGGTCTAACCAATGCTCCTGTGGTATTTATGGATTTAATAAATATTATATTCCTAATTTAACTCATTTTATTAATGGTGTTAGTTTTGGATGATATCTTTGTTCACTGTAAAACTAATGAGGATCATGTGAGTCATCTGAGAATAGTTATGGAAATCATGATAGATAAAAGAAATTACGTGAATCATTCTAAGTGAAATGTTGGGATTTGGAAAGTGAATTTATTAAGACATGTGGTGTCAAAACATGGAATCTCAGTCAATCCAGAGAAGGTGAATTATATTATTAAATTGGGGAAACCATGTAATGTTTTTGATATTTGATGATTATTGATCCAAGTAGTGTATTTCCATAGGTTTGTTTATGATTTATTAAAACATACTTCTATAATGACCGATATTACTCATAGGGGAGTGAAGATAGTTTGGGATGAGAAATTTCACAGTTCATTTGTTTATCTAGAATGTATTTTAAATTTTGATTCAGTTTTGACTCTTATATAGATAAAAAAGGGCTATGTATCCTTACATCATACATCTAGTTTGAGTTTGGGATGTTCTTATATACATGGTGATTACATGGTAGCCTATGGATGTAGGTATCTTATAACAAATGAGAATAATTTCCCAACCCATGATCTTGAACTCAATGATATTACTTAAGCTATTAATTGTTGGTGGAATTAACGTATTGAATAAAGTAGTACGTAATATTGTAAAAAATAATGATTTATATTTTCCCTCAAAATGATTGGAATCTCTGATAGAAGAATTGGGTGGAGTAACCTCAATTTTTTAATAAAAATTTTCCTACACCTTTGGTAAGGGAAATGTTTTTGCTGGTTCATTGATCAATATAAACTCGACCCTAGTCGTGAAAGAATCATCAGAAGAGTAAAACTTAGTGGATCATCCTTCATAGATTCATTTGAGAGTTTGAAAGGATGAGGCTGAGGTTGTCTTGAAAAGTGTTCCATTAACCTTATATCTTCTAGAGATGATTCTTCAGAATATGTTTATTGATGATGAATTATGTGTCATTATGGAAACTCTTTATCATTGGGAGGCTGTTGTTGAGTGGAAATTGCCTTTTTGGGGAATCCAATGTTTCCAGAATAAGATTATTATGCCTTATTTTATTATAACAATCATGATGGGGGATTTCAATATTTCATAGTAGGCAGTAAACCCTGGAACCAATAAGATATTTTTTGAAATGTTGTGAGAATTTTGGTCTCCATGTATGGGATTGGACATCATAGAATTTGTTTTCCTCTATTATACTTGTGAGCAGGTCAAAGCTGAGCACCAGATACCTTTATGTTTTCTTCAGCAACATCTAGAGATGACTTGGTTGTGTGATGAGATATCAATAGAATTTTTAGATGGGTTTTCTTGTACCGATCAGAATAATATTGGGATATGGGTTGTGATGGATCAGATTCCCAAAGCAGCTAACTTCTTACCCATTCATGATACATCCAATATTGAGGATTTGAGTGATCTATATGTATAGTAGATTTTTTGATTTAATAGAGTCCCTTATGAAATAATTTCTAATATATAACAATGGTTCCATTCACTCTTTAAGAAGGTCCTCTTAGATGGATTGCGTTCTCAAGTATGTTTGAGTTCAAAAAAACAACCACAGAAAGATTTCCAGATAGTACGAGATCTACAAATTCTTTGAGACATGTTATGTACGTCCATCCTCAATATTGGTGGATCTTGGGATGTCCATTAAGAACTATTTGAGTTTTATTATAATATAAATCAACATTATGTAATTTTTATGGGTCATGTTTATTAATTTTATAATCGTCCTTTTAAATATCCATTATGTCAGTCATATATTGGTGAAAGTTCATTGGTCAGATTGAGTTTGTTACAGGAGATGATGGGAAGGATTCAGTCGATTAATTAGAGAACATACATGTTATTAATATTATGTTAACCACCATAGATGAACCTTGTAGTTCTCAATGGGTGACCTAGTGTTCTTGAGAGTTTCTTCTTGTTGGGGTCATAAATAACATAGAAAATAGGGTAAAATTATTCCCTAGTTTGTGATACCTTTTGAGGTGGTTGGTCAAGAGGGTAAAGAGGGTTCTTATTTATCACATACACTGTACATGAGTTAGGATTATATTTATGTTGATCCTGATTTATCCATTAATGAGAATATAGTCAAGATTGTTGATTCAAAGACAAAGGTACTTCATAGGTGATGATAACTTTGGTATGTGTGCTATGGTAGCATGGTTCTAACTCTAATGAGATGCGGGATCATGAGAAATATATTAGAGAGTATAATGTCTTTGATATGTATCTTTCTTAACATTCATTCTGGGGATATAAATTTTCAATGATGGACATGTTATAATATATGATAACATTTTTCAAGTATTAGTTGTACCATATTTTAATATCCTTCGAATCATGTCTTTTTTTGGGGTCATTCCTGGATAATTCGGAAAATTACAGAATCCCAAGGGGTTATTCATGGATGTAACATGATTGGGTTAACTATGTGGTTTGGCCCAGAAAATTGTATGCCTTATTGGGATCTACTAGAAAGAGGTGCACAATATGTCCACACCATGTGGATAGACCTCCAAATAGTGAAACCTCATATAGAATGGTTTTTCATGTTTGGTGCGTGTATTAAAAAACATTTCACCCACCTAGGAGAAATTGTGCACCCTTCTAATAGGGATCATGGTTGGGGCACACAGTTTCTCATAAAATTGAATCCCCTTTAACAAACTGTTCAAATGTGTTTTTAATAACTAAAAATTTATTTAAAAATATAAAGAACCTTTTTATGTTAATAACCACCCCAATAAACCAAAAAATGAATTTGTTGGTTTTGATGGCTCTCAAGAAGCTATTTTTCTAGTTAATACCCTTTCTATTGTGGATATAAGTATCGTGGGTTTCATTTGATCTCTTCTGGGTTAGTAGATCTCCACTCACATGAAATATTACGAGGTCTCTTTCTATCCACATAGTATTTTGGTAGATTACCATTTAATTCATTGATATAAATTCTTTTCATTGGATCTTGATTTTATGTTTTTTTATGACCACATTCACCTCAATCTTCATTAGAGATCCCATTGGGGGTGCAATATTTGACCATGTGACTAAATGTCGGTTGTTTAATAAGTCTTTTAAAATCAATTAAAACTACATATTGCATGATTTATTTAGAAAGAATTTTCAAATGATTTTAAAACATGAAATTTGTTTAATTTGATCTTTTTTAGAAATCAGCTTGGATAATTGAGTAACACCCACATTTAAATCGAATTGAATAAATAAGGATTGATTTGAAAATCAGTTTGATAAAATGATTTGATGATGGTCTTAATAAAATTTATTAATTTGAATGTTAATTTTAAGTTGTATAAAATGATGACAACCAACGATTTTGTCTTGATATGAGAAATGAATGTTAAAAAATAATATTGGTAAATTTTATTTTGAAATGATTTATATACAATTTGATGGATTTATTGTTTTTTTGTCTTTTTTATGTACATTTATTCCTAGGTAGTTAGTATGTAGTGAAAAAAATCATTCTAGGAACTTGATCCCCTAGAAACTAGACTTATGATAACAACACTAACTGAACAAATATCTTCATGATTTCCCATAGTGGATCCCCCAATTACAAGTATATTGTTTCTAAAGTGGCTCCCCAAATTGGGTTAGGAGTGCACACATATCTACATCTTTATTCATAAATGAGATTCTAAGGATACTATTTCCTTTAAAATAATGTACTATAAGGCACTTTTTCAGGGTCCTTTCTATACCTAATTTTATTATAGATGTAGTTGATTTATCAAACTAGTTTATTAATTAAAATTTATTTAAAAAATGGTCACTAAAAAATATTTGAAATATGTTTTCATACATCTACCATCCTTTTAGTATGAAAGCATGTCTTGGATTAAAATATGAAAATGTGACACCTTAACATGTATTACTAAATTGATGGAATAAATGGATAATTAGTATTTATTAACAATGGAACACTCAAAGAGACCCTACTAGGATTTATAAACCACCCCATACCATTATCTTGATGAATTTTTAGACTTTCTTATACTAGGTATAAAAAAAGAGAATGATCCACTTAGTGGTGGTGGATGTTCTTGATCCTCTGTACCATAGAGTGATGATGGTGATAGGTGGGGATGTGTTCCAATTGGTTTGAAATAGATAAATTTAGGGGGATACTAAATATTTATTTAACAAATAAATATTAATTTCATGAGTGATAATATTTTCTATCTCCAAAATAGAGTCCCAAATAATTTTTTTGGCACCATAGACTTTTCCAAAACTGGGGGTTTTTAATAGGAATTGTATTATTTCCATCAAAATCTATAAATAATCATGACTATAAATTTTCATGCATTCAATTTAACAAAAATAAATTAATTTCTGTGAACCAATGTGGAGATTAACTGGAGTTGGGGAATGTATACTACATGACATTATGGTGATTAGATGGCTTGTATAAATCTAAATATAAGTGATTATAGCATGAAATTTCCATTATTTGAGAGTTTATGATCTCTATCTCATCTCTCTCATCACAGAATGTAGGGTTTTCTTTGATATTTTTCATGGTGGTGGTGATAATAAATATCGTGGAACATGAAATGATCATCCAGTCATGCTAGAATTCAATCAAGGTAAGATTTATTACAATTTTATTCACTTCATGTATGTTGTGTGATTCGATCCCATTACTCTAATTATTAAATAACATAAAAATATATGAAAACTAATTAAAATAATTTAGGGTTTTTAATAGGGTTATTTATAAAATATATTTTTTATTTAATCAATCATTATTTTACTAGCTAATACTCATGACGATTTTAAGTAGGCGAAAATATGATTTATTGATTTTCATTGAAAACCTAATTTGGGGTCATTATTTTGGAAGATATTTTTTTTGAAATCTTTATTTTAAATATAATTTTTTCAATGTGGAATATAATTTAAAAATAAAATCCTATATAAAAAATAATAAAGTTTCAAAAATGAATAATATTTGATCATATTATTCCTTTTCTCTCATATCATACACAATGTAAATATATTTATTGTTTAAATAATATTTTTTTCAAATATAGATTATTTTATGAATTTAATAACATTAAGGGGATAAGGTTTTAATTAAAAATATATAAAATAATTCCATTTAATTATTTTATTAATGATAAAAGAAAATTTTATTGTAATTGAATCCTATTTTTTTCTTTAGTCATACTATCATAATTATTAAATTATTTATTTCTTAAATTGGGATGAGAAATTTCCTCCATTTTCATCTATAATCTAGTGTCGTGTATTATTTTAGGTGAATATTAAAATGATATTGGTTAATATTTCTGAATTTAAATTTTAATATTTATCATTGATTTAATTAATTTATTTTAAATTATTTATTTTAGATATAAAATATTTATTTGATATTTTTTTCATTGAGGGTTTTTTCATGATTATTCGCTTCATCTTAGTCTAACATTGGTGTTCAATATGGAACTTAAATATCCATTTATCCTTGGGTGGTCTGGTATTCAACCATCAAACACCATCCTAAATGTTGTTTTCTCGTACAACATGATTGGGGTTGGGTTTGATTTCTGGATTCTATAATGGAGGAAAAATGGGAAATACATGGGTTCTAGTGAATCAAAATAATGTAGTGACTTGTTTCAATAACTATTTAATAAAATTTTATATAACAATGGGTTGTTTGGTTATGGATTGACTAAAATTAACCAGGAGAAATGTGATGGAGGCTCTGATGGTGAATGTTCTTCTTGAAAATACAAGAATGTATTATAATTATGGTAATGATAGTGATTAGTCCTATATCACATTAAATATAATTCACCACTCTTTTTATCCATGTAGATCTAAATTTAAAATTAAATTTATCTATAAAAATCACTCCATGAGGCTTTTTGTGTTAATCCAACTGAGTGCACAAGAATTGTTAAATGATTCAATCAATGTGATATCAGGTCACAAACTGACTACCTCACAACCACATACATTAATGTGTAATAATTTACTTTAATATAAGTCTAGATAATGTATATATGATGTGTTATACCATTATAAACAAAGTATAATGAGTTTGGAAGCTCAGTGTGTGTTGGATTTATATGCTAATAACCAATATGATTATATATGTCGAGAATTATTTGGGGAAACCATATATTATGTTACATTTCTTTCACTGTAACATCCCAGGTAAATAAAGAATAAATAATTTTCATATTTATTTATATTTACGAATTAAATATTAATTTTAATTAAAAGGGGTTTCTACGTTTGATAGCGTACTTGGTACACAACGATGAGTTTCTTTGAAAACATACGTTGCACACAAGTAATAAAATAATATTATTTTAAATGTTAGTTAACGAGTAGCCGTTGTACTGGCGGGAATGGATAGAAATAACTAAAATATGATTATATATGTTTTTAAATGTTTTTACATTTACCCAATAAAAGATAAAGGCTTAAAATACGGAAAGAGTTCAATTTTAGGCATTTATACCCTAATTTTCACGAAAGGTCCACTTATCACCTTTTGATAGAGAACCGTCATTAAATATAGTTTTGATCTATCTTATAAATTATATTAGACAAAATATAACTCTTCTTTAGAATCGGGACATCAAAATTTACTTTGTGTAATTTTTTGGTACCTTTCTGATAAAGTTCATTTTTTTATAAATAGTGTAAAATGTTGTATTTTAATTCAAAACCTCTTTTTAATCTAATTTATTTATATGATTATATTATATTTTGAATTGGTTTTAAAGTGAAATTAGAAAATATTTTTACCATTAAATCCAATAGTGGTCATTGGAATCAATTTCACTTTGAAATTGGACTCAAACTAGTGTCAATCTTTTGATACTTATTGTTTCATAAAAACACGCTATTTGCTCTGACAGCGGAAATTAATTATTAAATTAATTAATGTGACTTATATGTTTTTAATTTTTTAAAATAGACTTCGTTTTTGAATTCGGGATATCAAATATAGCTTAGGGTGAATTTTTGGTAATTTTCTGAGAAACATCAATTTTTGATGAATAGTGAAACCATTAAGTGGTACTTATAAAAACTGATTTTCCGTTTAAATGAAAATTTTCCATCATTGTGTTTTGAATTTCAAAAATCTGACATACATGGTTGTCATTAAGAAGTAAAATATGGTTCAATGATATTATAATAATTTTTTTGGTGAATAGTAACTTATTAAGTTCTTAATCGCGATTAGTGGTAATTAGTGTAGTTTAAGGTAAAAATAATGCTTTAATAAAATAAAATGAGCTTGAAACATGTCCTAACCTCATTGGTTGTGTCATGGCCGACCAAGACAAGCCATGGGTCAACTTGGGGACCCCATGGAGACACTTTGGTTGGGAAATGACATAAATAACGTTTTATTTAATGTAAAAGTAAAAATGACACAAACATAATACGTTTTACGAAAACAATTTTTACATGGGGTTATAAAGATCATATTTTTGATTATAAATATTAATTGGAAAGATAAGAGGATATCCTACATCATTGTATTTTTTTTATAATTTTTAGCCATTAAATAAATTAAAGTATTTATGACATAATAATGATGCAGCGATGACATCACTATTTGACGATTTAAATAAAATGGAAAGATAATGTAAAATCTATGAACTACACATGTCCAAAACCAATTGTATGAGTGGATTTCGAAACCTTATCACCATATCCACGAATTATATCAATGTGGGACCTTTTAAAACCGAAACACATTTTCAAATAAAGTAATATTTCTTTACTTTCCAAAAGTGCCCCTCCTCTCCTCTTATAAAAGGCCCCCACCTCTACCACATTTCACACACTTATCAAGCCTTTGGCTCGGCCAAACCCTGACCATTTACTCTCTCCACATCCTTATCCTCATCCTAAAGGATTCCCTTTGGGCATAATCCTTTCAAAGGAAGCCTTTAGGCTCAAATCAAAAGGAGTTACACTTTTAATGGTAATTCATTCTCTCTTGTTCATTTGTTTTATTTTGTTTCTCCAACCCTCTAAACTATTTTTATTTACTTATTTTGTAACAAAAAAAGTATCTTCAATATACTAGGATGTTTTTATAAGATTTATTCGAGCTACACTCTCACACAACTACATCAAATGGTTAAAGAACATACGGTTTCCGTGGATGGTGAAATTCTGCCTCCCGAAACGATGATTGTTCAATACTCATCTAATACCTTCAAAGGTAGCCATTAAGATGTCACTATATTTATATATGATATATAATATGTTTATGTTTTCTTTAAGCTTCTGTATTTTTCATTTTTGGCATACGTTCATGGTTTTCATTATGGGTAAACACGATATCTTCATTTAAGGAAGTGCGGACTACCGCCCCCTCAAAGTGATGTGATTCATTAATGCCATATGTGGGACATGTAAAGGATGGATTTAAAGTTATTATATATTATGTTATACTGGAATTATAATATACCTCTATATCATTATTTTTTCTTTCCATTAAAGTATGAGATAGAAATGAAAGTAGCGTTCATGCGCACGTACGGCTTACCGTCTCCATGAACGGTGCATTTCAATTCTTATCCCCAAATTTAATGTACTATTAGAAGTACATGTATATAATGAATGATATATCTAAATGATGAATATATTCTGGAATTAAAATATACATACCTCTCATTTAGTTTTAATTACATTAATATGACAAAGAAATTAAAGTAGCGTTCATGCGTACGTACGGCTTACCGTTTCCATGAACGGTGCATTTCATTTCTTACCTCTAAATGATTATGTAATATTATAAATACATGTATATGCTGGATATATATGATATATATGATATCCAAATCAGGAATTTTATTCTGGATATAAAGAACCTTTGACCACACGAACAACATGAAATTGTAAGAAGTCCACTTTCGACTCAAGAACCAAATATCGACAAAACCAACATTATTAACTTAAATGGTTACATAATGTTTATAACATGGAAATAAGTGATATAAAAGGAATAATGAACTTTAAAAAGGTTCTTAATCAAGTAATAATTAACTCAAGTTTATTATTCAGGACGTTAATGAACGATCGAGTCAAGTCGGACCCAAGGTAAGGGACTTCGTCTCAATCTCCTTTCATTGAGGCATATTTCGTTTTATACACAACTTTCTTTTATACGGTGTATAAACCCATTTGAATTTTACGTTTATACAAAAGGAATCTTTTTATACGAAGCGTTTTACTAAACGACAAAGAGGAATGTTTTTTTTAACGTACGCGGTGACAATGAACTTTTCCGCCACCGCGAGTATTATTTGGTCTTTGGCTTCCTCAACAAGCCGTAATGTTTTTAAAATAAAATAAATACCATATACTATTTTATGTATTTTGGTATTGAAAATGGTTTTGATAAAGGATTATATTATGATATATTGTGATTGAAATGTGGAAATGTTATCATTCCTTTATATTGGTTTTATATTTATATGATTTTATATTGGTACTTGGACATTTTAACGGGTGGTTACATTATAAACCATATGACGGGTGGTTCCGTGAATACCAGGACGGGTGGTTACGTTATAACCTTCAATGCATTGGGTATGGAAGTCGGCCCTATGTCTATTCCATTAAGTATGTATGGAAATTGGCCGTATGGCTATTCCATTAAGTGATATGTGTGGAAGTAGACTGTATGGTTATTCCACTTAAGTATGTTTATGTCCCAAGTTACCTTTATATATGTTATGTGTTCTTTTTATGGGTTTTATGGTAATTGTTTGGCTACAAAAAGGTAAGTAATGATACTTTATTCAGTGAAGAGTTTTTTTTACTACTTCATGAAGGTGAAGGTATTACTTTGATAGAGTATATATGTTTTACTTGATGTTTGAAAAACTAACAGTTTTCATTCTTTCTGTATCCCTTACTGAGCTTTTTATGCTCACCCCAAGTTTTTTTGAAATGTTTTTCACAGGACTTAATGTGGAATAAGGTCAAGGATGGGATCAAGGGAATTTCATGCTATATAAGACAAGGAACTAGAAATGTTTCTTTTAAGAGTTTTTTTTATTATGGAAACATAGTAGAAGTGACTACTTTGTAATCTTTTGAGATGTAATAGTTATGTTCTAATTCTCTAAAAATCTAAACCTGAAAAGATCCTCAATGTGAATTATTCGTTTAATTCAGTATTAAGTAAGGTTTAAGGCCGGGGCCTTATAGTTGGTATCAGAGGTTGGTTTAGACAAATTTATGAGTTAGAAAAGTGTTAAATTATAATATGTTTGAAATGATATAGCATTTACGGATTACCATGTTGCTTCGCCTAAGATATTTCTGTGTTCAGAATGGTTTTCCGCAGAGGAAACAAAGCAACTATGTTGGGACGACATCAGGAGGAAGATAACCTTCCAAAGCAGCAACCTGAGATGGTCGGAATCGGAACTGAATAGTTTGTTGCAGTGATGGCATAGTTGACTCAGGCTATAAATGGTGGTGGTATCCATGCACCAGATCAGCCAGATCAACCGCAGAGGAACATGTCAGTGGTGGAACATTTCATGAGGCAACATCCCCAATAATTTAGAGGATAATCTGACCCTGTGCAAGCCTAAGGGTGGATTAAAGCACTGGAGAAGATTTTTGATGTCATGGGGTGTTCAGAACATCAAAAGGTTAGTCTTGCTGTTTACCGTTTTGAAGGTGAAGCTGATCAGTGGTGGTCAATGGTGAAAAATATAAGGGATAGTGATGAGAATTGAGGATCATCACTGGGACGAATTCAAAGGTATGTTTCTTGAGAAATATTTTCCTAAGGTGGTTCATCTTAGGATGGAAAAACAGTTCCTAGAATTGAGGCAGGAGGATGATTCAGTGGCTGCTTATGAAGAAAAGTTCAGTCGATTGGCAAGGTATGCTCCAAACTTCATACGAGATCCTGATAGTAAAATAAACCATTTTTACTCAGTGTTAAAGCCAAAGTATCGAAGGGAATTAGCTTCTCGTGAGTTAAAAAGTTATGAAAAACTTGTTCGATGTGCGGAGAAGGTGGAAATGGAGTTTTCCAATGATCAGGTGTTCTATGACAAACAACAGAATAAGAGGTCTAGTTGGCAGGCAAAGGGAAAGAATTCATCGAAGAAGAAAGGAGGTAAGAAAACAAAATATCCATCCTGTGAGAAGTGTGGTAAAATGCATCCGGGAGAATGTTTATCCAAGTCTGGTAAGTGCTTTCGGTGTGGTAAGTCTGGTCATATTGCTCGTAACTGTAAGGAAGATGATCAAGCATGAAATGAAAAGCCAACGGTAAGATGTTTTAAGTGTAATGAAATGGGTCATTATGCAAATGAGTGTCCAACGAAGAACTCAACTGGGGGAATGCAGCCAGACTACAAGCAGAAAGGGGTGGTGAAATCCTTTGCAACAACTTCAGCAGATGTTGGGCTATCGAATGAAGTGGTATCAGCTCCAAGGAGCTCAGTATTTTTCAAAGATTGACTTGAGGTCAGGGTACCATCAGTTGAAAGTAAATGAAGCAGACGTTCTGAAGACTGCGTTCCGTACTAGATATGGCCATTATGAATTTGTAGTTATGCCTTTTGGGTTAACCAATGCACATGATGTATTCATGGACCTTATGAATAAAATTTTCCATGAGTTCTTGGATAAGTTTGTGTTTGTGTTTTGAGGTTTGGGAAGAGATTGTGTGTGCCCTGTGATTCACAGTTGAAGAGAGAATTGTTATGTGAAGCTCATAGTTCCCCGTTTTCAGTTCATCATGGCAGTACTAAGATGTACAGAGATCTGCGGGAGTATTACTGGTGGGATGGAATGAAAAAAGATATTGTTGATTTTACTGTGAAGTGTTTGACATGTCAACAGGTTAAAGCAGAGCAGAAGTTACCGAAAGGGATGCTTCAGCCTTTAACAGTGCCAGAGTGGAAATGGGAGAATATATCCATGGACTTCGTTGTTGGATTACTGAAGACATCTCGAGGTAATAATGCAATTTGGGTTATTGTTGATCGCTTGACTAAATCTGCTCTTTTCCTTGCTATACGAGATACTTTCTCTCTAGATCAACTTTCCTGTTTGTATCTTAAAGAGATAGTCAGGTTACATGGAGTTCCTCTCTCCATTGTATCAGATCGTGATCCCAGGTTTACTTCTAACTTTTGGAAAGGCCTTCAGAATTCGTTGGGTACTGAATTAAATTTTAGTACATCTTTTCATCCTCAATCAGATGGGCAGTCAGAATGAACAATTCAGACATTGGAGGATATGCTACGAGCTTGTTCTATGGATTATCAGGGAAGTTGGGACCAACATCTTTCTTTGGTTGAATTTTTATATAATAAAAATTTTCATTCCAGTATACAGATGGCACCATTTGAGGCATTATATGGGAAGCAGTGTCGAACTCCAGCATTTTGGGATGAAGTGGGTTAAAGGAAGCTGATGGGGCCAGAATTGGTAGAAGAGATGGCAGAAAAAGTTCGGTTGATTCAGAAGCACATGAGAACAGCTCAGAGCAGGCAGAAGAGTTATGCAGATAACCGGAGGAAGGATCTATCTTTCGAGGTAGGTGATCATGTTTTTCTCAAGGTTTCTCCTTGTAAAAGTGTGATGAGATTTGGTAAGAAAGGAAAGTTGAGTCCAAGGTTCGTTGGACCATACGAAATTCTGGAGAGAGTTGGATCAGTTGCATACCGAGTGGCTTTACCTCCGAGTTTATCTCAGGTACACAATGTTTTTCATGTTTCAATGTTGAGAAAGTATATGCCAGATCCATCTCATGTTTTGAGTCCAGAGGTAGTTCAGCTGGAAGAGAACCTATCTTATGAAGAACAACCAGTCCAGATTCTTGACCACAGGGAGCAGGTGTTACGGAATAAGGTGATTCATCAGGTAAAGGTTTTGTGGAAAAACCATGTGATTGAGAGGCAACATGGGAATCTGAAAATGCAATAAGGGATAAATACCCCCACGTATTTTGATAAGTGAATAAAATTGCGAGGATGCAATTCCCAAAAGTGGGGAAGGATGTAATATCCCAGGTAAATAAAGAATAAAGAATTTTCATATTTATTAATATTTACGAATTAAATATTAATTTTAATTAAAAGGGGTTTCTACGTTCGATAGCGTACTCGGTACACAACGATGAGTTTCTTTGAAAACTTACGTTGCACACAAGTAATAAAATAATATTATTTTAAATGTTAGTTAACGAGTAGCCGTTGTACTGGCGGGAATGGATAGAAATAACTAAAATATGATTATATATGTTTTTAAATGTTTTTACATTTACCCAATAAAAGATAAAGTCTTAAAATACGGAAAGAGTTCAATTTTAGGCATTTATACCCTAATTTTCACGAAAGGTCCACTTATCACCTTTTGACAGAGAACCGTCATTAAATATAGTTTTGATCGATCTTATAAATTCTATTAGACAAAATATAACTCTTCTTTAGAATCGGGACATCAAAATTTACTTTGTGTAAATTTTTGGTACCTTTCTGATAAAGTTCATTTTTTATGAATAGTGTAAAATGTTGTATTTTAATTCAAAACCTCTTTTTAATCTAAATTATTTATATGATTAGATTATCTTTTGAATTGGTTTTAAAGTGAAATTAGAAAATATTTTTACCATTAAATCCAATAGTGGTCATTGGAATCAATTTCACTTTGAAATTGGACTCAAACTAGTGTCAATCTTTTGATACTTATTGTTTCATAAAAACACGCTATTTGCTCTGACAGCGGAAATTAATTATTAAATTAATTAATGTGACTTATATGTTTTTAATTTTGTAAAATATACTTCATTTTTGAATTCGGGATATCAAACATAGCTTAGGGAGAATTTTTGGTAATTTTCTGAAAAACATCAATTTTTGATGAATAGTGAAACCATTAAGTGGTACTTATAAAAACTGATTTTCCGTTTAAATGAAATTTTTCCATCATTGTGTTTTGAATTTCAAAAATCCGACATACATGGTTGTCATTAAGTAGTAAAATATGGTTCAATGAGATTATAATAATTTTTTGGTGAATAGTAACTTATTAAGTTCTTAATCGCGATTAGTGGTAATTAGTGTAGTTTAAGGTAAAAATAATGCTTTAATAAAATAAAATGAGCTTTAAACATGTCCTACCCTCATTGGTTGTGTCATGGCCGACCAAGACAAGCAATGGGTCAACTTGGGGACCCCATGGAGACACTTTGGTTGGGAAATGACATAAATAACTTTTTATTTAATGTAAAAGTAAAAATGACACAAACAGAATACGTTTTACGAAAACAATTTTTACATGGGGTTATAAAGATCAGATTTTTTATTATAAATAGTAATTGGAAATCTAAAAAGATTTCATACATCATAGTATGTTATTTGTAATTTTTATACATTAAATAAATTAAATTATTTATGACATAATAATGATTCAGTGATGACATCACTATTTGACGATTTAAATAAAATGGAAAGATAATGTAAAATCTATGAACTACACATGTCCAAAACCAATTGGATTAGTGTATTTCGACCCTTTATCACCTTATCCACGAATTTTATCAATTTGGGACCTTTTAAAACCGAAACACATTTTCAAATAAAGTAATATTTGTTTACTTTCCAAAAGTGCCCCTCCTATTCTCTTATAAAAGGCCCCCACCTCTACCTCATTTCACACACTCATCAAGCCTTTGGCTCGGCCAAACCCTGCCCATTTTCTCTCTCCACATCCCTCTCCTCATCCTAGAGGATTCCCTTTGGACATAATCCTTTCAAAGGAAGCCTTTAGGCTCAAATCAAAAGGAGTTACACTTTTAAAGGTAATTCATTCTCTCTTGTTCATTTGTTTTATTTTGTTTCTCCAACCCTCTAAACTCTTTTTATTTACTTATTTTGTAACAAAAATAGTATCTTAAATATACTAGGATGTTTTTATAAGATTTATTCGAGCTGCACTCTCACACAACTACATTAAATGGTTAAAGAACATACAGTTTCTGTGGATGGAGAAATTCTGCCTCCCGAAACGATGATTGTTCAATACTCATCTAACACCTTTAAAGGTGGCCATTAAGATGTCACTATATTTATATGTGATATATAATATGTTTATGTTTTCTTTAAGCTTCTGTATTTTTCATTTTTTTCATACCTTCATGGTTTCCATTATGGGTAAACACGATATCTTCATTTAAGGAAGTGCGGACTACCGCCCCCTCAAAGTGATGTGATTCGTTAATGCCATATGTGGGACGTGTAAAGGATGGATTTAAGGTTATTATATATGATGTTATACTGGAATTATAATATACCTCTATATCATTATTATTTCTTTCCATTAAATTATGAGATAGAAATGAAAGTAGCGTTCATGCGCACGTACGGCTTACCGTCTCCATGAACGGTGCATTTCATTTCTTATCCCCAAATTTAATGTACTATTAAAAGTACATGTATATAATGAATGATATATCTAAATGATGAATATAATTCTGGAATTAAAATATACATATCTCTCATTTAGTTTTAATTCCATTAATATGATAAAGAAATTAAAGTAGCGTTCATGCGTACGTACGGCTTACCGTCTCCATGAACGGTGCATTTCATTTCTTACCTCTTAATGATTATGTAATATTATAAATACATGTATATGCTGGATATATATGATATATATGATATCCAAATCCGGAATTTCATTCTGGATATAAAGAACCTTTGACCACACGAACAAATGTAATTGTAAGAAGTCCACTTTCGACTCAGGAACCAAATATCGACAAAACAAACATTATTAACTTAAATGGTTACAAAATGTTTATAAAATGGAAATAAGTGATATAAAATGAATAATGAACTTTAAAAAGGTTCTTAATCAAGTAATAATTAACTCAAGTTTATTATTCAGGACGTTAAAGAACAATCGAGTCAAGTCGGACCCAAGGTAAGGGACTTCGTCTCAATCTCCTTTCATTGAGGCATATTTCGTTTTATACACAACTTTCTTTTATACGGTGTATAAACCCCTTTGACTTTTACTTTTATACAAAAGGAATCTTTTTCTACGAAGCGTTTTACTAAACGAAAAAGAGGAATGTTTTTTTTAACGTACGCGGTGACAATGACCTTTTCCGCCGCCGCGGGTATTATTTTGTCTTTGGATTCCTCAACATGCCGTAATGTTTTTAAAATAAAATAAATACCATATACTCTTTTATGTATTTTGGTATTGAAAATGGTTTTGATAAAGGATTCTATTATGATATATTGTGATTGAAATGTGTAAATGTTATCATTCCTTTATATTGGTTTTATATTTTATGATTTTATATTGGTACATGGACATTTTAACGGGTGGTTACATTATAAACCATATGACGGGTGGTGCCGTGAATACCAGGACGGGTGGTTACGTTATAACCTCCAATGCATTGGGTATGAAAGTTGGCTGTATGGCTATTCCATTAAGTGTGTATGGAAATTGTCCGTATGGCTATTCCATTAGGTGATATGTGTGGATGTAGACCGTATGGTTATTCCACTTAAGTATGTTTATGTCCCAAGTTACCTTTATATATGTTATGTGTTCTTTTTATGGGTTTTATGGTAATCCTTTGGCTACAAAAAGGTAAGTAATGATACTTTATTCAGTGAAGAGTTTTTTTTACTACTTCATGAAGGTGAAGGTATTACTTTGATAGAGTATATATGTTTTACTTGATGTTTGAAAAACTAACAGTTTTCATTCTTTCTGTATCCCTTACTGAGCTTTTTATGCTCACCCCATGTTTTTTTTGAAATGTTTTTCACAGGACTTAATGTGGAATAAGGTCAAGGATGGGATCAAGGGAATGTCATGCAATATAAAACAAGGAACTACAAATGTTTCTTTTAAGAGTTTTTTTATTATGGAAACTTAGTAGAAGTGACTACTTTGTAATCTTTTGAGATGTAATAGTTATGTTCTAATTCTCTAAAACTCTAAACCTGAAAGGATCCTCAACATGAATTATTCGTTTAATTCAGTATTAAGTAAGGTTTAAGGCTGGGGCCTTATATTTACTATCTAGATAGAAAATGTATTACATGAGGTTTTATGTATAGTTTTTGAGTTTACATGACGTATAACTAGAATACACACCTATGTGCCATAGCACTCTCAAGCCATGAACAAAAAATAAATGACACATAATTGGTTGGAGGTTGTATGTGACTACACTACCTAACTGTACTTATAAGTAAAATAAAAATTTATACAAGACTTTTTAAATTCCTTCCCATGTATTAAGATATATAATTACAAAAACAAACTATTCCAATAGAACTATACATTATGTACCCCACTAGACATGCCGATTAATATAAAATTTATAGTATTATTTTTTACTTATTTCCTTGAGGAGAATTTTTTGAAGTATGAGTAGTATATTCTATATTTATATTATAATGTAGAGAATATAAATTCAATCCCCTAAGTTAATAAAATCATTTCATAATATTGTTTTGATTGTTCATGGAATGTATCTCTATTGGATAGATGAAAATTAGTTGGGTATACATTTAGAGTAGAGATAGAGTTAAAAACTCCACTGCCTTTCATGCTACATTCCTCCACTTATGTGTTTTCGGTACTCCCTTGGTAAGAAAAACATATTTGGGAACAATATTATTTATGAAATATATAGTTTAGGTGCTTGATCATGTGTCATAGTGTAGTCCTCCAATATTGAAGACTATACTGCTATGTGTTTTGGGCAATAATCCACCATCAGTAAAGTTAGTACTCACCCATATGTCTGAATGTGGACCTATTTAGGGGTGAATAATTCTATAAATCAATGATCACATAACATGATAAGATACATTCACCGAAAAAAATTTTGAGAGGTTTTAAGGATATTATGGAAATATAGTACATCAGGATTCATGTGGCTTACAACACAGTGAAATATAAATTCCATTGGGATTATTTTTTTCGAATCTATGCGGATGCCTATAAGTTATAACATACGAATGGACTATACAAATCATGTAATATATGAATAAATCAACCCCAAAAATATTTTATTTCGTTTATAACCTAATAATTAGTAGAGATGATATATGAATATTTATTTTCTACCCTTTCCTATAATTTTATTATCACTAGATCATATCTGGTTCCTTTGGGATAACTTACATTATTTCTTGATCTTGGTTTTTAGATAAATTATTAGTTTTTCATTGCATTGGGTTTTAAGTCATTATACTAGGTATGATTATAATGACCCTAAATGAGATCTTATCCCCCACATGTTGTGTCTATGTAGATTTACCATAAATTGTGAAAATTTCTCCCAATGTTTATTATATATATATATATATATCCGTATGGATTTTTCTTCTATGGAATTTTATTTGGTATTGATGTATCACACTCAAATACTATAAATTTTAGTTCTTATATTTATATTTTTGAGTTTTGTTATATTTTTTGGAAAATTATAAATTCATTCATGTTGTAGGTTATTTTAGGCCATGTCCTCCCATGACTAGATATGACATCATGGTTCTCGTCCCATGATTTTTCTTATTCGATGCTAGTTTATGCTTGAATACTAAACATACTACCATCCTGAGAGGGGTCCTAATTTGTTGGTCCATGTCATATTTATTTTTTAGGTCTAATATATATGGATTACCGCCATTTTGATTCCCAAAATGGGAATTGGTATCTTGTAGTTGTTCTAGTGTTAATAATGATTGAGTCATGTAACTATTAAGAATTCAAAAACTGCATCCACGCATTGAGATCATTTCTCTTATTTCAAGGTGATCCAAATGGCTATCCAAGATTGATATGAAGTCAAATTATCAATAACATCATGTGAGGGTAGGGGATATTCCATGGATTTCTTTTATAAAAGGTAATTATTATTTGATTTCCATGGGATTTCTTTCAGTCACATGAAAATTCATTTTATGTTCATGTCCTTGTTGAGTTGTCTTTTACATCAATATCCCAATTAATTTCATGTTATATTGATTAGTAATATATAAGTATATTACCTAATATTATAGGATCATCTCAAGAATCTACATATCAAACCGATAATAGAGAGAGCACATCAATATTACACTAACCTCTAAAAATTACACTTTTAGAAAAATAAATAATTATTCTTAGGGAATATTAAGTCTAATATAATAATTCCATTTAAACTTATATGGTTTTACAAGTTTTTTCGTTGCACCTCCCCATGAATATATTTAATATATGAAGTATACAAGTAATTGTTTTTTATTATATGGTTCATTTCAGACTTCTTTTGTTTACGTTCATATGAGGACCCTAACTAAGAATGGAGTTAAGATAGAGTGAAATAATCAAAGTCAAAGATATTTTTAAGATCTAAAGTTTTTCATTACTTACTCTCCTCATTTAACGACCATTTCTAGTATGTGTCTATGTATTTAATGAAATGTTTGATTGTAATGGGTGGTTTACATTGAGTATTTTTAATTTTTAAAATTTTATTTTAAATTAAAGTTGTAGGAAATATCAATAAAAACATTTTAAGGTGATGTTCATTTAGGTTGGACCTAGAGATAATTAAGAAATATTATTGACAAGGGATAGTGGAGAAATGTGGTTATAGTAAGCGACTAGGTAATTGATTTGCTGATACATATTACATGATGGAGGTACGGATGAATGTTTCCATTCGTAGAGGACAATAGGTGTTTAATGTCATACACCTTGTAGACAATGAGGAACTGGTTGGCTAATATAGGTGAACTGTGTAATTTATTGCACCATGTTATGTTCTATTTATATGGGTTATTTTTTTTGGTTTTATAGGGACATTATTTAAATCCATGTTTTAGATCCTTCTCCTACATATAAAAATAAAAGAAAAAGGAGTAATTCTCGTACCTATCTATATTCCACATTGAATATGGGTAATCATGGGATATCATTTTCATGAATTTTAGATAGGTTTGTATTTATTTTAACTTATATTTATTCATTTTCTCTTTCTTCGGTATTTTCAATGGTTGAGGACTAGGGATCAGGTTCCAATTCAAATTGATCATGTTGGTATCGAGGCATGATGAGATTTATTTTTCTCAAAGTGTAAAGAGGGTTCATAGAGGTATGAAAATGGAAGTGTTTTCATATTACATCATTTCCATAATGTTTTTTATTTTATTTTTTATTGTTTTTCATCACAATTGGATGAGATTTTTTAGAGCATTTTTTGGCCAATGAGGCATTTTCATGACTGAGGTTCCAGTGGATACTGAGTATAGTGAACACACTATTGCCTGAGGTTTCAATAAAAATAGGTCACATTTTGAGATATTCCTTGATTATACATAATCAAATTGATGATTAATGAATTTTGTATTTTAATTATAAATTTTTAGAAATAAATAAATTGTATATTTTTTTGTTCTAGGACCACATGGGTGGGGATTACGGTTGTTATGTTTCATGGTGATATTTGATGATAGTTTTCAAAAATTTATTGATTAGAAAACTCTATAATAGATATAGTTTATCCTAATTATTACCTATTTTTATATTTATTTGTATAATAAATATTGTAAAACATAGGTAAGTGGTTTTAAGTGACCATATATTGAACCTTTGGGTGATTTAAACTGGGTCATTTATAGCTAGGGAGTATTGTTAGGCTCTTTTTTAGAACAGAGTGTTATATATTTATTATGTAGTCATAGTTGATTTTTCTGTATATATGTGAGACTTAGATAAAGTGGAATTTGAACCCATTGGATGTTTTCCATCATTTAGAAATGTTTTGAACATCCTAGGGATGTATTCTTCTAAGTGTGATCCTTCTTTAAAGCAAAGGTAATGATTAACCCATGGATTATCGAGATATTGGTATCATGAACTGTGAGTATTGGAGAGTATGTAGGGAAGTAATGGAATGAAATCAAATATTTTTTCCCTCATTTTTTAGTGATAGATACAATTTATTTATACCATGTTGTACATTTATACAATATGTGTTTATTATTTAGACTATAATGTCTTGGTCACATGTGGAAAGTGGTGAGATACATAGGGAATGGTACTTTGAGGGGTGTCCAAAGCCCTCAATTGAGTTTAACCCTGGTATAGTGTCATTAAGGGTTACATGATGATGGTAAATCATGAATTGGTTAGTATTAGTGATGATCTATCCTTTATGTTTGGAGTTCCGCATGATGATTCCCCATAATGTCATAACCCTAGATTGAAATTTTGTTATATGGGACTCTAGGCTTTCATGATGGAGGCTAGGTTTTACACAAGTTTCTTCGGTATAAAAATAAATATTTTTTTTATCCTAGTGGCTAGTTTTGTTTCCTTAAAAAAATTATTAGATTTATATCTCATTCATCATGGTTTTTTATATCTACAGTTATGTTTATAGACATAATTCATTCAACTTTTTTTTATTAAATTACTTAAGGTGATAGATGTCCCACCATGTTGTTGATGTTTATAGGTTTATCAATCGATTATTATTATTATTTATCAGTGATATATCTTTCACTATGTCGGTGATAGTTATATCGCAAATACCCATATTCTTAGTATGGGTGATTAATCTTTGAACTTGAGTAATAAACTCGATGATATATCATTCACATGGCCAATGGACATAATGATATATCATCTACCTCAGTAGATAAGTATAGTGAAATTTCATTCATATTATTATTATTATTATCAATGGTATATCTTTTAAAAATCAGTTTTGTGCAAGGTAATTGATTTCCCACATTGATTTAATGAAATTTTGATTTATCATTCACTTGAAAATACATCATTAACCCTCATTAATAGTAGTATGTAGCAACATAAATCACCTATAAAATATTTTTTTGAATGTATTTGTGTGGTGATAAATCATTCACATGGAAATATATCATTATCTCTATTGTTGTGAGGCGATACATCATTCACATGGGAAGATATCATTCTATTTTGTGTTTTATATTGATACATAATTGAACATGAGATATATCATTCACCATATTGTTAGTATAATGGTACATAATTCAGAAAGAAATACATTATATTCCATGTTGATTTTGGTGGTTAATTTTCCAGTATTATTGATAAGAATTTTGATAGATCATTCTTCTTCGATACGAATTAGTGATATATCGATCACCATTACTAATTTTTTAGTGTCCCATCATTCACTTTTCTGTTATGATTAGTTTTTATCAAGTTTTATTTTGGTTTTGACCTGTGTGTTAATGGATAATACAACATCTTGTTTTTAGACTATGGGAACATCATCCTAATATATAACTGTTGAATGTTAGTACTTATCACTAATCAAGGTGTATAATTAAGAACCAAATTCTTTAATAAGTGTGTTCTTGTATTGATTATGGAATCCATTTCACTCTATATATACATGAAAATTTATAATGGGTTTTAATAGGAAAACCATTTTTATATCCAATTTTGTTTTATTCTCACACCTGACATAGGAACATTAGTGTGCGTACAGATCTTATTGTTAATATATGTTTACAAGTGATGGACTAACCACTAGTGGCTGAGCTGCTAGAAAACAATTGGGTTTTAGAGATAGGATGGAGTTGAGGCCAAGGACAGTGTTTAGGTCTCTATACATTTTATATTTCAGTTTATCTTGAATTTTATTTGGCTATCCTACTAGGTAATTCTATTATGATATAAGATTATCTATCTATATGGGGGAATTTCATTACATCTTATTATCTTTTTTAGGTTTTTTGAAGAAATTCCATTATAAATACTCATATTTGTATATGGTTATGGATGTTGTTTTCATTTTTTATGTTATATATAATACTAGAGGGTATGAAATTTTCTCATGGTTTATTAGACCCTCACTGTATATTGGAAAACTTTGGGTTATGGGGAGTTGTATTTGATGTCACATGGATCTTCTATTTTTTTAATATATTTGTAGATTTGTTTTGGTATTTTATAAAGAATTATGAATTTTTTTATCCATTTTTATAATATTTGAGATATGGTCAATATAAATAAAACTATTATAGATGTGAAAATTAGGTCATCTTGTGCTTGTACAACACCTACTTGAGTTAAGGTTCATGTCTCTTGGTACTGGGGTTAGTGATCCTGATTCATAGAGTTATAGTTTATTTTTTAAATTGTAAATTTTTTATTGATTTATGGGGTTTCTCTTAGAAAATGAAATTAAGATTCATGGATTAATTTTCAATTTTTGTCACATAGGTTCATAGGATCTATGAATTCTTTTGAATAATTTTGATGTGGTTTAAAAATAGGTTATTGTAATTTGAAATATTAAGAATATTATATTTTTTGTATACCAATATATAATATTGGTGTTTTTATACTAAACTAAAATAAATGATTATAAATTTCATGATACAAATAATTATATTACGATATAGCATATATGAAAATGGATGTGACATTAATCCTTGAGGGTGATAGTTTTGTATGTGTAAATAGAAAATTTATAGATGACCTTGGATATTTTCTTGGCCATGCCATACCTTTATATATGGGATGGAAGAAAGAAGTTATAATTTTTAAGATATGGCATAAATGGTTATGGTTTATTTACTGGGAAGGAGGGCCTAGTATTGATGAATAATTTAACCCACATATTGGTGAATTAGAAATTCTAATAAATTGAAATGAAGACTTATAGGTTTTTCTTGAGAGGGGTAGGGAAAAATGAGGGTAACTTAAGAGAGTTTTTCAATCCTAGGTAGGATGATTCCTTCTAGAATAAATAATTTTTATATATTTCTTATAATGAAAATGATGAATGAATGAATTATGATAGGATTTTGGTATTCAAAATGATGGATTCCTTACACATATATTAGGATTGGGTTACATGATTAGTGAATCGTGATGGAGAGTAATGATATTTATAGGAAGTGGAGTCAGTGTAATAAGTGTGTGAGCCTGGGATTGATGTGATATGACTCATAGGGGTGTTATTCAAGTAGTATAGAGAGGTAGAAAATACGGTGCATACATATTCTAGGATGATATTCCTATATAAAATTTTAGAATTTATGTACTTTTATGACACTATTTCTAAAATTTCCCTCATCTCATTGGAATAATATATTGGGATATAGTACAATCCACTTGGAAGCCATCATAAATTAATCTAATATCATCCGTTGATAGTGATAATACTGAATGAATATTTGTGATCATCCTTTTAGAGCATATGAAACATTATAAATGAAATTATTTAGAA
This sequence comes from Viscum album, assembly GCA_963277665.1. NCBI lineage: Eukaryota > Viridiplantae > Streptophyta > Magnoliopsida > Santalales > Viscaceae > Viscum > Viscum album. The sequence goes on along the minus strand of OY728151.1, from coordinate 1,260,898,696 downwards.
AATTTACCACAGGAGAATGATTTCGATATGAGAGCCATGGGGATTTGAGGTACAAGTCATAATGATAATAGGATATGAATGACGGTTATAGGGGAGAAATCAACGTAACATGGTTAGGATAGTTTTTGATATTTGTTTATTTCTTTACGAAACACATAGGGTTCAAGACATTAAGGTGAATTTATATGTAATTAATGTGTTTAGAGATCATTCCCCATATTCATTGATATAAGTTATGGTATGTAAAAGGGATCATCCAGATTATCCTGCTTAGAATTTCATCAGGGTTTAAATGTCCCATTGAAGGGTGTTAAGAACATTTCTCTAAATTTGAAATGTTTGATAGAGTTTCCTATTTGTCAATTTTATAGAAATATTATTAGGAGAGGGTTTCGATAAAAAATTTCAAGTGGGTAGTATGCAATGAAAACTAGTAGACTAAAATATGATTTATGTATGAGATGAGGTCTATATAGTAAAATTATAGAATAGACAAGGGGTTTGGTAAATTATAAATATTTTAAAATGATTAGATCATATGAGATATGAGTTGCAACAAATTTTATTATATATATAATTCATTATTATGGCCACTAGGTCATGCGAGATACAGAGTGTCCAAGTAGATCTGTGTGATTCCTGATAAATTATTAGAGTTCCTCAACCATAGTGTTTAGGGAACCATTGTGAATTTAAATTTTTAGTGGGGAAGATGTGTGGTCCATATATAGTTTAATCTTGAATGACATGTGTCAGAGGGTATTTTTTTTGTAATCATATATCAAGATTTTGGTCATTCATTGATAGTTTTTTGATATAAATGAGATATGGTTGAATGGGAACACCGAGATATTATAAACCCAAGAGTATATATTTTGGAATTTTTCTATCACTACAACATTAGTGAGGTTCTTGATTCATTATTTCTTAGCAATAATGATATATGGTAATGTTAGTTTTCATTGATTAATAAAAATGGAAATTCTATGCAAAAATGTTATTGTATATGACACTATATTTAGGGGAAATTTCAATGAATATAGGTGGTTTTTTGTTTTATAAACTCAACCAAGATGTGGTTTTAGTTTTGTAATTGGGGTTTGATAAAATTTTCCAAGAAGTATATTTTAATAGGTTAAATATAGAGATATATGTATAAATATTTGGTGATAATGCAGATTTAGTGTGTTTGGTCGTTGATGGCTCAGAATAATGGGTTTTAAATTTGGGGAGGACCTTATGAAATTATTTTGAGAATTTAACTAGTGGGAGATCAGGACTGTGGAATGTCAGTACTCATGAATAGAGTAAAAAAATATGAATTAAACTAAATCATTCTAAATTAATTTAACTATCAATTATAAGACAATAGGCTGAAGCCAAGATGTTTTGGGGGCACTCAAGTGTAAGGTTGAGTAGGTGGGGGTCTAGTCTCAACCAACAACATCAAATGCTAGTGTATAGATTTAGTAAAATTATTATTCATTAAAATATCTAGTATTAAGGAATCATTATGAAGATAGAGGATTTAGTCAAGGTAATAGTGCATGGGTAGTAAATATTAAAACATATTAATTTCAATGTGGTAAAATGTGAAATGTACCAGACATGATCAAGTATAATGGATCTTATTTGGATTGAAATGTTTTTAAGGAAAAATTACTATATTTTATTTTCTAAAGCATTGTAAATCTTAGATTATGGTCTCTCTAGCAGTTTAGGTGTGTTGTGGGAACACTCATTACCAAAAAAAATTGGAATTGGAGCTTGAGTTGAGTATTAATGACCAATTTTAACCATGAGAGATAGATGATATGAATTCTTATGGTAACAAGTTTAATGTGGAGAAATTTCAATGACCTATAATGTTATGTGTTAGTGGAGTCAAGTAAAATTTAGGATATAAAGGGAGTGTACCAATGACTATTTTTTGTTTTATAACTCTAATTGGGAAGTATCACTATGAATATAAATTTAAATGATTATGAGAATGCTTTTGGTGGTGAAATATTGTATCTAAAAGACAGAAAATTAATTTTTATTCAATCAGTAGATGGAAGAGTAGAGGAAGGTGGTCGTAGAATGGTATCATGTACGTGATCATGGTACACAGGGTACATGGTGGTGGTACTAAGTGGAGTGTACGCCATCTGGGGCCATTGAATGGATCGTTATCTTTAAAAATAACCCACTTAATACTACTTTTTTTCTAATGGGTATATTTTGGTATTTTATAGGTACTTTATTTGGAACCCATTTTTGGTTTCTCTTACTCTTATCCTACTGACCTATAATGAGAGATTACCCCTTTAAATACTATAAAATAGACCTTTAATAGTGCTAAAAAAAGACTTTATCAGCTCTAGAGAAGCGCTGACTACTTCAGTGAGATTAAAAGCCATATCATTTTATCAACGCTAATATAGGAGACATTTATTAGAGCTTCTATAAGCAATGACTAGAAAAAACTTTTTCAGTTCTTCTATAATCTCTAATAAATGACCCATTTATCTGTGCTTTTAAAAGCACTGATAAAGGAGCATACTATAGTGTGTCGTAATAGCGTACTGCAGCACCAGTGTAGTGTGCTTTAATAGAAAACTATATCACAAAAAACACTATGAAAATCAGAAAAATAATGTATGAATAAATAATTTAAAAGAAGAGAAAACAATATAGCTTCTTTTTCTTTGTTTTTGAAATGTGATTCACATTTTAAACTAAAATGATACTTACGTATTGTAAAAATTCACTTGGATACATAATAGTCAAAATGTGTGTCAGATTGAGGTGAGGCTGATTTTTACATGTCTGAAATGACTTATGGATCATTTTCTTAAATTATCAAAACAATATGAAGGTGTTCTCAAAGATATGAGTACATAACTTTTATTATTTACAAAAATTTCATTTTAAAATTAAAAACACACACTTTGACTCATACTAGTCATATCAGGTATTGGTTTGACATGATAAAAATTCCTATAAGTCCAAAATGACTTCTGAATAATATTCCTAAATAATTATTGTGTGATAGATTAAGGTATTTCTAATTCTTACATGTTAAAAATGTTTGATGGATCGATTTATTAAAGTATCAAACTAATATGAATGAATTTACTTAGTTTTGAGTATGTCAGTTGTTCTTTTTATTAAAATTGATGTAATTTTTAAATATAAAGACACACTGGGAGTCAAACCAGTCACACTGTATGTCCAATTAAGTTGTAAGCAATTCTAACATATAAAAAATTATGTATGTATCATTTCTATAAAGTATCAAAACAATCCTAATGAATTTTGTTAATTTTGAGTAGGTCTTTTGTAGTTATTATTAAAATTGAATTCATTTTTAATAAAAATATGCACTTAGAGTCATACCATTCACACTGTGCATCAAATTGAGGTGTAAAATATTTATTCATGTCTAAAATAGCTTGTGGACCATTTACCTAAATTATAAATTCAATCTGAATGAATATTCTCATTTATGAGTAGGTCAGTTGTCCATTTTATTAAAATTGATTTTATTTTTAAATAAAATGTCCCACCTAGAGTCAGACTAGTCACACTTTGCAAAACATTTTGGTATGGAGGATTCCTATAAGTCTCAAATGACTTATGGATCATTTTACTAATGTAGAAAAATAGTAGGACTACATTTTCTATGTTTTAAGTATGATACTTGTTTTTCTATCTAAAATTTCATCTTAAACTAAAAACACACATTGTGACCATCATTGATCACATCATATATCGATTTGATTTGAGATCTATTAATACACATATAAATGAATTATGAATTTATTTCCTAAATTATCAATAAAATCCAAGTGTGTTTGGTTTTTTTCAATGAGTTACATATATAGAATTAAATTTGTGATTTTAAACTAATAACAGACACACTAAGTCATAATAGTCACACCATGCAACAAATGGTGTTTTGGATGATTAATAAACATATCAACTGACTAAAGGGTCATTTCCTTAACGTAACAAAACTATAAAAATATTTTTTCTGGGTTTTGAGTAATTATGTTGTCATATTTACAAAACTTAATGTCAATATTAAATAAAAATAATCACATGGAGTCATACCAGTCATACCATGTGTCATATTGAGGTGTGGATGATTCCTACACATCCTAAAGTCTCTAAAAATCATAACATCCAATATTACAATGTTTCCATTGTCATTAAATTTCAAACAAAAAACACAGTATATTGATTCTATGTTCGTTGTAGAAAAAACATTCTCGTTGTTGAAATTTAGAATAGAAGAGGCTTTCAACAATGAGAATGTTTTTTCGGCTAAGAGCATATAATCAATATACAGTGTTTGGTAGTTTGAAAAAATATCAATGAAAATAGAAATCATGGTAAAAATTAAAAAATGAATAATTTTATTTATTTTCTGTCTTGTTGTAGATAGATGAAAAAAATATGATTTCCCAAAAGATCTTTGAAAAAAATATGAAAAAAGTATTTAAAAAATGATAATCAAATTAGATAAAAAAATAGAAGAAACAATAATGAATAATTATTTGTCATCCACATTTTTTTGATGGATGTATACCTTCTTAAGGCATTTTGTTATTGCAATTATCTCAATTAAAGACTCAAACAAAAGAATCCACCTGTATAAGAAAACAATTATTACAGTAGTAATACTGAAAAGAAATAAAATAATCATAAATATGAAAAAAAATTAATTAAAAATATGGATAATTATTTTACTATGAAAATATTATTGACCATAGGGATATGCTGACAATAAGTAGGAATGTCGATAAAAAAACACAGATAGATCTTTCCAAGTAATCAACCAATGAGTGAGTAGGATGAGGATAAAATAAGATACATTCAATTGAAGCTTTGAATCATCTGAGATAAATTGAAGATATCATATTGGGTTCATAAAATATTCAATTTTTTCAATATATAAATAAATACACATAAGAAATTCATTATCATAGGTGAATGTCTCTAATTTGTGAGAATTACATGGATGGTAATTAGAGATTCATAAGGTTGGAACTGAAAGGTAATGTTAAAGAATGATTTGTTTTTAGATGAATTAAAGTAAAACATACAGAGTGTTTATTATATGTGTCATGAATGATATGAAGTGATTATTAAGAAGTATTAATGAGTGGGTTGTCATTTCAAAGATAGATATATTTTTTATCAACTACAGGAAATTCATGAAAGGCAAGAATAAATGAATAAAATTTCATTGGTGATCAGAATGTTTTGGTAAAAACATGATTCAGTAAGACTCTACAAAAACCTCATATTTTACTAATTATAGCCTAAATCATTTGGAGAGTCTCAAAATGATGATAGTTGGATCAAATATATGAATGATGAACTTAAACTAACTAAGAACAATGCGACATGAGGATCCTGATCTGAATAAGAATAATGAAGGCTTTTATGGATCAATTTGTCACATATATTGTAGCAAAAAATGTCCACTAGTTTAATAATACTTAAGTTTTTTTGTTAATTTTTTTCCGACTTATGTAAAACTCTTAACATAACATGTTATGGTAATATAATCTAAGGAAACTTTTATTTATGCCATGTAATGGAGATGGTCACATCTGTGGGGAATCATATTACAAATAGGAAAAAAATAGATTTATGTTTATGTTATTAAACCATAATATTCAATATAATTAACAAACCACCATGAACATATCATTTCACTAAATTATTAAATCCAAACTAATTAATTTTACATGACGTGGGATTCTAAAGGTGTAATGATTTTATCCATGAAAAATAAATATTATTTCAAGAAAATCGATTATATTACAACTTATTTATTAAATTTACATTATTCAATGTTAATATTTTATTTTATAAAACTTAGTTAAATCTAGTGGTATAAGATTTATTCTTGAATGATTGAATATTTTCATTAAAATTTCGATAATAGAAAATTGTTCTCATTAAATGAATTATTTTTCAAAGAAGTGTCAAATTTAGAAAAATAATTATCAATCTTAAAGGATTGATAAAAATAAATTCTATCAGCAATGCACTTTTCTTCTGTACTATGTAATAAAATAGTTTTTTACTTCATAAAACGCCATGATGCAAAGGAATTTCCTTGAAAATGACTCATTCTAATTGATTATTTTCTAACTATATTTCAAAAACCAAAATCAAAATATCAATTACATATTTTATAAAAAATATGTTTATACTATATAGAATATCCCAAGCATTATAGAACCATAAAAGTATTAAATTTTTATTTCATATATTTTAAGTCATATTATTTAAATTCAAATTTAAATATTTTTAAAATAGAAACTGAAAACATTATATTCTCTCAATAAGTATTTAAATAAATAAGAAAACAAATCAAACCCACATAATGTTCATCTAATTGATGCACAAAATTATATAATACCCTAATGATGTCTGATATTTCATCATCCAACTAATTTTGAATGTAATATTCCAAACCAATAAAAACAATGAACACTATTTTGAGGAATTTTTTAAAAGTGGACAATTGAAAATAGGTATATGTCATGGAATATTGGTATTGGCATTGTATTTTACCTCACTAAAAAATGACCCATCATTGGGATTGATATATTTCCAGTCGAACAGAACAAATATTGTCTTAAGGAGGCCCACATGATATTGACGAAGATGATAATTCAATAGATCTATAAAATTAATTTTGGGTTGTTTTATTATAGTATAGTGAGTCATGAATTTTTGGGATACTCAGATGTGGGATAAGAAGGAATGGTGGATAACTAATGGAAATTAGAGATATCATAAAACCTAGATTTCGTTCTAGATGTGATTACATTCCACCCTTGAAATGCTCGATACTAGGATTCAAGCATTAGAATATTTGGAACCTTTATTCTATCATAGATTCAATCATGTATTTGAAAACGAGGAGTTCTAGAACTAGGTCTCTTAGGCAGATAGGTTTCAATATTATGAACTGGTTCGTGATGGTTAGGGTTCTTAAAATAGATTGTGACACTTTTATCAGTGATGATTTAATAATCACTGATAAAATTAATCTTTATCAGTACTTTATTTAGAACTGATAAATACTTATAATACATCTTTTAGAAAAATTAATAGTTTTTAAAAAAAGTATAATTATTATATCTAATTATAATAACTATTATAAAAATTTTTATAAAATAATAATTTTATAAATCTTTGAATATAATATTATTTAATAATAATTATATAAATAATTTTTAAACAAATGATATTTATTTATTTATAATTATTAATTTATAAGAAGATTAAATAAATGTTTATAAATATATTTATTTATAAATATTTTTTACATATGTATTTTGATTTTTATTAAGGAATATTTAATCATAAGTTTATGCTTGTCAAAAAATGAGTAATATTGATTAATTAAATGAGTAGAATATTAAAAATTTACATTTGTTTTATTGATATAAATCATTAAAAAATGGATATATATTTAAATAAATATTAATTCATATAGAAAATTTTAAAACATAGAAAATAAATATATATAAAATAAATATTATAAATTGATTAAATTCTGAAAAAATTATTTTTGTGTGTGCGTACGTATATAAAAAATCATTAATTTTGTGTATTTGAAATCAATATTGCAACGCCCTGACCCCAGTTACCTAGTGTCAGTCCGTTATTAAGTAACATTGGCATGATTAAAAGGAATCAAGTCCTGAAGGACCGATCAGTTTAGCAGTTTGGGAAAATAGATTACATACATGAAGTTCAACATTAAAACTTGAAAAGAAAAACAATAGTAATTTATTTAATTAAAAACGTCCAAGCCTGCGGGATTATGCCAAAAAGTCACTCATAACTAACTTCTTCATATCTTGGGAATATAAAACATAAGAAAGGGGTGAGCTCAGATGCTCAGTAAGGGTAAATAATTTAGCAGAAGCTATAAAATTTTAAGGCAATATATGTAATAAAACAGCAGCCTTTAAAATATAATCTTAAACATAATATAGAAAAGATAAATAAAAAAATACCATATAAACATGTAGATGGATATTATACTAGTCGAATAATTAAATGTAATTACTAATTTCATAATGAGGGAATGTATAATACCGAACATTAATTTCTGTGTCAAGGCCTCATGCCAGGAACTATGGGCTAACTGTAACCGGACCCAAACCTGGAGAGCCTCTATAACCGGACTCCATCCTAGATAGCCTCTCTAACCGGACTCCAACTCAGAGGGTCTGCTGTAACCGGACCCCAACCTGGAGGGCTTACTTTTACCGGTCCCCAACCTGAAACATACTAGTACAATACATTCATCATAAGAGAAGGTTGAAATATAACATAAACATTCGTATTAAAACGAGCATTTTAAATGTCAATAATTTATCCATAAACTATGAATGGTATAAAAATAACACATCCACTGTCAAACATATCACAAAACCTTCAACACAATTTGGAAGATTTGTATAATAATAAATCAACTTAAAATAAGTTTAAAATCCATTGAAGTATGTTGACATAGATGAAAATGATCAGTAAGATGCATTGATATAAATACCCTTTATTCATGAATTATTTTAAAATTTTTACAATTTATAAAGGTAGTCATTTAAAAGGGTCTTTTGAATCTAAGTTTCCCATACCACTTTGAAACATTGTAAAGGAATTATCATTTCAAAACATTCATGTCCATATAAATAAATCCTTAAAATAATTTTTGAAAACATAGACTTTAATTAAAAGGGTTTTGAAATATAAATCAATAAAACATTTAAAATGATTATCTAGTTAAATAGACCCTCCCATAAAATCTTAAATTATTCCTTTTGAAATCATTTTTATAAAATATGGGTATCTACGATAAGTATGTCCCAGAAAATACTTACACATGAACAATCTCATATAATAATGAGATTGAGGAAATAACCCTTACCTCATTGTAATCAATCTATTCATATGAAAAATAGTCAATAACCACCAAATGAATCATAGAATATCATGAATATAAAGAGAATCATGATAATATATAACAAATTGTAGTACACAATACACCACATGCAATAAATAATTGGTGAACAATGGAAATCTCATGGAATTAAAAGTGAGATAAGAAACCCCTTACCTTGTAATTTTCCTTGGTTGAGGTACGTTAAACTCCTCTATAATTGTTAAATCATTGATATTAAATTTTACAGGAACCATATACATAAGTATGATATCATATATGATCTTCTAATAATGTTTTGTTAATGATATTTTAGTATTATCGTCATTTCGGGTGTTAACTGATTCATTTTCCTTGACAATATTTGTTAGGTGAGTCCTGTTTGTTATGGATGTGATGCTTCTTATTCATATCCAGAATGATATCATGTCTTTAAGAATTATTTTTAATCATCAAATGAAAATCAGTTTTGAATGGTTATGATGGGGAATGAATCTCATCACGTTCGTGGCGACGGTAATCCGAACATACACATAAGTGACAATATCATTTTTGGATATTAAAATCATATATAATTGTATGGTATATAATATATACAGAATCATTATCATTTTATATTTATTATTTACATAAATTATACATCATTATTATACCCATAAAATAATAATGTATTGAATAACTACTACACCACGACGTGGAGATGGTAAGCCATACATACGCACGTATGGTGACATGTCATTTAAAGGATGAATAGAATAATGAATATGGTTGTAACATATTTATAATAACATCAAAGTATATAGAATATACTAGAGTAATTATTTTATAATGGAAATAACAAGGAAAGAAGAAGTGGAAGAAGAAAAGTACTTGAAAGAGGTGAAGAAATATTTACATCTTTTTCGGGTTCTTCCTTTTGATTTGATCAAAAGGGCTCCTTAGGTTGGTTTTATGACTAAAGTAATCTCTATAAGATTATGGGAGGAAAGTTGAGAGGATATTTGGGCAGGGGTTGGTCGAGCCAAATGGCTTTGATGTTGTGAATTTGAGAGAAGGGGGAGTTCCCTTTTATAAGAGGGGTCAGAGGCACCTTGGGAAAATATTGAAATATTATTTTATAATAAAATCATTTTCGGTTTCTAATGGCTTCAAAATGATTTATTTCGAGGCTAAGGTGGGTATGGGTCTCAAATTACATAACCAATAGTTTTTATATAGGTTTGGGTCGCTATATTAACATCATCTTTTAGATTTAACTCTTAGTTAATTAGTTTGACAATTACCATCTCTGACTTTATTTTTATATTATATGGTTAATAAACCTACTATAAACTTCCAAGGGAACATAAAGTGGTTCATTAATGGAATATATAATACTATTAAAGAACTTTTTCTGAACCTTATATTTTTAGGAATATAATATCAATTAATAATATAATATTTGTTTTAAAAACTATTTTATGTCAGTTTTGACATTATTTTCTATTTTGTTTTTCATTAATTCATAACAGCATTATTAACTCACGAAAAATTTATTTAATAAACCCTAAAATGTCATATTAAACTATAAAATTATTTTAATTCATATAAAGTTTCAAATTACATTAATTTGGATATTTATAATATCAAATATTTTAATATTTCATTCATAAGGTAATTACAACATCATCATTATGTCATAAATAAATTAAATTATTTAAAATCTAAAAAATAGAAATAAAATACCATTATCTAGGAAATAGTTTTATCTTTATAATTAATATTTATAGTCGAAAGGGTGACTTATATATCCCCATGTAATAATTGATTTACGAAAAGATATTTGTTTTGTCATTTTTGCCTTTACTTTAAGTTAATTAAAATTAAATGTCATTATCATTCATAAGTTGATACATGGGGTCCCAAAATCGACCCAAGGATTTCCATGGATGGTAATTACTCATACAATAAATTTAGGACAAGATTTAAGGTAATTTTGTATTATTATAATATTATTTTTACCTTGAATTACACTATTTACCTTTAACCGTGGTAAATAAATGTTAAAAGATACTAACTGAAAAAAAATTAATTTCATCTTATTGAACCACATTTTACATAATGAGGTTAACTGTTTCTATTCGATTTTTTAAATTCAACTCACAGAAATGGAAAAATTATGTTTTATACAAATTTAGAAATTCTCCTACGAGGTGGGTAAAAGACGGTAAAATGTTCAATAAAATTTTTATATATCTAAAATTATTATAAAATAACTCCAATGAATTATATTGAACGTATATAGGTATTATGTATATATTTTGACCTAAAATAAATTTATATAAAATGAATAATTATTTAAATAAAAAGTCACTTTTAACCAATAACTCAGTGTTTTTCACTATTCATCAAAAATTGAAATTTTTCAGAAAAATAATAAAATTTCACAGGGAGTTAATTTTGATATATTGAATTAAAAAATTAAGTCTATTTTACCGAATTCAAAACATATATGTTTCATTTATTAATTTAAAATTAATTCCCGTTGTCAAAACCAAAAAGCGTGTTTTTAAGAAATAATAGCTATCAAAAGTTCGATACTTGTTTATGTTCAATTTCAAAGTGAAATTATTTCCAGTGACTAAAATTGGATTAAATGTTAAAAATATAATATATTTATACTTAAAAATCATTAAAATGTATAATTCAACAATACAAAACAAATTTATTAAAAAAGTTGTTTTCAGTTAAAATATTTTATTTTTACACTATTCACCCAAATATGAATGTTATCCGAAAAACAAAAATAATTTAATGAAACTAAATTCATATGTACCGATTCTAATGAAGAAGTTTATTTTATCAAATTGAATATATAAAAGTTTCAAATATTGTATTTAAAAATTTTCCGACATTAAAAGGCAGAAAAATTGCATTTTTTAAAAAATACTTCTTTTATCTAAAAAAATGAATTTTTTATTATTCCTAAGAAACTAATAATATGGATTTAAAAATTATAAGGATTATATAAATTTAAAAATTTAGTTAAAACTATTAATAACCTCTTTTGAACGTCTAGTTTGGTAAGTCATGGTGTGCTTGAACTCAGTGTTGCCTGTAGTGCAATTTATTGAATTACTTTGATGAAATAACATACTATGAAATATTGGGGTTTTAAAAATTTAAAGAAATTGATTATAAATTGAAAAATCAAACATCATTAAATTAATTCCATTTATCGATGAAATTATTCAGTATTTTTAATTCATATTAATTTTTAATTATAAAATTCCCTAAATATATTACTATTTTATGTAAAGCATACATAATATTTTTTATTATATAAATAATATTTATATATATTAATATATATCTATATATTTAATATATAGTATTTATTAATGTTATCAATAATTATCTAATTAATAAAATGTTTAATATTTTTCACAATTTAATTATTTTTATTTTTCATTTGTTTATTTTTCATTTTAAATATATCTATATTTTTAATATATATACTAGTTATTAGTATTTATAATTTGTATATAGTATAATCAATTTATATATTTTTTTCAATAAATATTTTTTTAATATAATTTGAACTTTTTTAAATAAAATCACTTTTTTTTGTTTTTTAAATTATTTCATTATATTTATTTGTACCGTTATCTATAATAAAAAATGCTGATAAATGATTCCTTTATGAGTGATAAAAATATATCACGAACAAAGGGAACCCTTTAGTAGCACTAAAAAATAACTGGTAAAGGGTTAAATTTATCAGTGGGGATAAAGATGACATTTATTAGTGATTTTTTATAGTACTAATAAATACTAGCACTCTTAAATGCTGGTTTTGTGGTAGGGTTCCCTCTATGGATTCCATTTTAGTCCCTATTGAGTAAGAGGAAAAAATAAGAAGTTATAATGACTCATATAATATTAGTTATTCATCATTCCCTCTTACCATATTACCCACTCGCCATGTTCTTTAATTTTTGAGGATGGTGATTTTTAATTTTGTTTTGATTTCACTGATTTTTGGTAGAATCAAGTTAGAGAAAGATGGATTATTCTCATAGTGTGTGGAGGAGGATTTGAGGTAGGAAAATGAATGTTTGGTTTCATTGTTTCACTGTTGGAGAGTCATTAATTGATTTTTTTAGTGAATTTATATGATATCGGATAGTCAATTTATGTTAGCCAATGTGTATTTTTCTTGTCGGTAGTCTAGGAGCATAACGAGGGTGTGCAACAAACCATTTCTCATATTTTTAGTAAGGTTACATCTACCAATGATATATTCCTAAATTACTCCTAATTTAAATAATCATTAATTAAGTATTTATATTAATTATATCTATTCATGAGAAAGAAAATTCTGAACTTGATGATGTTAAGACCCCACAAATATAGATATGGTATGATATGGGCTTCAGAGAGCTTCAATAATTGATCAAAAACATTTATTTAGGGGTAACTCTATAATTGAGTTTTTTTATCTCTAATATTTCAGCTTTATATAATTATTTATATACTTTATTATTTTAAACCATGAGAAATTGGGTTACGGTAACTCAAGGTGGAACCATTGTGAGAATCCGACATCTTAAAGTTAGTCTAGAGAGTTTTTTAGCCTCTTATTAAGACCCTATGTGTTTATAATTTATTACTTCATCACTGATTGCATTAATTCCTATGTGGGAGGTTTCGTTAAGGATGGATCAGAACCTAAGCATAGTTTACATCCTATTGTAATTTATTTAATAACCCTATGAGGTCTAATTCAACTTGTGAGGATCATTTAGTGTGGTGGTTAGGAGTGATACATTAATATTTATTGATATTTTTTTATTAATTTTGTCTTGGTATTGATGGATAAAAAACTATCAAAATAATGATAGGATTTATACAAATTATGTGTTAAACACAAGGTTGGTTATGGATTTTTTCACCTTGAAAAAGTAGTAAGATACCTAGAGAATGAAACTATATGGGGTATCCTTATCCCAAACATGAGTTTTTACCTAGGTTTGGAGTATTTATGTGTAAATTGACTATGATATCATATTTATTATTTAGGATATTAGATGTGAAATCCTTTGTGATGGGACTTTTTAACTATGAGTTACCATTATATCATGATCCATGAGATGTGGGCACGTTTATGGAATCCTATGATTTTCTAAGGGATATGAGGCTTGAAGATTGTGTCTTAAGTATATAGTTTTATTCAATTGGGTAGTATAGTGAGTAAATTATGTATAATTAACACAATTCCTAGTTTCATTAATCCTTCATCTTGGATGTATTCATGTTATGATTATGTTTAGTTTTACATGATAATTCATTTATCTTTTTATTGATATACATGATGTAACAGATTGTTCACCCAATTTTTTAAAATTGTTATATATCATTCATGTTTTTTCATATACAGCTCACATGTCAATAACTATGTTAATTATTGGATAGACCTAGTAAAATATTGATTATAAATATAAATATTTTTCCAATGTTGTTTTATGAAGGGATGCAAATTTTTCATTACTTTAAATTATTTTAGAAACGGTTCTATTTATGAAAAGTGAAGAAGATAATTGTAGAAGGACGTTTTACCTAAAACCATATCGAATCCACACATCTATGAATTTGTGTGAAGATCACTATAGATTGTTAGTGAAATTTCCTAGATGAAATTATAGAAGCAAGAATTAAAGAATGATTTGAATAGGAAATTAATCAACATGGAATTATACAATTCCATTATTTTATTATAAGAATCTAATATAGGATTCTTTATAGTATTTTGTATGATAATTGATAATTATTTTAAAAAATATATAGAAATTTTGTCTTTCAAAGCTAGAAACCAAGATTCCTTGATCTAAGGGTACAAGGGATATGTTTAATAGTGTCATCCATCATTGAAATGGGAATGAGTAAAGAGAATATAAGTGGAGAACTTTCCATGGGTGGTTATTATAGAGGGAAACAAATGAATGATGTAGGGTACACTAAACATGGTGGAATATGTAGATCTCTTGATCATGTATCCATAATGGTTTTGTTACCTGACATTATTGAGAAATAAGTAAAATAAATTAAGGATAATCTGTATAGAAAACCAATGTGGGATTTCAATAAGTGTATAATTTTAAGTTTTTTAAAAATAAATACCAAACTAGATTCATGGAATTACAAATAACTATGTTTCCTTATACCTTAGGTCATCTAGGGTTTCTTTATGTAAGGATATATCACATTGAATCTTTAATAATAGTTTTGAAGCACTTATATTCATGATGAGCATGAAATATATGCATAAGAAACCAATATCCTAGGAAGATGATGTCTGTGTAATGGCTTCTATTAAATAAGATAAATATGTGTTCTTCAGGGATGTAACAAAAGGAATTCATGTATTTGAAAGCGTAATGCCCGATAGTTTTTTTCAATGAGTATTTGAATGAAAATTTTTAATCACGCAGTGAATATATAAGTTAAATATAGTATAAAATTTATTTTTTGTGATGTATGTATTTTTTATAATGGATTGATTAAAATAATTTTTCTATAAAAGTAAGACTTCAAGTAGTGTGAATTATGTAAGTTTAATGGGAGGTCCACAATGACTATTGGAGGAACTAAATTAGTGGAGTTCATCTACAATACATCCAACATCATTATTTGTAGTGTATTAATTGAATAAAATGGTTCATAAATAATGGTCTTTGAAAAGAACTAGGTAATAAACACTAACTGTATTCCATTAATTTATGTTCTCTTAGAATAATCATAATAAAAAATTTAAGACACATCATGTTTCTTCTTAGTTAGTTCTTTTTTCTCACCATATGATGCATGTATTTTATATTCTAGTTAAATGAACTCAAATTTTCTATTCCACTATTCCATGAAACAAAAATATGCTATTGTTTCCCAATATTAGTAAGCCTACTTATTCCACTGAACGTGAACTTATACTTCTGGTTTTCTAAACTCATTTATTTTGCACAAAATTTATTAATTCTCTATGCATTACATGATATCACAATACTGTAGACTTATTCTAAAAATAATACAAACCCAAATCACTTTATCCATGAGTATTTCATGGTCTTCATACTTCTGTAATCTCACAAAATTGTTCTCATTGGAGAGTAACAACTTGTATTATCTTACAGAATTTTTAAGAACTTATGATTTTATAATGCTCAATTAAATAGCTTCAAAAAACCTCCATGAAAGAATGATGCATTGAAATAAATTAAAAATTGTTTGTATCTCATAATGAATTGACCATTAATATACCCTATTGTTAATAAATATTTTTCTATAGTACAAACATGTAGAGATTTGGGAACCTCTTACTAATATCTTCAACAATACTCTCGATACCCACCTATCCATGCATTATAACTAACTACAAAATATTCTAATTATTTCTTTATCATGATCCTCTTAGAAAATGGGGCTGAGCTCATCAGGTACGTGAATATTACAAATCTCCCAGAATTGGACATACTATTCACATGGAAAACTATATTATCTAATTAACTTTGAAAACATCAAGTTTACATCATTATTATTCGATTTTTCTAAAAACTAATCCCTTATACACAAAACTTATAAAAATATCATGCTTTTAGTTAGTGAAAATAGAGCTCATCTCGTAGTCCTCTTTGTCTATATCTCTATCATAGTAACAAATACAATCTCCACATTTTCAATCCATATATGCATCCATCCCAAAAAATCACAATGTGTCATGATACTATCCTCTTTATTCATCCCATCATTATAGTTTTCATCCCATGGGTATCACACCCTCTTCCATAGGAATATGCCTAAAAAAACAGAGAGGGTCAAATCCATGTTTTCAACAACAACCAATCCTACCAAATCCCTTTTGTTGGAATTCCTTATTATTGATTATAACACCATAAATAGTATGTTGATTAAGGGCATGTCAAGAATCTAAAGGGGAGCACTGGAAAACCTTATGTCTAAAATTATCCCCTCAGTATTACATAAAAGATTTCAAAGTTGAATAATGTCTTTGATTCCACATATTGTAAACGTGTCCTTCCACTAGTGCTCATATAATTTCATAATATTGAATTCTATGATCATTCTACCCCCATATTTTTCATACCATGGGAATCTAAAACATTTCCATAAGAAAGTTACTCCTGATAGGGTAAGGGTGAAACCCTTGTTATCAAGAATAAGTGATCCTCCCCAAACCCCAATGTTGGACTAGAATCTCTTTAAAAACTGCACCCCAAGTAGTGGAATTAGTAATAAAATATCATGAATCCTAATGGAAGAATTTTACAACCCTTGGTCTAATAGTCTTGTTTGTATCTTATCCAACCATATTATGTTTTTTTCTAAAAAAACCAATCACCTTTCATTGGTTTCTTGTTAATTTATCATTCACCAAACATATAGCCTTGTTGGTGCATCACTCTACTAGCCGATGAGCATAGTGATATATTTTCCATAATGGTATTATTATAAATGTTACATTAACTAACCATTATAAATTAATCTACTGACATATTTTTCTCATTTAAGTAATAAACTATTCATATATCATTCACCCAGATATAAATAATTTTCCTTATGGTGATACATAAATCACCTGGAGAAACATTCTTCACTCTATTCAAGTGTGGTAACACATTATACACCCTGTTATACATCCTTCGCCAAATTTTATAGGAGATATATCAATCAAATAATGATACATTATTCCCCTTATTTCTAGTATGGTGATATGAAAATCACCCAATTATACCACATTAGTCATTTTATTTTTGATGGTGTATTTCCCATGTTTGATAATAATTATGGTGATATCTCATTCATCTTATATTTCCTCGATGATATATCATTCATCTTTAAAATATTTATTGAGATTAATTGTCCACCATTATGTTGTGATATGGTGATAGGTCATTCAACTTAGTTATTGATATGTGTGGTGGTAGATCATTCACCCTCATGTTGGGATAATACTATTATACATCACCCCATTAAAACTCTTCCTGAAGTGTGTATGAGTCAACAATTATGGTGCTATATTATGTACAACAAAATAAAAAAGTTGTATGCATTTCAAATATAGGGCTTGAAGGTTTCGGGCGCAGTGGAAGCACATTGGTGGATGTGCCCACCTGGTTTTTTTTCATTAGCAATGATCAATCCGGGATCAATATGATGATAAACACCAGTCTCCACGGATTGAATCACAGAAAAAGACAAAGAGGAAGGTTTGTCCCGGAACCACAAACAAGGATCGTTACAGGATGATTATAATTAATTTAATTAATTATAAAGAAATACATGTTGGCTGTTCTTTCTTCATTGATGTTCTTGATCACATTGTCGATGTGATCCATCGTTGCATCGCAGAAGCCAAGTGTATACTCCCTCTAGTGGTGATCCACACGTGTACCTCGTATCTCTGGACGTCGCCAAAGGATTCTCCGGGTGCTAGCATGGAGAAGACTTTTCTTGCGTTATCCAACTTAGATCATCTTGATCCGATGGAAGAGGATATCTCTCGGTATTGAGAGCATTCTTGGAGGAAGAGGTTCTTTCGGCCTTGAAAGAATTCTCCATAATTGTTGTGTCTCACACGGGTTTCGAAAAGAGTTGGGATTGTGAGGATATTTATAATCAGGTTTGAGGTTGTAGAGTTATGACAATAAATAAACATGTTACGCATTTTATTTATTTCATAGACTCTTATTTAAAACCCCCCCATGTCGAATAATTAATTCCTTGACATGCACCCATGCTGATTATCATAAATATCATTTAAAATAATATTATATCCTCAAAATCCCGACTGGAAAAACTACACGGTGTGTACTTGTTTTACATTGAAAACTACACAGCGTTTACATTTAATGTACACGGCGTGTATATCTTGTTTTCATTTATTCATTTCCTTTCCATAAAGAAAACTACACGGCATGTAATTATTAATACACAGCGTGTACTTGTTTTCTATGAAAAACTACACGGCGTGTAATCTTTAATACTTGGCGTGTATATCTTGTTTTTCATTTCATTCTTCCTCCATCACTAAAACAATTTAGGATTCCTTGAATAACTATTAAACCACATACCGGAATAATATTTATTCTACTTGAGATACTTGAATACACTTAGTGTGTGACCCTGTAGGCCTCTTTCTCGTTGGCATTAGGCGAGCTTTCCTAAAGACAAAGATTGTTGTCTAGTAACGGGTCAATGCACCCAAGAGAAAGAATTTTACGATGCATTGACGTATCACCTCATACAAATTCATGCTGTGTAATTTAATCCCTTTGTCTCGATATCTCATCAAGCAGATTTCATGGCAGTGTCATAAACCTAAATGCTTGATCTGTCGTTCTTTGACTACCTGAAATAAACTCGTCGTTCACACCATGGCCATGGAATTTAATGCGAAAGTTCTATTTCAATCAAAGGGTCGAGATATCAACTTCCATAAATGGAAGGGACAAATCCTTCATTGACTTATCCATTAATAACTTGTCACTCGTGACGTACCCAACGTACCCTACTTCCCGCCAACTGTCTACGTGATGGTTTTCGTCTGTAAATCTAAGTGCGCGAGTCATGACATGAGTTAATGATAATCTTCCAGTCTAAGGACCATTACATACGCTCATAGATAGTAATGTACGATGAAACCAAGACATGCAGAATTTCTATTGGCGGGTATGTTCTCATAATATCCCATCTTGGAGATTACCAAGTGTGAACTCCATGAGAGAGAGTCTCATCTTTTTACGAGTACTCGCACATAATGTTCTGTATACTATGTGTCCTATCATAGTATGTCATCCAACCGTAGAACTTTATTTAAGAATATTGTTATAGCATTTCAAGGTTCTCATCATAGCGAGGATCTGCCATGACCTTATCAATGCAACAAATATTCCGGGACATTATTATATTATAGTTATGTAGAATAATGAACAATATATAATAACTAAACATTCATGTAATCAAATTATAAAATAGTTGGTTCTCAGGACACAAACCCTTATAAACTCCCACTTGGACTAGAGCCAACTGCCTATGTATTTTAGTCCACTAGACCTCACATGATGATCATGTTTCTGCTGAGTGAAGGCTTTAGTCAAGGGGTCCTCCACGTTGTCTTCCGTGGAAATACTGCTCACTAAAACTTCACCTCTCTAAGAAAAATCCCTGAAGAGATGATACTTCCGATGTATGTGCTTTGTATGCTGATGTGACCTTGGATCTTTTTCAAGTGCCAGTACTACAGTATTATCACAATAGAGTATGATAGGATCTTTACTACTCGGTACTAAATCCAGCTCTTGGATGAAGCTTCGCATCCATACTGCTTCTTTAGCTGCCTCAGAAGCTACGATATACTCGGACTCTGCTAAATTCTGCCACCACACTTTGCTTTATGCTCTTCCAGCTCAATGCACCTCCATTCAAACTGATGTTGTATCCAGTCTGTGACTTTATGTCATCTTGATCAGTCTGGAAACTAGCATCTACATGTCCTCTGATTACTAGTTCCTCATCTCCTCCATAAACCAGGAATATATCCTTAGTACGCCTCAGATACTTAAGGATAGTCTTGACTGCCATCCAATGGTGGTCTCCTGGATCAGCGTGATATCTTCCTACCTCACTTAATCCGTAAGCAACATCCAGCCTCGTACATAACATAGCATACATGAATGACCCAATCGCGGATGTGTAAGGGATCCTTTCAATTATCTTTCTTTCCTCATGTGTCTTAGGACACATTTTCTTGGATAGATGAATGACATGTGACACTGGAAACAATCCCCTCTTGGATTGTTCTATATTGAATATCTTCAGTATCATGTCAATGTATGTACTTTGACTCAGGCCCAACATTCTCTTGGATCTATCACGATGGATCTTGATACCAAGAATATATACTGCCTCGCCCAAGTCTTTCATGGAGAATCATTCATGCAACCATGCCTTAACTGACTGTAAGATAGGTACTTTGTTTCCAATTAGTAATATGTCATCAACATATACTATTAGGAAAACGACTTCACTCCCACTAAACCTCTTGTAGAAACAAGGCACACATTTGTTCTTTACAAAGCAAAATTCTGTTACAGCTTCATCAAAACGAATTTTCCATGATCTTGATGCTTGATTTAATCCATAAATGGATTTATGAAACTTTCATACCTTGTTGGCATCCTTTGGAATCACAAACCCTTCAGGTTGTTCCATGTAGACATCTTCCTGGAGGTTCCCGTTATGGAAAGATATTTTGACATCCATTTTCCAAATTTCATAGTCATGGTAAGGAGCAATGTCCAATAGGATTCTGATGGATTTCAACATCGCAACTGGTGAAAAGGATTCATCATAGTCAATTCCTTGACGCTATCTAAAACCTTTTGCAACCAGTCGTGCCTTGTAGTTGCTGACTTGCCCCTCCATGTCCATTTTCATCTTGAATACCCATTTATTACCAGTAGGATTTACATCAACTGGAGGATCTACCAAAATCGAGACTTGGTTTTGGTACATGGATTCCATTTTAGAATTCATGGCTTCTTGCCACTTGGAAACGTCTATGCCTTCACCAGCTTCCTTGTGGGTAAGAGGATCATCATTATAAACCAACAATGAGTCACCATCCTCGGTGAAAAGAAAACCTTATAGTTCTAGTTCTCTCACCTCTCTCGTGCTCCTACACAGTTCTTGTGTCTTTGGAACATATTTTCCTTCCACAAGGATTTGTGGAATCTGTTCTTGTACCAACTCATGTGTATCTTGAGCCTCGACTTCATTGAAGTATATCTCGCTCCCACTATCTCTTTTGGAGATGTGCTCCCTCTCAAGGAATATGGTGTGTCTTACCACTATAACCTTTTTGTATGAGGGGTTGTATAGGTAATATCCCCTTGTTTCCTTGGGATATCCTATAAATATATGCTTTGTTCCTTGAGGTGCAAGTTTGTTACCTGAAGAGGCCTTAAAAAATTCTTCGCTACCCCACACATGTAAATTCATTAACATGGATTTGCGTCCACTCCATAACTCATATGGAATACCATTTATCGATTTAGTTGGTACTTGGTTTAGTATGTGCACTACTGTTTGTAATGAATATCCCCAAAAGGATACTGGAAGACTTACATGACTCATCATTGATCTCACCATGTCCTACAGGGTGCGGTTCCTCCTTTCGCTTACACCATTCCATTGTGGCGTGTAAGGAAGAGTGAGTTGAGATAGAATCCCAAACTCCCATAAGAAATCAATGAAGTCCTAATTAAGATATTCTCCTCCTCTATCTGAGAAGAGTTATTTAATCGTCTTACTAATCTAGTTCTCAACTTCATTCTTGTATTATTTGAACCGATCAAAAGAATCTGACTTATACCTCATTAAGTAGATATATCCATATCTACTAAAATCATCAGTAAAAGTTATGAAGTACGAGAACCCACCCCTTGCTTCAATTGGAAATGGTCCACACACATCTGTGTGAACTAATTCTAGAATCTCTTTATCTCTTTCACATTTCCCACTAAATTGGTCTTTGGTCATTTTTCCTTGTAGACACGCATGACATACACCAAGTGGTTTTAGTTCAAATGAATCTAAATACCCATCTTGATGTAATTTTGTCAAACGTTTCTCATTGACATGACCTATTCGGTGATTCCAAAGTTGGGTGTGGTATGAGTAATGTGAATTAAGTTTGTTATTGATTGCCATTACTTGGTTCTTGTAGTCTATCACATAAAGGCCATTATATAAATGTGCCCTACCAAAACAAATGTTATATTTATAAAAGTAGCAACATTCATTTCCAAACATGAATATGAATCCATAAGTATCTAATCTGGATACTGAAATAATTTTTTTATTAACAGAAGGCACATAATAGCAACCTTCCAAAACCAAGGCCATCCCAGTAGGAAATTTGAGGTGGTAGTCTCCGACAGCTATTGCAGCGAGTCTGGCTCAGTTGGCTGGTCGTAGATCCACCTCACCTCGATCAATGGTTTTGAATCTACTTGGTTCCTATATTTGGATGCAGATGTGAGCACCACAAGAAGTATCTAATACCCAATTAGTAGAAACAGATACATTTCATTCGATAACAAACGCACATGAATCTTCGCCTTTCTTCCTTTGCTGGGTGCAGTTTCTCTTCTAGTGGCCCTTCTTGCCACATGAAAAACAAACAACATCCTGCTCCTTTGCCTCCCCTTTTATCTTCCTTTTCGTGGAAGGCCTTGAAGAATATTTGGGATTAATTCTCTTTACCTTCCCTTTCCTTTTTATTCACCATAAGTAAAAAAGGCTTTTCACACTTCATGACATTATCTACTTGGAGAATAAGGATAATAAGATCAGATAGAGACTTCTCAATGTTGTTCATGTTGAAATTAACAACAAAGTTTGAGAAGCTCTGGGGGAGTGATGCCAGAATGAGATCAGTGCCTAGTTCTTCAAGGAGTTTAAACCCTAGAACCTCCAAGTTCTCAATGTAGCCAATGATCTTGACTACATGATGCCCAGATGGGGCACCCTCTCCAAGCTTGCTCTGAAATAGAGACTTAGATATCTCAAACCATTCCTGTCTTTCTCTCTCCTGGTATAGACCACGGAGGTACTCAAGCATGCTATAGGCATCCATGTCTTCATGAGACTTCATGAGCCCACTAGAAATCGATGATAGCATCAAACATTGAACATCGAGAGCATCATTCAAATTTTGATCATAGACCAAGAAATTTTTATCACTTGCCCCTGGGGCAGGAGAATCAAGAAGTGAGGACTCCGGCACGTAAAACATTCGTTCATGGTGTAAGATAACCCGAAGGTGCCTAAACCATTCTTGAAAGTTACTTCCGGTGAGGATATTTTCTTTATCCAGTATTGATCGCAGTGAAAATGTGGTTGATGAGTTTTTCATCTTGATTCTGCAATTTAAAAGAGCAGATTTATTAGTACAATCTTGATTACAATTTATGATAAATAATGAATGAATTAATTAATTCGCCCACTATTTTATCAAGTCCCAATGACCCTCACCATTGAACTCAGAATATCCAGTTGCTTTGAAATTGTATTGGAAAGGATCCATATTTCCCTTCGCGTAACCCCAACAAGGGTTGGTCAAGCTATTTGAAGGTATTTAGGTAGGCAGGTCTTTGCCAACTGTGAGCTTACAGTTCCTTGATCTATTTAGTGGACTCCCCAATCCTAAAATCCTGACTTGGATTTCCTCAACTCCTGCCTCCAATATTACATCAAGTCTATCAAGGGCTAATTCTCTTGATATAATATGGTTTAGTCAACCCGAAACATTTCTTAAGGTCTTCCTTTATAAAAGTAAGTATCCCAACAAGGGTTGGTCAAACACATAGTTTTATTGAGTCTTTCCCTTAATCAGGTAACGAAAGGCATGATCTGACTTAATATGGAATTGAGGGATTTTAGTCTTTATGTGTAGTTTTGAATTATCACATTCTTGTTAATATTATGCGATTCTTGATTAAGGGATTAACCATGTTCTGATAATGTTTACGCATAGTCCGGTTTTTATTTTATTTCATCTTTGCATGCTTTTTCATTTTATTAATTATGTGATCGCGACAACACAAACATAATAAATAAACCATTTAATCAGACAGAAATAAAATAATATGGCATGATCATGAGCTTCTATTGGTTAGCTTATCTAGCAGTTTTGATAAGCTAACCCTGACCTAGGGAAAACACCTTGAACCAGTTGGTTCGTGTTTTGCAGCTCCCACCTGTCCAACTTTGTATCTTCTTGCATCGGTTTCGCCTCCACTTCGGGATTTGAACCGTCTCCTCTGGATTGGGAGATCCTCCATTACATGGGTTTACATTAAAGAACCCATGGGCACGTAGGCCCTACATTTTATTGGAAGAAGGCTCGCAGGACAACAAATTTAAATTAAATAAATTTAAATGAAACAATACACATACAAAGGGTCTTTGGTCCAGCTCATGATCATCCATTGTATGCAACGACATTTACGCATATTTAGAATTCAAATTCTTTTAATCGTTATTTTATTTAAGATAAGACGCGCTCTAATTCAATTAATTATGATCTTATAATTACTAAATTATTTATCTTAAATTCCTTTCTGAATTTCCTTGAGATTATTCTCATCCATATTACTTGTACGGGTCTTTGTACATTGGAGGAAACCTGGTGAAATTCCATTTCTGGAAAGTACACGATCATTAGTTTATAATTACATGGCGTGTATTTATCTTTTCACCCTTTATCCAAAGTACACATCGGGGCTTTGGCGCGTTTTCTGTACTTTGGATATTTTGATGTACACGGCTTGTAGATGAATCAAACACGGTGTGTACTTCCTCGTTACGCTGTAACCGGCTTGGCAATCCTGTGTATGCGATACGTGGCTTATCTTTGTACATGGTTTCACCTAGGCCGGAACGGACTACACGACATGTTTCTCCAACATACACGCCATGTATTCCAATTTCCATGCGTCGTTCAATTATGGTCAACACGGCGTGATTAAAACATAGTCAAAATCAATTAACATGGCGTGGTTTGGTGGACCAGTGCCGGTTCGTTGAACCAAAGTACACGGCGTGTAGTTTTAAGTAAACACTGTGTAATCCCATCTTGTACAGACAGAAAGAGTGGCTCCTCCGGATGAGTTCCTTGTTTTTATTTTAATCAAAATTAAAATTAAAAGGCCGGTTCTGTGATATGAATCGAGAAACAATGGAGGAAGAATAGATCTCATTTATTCAGATTTATAGAATGATTTATTTCAAATTGAATCAAATATAAATTCATAAATTATCAAAGAAAATTAAATAATAATAATCAATGTTGAAACCTCCCTATGATACCATTTGAAGGTTTCGGGCGCAGCAGAAGCGCGTGGGTCGATGTGCCCACTTGGATTTTCGTCATTATCAATGATCAATCTGGGATCAATACGACGTTAAACGCTTGTCTCCACGGATCGAATCATAGAAAAAGACAAAGAAGATGTTTTTTCTCAGAACCAGAAACAAGGATCATTACAGGTTGATTATAATTAATTTAATTAATTATAAAGAAATACCTTTTGGGTGTTCTTTCTTTGTTGATGTTCTTGATCACGTTGTCGATGTGATCCATCGTTGCGTCGCAGAAGCCAGGTGTAGACTCCCTCTAGTAGTGATCCACATGTGTACCTTGTATCTCTGGACGTCGCCAAAGGATTCTCCGGGTGCTAGTGTGGAGAAGCTTTTGCTTGTGTTGTCTGCCTTAGATAGTCTTGATCCGATGGAAGATGATCTCTCTTAGTCTTGAGAGTGTTCTTGGAGGAAGAGGATCTTTCGACGTTGAATGAATTCTCCAGAATTGTTGTGTCTCACACGGGGTTAGAAAAGAGTTGCGGTTGTGAGGATATTTATAATAAGGTTTGAGGTTGTAGAGTTATGATAATAGATAAACGTGTTACACATTTTATTTATTTCATTGACTCTTATTTAAAACCCCCATTTCGAATAATTAATTCTTTGACATGCTCCCACACTGATTATAATAAATATCATTTAAAAAAATAATATATCCTCAAAATACCAATTGGAAAAACTAAACTGCGTGTATTAATAAATACACGGCGTGTACTTGTTTTTCATTGAAAACTAAACAGCATGCAAATTCAATGTACATGGTGTGTATATCTTGTTTTCATTTATTCATTTCCTTTCCATAAAAAAAACTACACCACGTGTACTTGTTTTCCATGAAAAACTACACGGCGTGTAATCTTTAATACACGACGTGTATATCTTGTTTTTCATTTCCTTCTTCCACCATCATTAAAAATATTTAGGCTTCCTTGAATAATTATTAAACCACATACGGGAATAATCTTTATTCTATTTGAGATACTTGAATACACATTGTGTGTGATCCTCTAGGCCTCTTTCTCATTGGCATTAGGCGATCTTGCCTAAAGTCCAAGATTACTGTCTAGCAATGGGTCAAGGAACGCAAGAGAAAGAAGATGAGGACACATTGACGTATCACCTAATACGAATGCTTACGGTGTAATTTAATCCCTTTGTCTCGATATCTCATCATGCAGGTTTCCTGGAAGTGTCATAACCCTATATGCTTGATCCGTCGTTCTTTGACTACCTGAAATAAACTCGTCGTTCACACCATGGCCATGGAATTTAACGCGATAGTTCTAATTCAATAAAAGGTCCTAGATATCAACTTCCATAAATGGAAGGGACAAATCCTTCCTCGACTTATCCATTAACAACATGTCACTCGTGACACACCCAACGTACCCTACTTCCCGCCAACTGTCTGCAAGACGGTTTTCGTCAGTAAATCTAAGTGCGCGATTCATGACATGAGTTAATGATAATCTTCCAGTCTAAGGACCATTACACACGCTCGTAGATAGCAATGCCCGATGACACCAAGACATACAAAATTTCTTTTGGCGGGTCTGTTCACATAATCTCCCATCTTGGAGATTACCAAGTGTGAACTCCATGAGAGGGAGTATCGTCTTCTTATGAGTACTCGCACATGATGGTATGTATTCTATGTGTCCTATCATAGTATGTCATCCAACTGTAGAACTTTATTTAAGAATATTGTTATATCATTTCAAGGTTCTCATAATAGCGGGGATCTTCCATGACCTTATCAATGCAACAAATGTTCCGGGACATTATTATATTATAGTTATGCAGAACAATGAACAATATATAATAAGTGAACATTCATGCAATCAAAGTACAAAACAGTTGGTTCTCAGGACACCAACCCTTACAAGGCTTCCATTTGACTAAAAAAATGAAGTCACATATGTGTTAGTTTTTATTAGGGACACCATAAATAGAGGCATATTGAGTTACATGCTATCACTGTACCTAGATTAATCAGTGTGTGTGAAGATATTATATTTGATTAATTATAGGATTTATTATATATTTAACTTTTATACCTTTTTAATAACATATGTTTTATAGGATAATAATAAATCACTATAATGGCCAAAGGAATCAATCTCTTATTTATTGGGATCTTGATTTTAATCCTCATTCATCTCTTTTGTTAATATTTTTTTCATTTAAATATAATATATGAATATAATGATTCTTGTATTATTCTTATATCCCTTATCTATTTACCCACCCTCATTTTCTATTGTAACTATATTTATCTCCTTTCCCATATTAGTTTATTTTCACAGAGGCCTTGACAGGGCTTATGGTATGTTGGGTGGGTTCAATGTGAGTTAGTGAAGTGAATCCCTATTACTAACATTTCAAATCATTTAAATTGAAATATATGAGAATAGACCAAGAGATGAATAATAATAGTTCACTCTCTTATAATATTGGGTTGATGGAATACAACTTCCAATAACATTATATTCTTTTGGTCCCCCTTAAAAAGTAACCCTTAGATATAAGAACAATTTTTTCTACCCATTCTATACCTTCAGTAGGGAGTGATTGTGATGTTATGCCCACCACTCTATATAAATAAATGTCTCTATAGTAATATTCACTCAATATAGAGGAATATTTTCACAATAAATTTGACAGGAATCATTTTGTATATCTCATATACAAAATCAAGATGGGGCCAACACCAAACCGTCCCGGATGATTATGCATGAAATAGAAATATCCATGGAGAGTGAACCAGGAGCTCAAAAAATTGAATAAATATATTAAAAATATTATTTTTATCTTGTAAAACCCATTAAAAAATATTATTATTTACCTTGACATCTATTAATTTTTTGATTCAATATGAGAGAACATGTCTGATGTTCATAATGGATGCCATCGAAGGAAAAAAAGTGATGTCTCCCCTAGGATTTACTTGAATTTAATTTTTTATTTTTTGTGAGTGGGGATAATGTATAGAAATTAAAATAGTGAGGAAATATTCATAAATATAATTAATGTCCATTTTCATGGAATTTCTTGTCTTACTTCCGTGATATGTGAGAATGGAGAGGAGTGGTGGGAACTTCCACCAAACTAGATTACAATCTTGGATGGAATTTTATCAAAAACAATATAGGAACTAGTTTAAAATAGCAGTCTATGAAATATAATGATCTGAGACCATCATCCCCTTGTTTTTTAGGAAGGTGAAGTATACATATAGTTGTTTCAAGGTTCTTCTCAATCGTGAATGGCCATGTAATTTATGACTTATACGATCGATATTTCAATAAAGGATTCTCTTTTCTGGTTAGTGAGAAGATGAAATATTATATTTAGTTGATGTTTAAAATTTATATTCATCATGAAGTATTAGGGATCAATTTCATGTTCCTCAATAGAGATTATGATCTTATACTATATATGATTGGATAACTATGCACCCTCCTAGTGTTATCGAAGAAACCCATATTCTCGATTGGTTCATTGGAGTGGGGAGAATAAAATCATATTTGAGATTATATAGTGATATGTTTGATAAATCATGGGTGTTTATATTGTCAAAATGGTAATATGTTTTTGGATTTAGTCCTATTATATAATATATGAATAATTTTTTCTCAATTATCATACATTTCTTCACTTATCCTCCATATAATGAGCATGTTATTTATTACACATTAAGACTTCATTTATTACATTAAATTAATATTAATAAAAACTATAATATCGATATGTATAGTGTATTTGGGAATTAGGTACATTACATTACAAGTTAAAATAGATAATAAATCATATTTATTGAATTTTTTAAGATGATCATACTTAAAACTGCATGGGATAACCCTGGGACATACATTAGAAAGGGTTGAGATATAAATCCTAGTAATGGAATAAACATGAAATAAGGTAATAAATTTTTTAAAATAGGCATATCAATGAGGAATAATAGGAACATGAATAATGAGGCATGATATATCATGATAATCATAACTTAGGAAATTTGGGAACATCTTCAAACATTGCATCGTAATAATAGGTCAAGGATAACTCCCAATATATAATAATAGAAAAATTACTATAATGGAATTTGGTTCACCCATATCCCAACATGAAATATCATGAGAATAAATAGTACACAATGCATTGAAGCATTAAATAATTCGGTTTGTGCCTGTCACTTTAATTTCATTATTATGCTTAAGTGTTCCATATAAATCCTAAAACATAGATTCATTTATCATCATATTTTATTCAAATATCAAGGAGTGTAGAATAATTACCTTAATTTAAAAGTAAAAAATTGTACAGGTGTATAAATGTGAACACCCTTGATTGGAAATCTATATTGAATAATCGATAAAAAAATTTTGGAAATGAAAATACTGGTCAAATTTTGGAAATATAACAATGTCACTTGAAATTCATAAAATGGGTTGAGGATATGGGGAGCGGTCTCTCATAATTTTCAAATATAATAGTTATTAATCAAAAAATATGAAGACATATCCCAACATATGTTACTGTAAATTGACAGAATAAGATAATAACAAGACTTGAATAAGTAATTGAAGGTAAGGATCCCGTACAAAATTTTGGTATAGTATGAAGTGTATATGAAGGCTTATGGGAGGGATTTAAGGATAGATAAGGTCTACGTGATCATTTTGAAATAAAATGGATATTAAGGGGGATATGGAATAACATATCAAAACCTGAACTAGTGGTAATTAAAAATAATAATATAAAATTTGAGCATGATTAAAATTGACAAATAAATATCCCTTATCATGAGATTGTGACTCCAAATACTCAGGAGGGGTTTTCGGATAAATTGGGGGAACCTTGGGTGGAACATAGAGAGGGTAAATAAGATTAAATATGTGATCCAATGATTTTGAGTGATGATAAATGAAATATTGGGAGGGTTTATATAGGAATAGAGTGTGGATTTTTTTATTATTTCTCAATCCTGGGTTTTTGACTCTAAAAATAAAATAATCAAAACAAAAAAATTTCCATTATTTCTTCCATGGTTTCTACCAAATGGGATCATTTATCATTATTTAATAATCTAATGTTATAAATTATTTAAATAAATCCATTTCTTAAGTGGAGGTGGTTCATGCTCTAAAAGAATTGATTTTAAAGACATAAAATATATTAATGGTTATAGAGCAATCATATTTGATTAAAAAATTAAAAAAAATAAAATTAAAATCACATTAAATTAAATGGAAAACATATATTTGGTCATGGAAACCTTTTATATTACTTATTACTTCACTTTATTTTCACTATGATGTCATAATACACACTGTATATTAATATTATATCACATTATTTCCCCAAAAAATCGATTGTCTCATAAAATTATGAAACCAATATCATAGAATAATTTAAAAATTCTAATTCCAAGGATACTATTTAATTTATCAAAAAAATTTATATATTTAGTATCAAATTTAAAATAAAAATCTATAATTATTCATAAATGATGGGTTTTTTTGAAAATAAAAATTTCCAAACCCTTATAAAAATTACATTTGACTTCATAAAAATTAAACGATCATTTATTATAGTTAAAAATTATTTAATAATTATATTTTATTAAAATTTTATTTATTTTTTAAAAAAAATCTATTAATTCATCAAAATAGATTCTCTAATTGAAGTTGACTATTAAGCAAAAATACTATTTGTGTTTTATTGTATCAAAAAATAATAATTGATAAAGTTTAAATAACTGGATGAAAATTTAATCAATATTTTATAAAAAATAATAAATATACACAAATTTCTAAGGTCTTGATATATATCCCTTTAATGAAATTTAAAATGTATGTGCATGGGTGAGAATATTCTTGGGTGGTTCAGCATACATGGTTTATGTCATGACCTCGATGGGATTAAAATGCTTCCCAAAATGTTTTATCTCTTGCTTATGTTTTTTGATATCAACTTAGGAGAGGTCAATAGAAAATCCCAAGGATTATATCTCCCTTGAAAGCTCAGGTAAATTGGCTTCATAGGATATAGTCCTACTAGTTGAGGTAATAAAATCCTTTTTCTATGTCAATTGGATTTGTTAGAACCCTATATTTATACAAATCAACTTATCAATGTTCTAAGGCTATATTATCAATGGTAATGATACTTAATGATATTTAAAATATGATAGAATATAATAATACAAAAAAGTTCATGTGTTTTCTATAACCATATTACATTATATGACATTTAATTAAGCAAAAGTTGAATTTTATTTATAATAGATCTGTAGTAAATGTAATGGGCCGGACCTCTCTGGTCCATTACATTGTGAATTTTGGTGTTGGAGGTGTTCCGAGAGGTCAAGGGGACTTATCCCCAACACTTTTCCAATTTTGTTTCCAGTTCTGTGAACAACGTTTCCAGTTTTATGAACAGTAACAGATCAGTCTCACCGATCGGTCTGACAGATCGGTCTGACAGATCGGTTTCACAGATCGGTCTGACAGATCGGTTTCACAGATCAGTCTGACAGATCGGTTTCACAGATCGGTGTGACAGATCTGTTTCACAGATCGGTCTGACAAATCGGTTTCACAGATCAGTGTGACAGATCAGTTTCACAGATCGGTGTGACAGATCAGTCTGACAGATCGGTTTCACAGATCAGTGTGACAGATCGGTTTCATCGATCGGTGTGACAGATCAGTTTCACAGATCGGTGTGACAGATCAGTTTCACAGATCGGTTTTACAGATCAGTTTCACAGATCGGTGTGACAGATCGGTTTCACAGATCAGTGTGACAGATCAGTTTCACAGATCGGTGTGACAAATCCGTTTCACAGATCGGTTTCACAGATCGGTGCGACAGATCGGCCTCACAGATCGGTTTCACAGATCGGTTTCACAGACCAGTGTGACAGATCGGTTTCACAGATCGGTTTCACAGATCAGTTTCACAGATCGGTTTCATAGATCGGTTTCATGTACAGTAACAGTAGGTGAATAGTGTTTCCAGATTCCTACAGTTTTGCCCCTTTTGACGTTTCCTTTGACGTAAAATACATTTAAAGCCTCATTTTAAGGGCTCTTAAGGCTATTTAAAATTCCATAAATCCTATATTAATTATTCCTAAGGCTTGGAATATTTTACTTGGTCAAACCGCGTGGGTTAATGTGATCCGTTTTTAATGGAGAATTAACCGGATCTTAAATCGTCGCCCCATTAAATCTTCAAAAAGGGACAAGATATCATTCTCCCTTGTTATTTCCTTTTGTTCTCAACTAAGAGGTACTAGAACCTTTCAATCCTTTCTGTAGGATTTGCACAATCAATATTTACTCCTAGGATTGGTTCTTCTCTATTTTGGATGCAACTGAGCCGTGTCGATCAATCTTCGATATAAGTTGTTGTGAGTGGTGGATTGTGACCCGTTGTGTGGATAAAGGACGTCAAGAACTCTTCCAGGTAGGGGATTCATGGCTTCTCTAATTGTATATGTGCAATTTTAGAATTATCATGATTTATTTCTTTGGATCACAATGAAATTTACCTAATTAAATACTTGAACCGGATTAAAAGAATTGGTTGATCGCATGTTGTTGCTTTATACAGTGATAATGGTTTGCCTCATGTTTTCCTAGATATAGTGATATCTATGTTTTCTTTGATTTTTTGTTCATTCATGATAGAAATTGATAATGAACATAAAGCCGGAATTAATTGTTAATTAATTGGCTAAAGATAAAGAGGAATGTAAATTAATCCGGTTATTACAGTTGTTGTAGTTGTTATAATTTGAGGATAATCAAATTTGGGAAGGAAGCATGGTTATTTAATTGTGATAGCTTGCTGATTAGGTATCCGTGATTGGAACCTATGAATAAAAAATCTTCTAATTAAATATGGATTAAAGAACAGATTATGTGGGAATTTCTAAAGGGGTTCTGAGTTACCCTCTTGTTTGCTAAAGGGTCAAGAGCCCATGGTTGTGATTGTTGTTTTTCTGCTTCTTGTGCTATGATGTGACCCTAGAGGGCTGTTGTGATATGTGGAGGTGTGGAGGCCTTGTGGTTATAGCAGTGGATGACGCCTAGAGTGGCGATATGCATCAGTTATGCATGTCGGTGTCGGGGAGGACACCCGGGGTGATGGAATGGGATGGATGCAGTTGCTGGATGCTTGTGGTTTTATTTGAATGTTAATCGGCTTTGATTTTCCCCACTGCTCAAGGCAGCTGGTCTCGCTACCCTTCTTCCGAAGGAGGCGAAGACGTGCGGGGTATGCCACATGCTTTCCGTGTTTAGCCTCTCGAGGGGAAATGGGTCTATGCTCTTTCTATAGGGGGCAAAGACTCGACGGGTAGTATATATACTCACCGTGTTGAGCCTCCTTTGTGGTTAGAAGCATAGGATTATTTTCTAGAATGCCTGGGAATATGGAAAAGTAATTCTGTAATGAATGTTTGATTAAATGGTGAAAATCCACGGGGATGGAGATACTGGAATTTAAAGGTGATGTGAATATTAAAAGGAGCAGTTGTTTTTTTGAATGTGATGCCAATTCAGTTTAATGTATAATTGTTCATTCTTAATTAATTTTTAAAGAATTAATTAACATACAGTGGAACTGATAAAATGAGAATGTAGTAATCTAATAAATCTCTTCAAATGTTTGTGATCTTATAGGATACCTAGTCTTTGAAGTAGCAGCCTGGAGTCTGAGAGACGTTAGCTGCAGTTGTATCTAAGAAAAGGTAATGCCCATAGTGTGGATGTGAGTTACATATATATTCTTTACTTTTTTTGTTTCTATACGCTACTCCACCCTGTCGGTAAGGGAAACTCACACCTCGGGGATTCTGAGCCCTGGGGGGGTGTTTTCCCCAACATTCTGATGGGAAGTTGAATGGCTGACTACCCCCTTTGGCCCTGCTCTCTTCTCTTGGTAGATACTTGTGCCATGAGGCACAACGGTTAGTTACCCCATATATGTGTGTAGAGGGCTGTAATGTCTTGTGGTTATTCACACACATATATTCTGGATATAGTATCCTATGGACTACTATAGGTGTAATGTGTATAGGCTATGATGGCTTGAAGATCCTTTGTAAAGACCCGTAAAATTCAAGGGAAATTTTTTTCTTAATTTTCTTTAGAATTTTACCAGAGCGCGGTTTCAGACGGCACCTGATTCCGAGGCCCGGAGTGCCCGGAATTAATTTCCGAAGTTTGGCTCGGGTACGTTCAGTGAACGAACGAGCGGGAATTCCTAACTTTTGATCCGGTGCTCGGAATTGAAATCCGAGGGCACCGATGAACTCGCAGCGCCGATATTCGCTTAAAGAGACCTTTCCGGGAGTTGCGTTTGTTGCGGGTTGAAAGTTAATTTTTGAGGGTTTTAGTTGAGTTAAATAAAATTTGTGTAGAACAAATTTTATTATAACTTCTTTAAACCTCTCAAAGGAGGTTGGAAGTGGGACCCACACCCACTTAACCTCCCTTGGGAGGATTAAGAGTGGTGGGGCCCACACGAACCCCCACCCTTTCAACTCCCCACTCTCCCTCTTAATGGCTTGATAACTTAACTTCTTTTAATTATACAACTCATGTATATTAAATAAGTGAGTTAATTTTGGAGTTAGCCATTTTGAATTTCAAACGTTTGAAATTCTTTTGAGTTGTGTGTTAATAAAATAAGATGTAATCTTATTTGTTTTTGGGTTGTTAGTTTTTCCTTGAGAACTTTTGAGAGCTCCTCTTCATCTTCAAGCTCTGACGAAGAACGAGAACGCTCAAACTCCGACGAAGAACGACGCCCCTCTTCTTCATCCTCGGTGTCAACAAGAAGGAACGCCGCACCCTCCTCGGACCTTCTTCGTCGGCAAACGAAGATCTGCCAACGACGTGTCTCTTCGGGCATAACTCTTCGTCAACGGATTTGACGAACAACGACCGCGACACCCGACCTCCGCGACGCCGTCTTCCGCGGAGCGTAGCTGAACCTTTGAATCTTAAACCCGAGGTAGGGGTTGTTGTTTTATTCTTTATTTATTCCATTTCTTGAACATGGATCTCGCATGTCTAACATGAGACTTTGAATGTTTAAGTTGAGTTATTTGCTTAACGTGAGGGGGCCGGACCGCATGAACACGGCCGAACCCCCTCCATCGTTCATGTTTATTTTGCGGAAGAAAGCAAGTGGCGTGGTGCCGTCGCACCACGCAGATGAACGTGCTTTTAATTTACGCGGCGCCGTCGCGCTACGTCAAGAAAAATCTTCAAGAACGCGACGCCGTCGCGCCGCGTTGAAATGAATGTCAAAGCACGGCGAAGGGGCGCGGTGCCGTCGCACCGCGCCGGATGACGAACGCCGCGGCCGGTTCCGGGCCGCGGCGGGACGAGAAGACCGCGGCCGGTTCCGGGCCGCGGCGGGACGAGGAGACCGCGGCCGGTTCCGGGCCGCGGCGGAAGGGAAGACCGGCGGCCGGGCCGCCGGCGTCGGAAGCCGAAGAAGGGGACCGGAAATTCCGGTCCCGTTTGAGAAAACCGGCCGGCCAGCTGGCCGGCCGGATAACTTAAAAACCGGGGAAATTAATTCCCCGGCTTTCCCTTAAAAACCCCCCTCTTAAAGGGGGGGCGGTTCTTGAAGGAGGGGGGCAGCCGGCCCCCCCTGGATCTCTTAAATAAACCGGCCCCTCGTGGGGCGGTTTCAAACAGGGGCGCGGCAGTTGCCGCGCCGTTTTTTTTTGAAGGAACCGCGGGGCTGAGCCCCGCGTGCTGCCACCCCGTGCGGCGCCAAGCGCCGCCGCCGCGGCCCGCCGCCGCCGCCGCCGCGGCCCGCCGCCGCCACCACCGCGGCCCGCCGCCGCGTCGCCGCCGGCCGCCACGCCGCCGCCGTCCGCCGCCGCCGGCCGCCGCCGCCGCCTAGGGGGGGTCGGGCCGGGTCGGCCCGGACCCGGACCCCCCGTTTCGGACCAGTTTTGGTTTTTCGCTCATAACTTGAGCCTCGGACCTCCGATCGACGAACCGTCAGTGGCAACGCGATCCTTGGATCGAGACGGTCGTTTCGGTTTATCGCACTCAAGGTTTCGGATTACTTTGACTTCGGCAGGGTTGGTTCGTTCACGAAACCAACCGGGCCTTCGGAGCGGAAACGCTCATATCTTGAGCCACGAACGTCCGATTGACGCGCCGTCAGTCGCGTTGTGTTCCTTTTAGTGAGTTAGATCTTTTGGCATACTCCGCCCGAGGTTTGGACGCAGGTGGAGTACGGTCGGATTGGTTTTGCCTTAAAAACCAACCGGGCCCCGGAGACGAAAATGCCAATAACTCACAGACCGGGCGTCCGATTGACGCGCCGTCTGTTTCATTGACTTCCTCTTGATGAGACGGAACTTTTGACATACTCCGCCCGAGTTTTGGATACAGTCGGAGTATGGCCGGGTTGGATTGTACTCGAAATCCAACCGGGCCCCTGGATCGGGAAAGCTGATATCTTACAGACAGGACGTCCGCTTGACGAGCCGTCAGCGGCGTTGGTGGTTACGTTGAGTAACGGTCCCTTGAGTATACCCTATGGGAGTTCGGGGTACAGTTGAGATACGGCCGGGATTGGTTTCGCTCACGAAACCAACCGGGCCCCTGGGACGAAAAGGCTAATAACTCACAGACCGGGCGTCCGATCGACGCGCCGTCTGTTGCGTTGAGACCCCTGTGACAAGACGGACCTTTGAGACACTTCTTCGTGAGACTTTGAGATACTTGGAGTATCGACCAGTAGCTCATGGAGTGGACCCTTCCGGAGACGAGCGGGCGGGGGAGCGCTTGGGTGTAGCGGCGGATCCGTGGTACTTGACAGTGGTGGTGCGCTTGGATGCAGCAGCAGACCCTTGGAGGTGGAGCGCTTGGTTGTAGCGGCGGACCCGCGATACTCTACGGAGTGTGTGCGCTTGGTTGTAGCGACAGACCCGCGACGGTGGAGACGAGCGTGCAGAGTACGGAGACCGTGTAGCCGGCTGAGACCTGACGACTGCTTGACCGACTCGACTTGGAGTGAGTCGACTAGCCCAGTGGACGGAGCGCCCGGTATTTGGCGGCAGACCCACGGCGGACGGAGCGCCTAGTAGTTGGCAGCAAACCCGCGGTACTCATCAGGAGGAGTACCTCAGTAGGCTATCTGGGTGAGCGCCCGGTATTTGGCGACAGACCCTCAGCGGACGGAGCGCCCGGTAGTTGGCCGCAAACCCGCAGTACTCGACAGGAGGAGTACCTCAGCAGTCTTAGGTTAGTGAGTGGCGGCCTCGGAGTCGTGACAGGACCACTGTACACTCTAGAGACGGAGCTTTTCAGCAGTTACGGTTTCGATAATGAAAATCCTGGTTTGAGCTGAGACTATTGACCTTGTGTTTACCTCATGATTGAGATGGGTCACTTGCTAAACTTTGGTATATGTATGGGCATATACCCGGGTTGTGGTTATCCGTTGATCTCATGATCCTTGTGTTTCCTCATGACTGAGATGGGTTACTTGATAACTTAGGTATATGTATGGGCATATACCTAAGTAGAGTTTATCTGTTGTGATCTTCTTGTGGTTATCCTTGTTGGTTTTAGTGAGACCTTGAGGGTCTCGGGGTCCCTACTGAGTATCGTTATACTCACCCCTGCACGGGCTATGCCCGCACCTCGTTGTGTTGGTTGCAGACGACGGACAGTGCTGACAGAAGCCGAAGGTTCGAGGACTTGACGGTACCTGGAGGTGGACTATACGACGAGGCGGTAACCGGAGGTGGACCACTGGGCGGGACATACTCGGAGCGGATGGCGGGACCCGGAGAGCAGAGGAGCTATCTGTACCCACCCTTCAGGTGGGATTTCCAGTGGACATCTCAGCGTAGCAGCTTTAATTTTCAGTTGCTGTTTTCCCTTTCGAGTTGTACTTTACAGTTGGGCTTGTATTTCCGGCCCCTTTTTACTTTTCAGCTCTTCTTTTGTACTTAGTGTTTTACTTCCGCTTTTACTCTGTGGTGCTTGTTTTCTTTATAAAGGCAATGCCTTCCCAGTTATCGGGATTTTACGCCTTTGGTGCTAGTCGCCAGCCCCTGGCCTATGGAAGGCGGGCTTGGGGTAGTCACGGCACGGGCCCCGAGGACGGGTCGTGACAAATTGGTATCAGAGGAGTTCGGTTCTACCACAGAACTTATAACTCTGATGTTTCTTTCTATGAAGCAATAGTGTTGAGAGTACCGAGTGTGGTTTTCAGTTCAGGGAGTCCAGTGTTGGTGCGGGCGGCCGACGTATCCATACACCAGGACCCTGACAACTGATTTCCGACTTTGTGCACGAAAACACTGATTGCGTGTGTGTTTTCAAAGGTTTTCCCCCTTAAAACAGCTCAAACCAGGTCAGCTCACCAGGTATAATCGTTTGATCGTGTTACGTTGTTTCTTTCAGGATGGCCCCACGACGGCAGCCAGCTAGGGTTCCGAGAATCGAACGTGACGACAGCCCACCGAGCGACGAGGCCTCGGTGCAGGGCCCTTTGTCAGCAGTGGCACCGGCGGTAGCTCTACCTGCCGAGCCCCCGATGCTTCCAGCAGCAGCCGCTGACGATGCACGTCGCCTCAGCGCACTGCATGAGTTTCAGCGCCAGCGACCGCCCAGGTTTCGCGGGGAGACGGATCCCCAGGCAGCAGAGGACTGGCTGGAGGCAGTAGTTCGAGTATTTAGGCTAGTGAGGACAGCAGCAGACCTCATGGTGATCCTCGCTGCGAGCCTACTACACGCAGCAGCAGGACGATGGTGGAGCTTGATGCTCCAGGTGCACGATGAGGCATCTCTTCTTTGGACGGACTTTGAGAGCCTCTTCCGCTCGGAGTTCGTACCAGCCACCCTTCGTGCGGTACGTATCCAGGAGCTTCTACAGCTGCGGCAGGGCAGCATGACGGTCGCTCAGTACGCGGCGAGGTTCACCGACCTTTCTCGGTACTCGACAGACATGGTACGGGACCCCTTCTTCCGGGCCCGGACCTTCGAGCAGGGTTTGAGACACGAGATCAGGGCATCGCTGATCTCCCTCAGCATACCGACTCAGACAGGAGTACTGGAGCGGGCACTTCTGATCGAGAGTTTCCTTGTTGAGTCTACACCAGCACAGCAACTCACCGCAGGGCGGCACGTGGCAGAGTCATCTGCAGCAGGTAGCCGACAGATGACTCAGGGTTCCAGGCAGACCAGACCTACCGGTGGCCGACTGCACGACTCAGGCTCAGTTGTACGGGGAAGCCGGGGTGGAGTCAGAGCAAGGCGTGCCGAGAGTGGGCAGTGTTACTCCTGTGGCGGGATTGGTCACATGGCTCGTGACTGTCCGACCCGCCATGCTGATGATCAGCAGTTAAGTGAGGGACCACCTAGGCAGAGGCAGAGGTTCGACCGTGGCGGTCCGCAGGGAGGAGGCGGACGAGGCAGAGGAGCTGGCCGAGCAGCAGGTGGTGGACGACGCTTTGAGGCACTGCCACCACCACCACCAGGAGGTCCACCCCGACCACAGGGAGTAGGTGGACATGCGAGAGCACAGCTTCAGGCAGCTGAAGCTTACGATCATGGAGCTCTGGGAGCAGGTGGACAGGAGCAGAACTAGTGGATACGTCTCTTGTACTTCTAGTTCCATGTTGATGTTGCTTTTGTGTAGCGTCTTGTATTATGAGCTGCAATAATAAAAGACGCATCCTTTGTGATGTTTTCGTTCCTGTCCTCTTTTGTGATATTACTAAGAGGTTCCAGTTGACTGTTGACTTGACCCTCACTTGTGAGACATCTACTGGAGGAGACCAGTTACCACACACTGATGCCGACAGTGTGACTCAACCCTTGGAGGCGAGAGTAACGGTTGGATCTCTTAGTAGTAGCGTCGAGGCCTTACGACGTCATCCTTGGTATGGATTAGTATCATCCATGTTAGGATCGACTGTTTTAGGCAAAGAATGTGGTTCATCCAGGGGATGAGACCAGGTTTCTCTTATCGGCAAAGAAGAAATCTTGCAGCTCTTGTGGGACCAGAGATGGTCCGGGCCACGTCGGAGGAGGTCCATGTCATCCAGGAGCGGATGAGGACAACACAGAGCCGGCAGAAGTCATACGCTGACAGGAGGCGGAGGCCACTAGAGTTCGAGGATGGTAACCACGTCTTCTTGCGGGTCTCACCTCGACGTGGTATTCAGAGATTTGGCCGAGGCAACACGTTATCTCCGCGCTTCATCGGACCCTTCCAGGTCCTCAGCAGGGTTGGTGAGGTGGCTTATCGCCTGGCTCTACCACCTCAATTGCACCGGGTGCACGACGTCTTTCACGTGTCTCAGCTGAGGAGATGCGTGCTCGACCCGACGCACATCCTTGACGATGGGGCGACTTTTACGGAGGTCCCGGTGGAGATAGAGGATCGACAGGAGTGGGTCCTACATGGGTGATCGATTCCTCTTGTGCGCAACAGATGGCGGCACGGGAATCTCCAGGAGAGCACATGGGAGCGGGAGGCTCAGATGCGTGCTCAGTACCCTCTTTTGTTTCCCTAGTTTTTGTTGTAGCTTTACGGGGACGTAAAGCCCTGAGGTGGGAGTAATGTAAAGACCCGTAAAATTCAAGGGAAATTTTTTTCTTAATTTTCTTTAGAATTTTACCAGAGCGCGGTTTCAGACGGCACCTGATTCCGAGGCCCGGAGTGCCCGGAATTAATTTCCGAAGTTTGGCTCGGTACGTTCAGTGAACGAACGAGCGGGAATTCCTAACTTTTGATCCGGTGCTCGGAATTAAAATCCGAGGGCACCGATGAACTCGCAGCGCCGATATTCGCTTAAAGAGACCTTTCCGGGAGTTGCGTTTGTTGCGGGTTGAAAGTTAATTTTTGAGGGTTTTAGTTGAGTTAAATAAAATTTGTGTAGAACAAATTTTATTATAACTTCTTTAAACCTCTCAAAGGAGGTTGGAAGTGGGACCCACACCCACTTAACCTCCCTTGGGAGGATTAAGAGTGGTGGGGCCCACACGAACCCCCACCCTTTCAACTCCCCACTCTCCCTCTTAATGGCTTGATAACTTAACTTCTTTTAATTATACAACTCATGTATATTAAATAAGTGAGTTAATTTTGGAGTTAGCCATTTTGAATTTCAAACATTTGAAATTCTTTTGAGTTGTGTGTTAATAAAATAAGATGTAATCTTATTTGTTTTTGGGTTGTTAGTTTTTCCTTGAGAACTTTTGAGAGCTCCTCTTCATCTTCATGCTCTGACGAAGAACGAGAACGCTCAAACTCCGACGAAGAACGACGCCCCTCTTCTTCGTCCTCGGTGTCAACAAGAAGGAACGCCGCACCCTCCTCGGACCTTCTTCGTCGGCAAACGAAGATCCGCCAACGACGTGTCTCTTCGGGCATAACTCTTCGTCAACAGATTTGACGAACGACGACCGCGACACCCGACCTCCGCGACGCCGTCTTCCGCGGAGCGTAGCTGAACCTTTGAATCTTAAACCCGAGGTAGGGGTTGTTGTTTTATTCTTTATTTATTCCATTTCTTGAACATGGATCTCGCATGTCTAACATGAGACTTTGAATGTTTAAGTCGAGTTATTTTCTTAACGTGAGGGGGCCGGACCGCATGAACACGGCCGAACCCCCTCCATCGTTCATGTTTATTTTGCGGAAGAAAGCAAGTGGCGTGGTGCCGTCGCACCACGCAGATGAACGTGCTTTTAATTTACGCGGCGCCGTCGCGCTACGTCAAGAAAAATCTTCAAGAACGCGATGCCGTCGCGCCGCGTTGAAATGAATGTCAAAGCACGGCGAAGGGGCGCGGTGCCGTCGCACCGCGCCGGATGACGAACGCCGCGGCCGGTTCCGGGCCGCGGCGGGACGAGAAGACCGCGGCCGGTTCCGGGCCGCGGCGGGACGAGGAGACCGCGGCCGGTTCCGGGCCGCGGCGGAAGGGAAGACCGGCGGCCGGGCCGCCGGCGTCGGAAGCCGAAGAAGGGGACCGGAAATTCCGGTCCCGTTTGAGAAAACCGGCCGGCCAGCTGGCCGGCCGGATAACTTAAAAACCGGGGAAATTAATTCCCCGACATTCCCTTAAAAACCCCCCTCTTAAAGGGGGGGCGGTTCTTGAAGGAGGGGGGCAGCCGACCCCCCCTGGCTCTCTTAAATAAACCGGCCCCTCGTGGGGCGGTTTCAAACAGGGGCGCGGCAGTTGCCGCGCCGTTTTTTTTTTTTGAAGGAACCGCGGGGCTGAGCCCCGCGTGCGGCCACCTCGTGCGGCGCCAAGCGCCGCCGCCGCGGCCCGCCGCCGCCGCCGCCGCGGCCCGCCGCCGCCGCCCCCGCGGCCCGCCGCCGCCGCCACCGCGGCCCGCCGCCGCGTCGCCGCCGGCCGCCGGGCCGCCGCCGTCCGCCGCCGCCGGCCGCCGCCGCCGGCCGCCGCGCCGCCGCCGTCCGCCGCCGCCGGCCCCCGCGCCGCCCAGGGGGGGGTCGGGCCGGGTCGGCCCGGACCCGGACCCCCCGTTTCGGACCAGTTTTGGTTTTTCGCTCATAACTTGAGCCTCGGACCTCCGATCGACGAACCGTCAGCGGCAACGCGATCCTTGGATCGAGACGGTCGTTTCGGTTTATCGCACTCAAGGTTTCGGATTACTTTGAGTTCGGCCGGGTTGGTTCGTTCACGAAACCAACCGGGCCTTCGGAGCGGAAACGCTCATATCTTGAGCCACGAACGTCCGATTGACGCGCCGTCAGTCGCGTTGTGTTCCTTTTAGTGAGTTAGATATTTTGGCATACTCCGCCCGAGGTTTGGACGCAGGTGGAGTACGGTCGGATTGGTTTTGCCTTAAAAACCAACCGGGCCCCGGAGACGAAAATGCCAATAACTCACAGACCGGGCGTCCGATTGACGCGCCGTCTGTTTCATTGACTTCCTCTTGATGAGACGGAACTTTTGACATACTCCGCCCGAGTTTTGGATACAGTCGGAGTATGGCCGGGTTGGATTGTACTCGAAATCCAACCGGGCCCCTGGATCGGGAAAGCTGATATCTTACAGACAGGACGTCCGCTTGACGAGCCGTCAGCGGCGTTGGTGGTTACGTTGAGTAACGGTCCCTTGAGTATACCCTATGGGAGTTCGGGGTACAGTTGAGATACGGCCGGGATTGGTTTCGCTCACGAAACCAACCGGGCCCCTGGGACGAAAAGGCTAATAACTCACAGACCGGGCGTCCGATCGACGCGTCGTCTGTTGCGTTGAGACCCCTGTGACAAGACGGACCTTTGAGACACTTCTTCGTGAGACTTTGAGATACTTGGAGTATCGACCAGTAGCTCGTGGAGTGGACCCTTGCGGAGACGAGCGGGCGGGGGAGCGCTTGGGTGTAGCGGCGGATCCGTGGTACTTGACAGTGGTGGTGCGCTTGGATGCAGCAGCAGACCCTTGGAGGTGGAGCGCTTGGTTGTAGCGGCGGACCCGCGATACTCTACGGAGTGTGTGCGCTTGGTTGTAGCGACAGACCCGCGACGGTGGAGACGAGCGTGCAGAGTACGGAGACCGTGTAGCCGGCTGAGACCTGACGACTGCTTGACCGACTCGACTTGGAGTGAGTCGACTAGCCCAGTGGACGGAGCGCCCGGTATTTGGCGGCAGACCCACGGCGGACGGAGCGCCTAGTAGTTGGCAGCAAACCCGCGGTACTCATCAGGAGGAGTACCTCAGTAGGCTATCTGGGTGAGCGCCCGGTATTTGGCGACAGACCCTCAGCGGACGGAGCGCCCGGTAGTTGGACGCAAACCCGCAGTACTCGACAGGAGGAGTACCTCAGCAGTCTTAGGTTAGTGAGCGGCGGCCTCGGAGTTGTGACAGGACCACTGTACACTCTAGAGACG
Source organism: Viscum album (assembly GCA_963277665.1). Taxonomy (NCBI): domain Eukaryota; kingdom Viridiplantae; phylum Streptophyta; class Magnoliopsida; order Santalales; family Viscaceae; genus Viscum; species Viscum album. The sequence continues at coordinate 1,260,853,827 of OY728151.1, read as the reverse complement.
GAGCTTTTCAGCAGTTACGGTTTCGATAATGAAAATCCTGGTTTGAGCTGAGACTATTGACCTTGTGTTTACCTCATGATTGAGATGGGTCACTTGCTAAACTTTGGTATATGTATGGGCATATACCCGGGTTGTGGTTATCCGTTGATCTCATGATCCTTGTGTTTCCTCATGACTGAGATGGGTTACTTGATAACTTAGGTATATGTATGGGCATATACCTAAGTAGAGTTTATCTGTTGTGATCTTCTTGTGGTTATCCTTGTTGGTTTTAGTGAGACCTTGAGGGTCTCGGGGTCCCTACTGAGTATCGTTATACTCACCCCTGCACGGGCTATGCCCGCACCTCGTTGTGTTGGTTGCAGACGACGGACAGTGCTGACAGAAGCCGAAGGTTCGAGGACTTGACGGTACCTGGAGGTGGACTATACGACGAGGCGGTAACCGGCGGTGGACCACTGGGCGGGACATACTCGGAGCGGATGGCGGGACCCGGAGAGCAGAGGAGCTATCTGTACCCACCCTTCAGGTGGGATTTCCAGTGGACATCTCAGCGTAGCAGCTTTACTTTTCAGTTGCTGTTTTCCCTTTCGAGTTGTACTTTACAGTTGGGCTTGTATTTCCGGCCCCTTTTTACTTTTCAGCTCTTCTTTTATACTTAGTGTTTTACTTTCGCTTGTACTTTGTGGTGCTTGTTTTCTTTATAAAGGCAATGCCTTCCCAGTTATCGGGATTTTACGCCTTTGGTGCTAGTCGCCAGCCCCTGGCCTATGGAAGGCGGGCTTGGGGTAGTCACGGCACGGGCCCCGAGGACGGGTCGTGACATCCTTACTCTGAGTATGGGCTGTAATGGCTTGAGGTATTATACCCGATGTATGATACACGTTATGCGGGCTGTGGTGGCTCCCGGAAACTACCTAGTTACTTTTGGTTGTGAGGACGGTGTGGTGCTTCGCCCAGGTGTCTGCGGGCAAGCCAATGTGGTGCATGAGGTGCAGATTGTGGAGCTTAGCCCAGGTGTCTGTGGGCAAGCCTTTGGAGAGAGATGCACAGGATGTATGTCGTTGGGGAAAATCGGAAAACCAATGGGGAAGTATTAGCAGGGTACCCTTGATATTCTTTACTATATGCTATATTCTTGTATGCGTTACTTGGTGAGAGTATCCATGGTGAGGTTGGGAACATAGTATACCTGTTTAGGTGACGAGTTAGTTTCAGTTGTTTTTCACTAGGCTTTAGCATTCTTTCTTTAAATTTTCATGAGAGTCTTGGGGAGTATCCTACTAAGTATACTGTTTTACTCACCCTGTTTACATATAAACTGTTTCTCAGGTCACTTGGAGCAGGTTGGAGATCAAGCTGGTTACTACTAGTTTGTGGTTGGAGGAGGAGCTGTTCGGGCTTGTGGTCGCTGCCGTTTTACTTTCTTTTGTGTACTTTTAGTTTTCCCTTTCAGTTGTAGTACTATTTCATGACATTTCATATATGTACTTGGTTTTCTTTTATATCTCAGTTCTGAGTTGGATTTGATTGGAGTCTATTCTATCTCTCTCTTCTGCATGTGTTCTCTTAGAGGGTAATGCCTCCCATTTTGTAGGGTTATTATACACTCGGTGCTAGTCACCAACCCGGGGCCTACTGGAGGCGGGACTCGGGGGTCATTATCTCCCTTCTCACATTGCCAGCCCACGGGGGGTACACTTTGTGGGGAGGGGGTCGTGACAGAGTGGTATTAGAGTTCTAGTTGAGGGATAGGATGGAGTTTGGAGTTAGGCATAGGTGAGGATGCATGGGATGGTAGGGCAACGGTGTCATTCATGTTTAGCAAGTGGGGTAAACACTGGTGACCGGCAGAGACATAGGCGTTTAGGGCCCCCTATGATCTGTTTCACGGACCTTTATGTTTTCGATGGCTTCTAAACAAAGTGATACCGGTTGCAGGGTAGAGACCTAATAAAGGATCATGCATCATTATTCTTTGTGCCTGTGTTTGAATGGGTAGACCCTGGGATAGGTAACCTAAACTTAATAAAACAAAACAGTTAATTAATGTTTAGTGTTCCATATTCTAGGCATAGGAGCTCTAACAGTTGTTATTTTAAAGGTATGGCTCCAGGTCGACGTCCTCATCAGGTTTGCGTAGAAGATTCCCAACAAGCGGTTCCAGCAGATCGCCGTTGGGTAGAGGTTGACAATGATGACACTTGGAGGAAGACACTCCGAGAGTTTTAGTGCCAGAGTCGACAAAAGTACGAGGGCTCCGTTTTAGATGCAGTCATAGAAGACTGGTTGGAGGAGGTCGAGATAGGCTTCAGTTCAATTCGTGCTCGGAAGGAACACTGGGTGTCCTTGGTTGTGACGATGCTGCATGGAGCAGCGAGGCAGTGGTGGTTCTTGTTCCTTGGGGATCACGAGGAGTCATCGTTATCATGGGAGGAGTTTCGAGACAGGTTTAGAGTTGAGTTTCTTTCATCGACTGCGAAGGCGTCCAGTCGCCAGGAGCTTCTTACCCTTCGACTTGGGAGCTCCAGTGTTCGGGAGTTTGGAATCCGTTTCAGGAACCCTCTACGATATGCTTCAGACTTGTTACCAGATGAGGAGGCCATGGCGAGGCATTTCGAGGAGGCTTTGCGTCCAGAGATCCAGTGCCATGTCACCCCATTTATGCTAAAGACATATCTTGAGGTGCTGGCGAGGGAATAGGTTGTTGAGAGGACTTTGGCTAGGACCGAATCATCACGAGAGGGGAATCATCATGATTCCACAAGAAGCAGAGCTGTGGTCCAGGGTTCTGTGTTTTCATGGCAGAAGAGTTTCCTTTCACCTGGGGGTAGGTCCCAGCACTTCCAATCTCGTTTCTATGGAGGCAGCAACTCTTAGGACTATGCCAAGGGATCATGCGCTTGTTTTTCTTGTGGTGGTCGTGGTCATCAGCAGCGGGAGTGCCCGACTTTTTAGAGCAGTCTTCGTGCACTGGGTGCCCCGCTCCAGGTTCCTCCGCTGAGGCAGTTCCAGCCGAGGTAGCAGCAGCAGGTTGCACCATCTTTAGATCACCAGAGGGTAGATGGAACAGGCAGAGGACAGCCCCATGACACTCCCCGTCCTCAGAGAGCAGAGTGCGGCCATGGTGGTGATCATCATCAGGGTCAGACAGGCCATGGAGGAGGTCGTGGTCAGCTTCATGCTCTAGCATTTCCAGACCCATGCGAACCAGATGTCGTTCGAGGTACCCTTTGCTTGTTTTCTACCTTGGTGTATGCCTTGTTTGATTCAGGAGCAACAAACTCCTTCATATCACCTACCCTTGTCCATGCATTGGGACATGAGGTAGAGAGGCTTCCAGTGACCTTGGCGTTGACTACGCCAGTTGGAGGTCGAGCCGACTTGTTTGAAGTATGTAGAGACTGTGAGCTAGTGTTGGGGCAACACCGCTCTTGGGGAGATTTCCTATGTTTACGAATACAACCATATGATGTCATACTCGGCATGGATTGTTTTTATTCGGTGCAGGCTATTATGGATTTCTATAGGAAGAAGGTCGTTTTCTTTGATGAATATGGAGAGGAAGTGGTGTTTGTTGGTGAGAGAGATCCTCGAATGAGTCATAGACGAGTTCCATCCATATCATCCATGATGGTTGGGATGATGCTGAGTTCTTCAGAGGTTCAACAATTGGCATTTCCTAGGGTCATAGAAGAGTACCCTGACGTCTTTCCAGAAGAGGTTGTATCCTTACCCCCTCGACGAGAGATTGAGTTTGGGATTGAGCTATAGCCAGTAGCATCTCATATCTCTATGTCTCCGTATAGGATGGCCCCTTCTGAGTTGCGAGAGCTACGCATACAGCTTGATGGTTTGTTGCAGTGCGGTTTTGTTCGGCCAAATGTGTCACCGTGGGGTGCACCAGTTTTGTTTGTGAAAAAGGCTGACGGGAGTTTGCGGTTGTGCGTTGATTATCGTCAACTAAACAAAGTGAAAATAAAGAACCGCTATCCTCTTCAACGAATTGATGACCTATTCGATCAACTGAAGGGTGAAAGTTGGTTCTCAAAGATCTACTTGCGGTCAGGATATCATCAGACGCATGTAAAGGATGAGGATATCCCGAAGACTACTTTCCGTTGTCATCATGGGCATTATGAGTTTGTTGTAATGCCATTCGGCGTGACGAATGCTCTAGCTATTTTCATGGGGATGATGAATGCTGTGTTCTGTGAATTCCAGGACAAGTTTTTTGTGGTTTTCATCGATGACATCCTTGTGTACTCCACATCTGAAGTGGAGTATGAAAAGCATCTACGAGCCGTTTTGGGAGTTCTTCACCAACATTAGTTGTTTGGTAAGTTGTCTAAGTGTGAGTTTTGGTCCCGAGAAGTTCGTTTATTGGGGAATGTTGTGTCCCAACAAAGAGTAGTTGTGGATCCGTCGAAGATAGAAGCAGTGGTGTCTTGGGTAGCCCCCAAGACCGTGTCAGAGGTGTGAAGTTTCCTTGGTCTCACAGGTTATTATACAAGGTTTGTAGCCAATTTCTCCCGAGTTGCGAATCCTCTGACAGCTTTGACCAGGAAGGATCAAGCGTTCATATGGACTGATCATTGTCAGGAAGCTTTCGAGTATCTAAAGGAGAAGTTGGTAAGAGCTCCAGTCCTTTGTCTTCCAGTAGAGGGAGTCCAGTTTGATGTTTTCTGTGATGCTTCACATCTGGGGCTAGGCTGTGTTCTCATGCAGCATAGGTCATTTGTTTCTTATGGGTCTCAGCAGTTGCGTCCCCATGAATGCAACTATGCCACCCATGATATTGAGTTGGCATCTGTGGTGTTTTCTCTAAAGTTGTGGAGACATTACCTCATTGGTGAGCACTTTGTGGTTTTCACCGATCATAAGATTTTGAGGTATGTTTTCTCCCAACGTGACTTGAACTTGAGGCAGCGTCGGTGGATGGAGTTCTTGCAAGAATACGAATTTGAAATATTGTATACACCTGGAAAAGGGAATTTTGTAGCTGATGCACTAATCCGAAAGTCATGTAACGATGTTGTGCATGAATCAGGTGATTCCTGGAGAGTGATGGAAGAGCTATCAGCTTTTCATCTTGATATGGGAGAAGTTGGGGGGTAGAGGTTGTCTTTTCCAGATGACGGTGTAGTCATCCCTGGTGCAGAAGGTGGAAGAGTCTCAGTTGGGTGATCTAGAGGTGGAAGTCTGGAGAGACAGAGTTGTTTGTGGTGAGGCCCCTGATGGTTGGTCGGAGGATGAAAAACACTGAGTGTTGTATCATGGTAGGATTTTTGTTCCCTTGGAGATGCATGAGACGATTCTCCGAGAGTTCAATAGTTCACCCTTGGTGGTACATCCTGGTGTGACGAAGATGTACCGATCCTTGAGGAGTCAGTTTTGGCGGCCTGGGCTGAAGCGTACAGTTGCAAAATGTGTGTCTCAATGTTTAGTCTGCCAGAAGGTGAAGGCCGAACACCGTGTTCCTGGTGGTCTTCTCCAGCACTTAGAGATTCCTCAGTGGAAGTGGGAGGACATCTCTATGGACTTTGTTACAGGTTTACCTCGAGCTCCGGGAGGACATGATGCTATATGGGTGGTATTGGATCGTTTAACAAAGTCGGCCCATTTCATAACGATCAAGGAGTCGAGCTCAGTGGAAGTTTTGTCGAGACAGTATCTAGAGGAGGTGGTGAGACTTCATGGAGTACCTAGGACGATCATTTCTGATAGAGATCCTCGTTTTACCTCTAGGGTGTAGAGAGGTCTCCATCATGCTTTTGGCTCTCAAATGTGCCTTAGCACTGCTTTTCATCCTCAAACGGATGGTCAGACAGAGCGAACCATCCAGAATCTTGAAGACATGTTGCGCTCTTGTGTTCTTGATTTTGGAGGTTCATGTACAAAGCACTTACCCTTGGTAGAGTTCGGTTAAAATAATAGTTTTCACTCTACCATCGGTATGGCGCCGTTTGAAGCCTTGTATGGCCGACCATGTCGTTCTCCGTTGTGCTGGACTGAGGTCGGAGAGGCAGCAATTCTCGGACCAGAACTAGTGAAGAATACAACAGAGATGGTTCAGGTGATTCGTGAGAGGATGAAGACAGCACAAGATCGTCTGAAATCATATACCGATCAATGAAAGAGACCCATAGAGTTAAATGTTGGGGATCATGTGTTTCTGAAGGTGACTCCCCGTCGTGGGCAGCGAAGGTTTGGTCATGGAAGTAGGCTTTCTCCCTGGTTTTTTGGGCCTTTTGAGGTGTTAGCTCATGTTGGAGCTGTGGAATATCGATTAGCAGTTCCCCCTCAGATGAGTTGGATACATGATGTTTTCCATGTATCATAGATCCGTCATTATCTTCATGATGAATCTCATTTTATCGATTGGGGAGAGATCGATATTGATGATGATGCAACCTTCGAGGAGCGACCTGTGGAGATCCAAGACCACAAGGAGAAGGTGTTGCGTGGGCGTTCTATTCCTTTAGTTCGTGTCTTATGGCGACACGGTGGCATGGAGGAGAGTACCTAGGAACGTGAGTCACAGATACGTGCTCAGTACCCAGAGTTGTTTAATGTTTAACTTCTTTTTTTGTAATGATGTTTCCTTTATGGTTAGAACATTCATGTTTTATTTACGTACCTTTGATGTGATGTTGTGAATGAATTGTTTGGGTATGGATTGTTTATTCCCAAATGTCATAGTATTGTTAAATCTTTCAAACAACTCATGGTGGTTTTCCCCTGAGAGGTATCTTATGGGGTGGTTATTCGGACCCCTCTTTTCTTCTCGGTTGGTTTTTAATTCTCGAGGACGAGAATGTTTTGAGAGGTATCTAATGTAATGGCTCGGACCTCTCTGGTCCATTACTTTGTGAATTGTGGTGTTGGAGGTGTTCCGGGAGGTCAAGGGGACTTATCCCCAAAACTTTGCCAATTTTTTTCTAGTTTTATGAATAGTAATGGATTGGTTTCACTGATTGGTCTGACAGATCGGTCTCACAGATCGATTTCACAGATCGGTCTGACAGATCGGTTTCACAGATCGGTGTGAGAGATCGGTTTCACTGATCGGTGTGAGAGATCGGTTTCACAGATCGGTCTGACAGATCGGTTTCATAGATCGGTGTGACATATCGGTTTCACAGATTGGTGTGACAGATCGGTTTCACAGATCGGTCTGACAGATCGGTTTCACAGATCGGTGTGACAGATCGGTTTCACAGATCGGTGTGACATATCGGTTTCACAGATCGGTTTCACAGATCGGTGTGACAGATCGGTTTCACAGATCGGTGTGACAGATTGGTTTCACAGATCGGTGTGACAGATCGGTTTCACAGATGGGTGTGACAGATCAGTTTCACAAATCAGTTTCACAGATCGGTTTCACAGATCGGTGTGACAGATCAGTTTCATAGATAAGTTTCACAGATCGGTTTCACAGATCGGTGTGACAGATCAGTTTCACAGATCGGTTTCACATATTGGTTTCACAGATCGGTTTCACAGATCGGTTTCATGTACAGTAACAGTGGGTGAACAGTGTTTCCAGATTCCTACAGTTTTTCCCCTTTTGACGTTTCCTTCAACGTAAAATACATTTAAAGCCTCATTTTAAGGGCTCTTAAGGCCGTTTAAAATTCCATAAAACCTATATTAATTATTCCTAAGGCTTGGAATGTTTTACTTGGTCAAACTGTGTGGGTTAATGCGATCCATTTTTAATGTAGAATTAACAGGATCTTAAACCGTCACCCCATTAAATCTTCAAAAAGGGACAAGATATCATTCTCCGTTGTTCTTTCCCTTTGTTCACAACTAAGAGGCACTAGAACCTTTCACTCCTTTCCGTAGGAGTTGCACAATCAATCTTTACTCCTAGGATTGGTTCTGCTCTATTTTGGATGCAACTGAGCCGTGTCGATCAATCTTCGATATAAGTTGTCGTGAGAGGAGGATTATGACCCGTTGTGTGGATAAAGGACATAAAAAACTCTTCCAGGTAGGGGATTCATGACTTCTCTAATTTTATATGTGCAATCATAGAATTAGTATGATTTATCCCTTTGGATCACAATGAAATTGACCTAATTAAATACTTGAACCAGATTAAAAGAATTGGTTGATCGCATGTTGTTTCTTTATACCATGATAACGGTTTGCCTCATGTTTTCCTAGATATAGTGATATATATGTTTTCTTTGATTTGTTGTTAGTTCATGATAGAAATTAATAATGAACGTAAATCTGGAATTAATTGTTAATTAATTGGCTAAAGATAAAGAGGCATGTAAATTAATCTGGTTATTGCAGTTGTTGAAGTTGTTCTAATTTGAGGATAATAAAATTAGGGAAGGAAGCCTGGTTATTTAATTGGGATATCTTGCTGATTATGTATCCGTGATTGGAACCTACGAATAACAAATCTTCCAATTCAATATGGATTAAAGAACAGATTATGTGGGAATTTCTAAAGGGGTTCTGAGTTACCCTCTTGTTTGCTAAAGGGTCAAGAGCCTATGGTTGTGATTGTTTTTTTTCTGCTGCTTGTGCTATGATGTGACCCTGGAGGGGTGTTGTGATATGTGAAGGCATAGAGGCCTTGTGGTTATAGCAGTGGATGACGCCTAGAGTGGCGATATGCATCTGTTATGCATGTGGGTGTCAGGGAGGACACTAGGGGTGATGGAATGGGATGGATGCGGTTGCTGGATGCTTGTGGTTTTCTTTGAATGTTAATCGGCTTTTCTTTTCCCCACTGCTCAAGGCACCTGGTCTCGCTACCCTTCTTCCGAAGGAGGTGAAGACACGCGGGGTATGCCACGTGCTTTCCGTGTTTAGCCTCTCAAGGGGAAATGGGTCTATTCTCTTTATATAGGCGGCAAAGACTCGACGGGAAGTATATCTACTCACCGTGTTGAGCCCCCTTTATGGTTAGAAGCATAGGATGCTTTTCTAGAATGCCTGGGAATATGGAAAAGTTATTCTGTAATGAATGTTTGATTAAATGGTGAAAATCCACGGGGATGGAGATACTGGAATTTAAAGGTGATGTGAATCTTAAAAGGAACTTTTGTTTTTTTGAATGTGATGCCAATTCAGTTTATTGTGGAATTTTTCATTCTAAATTAATGTTTAAAGAATTAATTAACGTACAGTGGAACTGATAAAATGAGAATGGAGTAATATAATAAAGCTCTTCAAATGTTTGTGTGCTTATAGGATACCTAGTCTTTGAAGTAGCTTCCTGGAGTATGAGAGACGTTAGCTGCAGTTGTATCTAAGACTAGGTAATGCCCATAGTGTGGATGTGAGTTACATATATATTCTGTACTTTTTGTGTTTTTATAAGCTACTCCACCCTGTCGGTAAGGGAAACTGACACCTCGGGGATTCTGAGCCCCGGGGGGGGGGGGGGTGTTTTCCCCAACATTCTGATGGGAGGTTGAATGGCTGACTACCCCCTTTGGCCCCGCTCTCTTCTCTTGGTAGATACTTGTGCCATGAGGCACAGTGGTTAGTTACCCCATATATGTGTGTAGAGGGCTGTAATGGCTTGTGGTTATTCACACACATATATTCTGGATAAAGTATCCTATGGACTACTATAGGTGTAATGTGTATAGGCTATGATGGCTTGAGGATCCTTACTCGGAGTATGGGTTGTAATGGCTTGAGGTATTATACCCGACGTATGATACACGTTATGTGGGCTATGGTGGCTCTCGAAAAATACCTGGTTACTTTTGGTTGTGAGGACAGTGTGGTGCTTCACCCAGGTGTCTGCGGGCAAGCCTATGTGGTGCACGAGGTGCAGATTGTGGAGCTTAGCCCAGGTGTCTGTGGGGAATCCTTTGGAGAGAGATGCACAGGACGTATGTCGTTGGGGCAAAGCGGCAAACCAGTGGGGATGTAGTAGCAGGGTACCCTTGATATTATTTACTATATGCTATATTCTTGTATGTGTTACTTGGTGAGAGTAGCCATGGTGAGGTTGGGAACATAGTATACCTTTTTAGGTGACGAGTTAGTTTCGATTGTTGTTCACTAGGCTTTAGCATGCTTTCATTACTTTTGAACGAGAGGCTTGGGGAGGATCCTACTGATTATACTGTTATACTCACCCTGTGTACATAAAAACTATTTTTTAGGTCACATGGAGCAGGTTGGAGATTATGCTGGTTACTACTAGTTTGTGGTTGGAGGAGGAGCTGTTCTGGCTTGTGGTCGCTGCCGTTTTACTTTTTTTTGGGTACTTTTAGTTTTCCCTTTCAGTTTTAGTACTTTTTCATGACATTTCATATATGTACTTGGTTTTCTTTTATATCTCAGTTCTGAGTTGGAGTTGATTGGAGTCTATTCTATCTCTCTCTTCTGCATGTGTTCTCTTAGATGGTAATGCCTCCCAATTTGTATGGTTATTATACCCTTGGTTCTAGTCACCAACCCGAGGCCTATTGGAGGCGGGACTCAGGGGTCATTATCTCCCTTCTCACATTGCCAGCCCAGGGGGGGTACACTTTGTGGGGAGGGGGTCGTGAAAGTAAAAATATTCACCACTTAATATATTTATCCCTCAAAATTTTCATTTCCCACACTCAAACAAATTGGGATAACACTGTTTCATCACATCCTCAAATTCCCACATTGCTTCTTTAAACATGTTGTTTCTCCACAACACTTTAACAAGGTGAATTGTATAATGTCATATAACTTTATCTCTATAATCTAATATCTTCCCTGGATACTCTTCATTGGAATAGTCTTTCTCCAATGTTAACACCTCTAGATTGAGTACATTTTGGGGGTTTGGTTGGTACTTTATTAAGTGGGATACATGGAATACATCATGTACTTGATATAGGTTATGTGGGAGTGAAAGTAGGTATTCCACCACTCTGATGTGGTCCACGATCTCCACAGGGTTGAAGTATCTTTGACTAAGCATTACATTCATCTCGAATTTCATTACTTTTATCCATAGAAATATGAGGTGGAATACCATGACTCTAACATCAACCTATTGGTCTTATCTAAGATGGTCTACAAATCTCTTTTATTAACTCTTAGGAGCCTTGATGTTCAACTGAGTGGTCATAACCTTTTGCACCATTTCTTGAACCATTTGAAGAAATAGGAATTTTGTTCCCCAAAACCATCCCATCATGTAGCTTTTTTTCACTTGTTCCCTTAAAGGTTTTTATTAGGAGGAAATTATATGCTCGACTAGAAACTATTGTTTTAATAGATGTTGTTAAGATAAATATTTTGGTCTGGTCCTCCTTTGATGTAAATTGAGAATGCTCTCAACATGTCCTCAATTTCAGAATAGTCTACTAAGAATGACCATTTGTTTGGGGTGATAAGCTGATATGCAGTTCATCACATTGTTTAGATAATGTTGTTGAACTTTCTAAAACATGGAGGTGAATCTTGGATCTTTATTAGATATAATAGATAGAGGTACTCCATGTATCCTTACCAATATCATTTTGTATATCCATGTATATTGATCCTGTGAAAAATCCTATTGAATCACAATTTAGTGTGTAGTCTTTGTAAGACAATCCAATATTACCCATATTGAATTATTCCCTCTTGATGTCATTGGAAAACCAATGACAAAGACCATAGTGATGTTTTTATATTTCCAAATAGGTATGGGTAATTGTCTTATCATCACCTTGAATTTATTCTTATCCCTTCTCTCTTACTAACATATAAGAAATATTAATGTATATTTTGTGATCTCATTCTTTATATTGTCCCACCAATAGTTCTATAATAGGTCTCTATATATCATTGTGCTTCCTGGGTGGATAGAGATTGTTGAGATTTTTGAATCAACCAAAAGTTCCTTCTTTAACATAGGATTTTGTGGAACACAAAATCTTGAACAAAATCTCACAACTCCATCTTCATTGACATTGAACTCCGAGGATTTTTCATTTCTTTATAGTTTCAAATTTCTTAGGAATTCCCAAAGAACTTAATTCAACATCATTTACATTCTCTAGAAAGGAAGGATTAATAATCATTTGTGAAAGGATTGATGATTTTTCCTCCTTTATGACTCCCATGTCCATTATTTCTCAAAATAAGAAGGTAAAATCCCACTTAGTTTTCATAAATGACAGAATTGCAAGGTCCTTTCTACTTAGAGCATCTGCCAATTTAGTTTTTTTCTCAACATGGTGGTGAATTGAGAAGTCATAGTCCTTTATCATCTCTAACAATTTTCAATGGCGCATAATCATCTCTATCTATATGAATATATACATAATGATTTTGTGACCCATATATATTTCACACTTCTCCCCAAAGAGATAATGTGACCATATATTCAAATCAAAGATCTCTACAGCCAATTCCAGACTATGTGTTGGGTAGTTTTGTTCATAAACATTCAACTTCCATGAACAATAAGTGAGGAAATTGTCATTCTGCATTGACGAATAACCCAATCCATTCATCAATGCATCCTTGAATACCATGAAATGTTCTACAATTATGGGTGGTTGATTACATGAACAATGATTAGCCTCTTTTTTATCTCATTGAATCTCTCTTCATGTCAAGCATTCCATGAAACTGTGACTGCCTTCCAAGTTATCTTATTTAGAGGGTTTGACAATAATGATGAATTTATCCCGAATTGACAATATTTTATAACTAATCCATGGAAATAATGGATATTTGTAACATATTCTGGCCTCATCCAACCTTCATTTTCTTCTATTCATGAAGGGTCCATTGATATCCCATTTATTATGTTCATTTTCTTGAATAACGAGACTTCCTACAACCAAAACTCACATTTTCAGTACATGCTATAAATCATATCCATTTGAAATGTCTTCAGCATGGTTCTTTTATACTCCTCATACTACTCCTTGTTTTGGAGAATATTAAAATATCATCTATAAATACTACTAAATTTTTTTCGAGGTAATATATAAAGACTCTATTTATCATGTTCATGATGATTGATGGAACATTAGTGAGTTTGAATGGTGTTACTGTTAAATCATAATGCATGTACCTTGTACAAAAATCATTATTGAGGATATCCTTATCATTCATCCTAACCTATAAATATCCTATCTACAGATCCACCTCGATGAAGTATTGTTCCACATATATCTTATTGAACGTGAAATCAATCCATGATTGGGGAGACTTTTTCTTTACCTTGATTTTTTGAGCTCACGATAATCAATTTAATGATGTCCTGACCCATCCTTCTTAATAATAAAGTGGAATCGTGCACCCCATAGCGTATCACATACGCGTATGATCCATTTATCAAGATTATACAATATTTTTTTCTTAGTCTCCAAATGTTTTGAAACATCCACTCTATATGGATTCTTGGATAATGGTAAAATATAAGGTATAATATAATTTTGAAATGAAATCTCTTGTCCATGAGGAAGACTAGGAAATTACTTAAGAAATACATCAATGTACTCCCTAACAATAAAAATATCTTTTAGGATGTTTCTTTACTTATAATCATTCATTTGAGAAAGATATGATTTATCATAGGGAAATAATACCCATGCTTCAGATGTCAGTTCTAATAAAAATTCATCATCCTCCTTGCAGTTTTATAGAATCGATGGACAATTTTCAATATGGATATTTATTTCCTTATCATGGAAATTTAGTTTGGATCTATATATAGAAATCCAATTCATGCCCAAAATTGCATTAAATTCTCCCAAAGAGAGTATGACAAGTTTTCAATGAATTTCATCACAAAACATTTTAAAAGGAAGGAGTAATATACTTAGGATGAAATAATTTCCCCTTTTCAATTTTCACCGATATCCCTACTTCCTTGATTTTTATGGTGTTTGAATAGTTATAATAAAATTTCATGATAGAATAAAATTAGTACAACTAGAATTGAAACATTTGTTCATTATTATTGAATGAATTACTGGTGTACCTTACCCCACTTCGTTTATGAGATCCACCACATTGGTTGTGATGATAATACTTCATAGTTTCTACCCTGGAGGTTGTTGGTTGTCTCAGAAATCCATTGCCTTATGAATATGTTTGAGACGTGACATGGTTATTTTTATTTGAAGTGATGAAAAATTTATCTAGGGTTGATAGGGTTATTCCTTTCCTCTATTACAATAGTGGGTTTATCCTCTCAGAAATCCCTAGGTAGGTTCCCTTATCCATGTGATAACCTCAAAATTTTTCAATCTCCATTTCAACTTTTAGGGAACATCAAAAAAAATTTCTCATAGCTATAAAAGTCACGAATCACCAGGAATTTTAATATACATGGGTTTAGACCACTAATGAACTCATCAACCATACATTCAAGGTTAATGATAGAGACAAAAGAATATCGGGCAAGTATTTTTAGGTTTTTCTCACACACCCAGATGAATTCATAATATTTTTTCATAAGGTTAAAAAAACATTTTCCATCTTATATAAGATTTTTTTTTGGAAAAATATTTATCAAAAAACATTTTTCAAATTTCCTCCCACCAAATCACTTTTTTCTACTCTTCAAGGTTCATATTATTGTTTAAAGCCCACCACAGATCAATATCTCCATCCATTAGATAAGAAACTAGTAAAACCCTTATCTTGTTCCGAACATTCAAGTATAGAGAATATCTTATCATTGGAGTTGATCCATTGTTTTTTGATTAAGACATCAAATGATCCATTGGAATTTAAAGGCCACATTCACAAAAAGAACTCAATCACAACTAATACTTTATTAGTGGGATTTGGGAGCTTCTCTAGATCTAGGTTTCTATTTAGAACCTGATATTATCTTAAAAAAATTTGAGATTCTATCTCTTATGGGGTTGAGAATCTCTTTGTGGGACGGAATCAATTTTCCCATAACAATGATTTTCTACCATATTCCACCTATTTCTGGCCATGGGATTGAATAAAGGTAAAATTATCGATTAAAATTTTTTAAACTAATAAAAAAATGGTAATTTAAGGACATTAAAGAGACAACTTATAAATTACATTTGTTTCCTTAACTTATGAATTTCAATGATTCAATATATTTTATCCATGATCTATTTCCTAACAAATATTTGAATGGGAATTTTTCCCTTAATAATGGTTAAAAATGATATTATAAAATTTTCAAAACTTATCATATGTGAGTTTCAAAACAAGTGAGAAATAATGAATGATTTATTGTACCAAGTTACACCAGGTTAGGACCGACACACCTTATCAGATTTATTACCCCTATATATAACTATTTCAGAACCACATCCACTTGTATTATCTAGATATGAATTTATTTGTTTGTTAATCCACTTAATCTATACTCACCAATATTAATTGACGTATTATTTTACATATTCTTATCCCTCTGTATTTTATAGAGTTTTCTAATACTATTCCCAAAAAAATCTAAACATTACCATTGATGTCAACAATAATGAAACATTAATTAAAAAAATTATTACTAGATTTATTAAAAAATTTACTCTTAATAAGTCCCTTAGGATTGATATGTATAGTTTATTCTGGAATTAGGTACACTACATAACAACATGAAATAAGGAATATGTCTAATTTATTGAAAACTTATTTAACATGATCATACTTAAAACTACATGGGATTACATACGGACAGACATAAGAAAGGGGTGACATCTAAATACTAGTAAGGAAATAAAAATGTCATAAAGTAAAAAATGTTATAAAATAGTCATATCAACAGAGAATAAAATGAATATGAATAGTAAGGTATGATATATCATGATAATCATAGCATGGGAAATATGGGAACTTCTTGAAACTCTATATCATAATCATTGGTCAAGGATAAATTTCAAGACATTATAATTGGAAAATTCTGATAAATGATTTAGGTTCATACTATATACAAATGTGATGTTTCATGAGACTAAATATTACCCAATTAATTGGAGTGATAAATAATTATAGGTGCAGCCATCACTTTAATTTCATTCATATGCATAAGTTCACCATAAATATTATACAAAATGAATTCATTCATCATATAATTTTATAAAAATATTAAGGTGTGTGGAAAGAATAAATTTAATTAAAAATTTTAAGATTTATAAGTGTGTAAGGATGAACACAATTGATAAGAAATGGGTATGGTATTCATTAGGCAATTGTTTTGGCATGGAAAATCATGGGGAAATTCTAGCAGCATAATGACATCACAAGTACATCATAAAATGGGTTGATGAGAGAGAAAGGGGACTCTTATCATTTGGAAATAAATTTTTTAGAAATATGTACATGGGAAGAAATTTCCAAATATATGTATTTGAAAATATAATCTATAAGACAATAAGGAGACTTGAATAAAGAAGAGATTTTAATTATCCCTTACTAAATTTTGTTATGGTAATAGGTGTACATAAATGTTTGTGTGGGTGATTTAATAAGAGGTAAGGAATATCTAATAATTTATAGATCAAATTTAATGTATGTTGTAAATGTAAGAACATATCTGAAAATTAAAAAACAGTAATTAAATGGCGTAACAAAACAGAGGTGCTTGAATAAAAAGGGGAGAGTGAGATCCCTTACCTTGAGAATTTGACTCCAAATAGTTGGGAGGGGCTTGTTGAGAGTCTTGGAGAACCTTGGGAGGACTGCAGAGAGGGTATGGTAGAGTAGTGACGAGCTCAATTGATGTTTAGTTAAGTAAAATTTGGATATCATATGGCATTATTTAGGAAAAGAGTGAGGATTTAATTATTATTTCTCAAATAAAAGTTTTGGACTCTATATAATAAAATATCCAAAACTAAAAGCCTCCCAAGGGTTTTCAACTGTAGTTATAAAAAAGTAATTGTATTTCATTATTTAATAATTCCATGGGATGAAAAAATTAAAATAATTCCCTTGATTATGTAGTAATGAGGCATAATCTAAATGAAACGATTTAAAACCATAAAATATTTTAATATTTTAGGAGGATTCAGAATGGATTTATAAAATTAATCAAATAAAATTTAAATCATATTATACTAAATATATAACATATATTTGGTCTTGGATACCATTTATAGTGTTTATTAAATCACCTTGAGCCATTATGATGTCATAATATACACAGTATATTTAGACTGTATTTAATTTTTTACCTAAAAATTTGACTATATAAGAAAATTATGAAACATTTACAAACTCATAATTTCAATGTAATTATTAAAAAAATCTAATTTATTTTTTCAAAAATATTTTTATTTTCACTTTTAAAATATTATTCGACATTTATTAAAAAATATTGAGTTTTTTTACAATAATAGTTTTCAAACCCATATAAAAATTACATTGTACTTCATAAAAATTTTATGATCAATTATATTTGATAAAAATTATTTAATAAAAATATTTTATTAAAATTTTAATTATTCTGAAAAAATATCCAATAATTCATCAAAATAATTTCCTTAATTGAATTTTAACATTAACCAAAAAACTATTTGTGTTTTCTTGTATCAAAATAAAAATAATTTATAAAGTAATTATAATAGAAGGAAAATTTGTTCATTTCTATACAAAAAATAATGTACAAACTCTTATTTCGGTTGACTTGATACATATATCATTAATACATAAGAAAATATGATATGAGTATTGTGTGTGAAAATGATACTTTCATGGGGTGGTTCAAAATACATTTTTTGGGTCATGATCACGATGAACATGAAATTATCACATAAAGGGTTTATCTCATACTGAATTTGTTGGTTCACAACATGGTCTTGGTCAGGGTCAAATATCAGTGATGCGATCGCCCTTAGAAGCTCAGATAAATGGGATTCATATGGCATGATTCTACTGGTTTAGGCCATCAAATCTTTTTTAGTGTCAATATGGTTTTTTAAAACCCTGTATATATTCTAATCAAGCAATAACTATTCAATGAATATAATATAAATAGAAAAAATTCTTAACATTATTTTAAATTTTGTATAATATAATTAAACAAAATAAGTTCATGTGTATTCTATAACTATATTACTTAATAACACATTTAATTAAACCGAATGAGGAATTTTATTTATAACATCTTGGGTTATTACACTTAGGGAATTAATATTTTTCATGATAAAGATTTTAAAATGTGGTCAAATAATTCCATTTTTTTATATTTATATTTGTGTTAAAATAGGTTAATGTGTGATCCCTAATTAAAGTAATTGTTTCATTATTCAATAGTAATTTCATATATTCAAAAATGATTTCTTAGGTTTGAGAAGAATCAAGGAATATTGAAATGAGAATAAAAAAATTATGCACCTATAATGAAGATTGGAAGAATGAAGAGTTGAATTAAATGAATCAAAAATATAATTGTTAAAATTCTTGTAGTATATAAATTCTTCTCCCATCATCTGAAAATTAAACATGGTTTTTCAATGGATACAATTCAAGGTAGGTTGACTGGTTGGTTGGGTGAGTTTCCTTTTTCTCATATCCCTAGAAACTATATGGATTTATGGCACCATAAAACCTAAAGGGATTATTTTCTTAATTTCCTACTATTTTTATTTGTCTATATCATACTTATTATTTATTTATAAATGAGTAAGATTCAATTTTATAGTTAGGTAGTTGAAATTTTTTAGAATGGAGAATGTATCCAAATGAATGCATCAATAGATGAAATCACCCATGTTTTATAACTCCCCTTATTGCCTACTTGTGAGTCAAAAATCATAGGGATGCATCTGGTTCCTCTTCCCTAGTTTGAATGTCATAACTTCGAATGATTAGATTATCTTCTAAAACCCACTTTGATAATATATCCATAATGAATCAAGAATGGAGATATATCATTGATAAAAGGAAGATGAAATGGATTTAATGGGTGGAGGTAAATTGGTGAAATCATATAATATGAGACTCTCAAGAAATTTTCCAACAACTTCTTCTCCCCCAAAGACCTCTTTTTTTAAGACCCCCATTCCGAATCATAATGAAGTGAACACTGAGATGGAAAGCACCAATGGTCAATAATAATATAGTATTTACAACATATAGTTATAATTTATATGATGATGTAAATAATTTACCGAAGTCAATATTTATATAGGTATCTATCTAGAAACCCTTCTATCAAAGGAATAAAAAGGATATTTACAATATAAAAGAATTTGAAGGAAAAAAGTGAGGTTATACAAAAATGGGGATTAACCAAGATAAAGTAAATGATTTAAAATATTATTATTAGAAAATAACATTTAATAATCCCTGTAGAGAAATAAAATTTATGGAAAAATCTAGTGAATATCTATGATCAAGAATATGTTGTGCAAGGGAAAATGACTCTGTTGAAAAATAATTTTTTAGAGTTTTGAAAAAATCAATATGTTAATTACAAATATCATGGATTGTTTCATATAATTTCAAAAGAAATATTTTATAAATATAGTATAAAAATATTTTCATTTATAATCCATGAAAACAAAGAGATAAATATCGATATAAAGTAAAAAATGTTGTGGAAATAATTTTTCATATAGAAAATATTAAAATGAGATTTTAGATTACATATGTAAAAAAGAGAAGTTATAGGTCACCCTCAAAAGTAATTTAAAACAAATGAGAATTGAAAACATTAAAAACATTTAATTTTGAAATATAAATTTGAATAATATAACTTGAAATGAATTAAATTTAATTAATAAATAATCGTTTTAAGATAAAACATTTCATTTGAATAAAATGGAGAACATATTAATTTTATGGAATAAATTTATTGAAACACCACATAAAAAAAGTAACAAAAATTATTTTTTAAAATATGAGAATTAAAAGATTGAGGTTAAATTTGATAAAACATAACTAAATTTCCAATTATAATGTATAACATTCGTGGGAATGTGGATTATGGTTAAATAAGAGAAACTGTCATTAGAAAGGATGAGAATTATTCTAAAAAAATTTATAATTTTTTGAATGGTATATTTTTTGATGTAAAATATCTCAATTAAATGGTAATTTTCCTTTTGAGAAGAAGATAAATAAAAATGAAATAAACTAATAAGGTGGATGAAACCAATATTGGAGGAAATAAGTTTATGAGGAATAATTATAACTCAATAAAGGGAGTTGAGTTAACAGAAGCCCTTTTGACTTTGGTATCTTTTAAATCAAAATTCATTTAAAAGAATATGGATATTTAATATTCATAAATTAAATTTATTTGTTTAAATAAATCTGTTAGGTTTTATAGAAACATTTTCAATGAAAAAAAATTATACAATAGGAAATAATTCTCATTGGGTGAAAATTTGATATATAAAACCCTTACATCATGTATAAGACTTGAAATAAAATATGAAAGAAGAAATAAACTCAACTAGAATATCTATATCCCATTAATTATACCAAAATAAATTTTAAAATACTTTAAATATATATAAATTTATAATAAAAAATATAAAATAAAAAATAGAGCAAAATTACAATATGTCTCAAAGAGTACGAATTTAGATCTAGAATCTATTACCTTAATTACCAACTTCCACTAAACCAGATGAATCTACTATATAAAAAATAACTACTTTTATTTCCTATTTAAAATTCATATTAATATTTGTAAAATTTAATAATATCTATTTTATACTTATTCTCTATATTTATATTAGAAATTTATTATCTATTTTCAATATAATGAGTGAGTTATCTTCATTGTTATAAACTATTTTTTTTAATAGCAATGATTTTTTCCATTCTTATCAAAAATTTAATAATTAATAAAGTAAAAATGTAATTTATTTATTCTATGATGGAATTTTATAACATTATAATTTTATTATATTAAAATTTTAGTTACAATTATTGTGGATGAAACCAATCTCATGCATGTTTCAATGATCATTGACAAACTGACGATGATGTCTTAATTAATGAGTGAAATATTAATGTTAAAATTAAATATTAAAAATAAAATAATTATTTATTATTTATATCTTACATATAAAATAATTTAGATGTCATAGTCATCAATGAAATTATTTTTTATCATTTTTCAAGTGCATAGTTCGAAATACCCAAACATGAACAAACCATAATTAATGGATGATAATGATTATAAAAGTGGAATTTCTTTAAATAATTTAATTATTATAGAAGAATATTTACATTATTTATATAAATTTAATGTGTTGAACCATATATTGTGTAATTTTAATAATTAATAATAAAACTATATTGAAAATGAGATAAGTTACTCTATAGAGGCAATTGTCTGCAAAATGAACAATCAACATAATCATTTCATAGAAAATGAGAGGGGGTAAATGTGTGATATAGTTTAGAATTTTATAAAATTAATATTTATAATAATATTAAAATATTTTAATAATTATACATTTATGACCCACTATTTTATATGGTTTATAAAAATAATAAACGTCATTCCTTGAGGGGGGTAGTTGATATTTTCTCTTAATGACATTTTTATTTTTCAACTAATTTAAAAGATTTAATGTAAATATTTATTTATATTTTTTTAATAATAAATATATTATATATAGAAAATTTATTCATCAATTCTATCATTATAACCAGTTATGAGAGGCAATTATGAAAAATTGAATATGTCGATTATTAGGGAAGGTAGTTCAAAGTACGCATTTTCATCATTAAAGTTTTTTATAATTGTATGTAAATGAATAAATAAGGCATATTAATTTAATATAATTTTTTTGATAACATCAATTATACTTAGTTAAATATTTTAATATTGTCAGAAATTATTTGTTCGAGGAATATTATAAAGAGATACATAATAATGAGGTATTACTCATGTCTGTAGGTTATGTTTTCTCTTAGATATATATATGTAAATGAAAAAAAATTTCTTAAAAATTCAAAAAAATAATGAATAAGTAGGATAAGGTTCTAGGATATACAAAATTTTATATTTTAATGAAGAAAATTGATGGGAAATGTTTATGATGATGTTGTGGAAGGGTTCCCATTTATACGTGAAGAGGATAAAATTTTTGGAATCACCCATTATATCTTAAAAATTGTAATTGATAATTCAAGGATAAGTGTCTCAAAAAGGATAAAATATAAATGAAGCAGGGATTTTCGGTTAATAAACACATTAAAAATCAACTTTGAAACAAGTTCTTAACATTTTTATTGTTATTTCCTCTTTGTAAACCAATTTTTTCAAATTGTTTACTTTTAAAGGGGTAAGTCATTTGTTACATTGTAATTAATTTTAATTAAAAAAATTATAATTGAAATTTTTTCCTAATTTTAACCTATTTATTACAAATAGGAAAATAATTTTATCATAGATATTTTCTAATAGATAGAAAAAGTAATACTGTCATATACATATATAAAACCAAAAAAGGGTGTATAAGAGTAAAATTTATGTGGTGAATAATCGTAAATATTTTTTTCATTTTAATGACATAAATTTGTTTATTATAAAAATTAACTATTTTTTGTTTCAAAGTAATCTAAGACAAAAATTTTCCATTAAAATACATAATAAAAAGAAAAAATTGAAAAATAATATATTCGAATTAAAATAATAATGTTAATTATATGGATAAATAATGGTTTTATATACATAAAATGAAATATTTAAAATAAATAAAAATTTTCATGAAATAAAAGTTTGATCAATTAAAAATATTTCTATTTCTTATTCACTAATAATGTAATAAAATTAATTGTTTTGGTAAAATCATATTTATAATATTCTTCTAAAATATAATTATTTTAGGAAAATAAAATTTATCCTGATAAAGATAATATTTACAAGATTAATTTAAAAATAATGTTTATTTCATTTAATAAAATATATAAAAATAATTTTTTTTAAATATGAAATATCAAGAAAATAATATTTATTGAAAAATAAACATCTTTTTAATTTAAAGATAGAATGAAAAACATGTAAAAACATATTTTTAATTTCATATTTCATTTATACAAACATGATTATAATATCATAATTTATAGTTATATATCCCCTCAATATCTCTACATAATATCTATGCCTATAGAATTCTTTTGTGGTATTCATGGGTGGTGATTCTTCTTTTATTGATCACATTGGAATTTTTAGGATCATAAATTCCTCTGACATATGAATTCAATAATACCATTACTATTTGATTTTATCAATATGTTAGCCTATATAAAAACATTGTAAAGCTAAATCTTTTACCAGATCAAAAAAATGATATTAAAATTGAATATATCAATTACTCAATTTCATTTCATACATTTTTATTCATAGATTAAACAATATACTTACTTCTTTTTATAACCACTAATTTACTATATATATATATATTATAAATTTGAAACTTAATAATATTATTTTTAAGTATCTAAATTTTATTTTAATTTAGTTTTGTGCATGAAGAAATATATCAAAATTATGATTAATTAAAAAGAAATAATATAGTATAATCTTATGTAATTTTATGAAATATGTGCATTTTTTGTTAATATTCCTTTGGTGTGTAAAAGAACATTTAAAAAAAATTCTTGATGAATGAGAAATAGGAATATTGGATTAGTGATGGGAGTTAAAAAATGTATATAATAACACAACCATAAAGGCTATGTTTGGACATTGAAATAAAATCATGTTTTGTTAATCCAACTTCATAAATTGAGAAGAAAGGAAAAAACACAGAGTGAGTTGTGTGTGTGAATCTAGAATAAAAGAACCATTTATGTAATTAAATATAAAATATATAATAATTACACTATTATTTCATCGTTTTTATGAATAACATATATAACCATATAATAATTAAAATCATGAGGTTAATTTTCTGTAGAAAATTAAGATTAATAAAATTAAAAAAATAGAACATAAAAATTATTTATATCCTATAAAATTTTAATCCTATAAGAATACATTATCTTTATAATTCATGTAATAATGAGTGGATATAAATCTAAGAAATGGTGAACTAAAATCCTAGAAAATGGATAAATAACAAATAGCAGCATGAGATATAAATCCACATGAGTATATGGGTGAGAAAAATAATCCCTATCAAATACAAATTATGTTATTATAATCATAATAACATAAAATTTATTTTAATGAGACATTCCATATTCCATTTTTATTAAAATAAAACATCATAAGTCAAGGATCACTATCTGTACATCATAATAATGTGGGTAAATATATGTTAATAATGTCAACATATTAAATTATAGGTAAAGATATTTTAATCATGTTTAAAAGTAATTATAATATTAAATATGATACATTACATAATAAATTATAGGAATATATTATTTTAGTACTACCCTACACATTACAATATTCTCATATTCATACTTTCTACAATTAAAGGTAATAAACATCAAACCACATGAATAATTAAAAACATGATAAAAGAATGAATTCCATAATAATTATATATGTCATATATAAATTATGAAATATAATGAAAAAAATAAAATAAATGAAAAAATAATTATGGAAATTATGTCCTAGTATGATATATCATAGGTTTTGGAGGGGGAAAATCAACCTAAGAATAATAATTGAAATTTTTGGAAAATAATTTTTTTAATCAAAATCCTTAATGTATGAAAATAATAAATCTCAATTAATTAAAACCTGAATATACATAGAATAATTAATTAATAATTAAATTAAAAACATTTTAGAGATATTTTAATTAATGAGGATAGAAAGATATAGGGAAAGATGAGAAACAGAAAAAATAGGATTTCATTTAAGAGTATGCTCACCATTGGACCTATTTTCTTTCTTCTTGTTTATAGATCTTGAATAAACAACTTATGATTTTTGATACATTGATAATTATGTATATTAAATTCATTTATTTTATTATTTATCAATTATAATAATTTAAGAAATTTTTATATATCCATAAATATAAATCTATGTGATCATAAGTTAATTTGATTTATTCTCTTTTTTATTTGAATATTATAGATTTGGATCATTTTCATTTATTAATTATTTGAATTAATTAATGAACTAAATGGATAAAAAATTAATTTTTTCCATTATACAGATATTTTGAAAACCATCCATGAATACGGTGACATGTAAATAACATGTAGTGTCTTTAAATATAGTAATTATATCCTTAGAATCACTTCATTAAGAGACAATATATATATATATATATGTTATTAATATTTTATAATCACTATAAAGTATTATAATAAAATTTATTTATATATATATGAATTAAAATAACCATAAAGAAATATGGGGATACATTTTTAATAAAAAAATCCCTCATAGGTTTATAAAACTTCCCATTGGTAGGACATGTCAAAAAGTGGGGGAGAGAGTATATATATTATAAATTGACTATAACAGTTATACGAGATCATAATAAAATTAATATTTTTTATATTTTATATTTAATTAATTTAGGATTGTTAAAAAGTAAAATATACTAGGATTGTAGAATAAAAAACTGAAAATAATAGGATGGAGGTGTTTTCTCTCCAGTGATGCTTAATCATTTTCAATGGACCTAAGTCCTTTAGGGATTGGTATGAGGTGATAAAAAATATTATTGATTTTACTAAGGGATAAAAGAATATAATTAAAATTATATTTAGAAGTTTAATGGATTTCGAAAGTGATTCCTCATGGGGGTTATATGTGGTATTTTTAAATAAGAGAGATGGGTATAAATAGTGAAATTAATGATTAAAATAATGTTCAAGGAATAATCCATGAAATAGTTGTGTAATATGATAATATGAATATTTTTTAATTAAAAATATTTTTTTAATATTTAATCCATTTAACCATAGAATCTGTTTGTTTATTCAAAATCTAAAAAAATAAATGAATATAGTCTTTCAATATCATTTATAATCTTTTTATTCTTCAAAAATTTCTATTTAGGTTATTAAATTGAATTCTATGTTTATAAAAACATTATTTATCTCATTAAACCCAATTTGGGTTATGTTAATTTTTTTATAATATATTAATTCAATATTATACCAATATTATATCATAACACATAAGGATAAATTTTTTTATATTTTCTATTCCCCTTAAAATTCATTATTTTTTAAAAAAATTAAAAAAATATTCTTGGGTAATTTTAATATTATAATTTGAGAAATGTAACTCATTTTATCAAAAAATTTATAACGTATGAAAATTTTTCATTTCCTTAATAATTGATAAAAGGTTAATGAAAATTAAGTTAAAATATAAGTTTTTAAAAATATACACGTATAAGTTCATTTAAACTCCTAATTAGATTATTTATTCTCTAGTATTATTTTTATTTTTACTTATTATATTTAAGGTAAATATTATTAAAAAAATATTTTACATTTATAAGGACCAATTAATTATATTAAGTTTACTATTCTAAATGTGAATTTAGTATTACAAAAGTTAGGTTGCTATTATGATAATAATATTTTAATTATACTTTCTATAAATTCATTTCATTTCTTTCAATTGTTTTCCATTTATATCACTAATATTTATCATCTATATTTTCCAAAAGTCTATAGAAAATTATATTTATTCATTATTCTATTTATATTGTTGTTTGTTGGTGTGATATTTATAGGTGACCACAACCCTGTGGATTTTAAAATATTATTAATGCTGTTTATTTATTTTTATAGTCCCTTTAGAATATTATTAATTCGTAGAATAACATTTTTCTCCGTATGTAATGTTTTATTTTATTATTATTATGTACCGTTTTTTATTAATAGGCTATGTGTTTTAAACAATAACAAGTGAGAAAAAATATATGTTGAGAAATAAAATTTCATAAAAAAAATACAAATTCATTAAAAAGGAAAACTTTGTTGATGTTTCGTTTTTGTATTACAAGGATATGGATTCATTTTTTTACGATAATTAAAGAAGGAGAAGATTGATTTTATCACACAACTAAATAATTATTCAAGAAAATTTTACTATAAAAATTTTTATACTTAATTTGATTTATATTTTATATTTTATATGGAAATTATGGTTGTGAATTACGTTCAATGGAATGAGACTGAGTCAAATAATTTACTTTTTGTTGGACAAATGGATGAAAAAATTAAACAAATAATATATATTATGAACTGCATTACATGATATAACATATATAAATTCATACATAAATGTATATATATGTATATAGATTAGATATAAATCCAATGTTGGTAGGAAATAATGTATAGTGAGATATTATATGGGGTGATATGTATGTGTGGGAAAAAATGAAAAAGAAATAAGATATCATAACTGGTAGACCAGATAGAGGATAACAATAAATTGAAACTAAAATAAATGTAGGGGTTCTGTATAAATCTTGTGACTACACTATTCAAAAATATAATAAATATATTAATGTTATTAATATTATTAAAACTACAACTACTTTTATAGAATTTATGGTGAAAAATCCCAATTTATTTCGTACTATTATATATGTGATAGAAAGTCATTATACATGGCAGATACCCCAAAACCACTACAATATCTTATTTAATTTTTCTTTTAAATGAATTATTTTCACCTAGTATCCATTGTAGATAAATTAATAGTCAATTTAGATGATTTTACAAATTATATTGAGATATTTTTATTTTCAATGGTGTTTAGGGAAATATAGTGTATTTTTAATGTCTATTTTTATTCTAATTATAATTATTCCTTGAGAATTTTTATGAATTAGGAATGTTTTAATTGAAATAGGGGTCTTATGTCGTCTGTTTTTGTAAAAAACATGATTCAGGGACATTTTTCATATCCTCATATTCCTCTAGGGAACCAGTGGTTGTTGGTAGTAGGGTAGTAGCTCTAGGTTTCCAACAAGTTGTCGATAACCCATATGTCTGTATCTTATGTGTACTGAGTACATGATGGATATAGGTATCTTGTGGATGGATAATGATTCTATAAGGGAATCTATTTAATTTAAAAAATAATAATTAAAAGAGATTGTTTTATTATCATTTATTAAAATGAGAATCATTTCTAATTTTGACCAAATAGAGGATAAACCCCCTTTTTTATATCCCCTTATTTTCTTTTTTCCAAGTGTCTAATATCCACTGTTTATTACTAGATTTGATATTTGATCATTGTATTTGGTATAATATATTATTTCTACCCCTCATCTTCCACATTTTCTATATTTTCATTATGTATTAATTTCTTCAATCATCTATGCTATAATTATGTGGTTTATGAAAGATTATATAATTTCATTAGTGAGATGCCAATTGATCTATTGAAATATCTTGGGAAGTATCTTCTGGTTGTGTAGTATGTGGACTCTAACCATTTTTTATGGTTTATGATAAAAAATACACTTAACATGAATATACCCTACATTATTTTCACATATTTAAACTTTATATCTCACAAATAATCAATGAATCCCAAAACCCAAAGGTTAAGTTACATTGGATATTGACTTCATAAACCAATTTATAAATATTGTTTATTCAACTTGTATTAAAATATATCTTCATAATAATTTCTCTTACACGTATTCCTATATATAATTTTTTACAGAAATAAGAAATCAAAAGAAGGAATGAACTAAAATGATATATAATGGGAAAACATATCAATGAGTCAAAATGGATAGATCATAAGTATGCAATAAAAAAATGATCATTAGAGAAATATTCAATTTAAATTATCATGGAACCAAAACTATTTTCCACAATGTATGATATAATGTTATATTCCCTCAAATAATAAATTATATACCCTAGTGTTAGAGTGTGAAAACAAGAGACATGAATTAGGAGACTTGGAGCATAATATAGGAATATAACACTGAAATGTGGAAAAATATAGAAATATAGAATAATAATAATCATAATAAATAATTAAATTTTGAGAAAAACATACTATACCAACATGTTTATTTTTCAAAAAACCCAATCATGTCACCACATTATGTGATTAACAAACACAATCATATTCACGCATCATGTTTTAAACAAACCGAATTGTTTCCAAACATTATTTTGGGCCTAAAACCAATCATGATCATGACTAAAATCATTATCTAATGAGTTATAAGTATTTAAAAATTAATTAGAGGACTAAAAAGGACCTCACACAAAATATAAGGATTTACGAATAATTTGTCTTCCACTCGAAATAAATCATTTATCATATCATGAAAACCATGACAAGGAAATGTGTCTCACATAATTTTCAAATAGGATCAGATTAGATGAAATCCATGGTAGATTAGATGATACCAAAAATTCATTCTCCTAATACAATTATATAGAAAATTAATTATAAGATGATCATGAACAATATTCCATATAAGGTAGACCCTTAAAAGGTAGATTGAAAACTGAAAGAGAATAAAATCATTTAGAACTCATTTGAGAAAAGAAACTTATATTTTAATTCAAAAAAATCTATTTTAAAGTGAAAATAGGGAATTTAAAACCATAAATTTAAAATAATTAAAAATCTTTAACCCTTGAAAGGAAATTATGTGAAAAATAAGAAATCTGTATAGGAATATAAAAATATACATGAGTGGAATGAAATCCCTTTATTTATTCTTCTCAAATGTGAACCATTTTTTTTAAATTGAAAACATAAAAAAATTATAACTATTTGTTTGTAAAATTATTAAATATTTTTGAGGAAAATTCAATAATTAAATTTTTACAAAAATGTGAAATTAAACTATAATGGTAAAAATTAAAAAAATTCTTTTCCAGACATTTTTAAAGAAAGTACAAACAATGAACTGTGTAGAAAAGGTTAAGATGATTCCTTCATAAAAATATTATATAAATCCAATGGTAGTGTATTATGGCCATAAAAATTCATTTAATTTTAGAAAAAAATATTCAACAGATAATATAAAGAATATGGTCATGGATGAAAAGTGGTGTTAAAGTGGATTAGAATGGTTCTTAACTACATCAAATTTTTATAGAGAAAAAAAATAAAAAAAATAATTTTATATAACAATATAATTTATGAAAATATAATAAATATCTAATATATTTCAGATAAATTTTAGATTAAAATAATGTAATAACATCTTAGTATTTAAAAGAATCCCATGAACTATTTAGATGTAAATTAAGTCAGACAAACTCTTACGATTTTGGTAACATTTGATACAAATGGATTTGAAGGGAAGAAAATTAAATGGGTGAATAAATATCACGATTGAATTCTAATTTGTGATATAATATTTCAGGGATATAGTATTTACACCATATAAAATAATATAGGTCCACACTACTAATCATATCTAAAAGAATGAAATTTGAGGAGACGAACCCTTACCTCATGTTTTGAATTTCCCTATGCATGTCACCAAACTCCAAAATAACAAAATTAGGTTTATTAAATACAATATTTAAAAAAATTTAATGAAATATTTTATTTTTCATTATCCAATTATTATTATATTTATTTCATTTAATGTGTAGTTTCTTATCTCCTTGGATAGTTGGGGTTGTTCATTTAATTTCCAAAAAACTACATCAGTGTGTCGGACATAGTAAAAAAGTTTATCGAATTTTTTCTGCATATAATTTTTTACATATATTTTATTAATATTTAATGTTTAAAAAATTATACATATTGTTGGGTTTTCAAAAATATACTCAAATTAATTGAAGTTTCTCAGTATTCATATTTATGTGGTAAAATATATAAACAACAGTCATTGTTATTAATATTTATAGAATTCATAATTTCTCATCCCAAACTATTAATAATAATATAAATATCATATATATTAATTAAATATACTTTTATAACCCTCAATGTAAGGTATTGATGTAATATTAATTGATTCATTCATGGGGGTGGTAGTCAGACCACAAGAGGAACAATGTTTTCATTTTCAAAGGAAGGGAAAGAAGGTAGATAATAGAAATTAAATGAAACAAATTTAATTATATGAACTAATCTAATTTAATTATATCAGTATGGTAAGAATTTATTTGTAGGTGGTGGACGAAGAAAGAAATTTCAAAGATCTAACTGAAAGTAATTACTTATACCTTTGATATACTCATTTATAACACTCCTCGAAACATCCTAGATTAGTATTTTATTGAAACAAGAACCTCTATTATGTGGAAATAATGGTTGTTAGGGGTTTTTGGAATAATTTGGATGAAATTTTAAGGTTTATGTGTGAGAATATGTGGTGTGGTAAAGGGGTCCATTTATAGGCGAGGGAGTGACATTTTTGTAAATATGTAGTTCTTAATATAAAAATAAGAGATTTATTACATGAAATTGTAAACAAATTTAATTATTAGATAAGAAAAGTTATGTTATATCCCATAAATACCTCATAAAAACATTTATATATCATGTTTTTTATATTTTTAGACTTTACCTCTCGATTTAACAAATTTACCTCAATTTAAAATTTTTTTAGGTTACTAATTAACTTGGTAGCTTATATTTATTACCAAAAATAGAATTTTCCATAATTAGTAATTTTGAAATTCAAATTCCAAAGATAATATTCGATGTATTTGATTTGATATATAAAATTGATAAAATTAAATTGAATATAGAAATACAAAGCATGAAATATTAGTTGTTTCAAAAATCTGTTTTAATTATGATGTGCATTTATTCTTATTAAATATCCAATAAAAATCATTAAATGTTTTAAATTTTTTTATACATATATATTATCAATTATTTTAATTAAATTCATTATTCACCGGGGAACAATTTATTTTATTTCGATAAAACTACTAAACAAATTAAAATTTCAATATTTTCATAAACATATATTTTAAATGTTATTTAATTTTACTCATAATTTTTAAAAATTGAATAATTGTTTTACTAATTAATCAATTTTTTTTATTATGTAAATAATTTTAAAAAACATTTAATAATCATTTTAAAAAAAAAATCCATTTTAAGTAATGAGATAATAATTTAAATTTATTACACTACATCATTATATAATACAACCGTATATTAAAAAAAACTTATGAAATGAGTATATGAGTTAAGGGAAAGATATAAAATGGTTTACATAGAGTGTTATTATAAATCTACGATGGATGTGATATATATTTCCACATGATTGAACTTATACTATAGAAATTTCTCTCAATATTTTGGTGTTGGTTTTTTCAGTTGGTTTGTTCTAGGGAAAAACATGTTAAATATATGTTCTCTCCATGATATGAGAAATTTTATATTTAATTAAGACTCCCATATCATAATTATATTGATTTTCCTATCTAAATAGATTTCATAATTTGGTTAACTCTTATTTATAATAGTTAATCCAATAGTAATGTTATAATAGTTACCTTTAATAATTTATTCCCATTAATATATAATGGTTCTTTTTAGTTTGATGTTATGTGTAAAATGAGTTATTGATCACACAAAATTTATTTAAAGAGATAATAAAATTTTGTATTGTAAAATATTATTCTTATTTCATATGATGTGGGATAGAAGGTATTGCCTCCAATGTGTTACTAGCCTAAATGTAAACTCAAATGACTTCCTATGACCTGTTTTAGTTATATAAAGATTTATTGGGTTATGATAGACCCTCTAATCATTATTCCTTCATTCATATACCACCAATGGTTGTATCATAGAACCATAGTGAAGTAACATTATACCCTAGACATTTTGGGGGCTTTAATGAGTTATGTTTTGAAATTAACTACCTTGATTGGTTATATTGATTTGATTTTTCATAGTACAGGAACATTTTTTCGAGACATCTACATGATTCTTGACCCATGAATGACCTTTTAGTTTCTCTAGATGATTTCATTTATTTTTTACACTTGTATATATGGTGTGAATTTCTTTAGCCATATTTTTTATATATAAAATAAATAGTTTATGCATTGTATAAGGATATGAATATTTTTTAAGCATGTGATAATAAAAAAGAATAAAATATGTTTTAAATTATCCAAACCATTATTTGAATTCCATATATTATATTTCATGAGTTTTTTTATTATGAACAGTAATGATATTTGTTGTATTGACAGTCAAGTTAACATATTTATCCGCTATTATCATGGTAAATGTATTATATTCCTTTATTGATATTGATTCAAATATTATGGATGTACTTCCATTTTTTGTTATGTTTTTTATTATAATGGTTGTTTTACCTATTATATTGTATTCTAATGATGAGAACTGTATACCAATAGTAGTGGGACGGAATGCCTACCGGTCTGTATAATGTAATTCCAACATCAAATTTATTTTTATGATGATGGGACAATATCACCGAATGATTCCATTTACCATGGATGTAGGAAATACCTCCCATGTTTTGATTCAACCCTAGTGGGGAAAATGATGCATGTGTGAGTATAGTAAAATAAGGGATCAGATTATCTCTCAAATTATTTTTCCTAAAATGAGTCACATTTTCAAAGTTGTGAGTTATTATGGAACGAGATGATATTCCATATGTTAATGTTTTAATTGGGATGTAATGCTTTATTATGTGTGGGTTTCCTATGATGTAGTTCTTACTATGGAATGATAACATGAGGACGTTATTCAAAATTTTATGACTCATATATCAGGACATAGTACCCATATAATTATAATTATATTCTAATGGGATGATATTTCCATTATTTATTACATAGGGTTAATTTCATATTTTAATTCACGTGGTAAGTTCAATGACACTGCAACACTAGTAAGAGTAGGTATGGTCAAACCTGGGTGGACATGTAGAACCTCTTTCTAAGATATCTATTTTAATTATTCTGTTACCTTTCATTTAATTATTTGAAAATCACACTATCAATTCAATTATATTTACTAGTTTTTTTTAGAGACACCATTGGATTAGGGCCACTATGTTATAGTCAAATCTAACACAGATTACCATGTACCCATGAAGACTTTATAAATGAAGTTATATGTAAAGCAAAGATATCTAAATTTGATAAATGAGGTGGTCGATCCTAGATAGAGGAATGAGATGGGAATGGGGAGGAATGCATTGTGTATTAGGATGGTGGTTTGGTAATAGTGGAGGTTAATAAGGTAGAGGATGAAAACAATTGTTATTGAAGCCTTTTTTCTAAGTTCTTACAATTTCAGATATGGTAGAAATGATATTTAATTTTATCAAAATATTATATAGTCCTTATTTTTAAGATTAGCTAACCCATGTAACAGAAAAATCTTGTTTTTTTGGGAAAATATTGTTATTCATTGATATTAATATTATATTATTTCATGAAAAATATTTTTTAGTTTTTAATTTATGAATATAGTATTTTTTCACAGTGGAAAGAAGTGTGAATTCATGAATCATTTTTAGAAAATAACATTCACATGACACTCCAATTAATTATTGTGGTTAAACATAAAGATTATGATATGGGGGTAAATTATGTAACATGTTAGTAAATTTCATATTGTTTTTGCTGATATAAAACAATGATGGAATTGTAATTAACCATGATTTTATTTTTATTATGTTATTTATACTTACTAAAATATAATGTGGACCCGATTTGTATTGGATTCTATCCCTAAGAGTTGGAATCTATAGTTAAAGAGAGAAACTATGTTTTGTAAGGCCCCAAGTATGATAGTGTTTGTGTTGGATAGTGAAAAAAAATTGATTTCACTGATTGTAATAAATTTTAATTTAATACCTTTTAGAAATTTTACTCGGTGTTATGTGTTTACAATTATTATGACATGCCACCATGAAATAAGCATATTGAATGACATTAGGGTGGGAATAAGCACGTCCCACCATTTTCTGAAGTTGTAGCTCCAGTTGTACTTAATCCATATATTGATTTTAATATCCATGAAATTCCAAATAATTTTATTTATTCAACTGTACCAGGGGTACTTAGAGTGGTTCTATCTATGTCATTGTTAACTGTAGACTCCTATTTCCAGTGTCCATCTCTATTTATTAGATATGGTAGACCACATGCTATTGAGATCTAGATTGTGGATATATAGATTATTTTTTAACATCTTAATTCATTTTTTTAGGGGGTGAATATATTTTTATATATTCCTTGAGGACTATAAAATATTTATAGGTATGTCTTATTCATAGAATATCAACATGTGAGGTTATCCATGAACAAAATATAGGTTCAATTTTTTTATCAATTTCTTCATCAAGATATTGAGATCTTATTTGGATTGGGAGTTTATACATATTGTTCGTGGGAGTATTTTATTTATGGTTTATATAACCCATTAATTATGTTTCTTTAATTTTCCACCTTGTTGGGTAGTTAAGAGATTATTAGGGTTTGAATTTTTTTTATTGGCTGACACATTCGATTATTTCATAATTGAATATCGTTAGGTATAAAATTTACTTAGAGGATATGAATTAGGACCTTATTATATAGAATAACCTATTTAGGTAAATACCTTAAAGATATTCAGGTTCTTACACATAGTTTGAGAGTGCATCTTTAGGTCTCTAGAAGTGTCATTTTAGGGATTTTCATTAAAGTTGAGATGGGTAGGCTAGGTAGGACTATGTATATTCTTCT
This sequence comes from Viscum album, assembly GCA_963277665.1. Taxonomy (NCBI): domain Eukaryota; kingdom Viridiplantae; phylum Streptophyta; class Magnoliopsida; order Santalales; family Viscaceae; genus Viscum; species Viscum album. The sequence continues at coordinate 1,260,818,274 of OY728151.1, read as the reverse complement.
TACCAATGTGGGAAGACACCATTGTTATATTTTTAGTGTTATAGGATATGGTAGAGATGAAAAATTTCAACAAAATGTTTATGGATTTATATTCTTGAGGGAATTTACATCATTTCATGTGATTCTTCAAGGGAACTTCCTAAACCAACTAGTATCTAGTGTGATGCCTGAAATCATTTAGAAATAGATAGATCTAGTATCATATTATAGGGTTTGTGTTGGAGTTACTTATGTTAGTTTGGGTGTATAGGTTGGTGTGCAGCCGACGGTAAGTAGATACATCTGAGTAGTTCTCCTTTGGGTAATCAGGGATTCAAAATATAAGGAAAATGATAGGTGTAATTCTAGATTCATTCAATCCAATTGTCTCTAGGTGATCATTATTGGAAGATGTCAGCTATTAAAGGTATGAACAAAAAATAATATAACTTTTTTCTATTTTATTTGATAAAGGTGTTTCACATTCATTTATATCATCCCAGATTTCTACAAAAAATGTGGATTGTGAAAGTTCATTTACGGGGTGACACCTGTTGACACAACCTTAGGGGTGCTAACCTTGATAATTTAGAGTTGTAATTTTTATTCAATTTTGATAAGTAGAAACTGTTATATTTTGTATTTATGGTGGTATGATATGTGTAGTTTTAATGTGATCCATGCCATGGTTTGGTAGATTCTGTATTGATCACAAAACAAATTCTACTATTGATGGGTATCTTTTTGGACTATAGATTAAAAAATTGATCCTATATCGATTAATAGGATTTAATATTAGATAATTTTTTATATAATAATTGATTTATGGTAATGTGTTCAATCCAAATATGTAGTGTCGTTCTAGAAGATGATGAGACATTTTAGATGAAATTCCCTCTAATTATAGTCCAGTTCTAAGACCTATTTCATGAGGATGTATTGACGTTTCCACCCAAGGGAGAGTTAAAGGTTATGTTTAGACTTATTGAAGTCATAGAGACAATATTCATTCTTTAATAAATTATTTGACCTCTATATATTATATTAAATAAGGTTTAGAAAATGTGTTTAGGGGTGAAAGGATTTATTCACCCATGAACATCTACTTGTTGGGATCCTCTCTTATTCACATTAAAAGAAAATGTATCCTTTTTATTTATGTGTTTATTACAAGTTGTTGAATAAAGGGATGTCTAAGTAATGTAATCCAATTCTACATGTTGAGAACTTATTTAATCAGTTATGTTGAACCATGTTTTTCTCCATGATTAAATTATTATTAGGATAACATGAAAATAATCTAAAACTATAATTTGTTACTTTAACTTATTTTATGAGAATATATAGCCTATTTAAGTATCTTGTGATTTTTTTTAGATTAAAAAAATATTCCTATATTTTTTATGGACCTAAGGAATTTGTTACTCTATCAATATTTTGAATCTCCCATGGTTATAATATATATATATATATATATTACTAGTCATGAATCATGATTTTCATTTGGAAATCCTTCTAGATACAGTGAGGGAGTATCAAATGTATTATGTTTATTTCAAAGTATTAATTTATAACCAAAAAAATTATTCATAGGGAACATGATATTATAGGATTTCATATCGGTGGAACAAAAGAGGGATAATGTTTATTTTTATCAGAGCATCTAAGTAATGGTCTCAGGATTCACAACTTCCTATGATTATAAAGACACTAAAAGAGAGACATTTAATAATTCTCTTTACTGGAATCATATATGATGGTTTTAACTCAGAACGTAGTGATTTTTTAGTGGTATTATTATAATGAGAGGGCCTAAATAGATTTTAAATGAAGCAAGGATCTACCCCATTTTAGACCTTACCAAAGCTGATTAAGTAGTACACCCTTTATTCTGATGTATTAGGTATAGTCCTAATATTAACATTAACATGGTTTGGTTTTTTAGCTTTCTATGAATATAGATTTTTAGGAAAATTGAGAGTAATAACAAGACCCATGATTTTTATATGGTTGTGTTCATGCATAGTCAATGATATTTCAATCATTAGATTATGGGTGGTATTTATACAGTTTAAATGTACCACTACTGAGTCAGGTATATCTTCCCCCATCATGAACTAAACCTTAATAAAATGAGGTCAGTCGAATAACATTATTATGCTGATTTCAATATGAAATATCACCATGGAAATTTGAATTTAGTGGTTGATAGAGTGCAAATAAATATATAGGAACGTCTGGTATAAGAGGTAGTTGTGAGTGGTAGTTGGTGAGCCAATTATCATAAATAAATCATTATTTTTAGGAATATTATGGATGAGTGAACCTTATTTAATTTTTTATTAAACTTTCTCATCGAGAGTGATAGAGAGATTCAATTATCTAACTATGATTTTGGATTTATGAGGGGATGTATATATGGAGGGGTGTCACCAACTAATATTTCCTAGGATAATGATGGGATCTGATATATGTGAGTTCAATTTTCTATGTATATTATTATACATGAATGCATCATGTGAGATTCACATATCTTGAGATGGGTTGGTTATATGGGTTACAAACATGTACAATGACATATATTGGTATTTTTTTTTTGTCATGTACAAAGTGGGATGTTGTGGGTTTAATTTTATATTACCCCACATATCTATAGGTAAAGGTTAATCATAATATTCATATAGTTACTCCTTAGTTATTTCCAATTCATGAGATGAAATTTTATTATGTTACAAATTATTTCATAATGGGGTTTTCATAGTCACCCCAATGAATTTATGTTTTATTGTTTGCAGTGGATATATTGATGGAGCTCATTATTTTCCTACCAAGCAGATATACCAAGTCTATTAATGATATATGAATGTTTTTTAGGATATTGTAGGTATTCACTATGTTTTTAAGGGAATCATTTCTAGTAAAATTTCTTAATTCAATTCTCACTTTTGTATGTGTGTCCATAAGATTCTTGATACAATGGTGAATTTGAGTAAATCTTATCATCTGTTGACAAATGATTCATACGATCATTCTATCTGGATCCTAGAAGAAATTTTGAAAGAATATTTCCTCGACATTAGGGGTCCATGGAAGATTTATATAAAGTTTTTCAGTTAAAATAAATTAATGGTTTTTGGGTATTGATTCAAATATAACCTTTTGATCCCCTCTATATAAGGGCATTTAATATTCCATTGTAATGGTTAAAGTAGAGTCCTCTATTATTGGGTCAAGTGTTGTTCAATATATATTAGTGTATATTTTGTTAATCTATAAGATACAATCTATTATATGAGAATGAAATATTTTTATACATACGAAATATGTTGTCTTCTTGAGTTTGAGGTGGGAAACCAAGTTCTCTTATAGGCGTCACCACAATATGAACACAGTCATTTTCAGAGGAAGGGATGTTGGGAAAAAGATAAATGGATCCCATTGAGATTTTGAGAGTGTCGGTATAGCGACATATCGATTAGAAATTCTTTCTATTTTTATTTCTATGAATAATATATCTCATGTATCTTAGATCAAAAGATACCATCATGACCATTCTCAAGTTATGAACATAAATTATATCAATCATTTAAATGATACGTCATTATAGAAATACTAGATCATATAATAAATCAATGTAAGAAGACCATTCACCATAATATATCCCCTCTAGTAATTGGGTAGTTGATGTACAAGCATATTCAGAAGGACAATTGGGAGATATATCAGCATATGTGGTCACTATTTCTAATGAAATTTTATGATGAGGACACATGATTAATATTTGGGAAGAACTATCCTAGAGTTTGGAGGTTATAAAATCACATGTGTTTTGATGTGTTTTTATTGATTTATCACAAAATTTTCAATATTTTGTTGAATTATGGATTTGGAAGGTGTTGGATGGGGCTTGGGGGGATCCCTTTCAAGCAAACATACATGGTATTGGGAAATATTTCAGTTTTAATGATTCTAATGAGTTCTTGGTAGATTGGTACTAGCTGCCTCATGGGCGTAAGTAGTGGGTTCGTTGTTCCAAATGGTCCATTTGGTGGCCTGTGAATCTAGAGTGGATACACAATGGGTACTAGGTATATTAAGGATGAACCATGTGTGGCTAGTGGGAAACTTTTCTTTATAAAGATTAATTTATTCAATTAATTACACTAATTTATATTAATGTAAGAACAATTTATCATTTTGGAAAAGTAGAGGCTCAACACCAAGCTCTCTTTTTCTTTTGTCTCTATTGTATGTGTTGAATCTCCATCAGTCATCATCTATTTTGAAATAATTTCATCATTTTACATCTCATGTGTTAAGTATACAACTCCTCTTCTATTTTTTATGTATTTTTATGTTTTTCTTGGTATTTTCCATTACTTATGACCAAATTTGGCAGTTATATTAGATTCTATAATTTCTCCCATGATATGTTGTTTCACTGGATGATATCTCTTTGGATGTTTCAATGGTTATGTGGTAGGTGGTAAAAAATCATTCTCAATGGTTAAATAATGTTTCATGTGATATGAAATTTGTAGACTTATAACACATGTTTGATTGACATAAATCTATACCTTATGAGTTTGTGAAAGGTCTATAGGTCTATGATGGACCTTTTGATCTCTGTGAATTTATTGCATCATCATTGATTATTTTGGGATGAAAATAAAGTGTGGGACCCTTATAATATAGTCCCCATAAGGGCTTCATTGAGATATGTTATTACATTAAAAAAAATTATTATTTAACCTCAACATCCATAGTTATAATAGATATTTTTGTTCATTTAATATTCTCATAACGCTATACACTTTAGGTAATTATGATTTTCCTTAAATATATTCATGGATTTTTTTTCATGGATATGTTTTAGTTGTTTCCAACCCCATATATTTTTCCAAAAAATATTAATTCATGCCAATGATCAGGATATGATTTTGGGCTGAGCATGTGAGAATTGAACCAGATAAAATAAAAGTCAGTTAGATGTTATTCTAATTGTCCTCTGATTTATCTGTGCAACATTTCATGAGTTTTATTTCTGATGAATTATGATAAAGATCATATTATGGGTCAGGTTATGAATATTATCTATTATTTCCTAGGGAATGGGATGGTGTAGCCTCTATATTGGGGATTCAGATAATCGAGAATTAATCCTCTTTTTTATTATATTTTTTTTATGAAAATAGGAGATATGAAATTATATGGTATTCTCATGAATAGGATGAGGTGGATGTGACAGGGGGTGAAATTCCCACTAATCCATGTAAAATAATTCTCATATGACCTTAACATCAATGTAGGATAAACATTATGCCCTATTTCATCTATTTTTAATGGAATTGTAATGTACCACCCATATTTTGATGATTTCATAGAAATTAATAAGTTACATGTAGTAGTATAGTTATATAATGGAGCTGATTTCCCCTCTTATAATGTAACTTGAAAATAATGAAAAAATTGAAATTATATGATTTTTAATGGATATGGATTTTATACAGTCAATTGATGTTGTATTCGGGATGTAATTATCATTTATGTGTATTTTTATTTTTATCATATGCCTCTATAGATGGGTATCATATTGTTATTACACAAAATCGTATTGATTATATACTAGGACTTGCTGCCCATATAATGCTCCTAATGTTATGATAGGATAATAATACCATTTCTCATAACATGGCTAGTGGTGAAAAATCAATAGCCAAGTGAATTGTTAGGTGAAACCCTAGCAGTAGATGACGTAGGTATTGTAACACCGGAGTTTCTATGTAGCACCCTCATATGTGACATATTAAAATTTTTATAGTTTCATGAATTTTACTTATGAAAATATCACAATTTATAATCACATTTATTTATTGGTTTTTATTAAATACACTAATATTAGTGTCCTAAAGTATTTTACTCACACCCTACTCGAGTGACTTATTATCTGTGATCACTTACTTACTATAAGAAAATGTTAGGGAAATTGATTTTTGTTAGATGGATGGGGAAGTGAAACAGTGATGAAGTAAATAGAGAGGACTATACATAGAGGTCATGACCTATCCCATGGAGGCCCATAAGGTTGATGAACCATCAAACCATAATAATCCGAATCTCACCTCCATCATACATGTTCTGGAGACAAGTGCCGAAAGACATAACAAAAATGGGAAGAATTTTCCTAATGTACATGTATAGACACACCCGAGCACCTCCATATAGAATTTTAGATGAATAATAATAAAAGGAAATGATAACTAGAGTGGAAACCATGCATGAAATAACCTCTAGGGATTAAAAAATAGTACTCTAGGTGAATTTAAAAATTAAGTGGGGAAGATACATACCCATCCAAAATAGATGTACCATCCTAAAAACAACTAGAAATTAGATACATAGAGATCACAGCTCTAGATCAATGATATCAACCACTATACTATGTTAATTCCCCCAAGTATGCCTATCATCTGTGGAAATCACTGCGAACCTGTCTGTCATTTACATAAGACAATGTATTCTCAATAATAATCCATGTCGGGGGATCATATACATACCTAACATTATTACAAAAAATGAAGTGGGAAATATGAGACATGATAAAAGTAGTCAACATAACCCAAATAATGTGGGGGAAACCCAAAAATGAATATATATATATATATATATCTGTGTGTGTGTGAGAACATAAAAGAAACCCAAATGAGATAGAAAGAGGATCTCCATCTCATAGCCCAACCCATACTAATTAGTTTGCCTACAGTTCCAAATCCCCATAAGTAATTACTATCATCTCTCATGTCTAATGAATTAAACTTTTTGGGGGAACCAAACCTCTCCATACTTCCACATAATTTAGGGAAAACAATCTCCATGTAGAGGATCCAATCCCTACTAAATAAATGGGATTAATCCTAGTAGATAGAAGTCCCATTCCTTGGTAAAACAAGAGTATACCAATCAATAGATAGAGGATCCATGAGCTTTTATAAAAGTAGGTTAAAAATATGTAGGTAGTGGACCCATTCACTGATACAATATAAGGGTATCACTCACTAAGTAGAGGACCAATAAACTAATAAAAATTAAGGGTACCACTCAGTAAGTAGAGGACCCATGACTTGATATAATAAGGGGGTTCCACTTAGTAGGTATAGGACCCATGCCCTAATTGAACATGAGTGTACCACTTTGATTATAGAGGAACCATTCCTTGATATAATAGGAGGGTACCTTTCAATAGGAAGAGGAATCAGGACAAAATATAATAAAAGGGTACCACTTAACCTAGAGTGTAGAGTATGGAGGACCTACACCCTTGTGTGGTTTGGGGATTTCCAACAAAAATCCCTCTGATGATCCGTCCTGGTCACTTCATCATCAACCATTGTCTAAAGAATCATTACACTCAAAACATCCAACACTTTGTCTAGAAATCCACCATGATGGATACCATCTCACTTTATGTAAAAAAATCACTATATAGGATAAACTTAGGCCAAAATCCATTTCAAAATAATGGGGATACAAGCGGAAGATGTTTCTCAAAAGGGGTTTACATGGTGTGAATGAAGTCCAAAAATGTGTGATCTCCAATGTCCTACTGTGCATATCCTTACCAAAATAAGGATCTATAGACATGTAGTAATATATAGAGTCTAAGGGTATTCTATGTGGTATCTCAGCCTCCTGCGGTCAAGCCCTGTGCTCTTGGTTATGCCAATGTCCTTTGGATCATTACCACGTACTTCCAGAGTACATGTTGTGCCCTCACATGTGGATTCCAAAGCATGTTTTGTTGGAACATGACCAGGCTTCATGTGGTGGGTCACCCAGTTGGTGTCCTAGCCATACAATGATTGATCTTTATACTCTCATGAAACTATAGTTTTCATAGCTGGTTTAATACACAGTGTGTGTTCATCCATTATATTCCATATAGTTTTTATTTTCATAGAACGCGAAATCCATCATGGGGCATCCAGATCTATCTCTCCCCCCCACAAAATCAACATAATTTACCTTTAATCTCCCCAGAATCATTTATAATGACTCAAGATATCAGTTTCTCAGCCTCTGGTGCCTGGAAATTAGAATATGACTGTAAGAACCTAGTTCTTAATTTTGAGGTATGAGCTTCTTATTTTCCTTTTCATTAAGTGATTTTTGAGAGAATATGGAGAAATGGGAAAAATCATAAATTTTGAAACTACAGGCCGTGTACCTTGTCCACACGCCGTGTACTTTTGGCCGTGTTGGGATGAGTACACAGGGCGTGTAGCCATGCCGGCGATGAAGGGTGTAGGAACTGACTACACGCCGTGTAGTGGTACCTTACACGCCGTGTAGTCAGTCGGCAGGTTAAAAATTAAGGCGGGGAAGTCGCCGCCAGCTGGGCAGCAGTACACGCCGTGTACTTGGGAGTACATGCTGTGTACTCTTGTCGGCAGATGAACAGTGTGGCGGTGCCTCCAAATGAACTGTTAAATGAAAGGAGTACATGCTATGTACTTTGAAGTACACGCCGTGTACTTTGTTTTCTCGGCTTAAAATAGGCAGTAGCCTCCTCATTTGTAATAGTAGGCGTTTGAGCCATTTTGGAGCCAAAGGAGGAGGTCGAACCTTTGAAGATCCACCGGGAGTTCATCTGGAATTCGATTCGGCTTCGGACGATCTCGTTAGAACCGCATGGGTAAGCCCTTCCTCCTCCTGGAACCGTTCTTGCCAATTCTTCTCCCAATGTATGTTATTTACATTCGAATGGGTTTTGTTCTTCGTCAGATCTACGCCGTTCTTGGGCGTTTCTAGAGCCGGCGTTCGGGTATAGTGTTCGTTGGCATATAAGGTAGGTGGCTTGGTGTTTATTTTCCAACTGTCGTGCGTTTTTGTACATTTTGGTGCCACGAACCCATGTTGGGGTGTCGTGTGGCTGAGGCCGTTGTTATATTTAATGCCTAGAATTGCATAGGTGATTAAATTGTGATAATAAAATGTTGTTTGGCATCGTTTCTTGGATCCAGGACCATCCTGAGGAGTGTGTTCCTCTGTTTAGCAGTTTGGCCAGGATACCCGAGGGTATGCCTTAAATGTAGTAACTGTAGAATTGCCTTGAGAGGAATTTCTTATTTACTGCATTTTGATATGTTGGTCATGGCCCAATTACTTGTTTAGCCTGAGGGCGTGACTATATTAGCCTGAGGGCGTGACTGTTTTAGCCCAAGGGTTGTCGTTATTCCTCCTGAGGGCAACCTTTCATGCCTGAGGGCTTGACATCTGTGCCTGAGGGCGACACTTCCTATGCCTGAGGGCGAGAATTCTATTACAATTCCTGAGGGTGAGATTCTGTATAGCCTGAGGGCGTGGTTCACTATATTAGCTGAGGGCGAGATACTGGTTGTCCTAAGGGTGTGGTGCTGTTGAGCACAGAACGATACTAAATTAAATAATTTATGTGAATAATGAAATGGCAATTTAACTGTTAAGTTAGTTACTTTTGAGTACTGCTTAGTTATTTCATTTTACTACTGCACACCTGTTGCATGTTTTACACACAGTTGGGCACATGCCTTTTGTGGGTGCCTACTGAGATAGATTTCTCACACCCTGTATGGGTCACGCTTTTTGGCCCAAACAGATTATGTTGCTGCAGGTGTAGATAGGGGCAAGAGTCCCTATACAGGTACTTGACTGTTGCTGAGGAGTAGGATGGCATGGGACCGAGCCTAGGCTCGCGATGCCACGGCCAGCTGTTTACTTGTTTTGATGTACTTTTCTTTTGGTTGTAACACAGTGATGTATAACATGTTCTGGCTGTTTTCATAGAACTTGAATCATGTAGCATCATCACTTATATATTGTTGGTTATATCCACTGCTGTAGTTATTTCAGTTGTGTGTGTTTACTGCTTCTACTATTGTTGTATATTTATTTTGGTATTCCACTGCGCTACACATTGACAAATGAGGGCATAGTTTCCCCACTATCAGACATGGGCCCTCGCTGCTAGTTGGCAGCCTTTGGCTTTTGGATAAATGTGCTTGAGGTCACGTGGCGAACTGGGCTCAGGGCACCCGTTGCGTGGCACCCGGGGTCGGGACGTTACAAAGTGGTATCAGAGGAAGGTTTCTTTTCTTTGACTCACTATTTGGAGCCGTAGTCAGGGATAGGACAGAACAGTAGTCGGTAATAAGCTGTGCCCAGGCGTAGCTTACCCGTGTACAGGGAAAATCCAGTCTACCTCGTATTTTCCATTCTCTTGATTTTTGAAATTTTACGGTTGATATGTTTTCACCATTGGGTGACGCACTTGGATTGTGATGTTTATATATTATCTATGGGTTTTATTTAGTTGCAACCCGATGAGATGAGGGTATGTCGTCTCATGCATTATATAGGCACATGTTATATATCACATGCCATGCATAGTTTCCATGCCATGTAGGTGCATTAGAAATTCTCATGTTGTTGTGATAGTTGGTGTGCTAGAAAAAGCATGTTGTTGTGATAGCTGTTTGATAAATACCTGCCTTGTGATATGGTATTTTTGTTGAGCTTGTTTATAGAATGGACGCCAAACTTTGGTCTTTGGGGAGTATGGGCCCCCATTGACTAGAATTTTGTGGATCATTGACTGGTTGTTGTTTATAACACAAATAAGATGTCAAACTTTGATTCGCGGTGTGTATGGGACCCCACGGGTCAGAATTTGACACTTAGGTGTTGTTTTTCGGTATTTTCTGGGTTCCGGAGAAGTTTCTGAGGCATACTGTACGGAAACCCAGTATACACGCCGTGTAGTATTTTTATACATGCCGTGTATGTTCTTCTGTTTGGGAAGAAAAATGAACTTTTTTAGTACACGCCGTGTACCCTAAGTACACGCCGTGTAGTCTGTTCCCGTGTCACAAACCGTGTGGGCGGCTACACGGGGTAGGGAATGGCTTGGGTAAAACACGCCGTGTAGTGTTGACCCGGAGTACGACCGTGTAGCTAACAACACAGGCTGGTGAACTCCTTGACAGAACACGCCATGTCAGTTATGGACATGCCGTGTAGTGTGACCTGGGGACTCGGCTATGTAACTAACAACACGGGCCGGTGTCACCTCTTCCAAAACACGCCGAGTACCTTTGGGACACGCTGTGTAGTCTTGTTCGAGGACAGACTGTGTGGTGATTAGTCGTGTGGCTGGGAAACGGGATGGTGTACACGCAGTGTGCGGGTGTAAACGTCGTGTAGAGTAAAGATGAGTAGTCAGCCGAGTCACAGACGACACAGGTAGTTGGAAAATAACACCGAACACGCCATGTAGGTATTATACACGCCGTGTAGCTTTGTTGAAATGGAAGCCGTGTGGCATAGCCGTGTGGAAGGACCCGGGAAGGGGAAGGGAAGTCAAGTACACGTCGTGTAGTTAGTGTACATGCCGTGTAGTCCTGTTTTGGAAATTTTGAATACCTTCTTCTTCTTGTTCCATTGGGGTTCCTTTGCTTTCAGTCTTTATAATTTTGAATCTGAGGCGTGCTTTTGACCTTGTAGAGTCATGCCGCCTAGACGGCCGCGAGTTGTTTGCCAAGAGAGCGGTGACGATTATACTCCAAAGATGGTGGGCCATGGGCTACCAGTTGATCCACCAGCAGTGCCAGATGCGGCACCAGCTGTTATACCGGACACGGGTGCGGAGGCACAGTTCCGTGAAGGCTTATTGCGGTTCATGCAGACCTTTTAGGGAGCACCGCAGGCTACCACATCTATGGCCGAGATAACACGTATCTTTCAGCAGCAGCATCCGCCTACCTTTTCAGGGGATGGTGGACCACAGGTTACAAAGTCCTGTCTAGTATCGATGCAGACTATTTTCGAGCATCTTGAGATGCCTCCAGGGCGGAGAGTCAATCTCACGACTTACATGCTGCGTGATTCCTCCAAGAGGTGGTGTGATGGTACCACCCAGACAGAGCATCACAGGGACATGGCGTGGGAGGATTTTCAGACAGTCTTTTATGAATTCTTCTTTCCTGAGACACTGAGAGCAGATAGAGCTCGAGAGTTCATGAATCTGCAGCAGGGCGCTATGTCGGTGATGGACTACTCTGCTCGTTTTACAGAGCTTCAGCGCTTTGCACTCGTGCAAGTGGGTGATGAGACGCTGAGAGCCAGACGTTTTGAGGATGGTCTTCGGTATGACATTCGAGCACTGGTGAATGTTTTCAGGTTTCCTATTGTACACGCGATTGTGAATCAGGCGTTAATCACAGAGAGGAACCTGCGAGAATCTGGTGGTGTGGGCCAAGGTGGTTCAGCACCAGTTACTAGTACTATTTCTGCTGGAAAGAGGAAGAGACAGATGGACTTCTCTCAGGGTGGCAGTACCAGCCATGCAACTTCTTCAGGTGGCCCGATCAGGTGCTACCAGTGTGGCAGAGAGGCGCACAAGAGACCGCAGTGTCCACGAGACCCAGTTGAGTGTCGAGCTTGCGGCAAGATGGGTCATCTGCAATGCTTTTGTAGGGCGTATCCACGAGTGGCTAGTGAGAGGGGTTCTGTGCAGACTCCGCGTGCGGGAGCATGACAAGTGGCTTATTACCAGTCAGGGAACTGGAATATGTCAGGGCATCCAGGCATAGATGGTGGTCGTGGCCGTGGTATCCAGACACCAGGATCTCAGAGGCAACAGGGCGGGACAGCTCAGGGTAGCCAGGCTGTGTCGTAGGGCCGCGGCACTGGTCAGGCATATGCAGTGCAACAGACCCAACAATAGAAGGTTCCCGGACCTTTGAAAGTCAGAGGTACTCTTCTAGTAGCTTCTGTCTTGTCTTCAGTACTTTTTGATACGGGTGATACACATAGTTTTATATCTGTACCCGCTGTGGAGAGCCTTGGGCTCGGTGTTTCTACTTCTTCTGATATCTTGACGCTAGACACTCCGTTGGGGACTAGGACGGTTGGTGTGCGTCAGTGAAAGGAGTGCCCCCTTGAGGTTGGTGGGTGTCACTTCCTTTGGGACCTCTATGTCCTGGAGATGACAAGCTATGATGTCATTCTCGGGATGGACTGGTTGGTTCCGTTTCGAGCCTTTGTAGACTGCTATCGTCGCAGGGTGCGTTTCACGGCACCAGAGGGCGGGGAGTTTCTATACAAGGGTGAGTGGGATGTTCAGGCAAGTCGAGCTGGACCAGGTCATCATGGGCGAGGTGATGTCACAGCCCAGATTGCGAGCTTATATCTGGATGACTAGGGGACCTGTCAGACGGATTTCCCTCCAGTTGTCGATCATTTCAGGGATGTCTTCCCGGACGACTTTTCAGGTCTACCTCCGGTAGGTGAGGTGGATTTCTCTATTGATCTTGTGCGAGGAGCAGCACCGGTGTCCATTCCTCTTTATAGGATGGCCACGCCTGAGTTGCAGGAGCTCAAGAGGCAGTTAGAGGAGCTACAGGCAAAGGGTTTTATCTGAACCAGTACTTCTCCTTGGGGTTCTCCGGTCCTCTTTGCGAAAAAGGCGGATGGTACCCTTAGGCTTTGTGTGGATTATCGGAAGCTGAACTAGTTGACAGTTAAAAACTGATATCCCTTGCCGAGGATAGATGATCTGTTAGATCAGCTTCGTGGAGCATGAGTGTTCTCAAAGATTGACTTGAGGTCCAGATATCATCAGCTATGTGATAGACCATCTGATATACCTCTTACAGCTTTCAGGAGCAGGTATGGTCTATATGAGTATACGGTTATGCTGTTCAGACTCACGAATGCGCCAGTAGTTTTCATGGCACTGATGAATCGTGCGTTCCATCCGTATCTTTATTCATTTGTGGTAGTATTCGTGGACGACATCTTGGTGTACTCTCACACTCGACATGACCATGCCACCCATCTTGAGATCGTATTGAGTACACTCAGAGAGCATCGCCTATATGTTAAGCTCTTGAAGTGCCACTTTTGGATGGACCAGATTCACTTCATGGGTCATATCATCTCAGAGGCAGGAGTTGCAGTGGACCCAGAGAAGGTGAGAGCAGTAGTTTCCTGGGTGCATCCCAAGAACGTGTTTGAGATACGAAGTTTCTTAGGGCTGGCTGGTTACTACAGACATTTCATATAGTACTTCTCCCACTTATCAGCACCGTTGATAGGTCTGACTAAGAAGGGTGTGATGTTCGTTTGGTCAAAAGCTTGTGAGACAGCTTTTCAGGACCTAAAGGGAATGCTGACATCAGCACTGATCCTGATACTCCCAGAGTAGGGGAAGAGCTATACAGTTTACTGTGATGCGTCAGGGATTGGGCTGGGATTTGTTTTGATGGAGGGCGACCGAGTTGTGGCGTACGGGTCTCGGCAGTTGAGGCCACATGAGAGGAACTACCCGACACATGATCTCAAGTTGGCTGCAGTTGTGCATGCATTGCGCTGTTGGAGACATTACCTGTTGGGAGAGCATTTTGTGGTTTTCACTGACCACAAAAGCCTCAAGTATATCTTTACTCAGCGTGACCTGAATCTGAGGCAGAGAAGGTGGGTCGAGTACCTACAATCCTTCGATTTTGATCTTTCCTATACACCTGGTAAAGGTAATGCAGTAGCTGATGAACTGAGCAGGAAGACTCAGATACAGGCAGTACAGGAGGCCAGTGGTGAGTGGAAGCTTATGGCCTTGTTCTCTGAGATGCATCTAGGGGTGCATGATTGTCAGGGGAAGATTTATCTTTCCTCGTTAGCTGTGACTTCTACCCTCATGGACAGAGTGAGGATGAGGCTTATATCAGTTTCAGAAGGCCTAGTTCTATGGGAGTCGGTGGAAAGTGAGGACCCTACTTCCGGTTGGACGATAGGCGATGAAGAGGTTTTGTGTTTCCATGGACGTGTGTGGGTTCTAGGGGATATACGCGAGGAGCTGATGAGGGAGTTTCATGATTCAGCTTGGGAAATTCATCCCTGGGTTACCAAGATGTACCGAGACTTGAGACGTCAGTACTGGTGGCCGGGTATGAAGAGAGAGATAACTAGTTTTGTTATGAGGTGTTCCACCTGTCAGCAGGTGAAGGCAGAGCATCAGAGACCAGCTGGGCTATTACAGCAGTTTCCCATTCCGGAGTGGAAATGGGATGATGTCGCGATGGATTTCGTGACGGGTTTGCCAAGGTCACCTCGAGGCAATGACACTATATGGGTTGTTGTGGACAGACTTACGAAGGTAGCTCACCTCATGCCGATCAAGGAGACCTTCAGTATGGACAAACTCAGAAGGCTGTATATCCGAGAGATCGTACGTATATATGGGGTCCCTCGTTCTATCGTTTCAAATAAGGATTCCTGCTTTACATCTCGTTTCTGGTAGAGTTTTCAGAGGGCGTTGGGTACACAGGTGCTTTTGAGCACAACATACCACCCTCAGATAGATGTCCAGTCAGAGCGGACAATACAGGTTCTAGAGGACATGCTGCGCGCATGCGTCCTAGACTTTGGGGGCTCTTGGGAGAAGCATATACCCTTAGTCGAGTTTGCCTATAACAATAGTTTTCAGGCAACTATTGAGATGGCACCGTACGAGGCTTTATATGGTAGGCCATGCCGATCAACATTGTGCTGGTTAGAGGCAGGTGAGACAGCTTTACTGGGACCACAGCTCGTGCAGGAGACATCTGAGCAGGTCCAGTTAATTCAGAAGTGGATGGCTACTGCGCAGTCTCGTCAGAAGTTTTATGTTGATCGCCGCAGACGACCTTTGGAATTCAAGGTTGGGGATCAGGTTTTCTTGCGTGTTTCACCGAGTCTGGGATACAAACGGATCAGGTGACAGGGTAAGCTTTCACTAAGGTATGTGGGAACTTTTGAGATTCTGGAAAGTGTCGGGCTGGTTGCCTATCGGTTGCAGTTACCGCAGCAGTATTGAGCCATGAACGACATCTTCCACGTGTCTCAGTTGCGTCACTACCATTCAGACCAGTATCACACCTTTCAGCCTGAGGAGTTTGAGCTGCAGCATGATGCGTCCTTTGAGGAGCATCTGATCCGTATCGTTGACAGCAGCACGAAGGTTCTCCGAGGCTGGTCAGTTCCTCTCGTACGGGTGCTATGGCAGCATGGCCGAGTGCAGGACGATACCTGGGAGTAGGAGGCCGATGTACATGCTCAGTGGCCAAATCTGTTCTGAGCATTATCATCAACACCCTTGGAATGGCAATTCGTGGAGGAATTTCTATAAGGGGGGAAGTTTTTAAGAACCCAGTTCTTATTTTTGAGGTATGGGCTTCTTCTTTTACTTTTCCTTACGTGATTTTTGAGAGAATTTGGAAAAGTGGGAAAAATCTTAAATTTTGAAACTACACGCCGTGTACCTTGTCCACACGCCATGTACTTTTTGCCCTGTTGGGATGAGTACATAGGGCGTGTAGCCATGCCAGCGACGAAGGGTGTAGGAACCGACTACACACCGTGTAGTGGTACCTTACATGCCGTGTAGTCAGTCGGCAGGTTAAAAAGTAAGGCGGTGAAGTCACCGCCAGCTGGGCGGCAGTACACGCCATGTACTTGGGAGTACATGCCGTGTATTCTTATCAGCCGATGAACAGTGTAGCGGTGCCGCCAAATGAACAGTTAAATGAAAGGAGTACAGACCGTGAAATTTGAAGTACACGCCGTGTACTTTGTTTTTTTTCTTAAAATAGGAAGTAGCCTCCTCATTTGGCAGAGGAGGCATTTGAGCCATTTTGGAGCCAAAGGGGGAGGCCGGACCTTTGAAGATCTGCCGGGAGTTCGTCTGGAATCCGATTCGGTTTCGGACGATCTCGTTAGAACCGCACGGGTAAGCACTTCCTCCTCCAGGTACTGTTCTTGCAAATTCTTCTCCCAACGTAAGTTATTTACGTTCTGATGGGTTTTGTTCTTCGTCAGATCTACACTGTTCTTGGGCGTTTCTGGAGCAGGCATTTGGGTATAGCGTTTGTTGGCATATAAGGTAGGTGGCTTGGTGTTTATTTTCCAACTGTCGTGCGTTTTTGTGCGTTTTCGTTCCACGAACCCATGTTGGGGTGTCGTGTGGCTGAGGCCGTTGATATATTTAATGCCTAGAATTGCATAAGTGATTAAATTGTGATAATAAAATGTTGTTTGGGATCGTTGCTTAGATCCAGGACCATCCCGAGGGGTGTGTTCCTCTGTTTAGCCATTTGGCCAGGATACCCGAGGGTATGACTTAAATGTAGTAATTGTAGAATTACCTTGAGAGGAATTGCTTTTTTACTGCATTTTGATATTCTGGGCATGGCCCTGTTACCTGTTTAGCCTGAGGTCGTGACTATATTATCCTGAGGGCGTGACTGTTTTATCCTGAGGGCTATCGTTATTCCGCCTGAGGGCAACCTTTCGTGCCTGAGGGCTTGACATCTGTGCCTGAGGGCGACACATACTATGCCCGAGGGTGTTAATTCTATTACAATGCCTGAGGATGATATTCTTTATAGCCTGAGGTCGTGGTTCACTATATTAGCCTGAGGGAGAGATACTGGTTGGCCTGAGGGCGTGGTGCTGTTGAGCACAGAACGATACTAAATTAAATAATTTAAGTGAATAATGAAATGTCAATTTAACTGTTAAGTTAGTTACTTTTGAGTACTGCTTAGTTATTGCAATTTACTACTGCACACCTGTTCCTAGTTTTACACACAGTTGAGCACGGGCCTTTGGTGGGTGCCTACTGAGATAGATTTCTCACACCCTGTTTGGATCACTCTTTTCAGCACAAACAGATTACGTTGTTGTAGGTGTAGATAGGGGCAAGAGTCCCGATACAGGTACTTGACTATTGCTGAGGAGTAGGAGGGCATGGGACAGAGCCTAGGTTCCCGATGCCGCCGCCAGCTGTTTACTTGTTTTGCTGTACTTTGCTTTTGGTTGTAACACAGTGATGTATAACATGTTCTGGTTGTTTTCTTAGAACATGAATCATGTAGCATCATCACTTATATACTGTTGGTTATATCCACTGCTGTAGTTATTTCAGTTGTGTATGTTTACTGCTTCCACTGTTGTTGTATGTTTATTTTGGTATTCCGCAGCACTACACTTTGACAAATGAGAGGATAGTTTCCCCACTATCAGACCTAGGCCCTCGCTGCTAGTCGGCAGCCTCTGGCATTTGGGGAAATGCGCTTGAGGTCACGTGGCGAACCAGGCTCGGGGCACCCGTTGCATGGAACCCAGGGTTGGGACGTTACAATGACCACCCATAAGAATCTTGTAGTGCATCTCGCGCATCATCGTTTCCACTCTAGACACTAGATCCACATAATATCTAACATTCTCCATCGTGACCAATATGAAAACACCAATCCAATTGTTTTTTCACATCCACCATGATATTGGTGGGTCCAATCACTATCATACCCACCTCACAATGTAAAAATGTGACCCCAATGCCTAATGGTGAAGAATTTGAAGAACATATGGGGTCTAAAAATAAAACAAATATGCATAAAACGTTGGAAAAGTTTTCTTGTAAAAAAATAATAGATCAGGGATATCCATTATGAGGAACATGGAATAATGTGAATAATATGATATAAATAATTCAAATTTTAGAATGGACTCATGTGAAGTTTGGGAATCCTATAAATCAAATAGGATAATTTAATCCATGATTTATTAATTAAAAGTGCACAAATACAACAAATAATGTGACCTACTTAAAATTCGATCAATCATTAGTGAGGAACACATTCACTAATGACGTGGATGATTTTCTATGTATTCTTCTTGTTGATTCACCTTGTTATGGTCCCTGGTCATCTTCCAATCTTGATCCACCAATGAAGAATAGTGGATCCCCCTCTTGATGATCCAAAGATTATGTTGCTAACCCTAGAAATTTCCCGTAATAGGATAATTGTATAGTAAAATAATTTTATGTGTATTAAAATAATTAACTAAATAATTTAATTAATTAATCAACTTAACATACCTACCAACATCTCCCTTATCTGAACTACCGATACTGACAAAATTTTGGTCTCATGTAGGGTAAAGCCTGAAATATAGATTCAAATGGGGTCTTGGATTTCATATATAGGATTTTGTTCTAGATATATTCCATTATTTCTAAAATTCATCATGTGTGTGATATAAAATATATTTAATATCTTTGTAAAATTAATTTTACTATCATCTAACTTTGTAATCTTTCACTGTATTCATGCCTATCATTAAAAATATTTCATGATGTATTTCAATGTAATAATTGAGAAAAGGTGTATCTAAATCATTCACTCCTTCATGTTTTTTATCTATAAGATAAAAAACTTATGAAAAAATGTGGGGATACTAAGCATTCATATGGTTATACCTATCTTAGTATATCTACTACATGTTCCCATGTTTCCATAGAATAAGAACAAGGGGAATGGTCCATCAATATAGGATACTTTCCTACTGATACATGATCGCCACTAGGTACTCAGTGATCATGGACCCATCCTCGTTGTCTTGCTTTCCCAATTCAATTATGTATGTACGATCGTGTATGTGTCTAAGAAACTATGAAACATGAAAGAGATCATACACCCCCTCCAACTAGGGGGTATGGAGAGGTATTAAGGAACATCACCAACACTCCATAGGATCTCATATGGCCCATTAAACCTCAGGGATTGCTTTTCTCCTTGGTCGAATATCTGAAATCCACATTGTGGGGAGAATCATAGAAAAACATGGTCTCCCTACTCAAAATGAAAGTGCCTAGGACCTGGATATAATTTTTTCCCATATATGATCTATCATCATCCTCTTTTGTATCACCACGACTATATCTATTGTCACATGATCTATCTCTGGTCTAAAAAAGATTCATTTCCAATCTTAGTCCAATATAAGATTTACCTATAGGGCCTCCTGCATAGTTTCTAGAAAGTTCCATTTCATATACTAGAGTGGTAGATATTGTTATAATAAACTATCTTAGAGGAATGTTATTCTCTCATCTCCCATAGAAGACTAAAACATAATCCCTTAATATATCCTCTAACAACTGGATAATTCATTTGGTCTTCCCTTCCATCTGGAGGTGAATCACTATACACATCTTCAAATTGGTCCTGAATACCTCTTATATGACTTTATAAAAACATGATGTAAATCACACATCATAGTGGGAGAAAATTATCTATGGATCATCATGAAGGAAAAACATCTCCCAAAAATACAACAACCCCAAAATCTCCACCGAAATCTGCTCCCTGAAGGCAAAGAAGTGCATCAATAGAGTTAGTCGGTAAATTTTTACCCAGATGGAATCATGGACTAGCACTATCTATGGAAGCCTTATTGTATTGTCCTTGGATATGTCATCCTATTTCCGCATAGGAATATCTATAGGATAAAAAAACCTCCCAGAACATGGTTTCCATCCTTCACCTACTAACATGTGAGACATCAAGAGACAAAATTGTCGATTCTACACCAGATGCCAACCCACTAGACTCCCAAAATGGGCCTCATTATATCTTTCAAAAACCTAGATCTCCAGATAATAGAGAATTGTTAAACCTCATCATTACCTCCTCTCATAGCATGACAAGAAACACTATTGGTCCATGGAAATGGATGACATGATTCTATCATTTCAAAAATCCATCTATTGAATCGCTTGACGATATCCTATCACATATGAAATCAGAGTCTATGTCTCATAACTGAGCCTTTCTAAAAAATTGGATAAGTACTGGATTCAACACCATTTATTGAAGAAAATCTATAACCTTATCCTCTACTAGGTAATGCTACAATAATTTCAACAGCTCAACTTCCTCCTTAACCTAATGAGACTACGAATTACTAATAAGGGAATATTCCACCATGTTTCCCTTCCTATGAGTATAGACTATTTCCATGTTGTATTTATATAAGAATTCAAACTAGAAACCTTATATCAGTTTTATATCTCTTTATGGGAAGATATACCTAACACTATAGTGCTGTCAATAGACAAATAAGAACTCTCCCAAAAGATAGTTCATCCAAAAACTCAATGAAAAGACTACCACTCCCAATTATGGGTTGTGAGTCAAGTAGTTATTCTGGTGGGATAAACAATGCCGCAAACCATATGCAATCACTAATTTACTCTACATATAAACATAGTTGAGCCCATATATAGAGGCATTACAACACACTAAGTACTCCACACCCTCGTCATGTTTTCTCAAAGCCAGACTACTCATCAGCATTTGCCTAAAATCCATATCATATATCTAAATCTACTGTGTTAATTTAAATATATTCCCTCTCCATATCAGGGTAGAAAAATGGGTTCCAATCATGTAATGTTTTTGTAAAAACGTCATTTAGTATTCCAAAAAAGAAATAAAACTCTTCACTTTTGACATGTTCTTGGGATTCTCCAAATAAATCACTTCCTAAATATTCACCGAGCCACCATCTCATCCCTAATCTGAAATTACATTCCCTATAAAGTGAACCTAATGCATCTAAAACTAGAACATCAAGATCTTTCAATAAATTTGATTTCATAGGGAAATTATTGGACTAACACCAAGTGATCTTCCAGGTTCTCCTCTAACATAGAGTAGATAGGTATTCCATCAATGAAGACAATGAAAAATCAGTCAATGTATGGATATTAGAAATGGGCCACGAAATCCCTAATTTATGTGGGGAAATTCATCAAATCAAATTCAATCACCAGGAACTCTTAGTGTTTATAGAGATATTAAAACTCCACCATCAGAATATCATCCTCCCAAACTATAAACTTGTGGTAGCTGGACTCGCGAACGATCTTAGAGAATCATCACATGACTAAAAATTGATCAATGAGTTCCCAAATCCTTAGAAAGGAGTACTTGTTATTTATCATGGAATGTTTCAATCGATGATAGTCAACACAAATACACAAGCTCCAATCTGCCTTTTTCATAACTATGAATGGAGAATCCCATGGGGACATAATTGTTGTGATAAATACCTTTTTTAATGGTCCTAAAACTATAACCACAACTCTCAGAGCCTGGTAGACATAATATAATGTGTCGCAAAAGATAACATATCGGTGTTAAGGTGAAAGTTGACACAGAAATCCATTTCCCTCATTTAATTGTTTCCCATAACAACTTTATAGAAGGCATCTCAATAATCCTCTATGATTAAAGGAACCCAAATCCCTTTAGATCCCATTATACCAAGGGATAAAATTTCTAAATGGTGGGTGATGTGTGGAATGTTCATGATCACAAAAACCATACACTCATCCATGAGAACACTCTTACCAACAAAAGAGAATCTCATCCCATATATTTGGAAGAATCTGACTTCTCAACAGTGAAAGTCAAGATAGGATAAAAATGTAAAAATAAATGTACACAAAAAATATTAAATAATAATGAATCAATGTGAATATGAATATTTCCCATGACAAACTCTCTCCACTATGAAATTACTCACACACATGTACGATAAAATATATTAAGGATGTGTTCCCTATAGAAACCTCAAGACATAGATGTTATCACAACAGGAATAAAGACATGAAGGAATTACTTTGACTTGTGTATACTTGTACTAAAGTGTATAATAAACACAGATCATACCTTTAATTATATAATGAGTTTCTATTTTATAAGCCCTTATAGCCTGAAACTGCCCTTGACCCCTACGACCTGCTCCCAAAGCATTAAATGGGACTCCTAGTGGTGGTGGTGGAAGAAACTCATAAAATATTTATCTAAAAGCATCTCCTTATCATGGATTTACTCATAATACTCTATCATATTTCCCACCTTGCGGGTCACCCTAGTCTCACTTGGGAGATCCATGATATGGATTCTACCTCTTTCATGGTTGTCCATAAACTGTCTGCCTAATATACTTAGTGTGTTGGGTATGGAAATCACATTCAAGATTCCCATACCTATCACATCCATAGAATCACTCCTCTCCAAGCTACTCTGGCCCGATGCATAGTCATTGAGCCACATGACCACGGACCTAAGTCCACCTATGAGAATAGAACATGAACCCAAACCTTATTGACTATATCATGAAAGATAATATAGTTAATTCATAAACATGATTCCAAATAACAATACTATCCACGTGGTTCCCCTTAGATAAAAATCATTGCTTTAGTAGTTCCCACTCAAGTAGTCCAGTATAGTTGAGAAAACATAGGGGTACCAACCTAGAGAATTTTTCCCTTCAGACGCTCTGGTCGAACTTCTGTTCCTTGATGTAACCATCCTAAATAATAATAGGGATTACCATGTAATTTTATTTAACCATGAAGTATAATCATCAACTATAATCCATCCCTAGTGCAGCTTGAATAACTCGTGAATTTGAACAAAGAACAATCACATGGGTAGTACTACTGATCAAATAGCTAATATGAGTTATACCATGAGAGTACTGACTCTTCATGTAACTACATGACTAGAATCCACCAATTCCTAGCCACTCTATGGGAAATTATGGATTCCAATGTAACCTTAAAATTGATCGAGTTTTCAAAAATTTTTAAAAATCAGATCACCAACTCAATCCAATCCTCCGCCTCTTAGGGATATGTATCACCATGAAACCTCAGTTTTTTTTGGAACTAGAACTCATGTAGTGAACAATTAATGTGTGAATAATTATCATGACTCACTCGTAGAATATAATTCTTTATTGGTGGGGGTGCTTAAACCTACACATATATAGGAAATATCTCATGATATGAACCCAAACTGAGACCTCATCACTCATCAGATCCTTTTCATAATTGAGAACTAGCAACCAGGCTGGGTGGTATTTAAGACACATCCTGAAAATTAATCAAAATGTTCCAATATTAGATGAGCACATATATATATATATGGTTAATTGAATCAATATGGATTTCCAAAGGACCAGATCATTTTCTATACATATACCAATGTTCTGTATAACTCATGTCTTAGTTTGATGAGTTAAAAATATGTTAGTCAGACTACTAGTAAATTGATATGTTAGCCATCGCACCAAAACTTGGTTCATTATACTGAAAGAAAATCTTGAGAAACATTGACACAATTTCCCAAGATTCCAAACAAAACACCATAATGGGAAAAAACTGCAAACCCCATCTTGAGGTAGAACAACATATGATACCAATATGGCTTGTCTCGACCCACCAAGGCACGTCAAACCAACTTGAAGGCCGATATGAAAATACCCTATGCCAAACTCAAACGGCTAGGGGATCGAGAAATGTTCCAAAATAAATAACTAAATTTGGAGTAATTTTCCCAAAGTACCTATACACACACACTCAACCATATCCATATATAAGTGAAGAGAAAAAATGATCAAATATAGTAACATATATAGTAGAACCCATCCATGAAATAATCTTGAGTGAATAAAAAAGTGTATGATAGCATAATCTAAAAAGTAAAGAGAAAAAATAAATTCCCATATAGACTATATTTCCCAACCTGAAAGCAACTAGAAAAGTGATAGTGATATATCCTTTCCTCGAATCTCTACGCTCAACCACCATAGACAATCTATGCACCTGGGTATCCCTAAACCCCACAGAAATATCCTCTAATCTATCTATCATCTATATAATAAGATACATTCCATGGAAAAGGCCATGAATTGGTGAGTATTTTCCTACCCTATAGGAGGACACAAAAACCGATGGGGTAAATAGCATACACAATAAAAGTAGCTAGATCAACACAAAGTAAGATGGAATGAAACACAATAATGAATATATATGTATATAAATATACAAGATCATAAAATAAATACACACAAGAGAAAAGGGGGATCTCCATCTCACAGCCCGGTCCAGGATAATGAGTTCTTTTACAGTTTCCAAGGTCCATCATCGATTCCCAACATCTCAGAAGTTTAAGGAAGTAACAATGTGGAAGACCCACACCTCGACACCATGCCTTAGAGTCATGGGGGGAAAATATAAAATTATAAGATCAATGCCATAGGGAATCATTGGGATTCTCCTAAGTAGGTAGGGGACCCATTCCCTAGTAAATATGAGGGTTCCTCTTAATTGCTAGATGTCTCATTACCTGATATAATTGGTGGGTACCACCTAGTCATTAGTATACCCATGCCCTAATATAACTGGAGGGTACCACTCAGTAGGTAGAGGACCCATTCCCTGATAAAACATTAGGGTACCACTCAATAGGTAGAGGAACCATGCCCTAATACAATAGGAGGGTACCATGTGGTAGGTAGGGGATTCATGTCACGATACAACGAGAGGGTACCACTCAGAATGCATAGGACCCAAGCCCTGATACAACAGTAGGATACCACTCAGTTGGTATAAGACCCATGCCCGAATATAATATGAGGGTACTACTCAGTATATAGAGGACACATACCTTGTTACAATAGGTGGGTACCACTCAATAAGTAGAGGATCCATGTCATCATACAATTGGTGGGTACCACTCAAACAGTGTGATGATAATGGGGGACCCACACCATAGTACAACATAGGTATTTCCAACCCCATCCTTTCTATGAAAATCCTTCCCAATCAAAGCCATCTTCAATTGTTTCATAACACAGCTTCACAGTCATAAAATACCATGATGCATCTCAATATCCATTATAAAGGCTAAAATCACATTCTACATGAAAAAAACACTAATTATAGTCTACTCATGTTAATATATATGAGTAAAAAAATATGAAATGAAAGGTATATGTTTCAAAAATAGGTAACACATGAAATTTAAGGAGCAAACACACCATGTTACCTCACCTAGCCTCTTGGTTGTGTCATCTCCATAACACGAATCCCTAGCTATGTAGTACTACATGGAATTTTTGTACTATATGGTGTGTGTTATACTCATGGGGATGAGCTGTGTGCTCATGGATAGTCTGTGTCATTCAAGTTGTGTTCATCTACATTTACAGTACACAATGTCTACACCCACATGGGTTTGGAGTTGTTCTTAGCTAGAACATGCCCTGGATTCTAGGATAGGGTCACACATCATGTGGTCTGTCTACACCGCATGTGGTCCTTATCTTTTCCCCAAAACCCTAGCCTTTTTAGGTGGGTGACTACATGGTGTGTGTATATCCTTTGCATCCCATGTATTAAAGATTTTCAAAAAAACTCCTAGTTAATCAAGAGACTTTTATATCCATCACTAGGACTACCAAATCCACCCAATTTCAACTTAAATCTCACCAATAGAAAGGATTATTATATCGAAAATTAGTTTCGTAGCATCTGATGGCTTGAAATCAGAACCCCCCCACATATATGAATTCCATGGTGCATCCCTTATGTCATCCATCATCATTGCTGATATAGATCCAAGACCCGTTGACTATCACTCGTTCTCCGTCCTGATCCATCAAAAGAACACAGATATATTAATTTTTCACACATATAACTTGAATTTGGGGGATCGATCATTCTCAAACATGCAATTCAATGTTGAACTATAACCCTGTAGGATAATTTTGGAGAATGTCAACAACATTTGAGGGGAAGCACAAGAATAAATGTGCCTCAATTGTAAGAAATGTTTTCTTGGAAAACGAGAATAAATCAGATATACAAGGGGTCAGAAACATGATAAAATTAGAATAATGTGATTTAAAAAATTCAAATTATAGAATGGGTTCATGAGAAGGTTGGAAAACACCAGAAATGAAAGATGATAATTAAATCCATGTCATATAAATTTAAAATGGAATAAATCCATCAAATAAATATCCCTACCTCGTGATTGGATAATTTATTAGTGAATGGTGTGTTCATCTGGAATTAAGATGATTTGTTCTATCCACTACATGTTGATTCACCCTTATCTAATCACCAATCATCATCTAAATATGATATATGAGTGAATAATGGTGGAACCTCCTCTCAACAATCCCAAGGTTATGATTTAACCATGGAAATTATCCATAATAGGCTAATTATAGAGGAAAATAATTTTATATGTATTAAATTTATTGATTAAAAAATTTAATTAATTAATCTACTTAAAGTATCCACCAAAAACTAAATTTTATAAACAAACAATACCAAACAACTTGATGTCGCATGTATAGTAAACCCCACTTTATAGATTTAATTGCACTCTCGGATTTTCGATCTGAGAGTCCATTCAAGTTATCATCCATTATTTATAAAATTATGCATGCCTTTGGTATAAAAAATATTATTTATTATTATAAAATTAATTCTAGTCTCATAAGGATTCGGAATATCATTCCATATCCGTTCCTATATTTTAACTAAATCATTGTTATATCTTAAAGTATTTCAAGGAAAAAAGAGTATCTTAAATGGAAATGGGAAAATGTTTTTATGTAGCCTCACTATTTTATATATTTTGGTTAGCTTATACATGGTTAGCCTTTAGTTGAAAATACCAATGATGTATTACATGTGAAATTAATACTCATATCATTTTTATGGAATGTTAGTTTTTATTCACCCATAAATGACATTTATTCATAATGTTCACATTTATCTACTTTATATTTGGATGAATGTTCATTATAAATACCATTGTTGTAGTTTGTTATAATTTCTATCCAATTGGGTATAGTCTCCCTAAAAGTATATATTGAACCTATCCATAGTTTTGTATCCTCTAGGATATATGGAGGATGTGTTAAGGAATAGAAACCCCAATTTGACCATGATGTAGGTGAACTAGGTCAATGACATATTATCTGAGTCTAGTTAAGGGGAATTTTTTTAGATCATTAGATGTTGTGTTTGATATTTAACCTCTTTAAAAATTTTATAATTTCTTAATTAATTAGAATTTATGATTAAATTATAATAATTATAAATTTTGGATATTTTCAAATATTTAAGAGATGAAATCACTAAATTAATATTTTGCATTATTGTTCACCTGGTGGATCTGGTGATATTGATGATGATTATGGTTAATAAATATTTTTTTTGATATATATGACTAATATTATAATAAATATAACTCTTATTATTATGTAATTTTTCATAAAATGTGGTTTCTATGATTTTAATCATTAAAAAACAATAAAAACCATTTTTCAAAATATTATGGTTAGAGAGATGATGGTGTATAATTTGATGTTTTTCATGTATCATGAAATGAAAAATGATTATGAGATAATTTTATTTCACTTATACAAACGTTATAATATTTTTATATACATTAATTCAACTTGATATGTTGATTATTATTACCTCAGACTATTGATAACATGTAATTAACTAATGATGATGTTTGAAAAA
This sequence comes from Viscum album, assembly GCA_963277665.1. Lineage (NCBI taxonomy): Eukaryota > Viridiplantae > Streptophyta > Magnoliopsida > Santalales > Viscaceae > Viscum > Viscum album. The sequence goes on along the minus strand of OY728151.1, from coordinate 1,260,790,028 downwards.
GAATCAAGGCATGAAAAATGTAATGTGATAAAAAATACCCTATAGAATAATTATTATATTTATTATTGTATATATCATAAGGGTAGTGTGATGTTTATAAATAATACTTCCTTGACCTAGTGATAACAATGAGAGGGAAGCTGTTGATAATACAAAGATTCATAAGGAATAAGTATTATACATATTGGGTTGAAATGTCGAAAAATAGACATGGTTAATTATATACTCATACGGACTATTTTACCAAGTCTATTGAAAAGTATGTTGGGTTATAAAGGGATGTCAAACATCCTAATCATAGTTTTATAAAAATACTGAAATAACCTAAATCCCAAAATCAATATGTATGATTATAATGAATATAAAATAAGAACAAGAATGGAATACATTATATTAACTGATTTAAACTTTTAAATATTTCCATAAATGTTTAACCTACATTATATAGAAGTGTATGAAAGATTAATCCCTCTATTGGAATCCACAAAACATTATAATATCTTTACTCTTAGGTGGAATCTTACTCTATTCATGGTTTGCTTCAACCTTATGTTTAATAAGTAAATAAAAAATATATCACGATAATCATCTCAAACTGAGTTTTAATCAAAATTTCATTACAAATAAACCTATTAAGATGAATAATAACAACTCTCCTTTTATAAAATATACAGGTAAAATCTGTTTAATCTCAGTTTCTATCCATATAAGGATATAATTTTCATAGTTTACTACTCATTGTATTTCATGAAATTTCATTATTGATTCACTAGTTTTAAATTTAAGTAAATGTTTAATATGTATAAAATTATTTGATTATTATCATCTAAAAATTGGGACTAATAATGATACCTTGTGAGGACATTAAAAAATTGAAATGTCACATCACTGGTCACGTAGATAGTCTTTCATGTCAATTTGGAATTGTGGCTATCACCAAACTTTTGTAAATTTTTGATACACAATCCATAAATGAAAAGTCATTTACTAAATCGTCTTAAGAATAATAAATTTTCACATTATCTCAAATTATTTGGAAGAAATCATGATACAATATCCAAATTTTTGTTGGGATATTTTGGAAATTCTTTGTGGAAAATATGTTATACATTTTCACCAAGTGATATTTCATATATAGAAACTTGATGAAATTGACCTAGAGCGTCATATATAAATCCTTAAAACACTTATTTGATAACTCTAAATGTTTTATAAAATTTATCCTCATTCACATAATTATAATGTGTTACCTATTATCCCCTTAAAATAGTAAGAAAAATCATGAATTCCTCAATAAATTATTATAATAATATATCATCCTCTAGTAAAGAATCCTCACTACTCAAGCTACCAAGGAATTTGGTATGATCTCTTGAAACCAAATGTATCTTTATCCCTAGTTCCACCAGCTAAATCATATACATGAATTCATTTTCAAATGAACTGTTTCCCCTAAACATCAAGTAACCATAGTAGATGTTGTATTTTAACCATATTTATCTACCTATATATTCATATTTATCTAATTACAAACTAAAAAGATCGATGAAAACATTAAATTTCATTCATATGAAGTGGATCAAAAATGACAATTCCACCAACAAATTATATATACTCATCATAGATAAAACTTAGTTGTATACATGCACTCGTATTCTATCTCATTCAAGGGACAAGATTTTTTAGTCATTATATTAAATGAAAAATTCCATCTTAGTTAAGATATATCCAATGAAATGATAAAAACCATACACAAACATCCCCAGATTAGCTAACCCAAAATGATTATGTAATAAAGGAATCAATGTGTGATGGTTATTTTTATAGGTATCACCCCAACCATAGGTGTAAGGAAATTTAAATATAAATCATGATCCACTATTATATTTTGTGTGACATCATATTTTCTATATAATTAGGGGGTCCTCAATTTCACAAAACCACTTATGTGACTCATGAAAAAATTCCTAGTATATATGTGATTTTTTACCCAATATAACATTAATATTTTTTCTGAACATATAAAAATCCATAATGAACATCAATTATAGAAAAGTCAACTTTTGAGAGGTTAACTATAATTTAATATTAATAAATAAAAAAAGGAAATATGAAATAATGATAATATAGATTTTAATTTTCAATCAAATTATATATTTTAAATTTCATAAAATATTTTTAGAATACAATCCAAACTATAGAAAAGAGCCTTCTGAAACATATCACAAAAGATAATATTCTATTCTAGACTTATATTTTTTATATTTTACAAGTATTTTTAAAAACATTGCATCTATATTTAATTCTATAAAATCTATATGTGACCATATGATAAATACTAACACAAAATACTTATTGGAAATAATATATGAAGTAATATATATTCAATAATTTTCATACATTTGAATCAAATTCTTAATGATCAATTCAAAGAACAAGCACCTGATCCTCAACCCATTTGGTGAGGTACCTCTATGTGCATCCATGAGACCCAGGTTAAAAACCATGAGGAGGAATCATTTGGGGGTACAATACCATTACAGTAGTATCACTGTAGTAGGTTCTATAGTAATACAGTGTTGTAATGTAGAAGCTACTGTAGTAGCTACTGTAGCAGTATTGTACCAGGTACAGTTCAGTATTGTAGTTTCCAAAACTATTCACCTTGGGCCACTGGATTGGGCTTGTATTCCTCAAGGCCTTCGGCCCATCCATGAAATTGGGTCAGTATAGCCATCAGGACACTTTTTAGGCCTTCGGGCCACCTCAATGTCTTCAGAACACATGATCAATGTAGTTTCCCCAAAAAGGATGTTCAAAAAAGGAGCTACCCCAGTAGAGGATTCAGAGCGGCCACACTCACCAGAGTAGAACCAATGGATTTTGAAGAATGATAGGGTATGGACATTCCATCGGGACTAGCCTATTCTTGCACGTGAAGCTTATCATGATAGCCAAGTGAAGGTGGAGGGCTACCATCATGATGCAGATGTTGGGGAGGGGCAGTTTCTTATAGTAACAGCCTGGTAGAATTCCCTAAGACCTTCGATTCATATAATGTCTCTCGATCCTAGTTCCATGTAATATATAAATACTATGGGCTTTTTATGGGTCCCCCCTCATCCATTTAAAGGGGGGTTATGAAAAATTAATAAAAAAGAAGGCCTTTAGGAAATTCCGGCAATTCATTGAACAAAGATTAAAGATCCTTCACTTCTAAACATAAAATTGAATAATGTTATATAAATACATATATTTCCAACATAATTATCATATTTAAAACCCTTATAGAATAATTTTTTATTTAATATCATTTAACAAAACAAAACTCTTTAAATTTTTATTTAAACAAAAATCCAAAAAATTTCTAGGTTATAAGGGAACATTATCAATGTTGTTGTAACTAAATGTAACAATTAATATTTCAATTTACCCACATACCCTAATATATTTTCGGGTATTAATTAAACGTCAATTTTAACAATTAATTTTATAATATTTTATTTATTAATTTTGAATTAGTATAAACCAAAAACAATATCCATGTTTTTTGGGCAAGGCCTAACTCTTTACATCAGTAAGAATTATAGTGACCCAAGTTAAAAACACATGGGTATTACATAATTTTTGTTGAATATTTAACACATTACAAAAGTGTAATCCTGAGGACTGTAATATTTTAGTATCTTTGGAATCATTGAAACATGATCCTCTATCCTGGTGAAATATATTCAATATCTCCAATAACAATATTACCTTTTAGTACCCCTACTTAAAACCATTCATCATAAACAGGTGAAAGGAAACATTTGAAAAGGGTGATCTCATATGCTCATTAAGGGTAAATAAGAGAGATATATAATAATAACATGTACATAAGGATATGAGAAGATTATTATAACATTAAAAGATCATACCCTACCTACCAATTATGACAAACATGAATCATGTAATAAATATTGGTATTTCATAATGAAATTAGTCATAATTGAATCAAGAGAATAATCCCTGAAAAAATATCTTGAAAAAAGACATGGAATTTGTCGATGACACATAAGAATATAAAAATGTTTTCCATAGTATGGACTGAATAATTAAAAGTCCATATTAGTGTAATGGGATCACTCACAAAACTATCTTGGTAGTCATGTTTCACTCCCATTACCATCTTAGTAGTCAGGGTTTACTCTCAAGTCTATCTTAGCAGACAAAGTCCTTTACTGAACCATGTTCATTCCCTATTCCAGGAATGTATATCTAATGAGATAAAAATACGTACCTAATTATTTTTATGGAGATATAGTTCCAACCTTTTCATAATAATATAATACACATGTGTTTTAAAAGATCATAAACAACCATATCATAACCTATGGAATGAAATGAGTATCATAAACATGTCATCATATCATAACACATGGAAAATATTTAGGTTTCATAATCATTTAATCAATGCATGAAATATGAAAAGAAGATAGTTTAATAAGAATATAATCCATGAAAGAGAATCTAGTTTCATAAACATATATCTCATGAAAGAGAGATGGTTTTCACAAATATATAACCCACAAAAGATAAATGGGTTTCATAAAAGTCATACTATCCAAAAAAAAAATATTAAGTTAAAGAATATGATTGGAATGCTTGGATAATATCCCTTGTAAGGAATGAGTATCACCAATAGATGACATATTAGATGGACCAAATATTTCGGAAAATATTTTAAAATCATTTATTGAGTAAAATATCCAGGAATCATTGAAAAAAACATTCTAAACATAAATTTTTTTGAAACAATTTTCATTGAAAATAACCTTTAAAATGTATAAAGGAAGCTTAAAAACTTTGAATGCATTTTTTCTTGAAAACATATAAAGGAAATTTGAAAAAAAATGTGAAAACTTTTTCTTTTGAAAATAACTTATAAATATATAATATATGATTGACCAAATTATTTATTAGAAAACTTATAAAGAATCATGAAAACATTTTTGGAAAAAATTTTTATTTGAAAATATTTAATGAAATATTGAAACCCATTTAAAAACATATTTCATTAAAAATTTATAATGTAAGGTTGAAAACATTTTTAAGATCTTTATCACAAAAAAATAACCATTAAAATTTATAATTTTTCTTTGTTAAAATAAAAAAAAATATTATATTTCCCTTGAAAATGAGATCTGAATATTATTTAAAAACATTTTTAAAAAATTTATTTATAGAAAATGGTTTTTTTTGATAAATCAAATTCTTGACTGAAGATAGAAATATGGTTTTATTTTCATAAAATAATTTTATTAATTTAATTAATTATCAATGAGTGAAAAATGGTACTAATACATTATAATATTATGAATAACCAAAGTATAAGAAAATTAAAGGATTTTCTTGATAGATGGATCCTATGATTTCATCAATGGATGCATAATCATAAACATTCTAGACCATGAAGATATTTTAGCAATAAACTCTTACCCCTAAGGTATATTTAAATCAAAATCCAATGAAAGTGTATATTTAAATTAGTCTCAATATATCATTCGAATTAGTAGATTCATGATATATCATTCCAAATGGAATTATACACACCTCATAAGAGAATATAGGTGCATAACAAAACATGTTTCACAAATAAGGATAATTAAGACAAAATTACCTTTGAAATTTTGTTGTTTTTGAACAATAAAACACCATTAAATAGAGATAATAAACCGAGTGTGTAAATAAACATAAATTTATTTACAATAATCTGGAATAAATTCATTGTGATTATATAAACAACCAAAATTAAATGTGTGGTGAATAGATCATAAGTCACAAAAAAAAACTGAGACTAGAAATCCCGTTACTACATGACAAACATTTGAATTTCGAGATCCTTGAAATAATAACAAAAATAGAAACTTATGATAAAATGAAATAAATTATATTCATTATATAACATTTAATAGGGAATTATTTCAACCACATAATAAGAATAATAGGTGAATATAACATATTTCTCAATGAATTAAATGTCATACATTAAAACCCTTACATTAAGTCTTTAATTTGATTTTATATGTTAAAAACTCCTCTATAAAAAATATAAGATTATTATAAATATTTCAAAAAACAATATTCTTATATATAATACCATATATGATTTCATTATGACTTTATATTAAATTTTTATTAACAATTCTAGGTTAATGTTACATTTGAAGTAATCTACGCTTTGTTTTCTATATATGTTTTGACCTGTTATTATTGATACTATTACATAGATAATTATTTAATTATTTATAGAATGTAAAACATTAAATAAATATTATATATATTAGTTATATAAATATCTATAATAATATATAAAATATATAAATCTGAAATGGAATACATTGTTCATGGAGATGATAGGTCATACGTACGCATGAACGTTGTTTCAGTTTTCATGTTGTATTCAATGAATGAATGTAAATTATATATATATATATATATATTATAGTTCAAATAGAATTAGTATTTAATATATATCATATAAATTTACTAAACCCTTCCTTAATAAATTTCATGTAAAGTGTGAATGAATTACATCGATTTGAGGTGGTGGTAGTCCGAATGTCCACAAACGATGTTATCATATTTACACAAAATGGTAAGCATGAATGTATATTTTATATAATTACTAAAGAATAAAAAATAACTTTTTAATATCATATATATAATTTTAAAATTATATTTACACCATAATTCCCAACAATGATAGGCGGTAAAGGAAAAATGCACGACATCATTTCACGAGGTGGTAGTTCACTGTACACACAATTGGTAAGTTCTTTACCCATTTGATGGAAGTGTGAATCAATATTGGTCAAAAAAATAGAAGAAAAACATATCAATATATTTAGGATAAAAATAATATTATATTCAATTGAATAAGAATAATTAATTGGGTGAATAGATAAAAAAAGAGCTTCTAGAAGGATTTTACCTCTTGTTTGAGAAAATCCTCTTGGTTTGCAGCAACGGGTGTCCTAGATTAGATATATGCCTAAATGGGGGATTCTAGGACGAATTTAGGGATGTATGGGGGATATTTTTGTAGTTTTATTATACAAATTCATTGATAGGTGTAATGAACTGAGGGCAATGTGTTCCCTTTTTATAGAGGGGGAGGAGTATAAGGCCCCGACCTTAAACCTTAATTAATATTCAATTAAATGAATAATTCACATTGAGGATCTTTTCAGGTTTAGAGTTTTAGAGAATTATGACATAACTATTACATCTCAAAAGATTACAAAGTAGACAATTCTACTAAGTTTCCATAAAATAAAAACTCTTAAAAAGAAACATGTCTAGTTCCATGTTTTAGATAACATGACTATTCCATGATCCCATCCTTGACCCTATTCCATATTAAGTCCTATGAAAAACATTTCAAAAACTTGGGATGAGAATAAAAATCTCAGTAAGGGATATACAAAGAATGAAAACTATTAGTTTTTCAAAACAACAAGTAAACCATGTATACTTTATCAAAGTAATACTTTTCACCTTTATGAAGTAGTAAAAAATCTTCACTGAATAAAAGATCATTACATACCCTTTTTGTAACCAAAATATTACCATAAAACCCATATAAAGAACACATAACATATAAAGGTAACTTGGGACATAAACATACTTAAGTGGAATAACCATCTGGTTGACATCCACACAAATCACTTAATGGAATATCCATACGGCTGACTTCCATACCCAATGAATTGGAGGTTATAACGTAACCACCTGTCCTAATATTCACGGCACCACCCGTCATATGGTTTATCACGTAACCACCCGTCAAATGTCCAAGTACCATTATAAAATCATAAGACATAAAACAAATATAATGGAAGGAAAACATTTCCACACTTTGATCAAAATATATCACATAAATATATTGACATAACAAATTCATTATAAAAACCATTTTCAATACCAAAATATATAAAATTTTATATTGTATTTATTTAATTTTAAAAAAAATTATGACTTGTTGAGGAAGCCAAAGACCAAATAATACTCGCGGCGGCGGAAAAGGTCATTGTCACCGCGTACGTTAAAAGAAACATTCCTCTTTGTTGTTTAGTAAAATGCTTTGTATAAAAATATTCCTTTGGAATAAAAATAAAAGTCAAAGGGGTTTATACACCGCATAAAAGAAAGTTTTGTATAAAACAAAATATGCCTCAATGAAAGGAGATTGAGATGAAGTCCTTTACCTCGGGTCCGACTAGACTCGATCGTTCTTTAACGTCCTGAATAATAAACTTGAGTTAATTTCTACTTGTTTAAGAACATTTTTCAAGTTCATTATTCATTTTATATCACTTATTACCATGTTATGAACACTATGTAATTATTTAAGTTAATAATGGTCGTTTTGTCGATCATTGGTACTTGAGTAAAAAATAAACTCTTTATAATTACATGTTGTTAATGTGGTAAAATTTCCATTACATATCGAATTATATTCATGATGTATATATCTTATATATCATATATATCTAGTATATACATTCATTTATAATATTACATAATCATTTGAAGGTAATAAATGAAATGAACTATTCATGGAGATGGTAAGCCGTACGTACGCATGAACGCTACTTTCATTTTTATGTCATATTAATGGAATTAAAACTAAATGAGAGATATGCATATTTTAATTCCAGAATTATATTCATCATTTATATGTAACATACATCATATATATACATTATATATATGTACTTATAACAGTACATTACATTTGGGGATAATAAATGAAATGCACCCTTTATGGAGACGGTAATCCGTACGTACGCATGAACGCTAATTTAATTTCTATCTCATAATTTAATGGAAAGAAATAATAATGATATAAAGGTATATTATAATTCCATCATAAGATAATATATAATAACTTTAACTCCATCCTTTATATGTCCCACATATGGCATTAACGAATCAAATCACTTTGAGGGGGTGGTAGTCCGCACTTCCTAAAATGAAGATATCGTGTATACCCATAATGGAAACCATAAAGGTATGACATAAATGAAAAATAAAGAAGCTTAATTAAAACATAAACATATTATATATCATATATAAATATAGTGACATCTTAATGGCCACCTTTGAAGGTGTTATTTGAGTGTTGAACAATCATCGTTTCGTGTGGCAGAAATTCACCATCCACAGAAACAGTATGTTCTTTAACCATTATATGTAGGTGTGTGTAAGTGTAGCTCTAATAATTCACATACCAACATACTAGTATATTTACGATACTGGTGTTGTTGTAAAAGATATGAATAAAAAGAGTTTATGGGGTTGGATATGCAAAATAAAACATAAGAACACAAGAGAAAACACTGCCTTTAAAACGGGTAACTCTTTTTGATTTGAGCTCAAAGGCTTACTTGGTAAGACATATTCCCAAAGTTAGGCTTCAAGGATTAGGATAGGGATGTGGAGAGATAAAATGGGCAGGGTTTGGCCGAGCGAAAGGCTTGAGATGTGTGGGTAACGTGGTAGAGGTGGGGGCCTTTTATAAGAGGAGAGGAGGGGCACTCTTGGAAACTTATAAAAGGTTACTTTATTATAAAATTATTTTCGTATTTTAAAGGACCCAAAATTATATATTTTTAGGATAAGGTGATAAGGGTTCAAAATCCACCCATCCAATAGGTTTTTGACAAGTTTAGGTCTTAGATTTTACATTATCTTTTCATTTTATTTAAATCGTTAAATAATGAGGTAATCGCTGCATCATCATGGTGTCATAAATAATTGAATTTATTTAATGTATAAAAATTATAAAACAAATATCATGATGTATAAAATCTTTTTATACTTCTAATGAATATTTATAGTCAAAAATATTACTTTTATAACATCATTTATAAATTGTTTCAGTAAAATAACTCATCTTTGTGACATTTTTATTTTAACATTAAATAAAAAGTTATTAATGTCATTTACATTCCAAAGTGGCTCCATGGGGTCCCCAAGTTGACCCATGGATTTTCTTGGTCGGCCATAACACATACAATAATGGTAGGACATGTTTCAAGGTCATTTAATATTATTAAAACATTATTTTTACCTTAAACTTACACTAATTACCTCTAATCGTGATTAAAAACTTAAAAGTTACTATTCACCAAAAAAATATTTTAATCTCATTGAACCAAATTTTAATTATTAATGACAACCATTTATGTCAGATTTTTGAAATTCAAAACACAGAGGTGGTAAAATATCATTTAAATGAAAAATTAGTTTTTTTAAGTACCACTTAGTGGTTTCACTATTCATCAAAAATTGAAGTTTTTTTTAGAAAAATACCAAAACATCACCCTAAGCTATATTTGATATTCCAAATTCAAAAATGATGTCTATTTTAAAAAAATTCAAAACATATAAGTTACATTAATTAATTTAATAATTAATTCCCACTGTCAGAGCAAATAACGTGTTTTTATGAAACAATAAGTATCAAAAGTTTGACACTAGTTTAAGTCCAATTTCAAAGTGAAATTAATTACAATGACCACAATTGGATTAAATGGAAAAAATATATTCTAATTAAACTTTAAAACTAATTCAGAAGATAATATTATCATATAAATAAATTAGATTAAAACGGGGTTTTGAATTAAAATACAACATTTTTCACTATTCATTAAAAAATGTACTTTATCGGAAAAATACCAAAAATTTGCAGAAAGTAAAAATTGATGTCCCAATTCTAATGAAGAATTTTATTTGGTGTAATAGAATGTATAAGAGTGACCAAAACTATATTTAATGATGGTTCGCCATCAAAAGGCGATAAGTGAACCTTTAGTGAAAATTAGGGTATATATGCCTAAAATTGAATTTTTTCGTATTTTAAGCCTTTATATTTTATTGGATAAATGTGAAAACATTTAAAAAGCATATATAATCATATATTAGTTATTTCTATCCATTCCTGCAAATACAATGTCTACGTGTTAACTACCATTTTAAATAATATTATTATATTACTAGTGTGCAAGGTAAGTTTTCAAAGAAACTCATTGTTGCGTATCGAGTATGCTATCGAACATAGAAACCCATTTAAAGTAAAATTAATATTTAATTCTCAAATATTAATAAATATGAAATTTTATTATTCTTTATTTACCTGGGATGTTACATCCTTCCCCCCTTTTGGGAATTGCGTCCTCACAATTTTATTCACTTATAAAAATAAGTGGGGGTATTTATCCCTCGTAGAATTTTCAGATTCCCACGTCGCCACTTCAACCATATGGTTTTTCCCCAAAACATTTACCTGGTGAATTACCTTATTTTGCAACACTTTCTCTCTTTTGGTCAAGAATATGGACTAGTTGTTCTTCATAAGAGAGATTCCCTTCCAACTGAACTACCTTTGGGCTCAAAATATGAGATGGATCTGGCATGTACTTCGTTAAAATTGAAACATGAAAAACAATGTGTACCTGAGATAAACTCGGAGGTATAGCCACTCGGTAATCAACTAATACAAATTTCTCCATAATTTCATATGGTCCAATGAACCTTGGAATCACCTTTCCTTTCTTCCCGAATCGCATCACACTTTTCCATGGTGAATCTCTGAGAAAAACATGATCACCTACATCGAAAGATAGATCATTCCTCCAGTTATCCACATAACTTTTCCGTCTGCTCTGAGCTTTTCCCATGTGTTTCAGAATCAACTAATCATTTTCTGCCATCCCGTCTACAAATTCTGGTCCCATCAGCTTCCTTTCACCTAATTCATCCCAAAAAGTCGGAGTTCTACACCGCTTCCCATATAATGCTTCAAACGGAGCCATCTGTATACTGGAATGAAAACTTTTATTATATGAAAACTCAACCAAAGAAAGATTTTGGTCCCAACTTCCCTGATAATCCATCAAACAAGCATGTAGAATATCCTCCAAATTCTGAATTGTTCGTTATGACTGCCCATCTGATTGAGGATGAAAAGTTGTACTAAAATTTAATTTAGTACCCAACGACTTCTGAAGGCCCTTCCAAAAGTTAGAAGTAAACCTGGGATCACGATCAGATACAATGGATAGGGGAACTCAATGCAACCTGACAATATCTTTTGGATACAATGGAGAATGTTGATCTAGAGAGAAAGTATCTCAAATAGTAAGGAAATGAGCAGATTTAGTCAATCAATCAACAATAACCTAGATTGCACTAATACCTCGAGATGTCCTCGGCAATCCCACAAAAAAGTCCATGGATACATTTTCTCATTTCTACTCTGGAACCGGTAAAGGCTGAAGCATCCCTTTCGGTAACTGCCACTCTGGTTTAACCTACTGACAAGTGAAACACTTCACAGTAAAATCGGCAATATCTCTTTTAATTCCATCCCACCAGTAATACTCCCACAGATCTCTGTACATCTTAGTACTGCTAGGATGAACTGAAAACGGGGAACTATGAGCCTCACATAACAACTCACCCTTCAACTGTGAATCACAAGGCACACATAATATCTTCCCAAACCACAAAACACAATCATTATCAATATTAAATTCAGGCAACTTACCCTTCTGAACCAGTTCTACCATTTTCTGCAACTCGAAGCCTTGCTTCCGTGCTTCCTTAATTCTTTCTGATAGAGAAGATTTCACTGATACCTGAAACTAAACAGAAGGACATCCTGCACCAAAAACCTCTATGCAAAATTTCATCAAATCAAAAACCAAAGGATCTCATTCCAAATGTAGCATGGTTAATGAAGCATTACTTTTTCGACTCAAAGCATCAACCACTTTATTTTCTTTTCCCGGATGGTAATGAATTGTACAATCATAATCCTTGATTAATTCTAGCCATCTCCTCTATATCATGTTCAATTATTTCTGAGTGAATATATACTTTAAACTTCTGTGATTAGTATATATTTCACACTTTACTCCATACAAATGATGCCTCCATATTTTTAGAGAAAAAACAATAGCAGCTAATTCCATGTCTTGTGTTGGGTAATTTACCTCATGAGTTTTCAACTGACGTGATGAAAATGCAATTATCTAATCATTCTGCATAAGGACACAACCAAGTCCCTTCAATGAAGCATAACTATATATAACAAACTCACCATTCCTGGAAGGAAGTGCCAAAACTGGAGCATTCACCAATCTTCTTTTCAACTCCTGAAAACAAACATCACATTCCTTTGTCCAGATAAACATAACACCCTTCCAAGTTAGCTTAGTCATTGGACTAGATAACCATGAATAATTTTCAACAAACCTTCTGTAGAAACCTGCCAAACCAAGAAAACTATGGATCTCAGTTACATTTGTGGGTCTTGGCCATTCTTCAACAACTTTTGTTTTAGAAGGATCAATAGTTATGCTATTTTTTGAAACAATGTGACCAAGGAAATACATTTGTTGTAACCAAAACTCACAATTACTGAATTTTCCATACAGTTTCCTTTATTTTATGGTTTTCAAGATAACCCTTAAATGACTTTCATGCTCCTCTTTACTTTTAGGAAACACCAAAATATCATCTATCTCATCACTATCCCCGATATGTTTCACCATCGACCACCACTTATCAGCTTCACCTTCAAAATGGTAAACAACAAGACTAACCATTTGATATTTTGAACACCCCATGACATAAAAAATCTTCTCCAGTGCTATAATCCACCCTTCTGCTATCACAAGGTCAAAGGATCCTTTAAATGATGGGGGATGTTGGCTCATGAAATGTTCCACCACTGACATGTTCCTCTGTGGTTGATCTGGCTAATCTTGTGCATGGATACCACCACCATATATAGCCTGAGTCAACTATGCCATCACTGCAACATACTATTCAGTTCCAATTCCAACTATCTCAGGATTCTGATTTGGAAGGTTGTCTTCCTCCTGATGTCATCCCAACATTGCTGTCTTGTTTACTCGACGAGAAATCATTATGAACGCAGAAATATCTTAGGTGAAACAACATGGTAAACTTTAAATGCTATATCATTTCAATCATACCATAAATTAATTTATAATTTAACAATTTTCTAACTCCAAAATTTGTCTAAACTGACCTCTGATACCAACTATAAGGCCCCAGCCTTAAACCTTACTTAATATTGAATTAAATGAATAATTCACATTGGGGATCTTTTTAGGTTTAGAGTTTTAGATAATTAGGACATAACTATTACATCTCAAAAGATTACAAAGTAGACACTTCTACTAAGTATCCATAAAATAAAAACTCTTAAAAAGAAACATGTCTAGTTCCATGTTTTAGATAGCATGACTATTCCTTGATCCCTTCCTTGACCCTATTCCACATTATGTCTGGTGAAAAACATTTCAAAAACTTGGGGTGAGCATAAAAAGCTTTGTAAGGGATACACAAAGAATGAAAACTGTTAGTTTTTCAAAACAAAAAGTAAACCATGTATAATTTATCAAAGTAATACTTTTCACCTTTATGAAGTAGTAAAAACTCTTCACTGAATAAAAGATCATTACTTACCCTTTTTGTAACCAAAATATTACCATAAAACCCATATAAAGAACACATAACATATAAAGGTAACTTGGGACATAAACATACCTAAGTGGAATAACCATCTGGTCGACTTACACACATATCACTTAATGGAATAGCCATACAGCTGACTTCCATACCTAATTCGTTGGAGGTTATAACGTAACCACCCATCCAGGTATTCACTGCACCACCCGTTATATGGTTTATCACGTAAGCACCCATCAAATGTCCAAGTACCATTATAAAATCATAATACATAAAAAAAATATAACGGAAATAAACAATTTCCACACATTGATTACAATATATCACTTAAATATATTGACATAAAAAATCCATTATAAAAACCATTTTCAATACCAAAATACATAAAAGAGTATGTGAAATTTATTTCATTTTAAAAAACATTACAGCTTGTTGAGGAAGCTAAAGACCAAATAATACTCATGGCGGTGGAAAAGGTCGTTGTCCCCACGTACGTTAAAAGAAACATTCTTTTTTGTCGTTTAGTAAAACGATTCATATAAAAATATTCCTTTTGAATAAAATTAAATGTCAAAGGGGTTTATACACCGTATAAAAGAAAGTTGTGTATAAAACAAAATATGCCTCAATGAAACGAGATTGAGACGAAGTCCCTTACCTCAGGTCTGACTTGACTGGATCGTTCTTTAACGTCCTGAATAATAAACTTGAGTTAATTTCTACTTGTATAAGGACCTTTTTCAAGTTCCCTATTCCTTTTATATCACTTATTACCATGTTATGAACACTATGTAATTATTTAAGTTAATAATGGTCGTTTTGTCGATCATTGGTACTTGAGTCAAAAATAAACTCTTTATAATTACAAGTTGTTCATGTGGTAAAATATCGATTATATCAAGAATTATATTAATGTTGTAGATATCTTATATTTCATATATATCCAGTATATACATGAAATTATAATATTACATAACCATTTAGAGGTATGAAATGAAATGCACCGTTCAAGGATACGGTAAGTCATACGTACGCATGAACAATACTTTCATTTCTATGTCATATTAATGGAATTAAAACTAAATGAGAGATATTAATATTTTAATTCATGAATTTTGTTCGTCATTTATATGTAACATACATCATATATATCCATTATATATATGTATTTATAATATTACATTACATTTGGGGATAAGAAATTAAATGCACCGTTCATGGAGACGGTAAGCCGTACGTACGCATGAACGCTACTTTCATTTCTATATCATAATTTAATGGAAAGAAATAATAATGATATAAAGGTATATTATAATTCCATCATAACATCATATATAATAACTTTAACTCCATTTTAACGACTGAAGAAACCGTGTTTTGAGTAATGATAAGTTTATTTTACAATTTCACCCATTAATTGAACAAACAATCACCTTATAAAGAAAAAATAATAAATGTAACAATGAATTAGAGAACGCATCAAAATGAATGAAAGGCCCTTTTAATCAAATGAGTAACACATTGGTGACTACAACTCGGAGCGATCAAACAAGAAGTTTATCTAACCAAGAATCCTGATTAAAACCCCGATTACAATTATAGGGAGACCACTTAAAACCACAAGGACACCGAGAAGGCGGTAAGGGTCTTTGGCGTCCATCAGAATAAACATAACGATGGCTGAAGCCACCACAGCCATACTGAGCACCAAAGGAATAACACGAACCATCTCCTCTTTTTCTCCTTCAGTCGCCTTGAGTGTGGGATACCCCGAGACCAGGCTTTTTATAAGAACACTTATCCGACAGTTAGACCATAACGGCTATAAATATAACCATTGGCTCCCCATGATCCTCATATACTCTATTGTTTTATTTTGGACCGTTGGAGATAAGAGTTGGTTACCCCCATAAGGTTCGAAAAGTTAATTATGTAAATTGCCTTAATATTTAAATAGTGACATCAATAATAATAATATAATTAATTTATTGCTTGTTTTCCCAAAATGAGAATTATATTTTATATTGAAAAATGGTGAGAAATAATATTATTATTTTTCCACTATTTACTATACACATTTTTTAACTTGATCCAGTAAACATTTATTTTGTAATCATATTGAATATGATGGGTTTTTACATTGAAAATATATACTCAAACACTTGAGTTATATATGTTGCATCAAACATTAAATTAAATGAGTTATATTTATCTCTAAATTATATATAAGTAATAATAATAATGCAAATGTTTTCAATTTGACCTTTTTATAATTAACCGTTTTGATGCGATGTCAGATTGTGACTTCATTTACGTATGTATTTCATAATGTTAATATTTAGATCAACGCACTATTATCTGTGAATTTGAAAACAATTATAAATGTAGTTATGTTTAATGTTTAATTGTATTAATAATATTAATATAAATCTTTAATTAAGGAAATTAAGATAATTAGTCAATAAAAGAAAATAAAAAATAATAATAATATGTTTTGATAAGGGTGAATTAATTAATATAATTATGTATTAAATGAACCATTGACCTTGCTTAATATAATAAAAGTAAATAATAATTGAAGGATAATAATAATAGAGATCATATAATAAGGATAATAAAAAAACTTAAAATTAGTGATGTTTAAGAAAAAAAATCTCAAGGGGGGGGGATACCCACGTTTTTTAAGCACTGCGCCTGTCTACAGCAGTCCGATCAAGCGCTGCTTCATCCCACCCATCCATGTTTTTTTATGACTCATCACATTAGGGCTGTCCGATCCTTCCCCGTGCAATCCTGGCCATTCCCGTTTTTGTTTTTGTTTTCGGTTTTCATCTTCCCCACGTCTCTTTCTTCTTCCTCATGCCGCTGAACCAGTAGGGTGTAGGAAGATTCGTTTCTTCGCTTAGGCCGACGGAGGACCCACTTTGATCCGTCCTTTCCATAGAGTTGGCACCGACTCCGCCTCGGCTACCCATCTAAATCTTAACTCAAGGAGAGAGTTTCCACTACTTTCAAGCTCCGGTTTTCACCGAAAATGAAGAGAGTTCTTGCTTCGTGAATCATCAGTCTTTTCGGCCACCTCGTCGTCATCTCCTACTTCTACCTATCCTCCTCTCCAAGCGAAGGTAAGGGAGGTTTTCTTGTCTTGATTTTAGTAGTTTCTATGAACATGTACATAGTTATAAACACTTCACACACATATAAATATATAAAATTTTTATGAATATATATGTATATAGGGCCTTATGAACTGATTATACACTTCTTTCTCTTCTTTCATGGAGAATCAAACCAGTGTTAGGGAAAATGTTCACCCTGTGATCCTTCAGATTCAGTATATACATACATATATATATACTCCTTGAGTATATACATATATATAAGGTCACAAGCACCACTGCATACCTTTTTATCTCTTCTTGCATGAATAATTGAACACCCTACCTTGTTTCGTTTTTTTAGTTTCTTTTAGCCCCGGTGGATACATATAAGCATACACTTTTCTTTTATATATATATATATTCATATATCCTTTTTATGCACTCTTTTCTTTATATGTATATGGAATTTTCTGTACTCTACCTCATAGAAATGGGGGGTTTAGAAAATTTTTATGAACTTATAAGATTATAAAATTATATGTGTATTTTATATATATTTTCATATACGGGTTATCATTCTTTAAAAAAAAATATATATGTTAATGTTTTCCAAAAATGTTTTGGGTACACAAAATATGCAAGGGGCCTCGTGCCTTCAATGTAGAATGCGAATCCTTCCCCACTAATTCCCTTACCTCACGAATATGTAGAAGAACCCCATTCAGTTTTACAAACATTAATTTTGTTTAATATATAACATCAGAAATATTATTGAGTATGGTTTAATTTGGCAAACCCATGAACATGTGTATATGCACCTAAATTTATATAAATATAGGTATATATAACCTTGTATCCATATGGTGTCTTTGAATATAAGTTCTTCTCATGATGATTGCAAGCTTTTCAAAGGAAAGTTCATGTTATTTAAAGTTGAAATGAGTTTTTACACAACTATATATATGTTCATGCAGTTTGTATACATATATACATGACTTCCCAAGATTGACATAATTTCACACTTTATATCCCTAACTATATAAATTTATGTGTATTCACACTATTTTAAATAAACATCCACCATACCCATTTATCAGCATGTGTATTAGTTATGAACAACCTTGTTTTTAACTTGGTATTATGATGCTTTGGAATGTTAAAGTGTTTATGTTTATTTCCTTAAAACCCATGTTTTCAATTGTTATGTAAATTTATTATGGTTATGGATTTTTAGCACGTACGTCTTAGTTTTATTAATGATTGAACTGTCTTCCTGACTATGAAAACGCATGTAAATGGGGGTTTGATTAAGAATGTAACGACCCAAAGTTTCATTAATGGAAAATCCCTCTTGATCCAGTTAATTGTCTCTTTATAAAAAGATGTTTTTATAAGATGTCAACTTCTTTGGTTTTATGATAAGAGTTGTGAGCATTACTTTTATAGCTGTTGAACAGTGATCACTTGATTAGTATAAATATAACGCTTTAACGAACCCAATTTTACTCAGACAAAGGAAGCAATGGCCTCATCCAGTAGAATTTCTCCATAAGAAGCCCATTTGTCGGAGCTCAGAAAAGAGGTGGCATCTTTGGGCTTCGCCCTTGACCAATCCCAAGATGAGCTTCGTTATGTCAAGCTCAAACGTGATCGTCTACGGGAAAAGTGGAAGTTGATAGAGATTACCACTCGAGCGATGTTATCCGAGCTGCCCCAAGAGTCTTTCACCATCGCACACATTACCCTTAGGTCTTATGCGGCTATTTTAAGGGGTTATGTAACAAATAAGTAGTACTATGTTCATGAACATTATTTTTTTATATAATAATGAATATAATTTCTAGCCATTTTTGATACATTGTAAATAGTTTTTTAAATACAAATGTTGTTTTATTTATTATTTAATTAAGAATTGAATTTTATTAAATTAACGACTTTTTAATTAAATAATATATTAATAAAATATTATTATTAATATTAAATTAATTTTTATTAAATATAAATGATCTTATAATTTTATGAATGTAATTAAAATTTTATATTAATGTTTGAAAGCCATTTCTGTCAAAACCCGTGAATTTTCGATAAATGTTGGTTTTTACTTTAAAAGTGAAAATTAACATATTTAAAATAAAATTAGATAAAATAAATGTCATTTCTCGAATCAGGACGTCGAAATTATCCAACGGTGAAATTTTCATAATTTTCTGAGACAGTCAAATTTTTGGGTAAAAATTAAATACCATTTAAATATATAATGTGTTTTATGACATCATAATGACTCAATGGTGATGTAATAAAATACCATAATCCTTATGTTCGGCCAATATATGTTTTATCATTAAAATAATGAGGTTTTGGGTTTGTTTAACTTACTTTTCAAAGCATTAATGAACCGCTCAAGACATATTCAACACTTTTCCTTTTTAAATTAATTTCCATGGGAGTGTGACTCACCTCCACATAAGAAACCCTAATATTTTAATAAGTTCGGACCTTGGCCTTGTAAAATATTTTATCCTCTTTCCATTACCAGAAACCATGGGCAAAAACCATGGGATGGTTTGTGGTTTGGATTAATTTAATATAAGGGTTCCCAAACATAAATAATAAAGAATTCTATCACCTTTCCTATATAAACCCACCCAAGATCCCACTTCCTCCTCACTAAAATCCATTGGAGTTCATCCAACCTCTTCCCTACTCTCTCTAGAATCCTAGCAGGGTGCCCCAAGCTCCGAAGAAGCCTCTCACAAGCCTCTCTCTAGCCATTGGAAGCACACATCCAAGTAAGGGTTTTTTCTTCCTTTCTCATTTTTCTCAATTTTCTTTAAGTTGTATTGCCCTTTTAATTTCAATTATGAATATTGGGGTATGGTTTGGAAGCTCCCTAATACTGCCCTCGTTATGTTTGAATGATGGGAGACCCCTTTCTCGCTCATTTAATGCCTCCCATGTACACCCGTTACTATGCCGAAATTCTGAAAGGAACTCCTCTCTCTTCTTTTACATTCAAGCAATACTTTTGTATCATGAATCTAAATTCCATTTCAATTGTTGGGACATGTATATATATGACCTCCTTACTTTCCATTACATGTAAATATTATGAGGAACCCCTTTCTTCTTTATCAACCTTTTTTACGAATTCTTATGTCACGCCGTTACACTACCGAAATCGCACCGATTTTCTAAGACAATGTCATTGTGTAGTGAATACCATGCCCATTTATCCATCAAGGGTATTCACCTTTATGAACATTTACTTATTGATTGTAAAGTTTCAGGTATTAATTCCACATTCCTTTATTGTGGAATAAATTATTATGTTTTATGACTCCATGTTTTATGATCCATGTGGAACACTTATGCATGAAATGAAATGTTTAAGAAGGGTGTGCCTTTATAGCACTCCAATGCATTGGGTAAAGTATAGTATCATGATACTTCATGTGTAATGAGTGTTGACTCATGCTAATTCAAGTGAAATGAGGGTTTACTCGTGCTTCATGTGCAATGAGGGTTTACTCATGCTTTATGTGCAATGAGCCTTGGCTCATGCTAAATCCATGTTAAGTGTTGTTTCCACATTTCCATGTTATGATTATCATGCTTTATCATGCCTTTATGTTCATCTTTCTTTTATGATATTTTTATATGCCTATGTTCTAACATGTATTGTACTCCTCATGTTATTCCATGTGTACTCCCTTACTGGTCTTTATAGCTCACCCATTTCTTATGCATGTCCCCAGGTTATCCCATGCAATGCTAAGTACGAGGGAATGTAGTGGTCATGTAAAGGAAGTTTTCAATAAATATGTTTTATTTCATGTTTTAAGTTTTTATGTAATGATCCTAAGCCCCAAAGACTCTAAACCTCTTGATCTTCTTTGTTGTATAAAGTGCAGTTTTATGTAATAAAGCATGTTTAAGTTGTAATAAAAAGCAGGGTTGTCATTGTTGGTATCAGAGGATAGGTTTAGTTATTTTTGGGATTAGGAAACCCTAGTAAATCCTTAGATACAAGACTAAGTATAATAAAAACATCCCTAAGATTTGGTAAATACTAAGTAAGTTGTTTATCAAACAAATACATCCCTGTCTGGATATGAGCAGGTAGAGGCGGCTCTGGCACAGATGTATCCTAGGGGTAAAACCCAAAAACACCGCTTTGAGCTAGACTCGAACAGGAACTGGTGCATGAAAACGGGCCTTGCTGCACTCTTGGTTACGACACTCCCGGGGGATATGTTTTGATAAATTCACAATCTTGGTATGAACCCTTATTAAGGGAAAAATGTGCCTAATAATATATGTTAGAAAGTTGATCATGAAAAGCCTAGATTGAATCCTATAGACTCATAAGTTGAAGAAATTAAATTTTATTTATAAGTCATCAACTTTTGTCTTTGGATTACCATTTATGTGTTACCCCTAACTTTCCTTTTTCCAGCCAATGGCCGGAAATAGGAGGACTCGGGCTAGAAACTGTTGTGAAGATCAGTGTGATGATTATACTAATGAGATGCCCAATACAATGGGAGCGGGAATCGCGAACTTTGTCACACTTCTCTCTCAGCTAACTCAAGTTTTGAATAGAAACACGGGTCAAGGGGAACCTTCAACCCCCCCAAAGAATGAACAAGTTGCTATCAAGCGCTTCATTAGACAAAGGCCTCCTACTTTTAGTGGATCATCTGATCCCATGATCGGTGAACAATGGATCAACTCCATTGAAAAGATCTTCTCCATCCTTCAATGTTCTGAACAAGAGATGTTTCTCCTGGTGGATTATTGTATGGAGGGTGAAGCTGATTAATGGTGGAAGTTGATCAAAAATACGAATCCTGAGGAGGAGATCGATGCTTTGGAATGGAAGGAATTCTGGAAGATGTTTTTCGATAAATATTTTCCGCACACCCTCCGTCTTAAGATGGAAAGGGACTTCCTTTCCCTAAAGAAAAATGATGAAGAATCTGTGGGAGCGTACGAGGAAAACTTTACAAGTCTTGTACGATACGCTTCCGGCTTCGTCATTACCCCCGAATGCAAGGTTGACCGCTTCTTTGGTGGGTTGAAGCCTAGCTTGCGGAAAGCATTAGCGATCCGTGACTTCGAAAGCTATGAGGAAATTGTCCGATGTGCCCTCAAGGTCGAAATAGAGATCGGAGAATCACAGGGGTATCATGGAGACAAGAAGCATAAGGTAGACTTTAATGCTGGTGGTCTGATGGATAAATCCAACGGTGCTAAGAAGTTCCAGCACCCCACTTTCCAAAAGTGCCGAAAGAAGCACCCTGGAAATTGCCTTAAGGGGACAAGAAAATGCTTCAGGTGTGGAAGAGAAGGGCACCTAGCTATTTACTATCGTCAAGAAAGACCCGCTGCTGCAACAGAGGAGAGGAACGCTCCGTTCGAACCTCAACATGTTGTTCAATGCTACAAATGCAAAGAACCGGGTCATTTTGAAAATCAGTGCCCTATTCCAAGGGTTATCAGAGGCAACCAACAAGCCCCAAGACAGCAAGGAAGAATGTTTGCCATCACTTCTGACGAAGTGAACCACGACAATGAAGTGGTGACAGGTACACTAGTTATTCATTCAATAATAGCGAACATACTTTTTGATTCAGGTTCTATGAATTATTTTATATCTCGAAAGTTTAGTAGAACAATCCCAGCACCACCACAAATCATGGAAGTAAAAATGTCAGTGAGTACGGAAAATGGGGAAATCATTGCATCCCATTAATATAAGTACTCCCCTGTTATAATCTGTGGATTGAATTTCTCGGCGAACCTTGTCATACTCCCTTTGGTAGAATTTGATGCAATTCTTGGCATTGATTGGCTTTCCTTATATAGAGCCAACATAAATTGTCAGGAGAGGGAAATCACACTCCATGTGGAGAATCGACCCCCGATTCTTTACACGTGTCAGGAGGAATATGAATCTCCTTTATCTCCATCATCTCAAGCATGGATATTACTGCCCTATGAGCACGCGTATCTGGGTCAGATGATTGAGTCCAAAGAAGAAACCATCCTTGAAGAAATTCCTATTATGAGGGAATTCGTGGAAGTGTTTCCCGAGGAACTGTCTGGTCTTCCTCCAAGAAGAGATGTTGAGTTCTCAATTGAACTTATACCTGGGGCACTACCAATATCCAAGACTCCATATAGAATGGTTGTTGTTGATCTTGAAGAGATGAAGAAACAACTATAGGAGAATTTGGAATAAGGGTTTATACGCCCAAGTGCTTCACCATGGGGTGCACCAGTCCTCTTCATCAAGAAGAAGGATGGGTCAATGTGGCTCTGCCTCAATTATCGTGAACTTAACAAAATCACGATAAAGAACAAGTATCCAATCCCATGAATTGATTACTTGTTCGATCAATTGCGTGGAGCACAATACTTCTCCAAGGTGGACTTGCGGTTAGGATATTATCAAGTAAGGGTGAAGAAGGAAGATATCCCCAAGACTACTTTTCGTACAAGATACGGGCACTATGAATTCATAGTAATGCCTTTCGGACTCACCAATGCTCCAAAAATATTCATGGACTTGATGAATAGAGTCTTTAGAGATTACCTTGAAAAATTTTTGGTAGTCTTTATATATGATATTCTAATATACTCCAAAACCAAGGAGGATCATGAGGAGCATTTAAGAACTGTACTAGAGACTTTGCGCAAGGAGAAGCTCTATTAAAAGTACAGCAAGTGTGAGTTCTGGTTGAAAGAGGTCTCATTCTTGGGCCATATCATCACAAGCAATGGGATATCTTTGGACCCCTCCAAAAAATATGCAATTGAGGGATGGCCGAGGCCAACATCGGTAACAGATATCCATAGCTTCTTGGGGTTATATGGATATTATCGACGATTTTTGAGAAATTTCTCACGATTGTCCTACCCTCATACCAAGCTAACTCGAAATGGAGTAAATTTTTCTTGGATTGATGAATGCGCAGAAAGCTTCAAGGAGTTGAAAAGGAGGCTTATCACTGCACTCGTGCTCACTTTACCCACAAGTGGGGAGCTTTTTGTGGTATTCAGTGATGCTTCAAAGAAGGTCTTTGGATGTATGCTGATTCTGAATGATAAAGTGATGTCCTATGCCTCAAGGCAGTTGGAAATCCATGAGAGAAACTATCCAATGCATGATCTAGAGTTGGCGGCTGTGATCTTGGTCTTGAAAATCTGGTGGCATTATCTCTATGGAGAGAAATGTGAGATATATATTGACCACAAGAGTCTTAAATATATATTCACACAGAAAGAGATTAATATTTTCCAGAGAATATGGATAGATCTCATCAAGGATTATGACTATTCAATACATTACCACCCTAGGAAGGCGAACAAGGTGGCGGATGCCCTAAGTAGAAAGCATCCAGCGATTCTATCAATGATGAGAATTGAGAAGGATCCAATCTTCTTAGACTTGATGAAGATGGATGTGAGAATCATAAAGAAAGGAACATCATCAATCCTTTCACAAATTATTGCTCAACCATATCTTTTGGAAAGGTTAAAGGATGATCAAAACGATGATTTGGAAATTCAAGAAAAACTGGAAGCTATCAAAAAGGGGAAATCCTCAGAGTTTAATCTTAATGAAGAAGGAATTGTGCGGTTTGGGAAAAGACTATGTGTTCCATCAAGTCCGGAGCTGAAGAAGGAACTTTTGGATGATGCACATAGTTCAAATTTCTCTATTCACCTAGGGAGCACAAATATGTATCGAGATCTTCGAGAAAACTTTTGGTGGGATAATATGAAGAAGGAGATCACTGAGTATACATCAAAGTGCCTAGTGTGTCAGAAAGTGAAGGCAGAGAGGCATAAGTCTAAGGGGATGATGCAACCATTGCCCATACCAGAATGGAAATGGGAGAACATCACCATGGAATTTGTTACCGGACTTCCAAGGACATCCAAAGGCAACAATGCAATCTGGGTTTTTGTGGATCATCTTACAAAGATTGCACACTTCATTGCTATTATGGAGGATTTCTCATTGGATCAACTGGAACATATATATATCAGGGAAGTGGTAAGGTTGCATGGAGTACCACTATCTATTGTGTCTGACCGAGATCCAAGACTCACCTCTAAGATTTGGAAGAGTCTTCAACATGCTCTGAATACTGAACTGAACCTCAGTACGGCCTATCATCCTCAAACTAATGGACAATCCGAGCAAACTATCAAAACACTTGAGGATATGTTCAGAGCATTATCAATGTAATTTAAAGGAGGATGGGATCAAAATCTTCCTCTGGTTGAGTTCTCTTATAATAACAGCTTCCACTCAATCATCCAAATGGCACCATATGAAGCCCTGTATGGGAAAAGGTGCAGAACACCGGCATGTTGGGATGAGGTCGGTGAACCTAAGATGCTTGGACCAGAAATGGTCGAAGAAATGGCGGATAAGGTGAAAACCATTCAGCAGCATATCAAGGCAGCCCGGAGTTGACAGAAGAGTTATGCAGATAATCATCAATGAGACCTTGAGTTTAAAGTTGGAGACATGGTGTTTTTACTCATATCTCCGTGGAAGAAGGTCATGAGATTTCGAAAGAAAGGGAAGTTAAGTCCAAGATACATCAGCCCCTTCGAGATTCTTGATCGTGTTGGGGTTGTGGCCTATCGACTAGAACATCCACCTACTATGGCCAAGGTGCATGATGTCTTTCATGTATCCCTCTTAAGGAAGTACATACCGGACCCTTCACATGTACTCTCTTCTGAGGTTGTACAATTGGAAGATGATCTTTCTTATGAGGAGCAACCAGTGAAGATCTTAGATCGTAGAGAAAAAGTTCTACGAAATAAGACAATGCCCCTCGTCAAAGTATTGTAGAGAAACCACAAGTTTGAAGAAGCGACTTTGGAGTCAGAGGATATGATGAAGCTGAGTTACCCACATTTTTTTTAGTGTGGGAAAAGGTAAATTTCGAGGGAGAAATTTCTTAAGGGGGGAATGTTGTTACGACCCAATGATTCATTAATGGAAAATCCCTATGGATCCAGTTAATTGTCTCTTTATAAAAAAAATGTTTTTATAAGATGTGAACTTCTTTGGTTTTATGATAAGAGTTGTGACCGTTACTTTTTTAGCTGTTGAGCAGTGATCACTTGATTAGTATAAATATATGGCTTTAACGAACCCAGTTTTACTCAGACAAAGGAAGAAATTGCCTCATCCAGAAGAATTGCCCCATACGAAGCCCATTTGTCAGAGCTCGGAAAAGAGGTGGTGTCTTTGGGATTCACCCTTGATCAAGCCCAATCTGAGCTTCATTATGTCAAGCTCGAACGTGATCATCTACGGGAAAAGTGGAAGTTGATATAGATTACCACTCGAGCGATGTTATCCGAACCGCCCCAATAGTCTGTCACCATCGCACACCTTACCCTTAGGTCTTATGCGGCTATTTTAAGGGGTTATGTAACAAATAAGTAGTACTATGTTCATGAACATTATTTTTTTTGTATATAATAATGAATATAATTTCTATTCATTTTTGATACATTGTAAATAGTTTTTAAAATACAAATGGTGTTTTTAGTTATTATTTAATTAAGATTTCAATTTTATTAAATTAAGGGATTTTTGAATTAAATAATATTTTAATAAAATATTATTATTAATATTAAATTAATTTTTATTAAATATAAATGATCTTATAATTTTATGAATGCAATTAAAATTTTATATTAAGGTTTGAAATCCATTTCTGTCAAAAACCATGAATTTTCGATAAATGTTGGTTTTTACTTTAAAAGTGAAAATTAACATATTTAAATTTTTTTTAGATAAAATAAATTTCATTTCTGGAATCAGGACGTCGAAATTATCCAATGGGGAATTTTTCATTATTTTCTGAGACAGTCAAATTTTTGGGTAAAAATTAAATACCATTTAAATATATAATGTGTTTTATGACATCATAATGACCCAATGGTGATGTAATAAAATACCATAATCCTTATTTTCAGCCAATATATGTTTTATCATTAAAATAATGAGGTTTTTGGGTTTGTTTAACTTACTTTTCAAAGCATTAATGAACCCCTCAAGAAATATTCAACACTTTGCCTTTTTAAATTAATTTCCATGGGAGTGTGACTCACCTCCACATAAGCAAACCTAATATTTTAATAGGTTCAGACCATGGCCTTGTAAAATATTTTTTTTCTATTTCCTTTTCCAGAAACCATGGGAAAAACCATGGGATGGTTTATGGTTTGGATTAATTTAATATAAGGGGTCCCAAACCTAAATAATAAATAATTCTCTCACCTTTCCAATATAAACCCACCCAAGATCCCACTTCCTCCTAACTAAAATCCCTTGGAGTTCGTCCAACCTCTGCCCTACTCTCTCTAGAATCCCCCCAAGGTTCCCCAAGCTCCCAAAAATTCTCTCACAAGCCTTTGGAAGCACACTTCCAAGTAAGGGTTTTTTCTTCCTTTCTCATTTTTGTCAATTTTCTTTAAGTTGTATTTCCCTTTTAATTACAATGATGAATATTGGGCTATGGTTTCTCACCTCCCTCTTACTATCCTCATTATGTTTTAATGATGGGAGACCCATTTCTCACTCATTTAATGCCTCCCATGTACACCCTTTACTATGCCGAAATTCCGAAAGGAACTCCTCTCTCTTCTTTTACATTCAAGCAATACTATTGTATCATGAATCTAAATTCCATTTCAATTGTTGGGACATGTATCTATATGACCTCCTTATTGTCCATTACATGTAAATATGACGAGGAACCACTTTCTCCCTCATCAACCTTTTTTTATGAATTCTTATGTTGCGCCATTACGCTGCCGAAATCGCACCGATTTTCTAAGCCAATGTAATTGTGTAGTGAATACGATGCCCATTTCTCCATCAAGGGTATTCACCTTTATGCACATTTACTTATTGATTGTAAAGTATTAGGTATCAATTCCACATTACTTTATTGTGGAATAAATGATTGTGTTTCATGACTCCATGTTTTATGATCCATGTGGCACACTTATGCATGAAATGGAATGTTTAAGAAAGGTGCACCCTTATAGCGCTCCAATATATTGGGTAAAGTATACTATCATGATATGTCATGTGCAATGAGTTTTGACTCATGATAATTCAAGTGCAAAGTGGGTTTACTCGTGCTTCATGTGCAATGAGGGTTTACTCATGCTTTATGTGCAATGATCCTTGGCTCATGCTAAATCCATGTTAAGTGTTGTTGCCACATTTCCATGTTATTATTATCATGATTTATCATGCCTTTATGTTCATGTTTATTTTATGACCTATTGATATGCCTATTGTCTAACATGTATTGTACTCCTCATGTTATTCCATGTGTACTCCCTTACTAGGATTTATAGCTCACCCTTTTCTTATGCATGTCCTCAGGTTATCCCATGAAGTGCTAAGTATGAGAGAATGTAGTGGTCATGTAAAGGATGTTTTCAATAAAGATGTTGTATTTCATGTTATAAGTTTTTATTTAATGATCCTAAGCCCCAAAGACACTAAAAATCTCGATATTCTTTCTTGTATAAAGTGCAGTTTTATGTAATAAAGCATGATTAAGTTGTAATAAAAAGTAGGGTTGTCATAAAGAATGTATGAATGAAACCCTATGAAAGAAAGACCATGTCAAGATATGTGAGGGATGTTTTGGACTTAAGTGTTTATGGATGGGTGCGCCCAGAATTATAGTGCTCCAATGCATTGGGTAATGTAAGATTCTCATGAGATGTTATGTGAGACGGTCTTGGAGGTTAGCCTTGGCTTGTGCTTTTATGTGCGACGGTCTTGGCGGTTAGCCTTGGCTTGTGATTTTATGTGTGACGGTCTTGGAGGTTAGCCTTGGCTTGTGATTTTATGTGCGACGGTCTTGGAATTTAGCCTTGGCTTGTGCTTTTATGTGCGACGGTCTTGGCAGTTATCCTTGTCTTGCGCTACTATGGGAAACAGGATTGGCAGTTTTCCTTGACCCGTACTAAGTTATGTTTTAAGATCATGACACAAGGTATTGAAAAGTCTGCCATTATTCATTCCCTATGCATGTGATGATAAATGGTCAACCAGGGGTTAGTCCAACTAACAAGACATCCCCTAGTTGAAAATTTCACTTGACTGTGAGAATGAATTTTTGAAATAAAAGCTTAACACATGTGGTATGCTTTTTATAAGAACCTTATGTACCAATGTATCACAGAATGAATGTCTTCCCTGCTTACACTAAATCTTTTAGAACTGAAGAATTTTTTTTTGTAAGTTGTGCATCATCTGTTCTTCACATGTTTGCGCTCTCTGATTTATGTCTTCTTTAAATCTTATTTTAAGTACACACTTCTTCTCTATGCAAGTGGTTTTCAAAAATGCAGGATTTACATATTCTAAGAAAAGTTAATGCTTTGTCTTAGTGAAGTGTTTTAAATGAATACATTGGGAAAGTGTTTTCTTAAAAAGTTTTTAAACCCCCTTACTGGGAATATTTTCTCACCCAACATTTTTGTTTTAAATTTTTTAGGCATGGCTTGTACTAATGAAGTTCATCAGAAGCAGCTGGTTTCCCAGAACCCAGAGCCTCGCGATCTTCTGTAGTAATGGGACATGATATATTATTTGTAAATAATGTAATTAAATTATAGTATATCATGTCTCATAAGGCACCCGAGATCAGGGTCTCTACATCCATCCTTTATACGTCCCACATATGGCATTAACGAATCGAATCACTTTGAGGGGGCGGTAGTCTGCACTTCCTAAAATGAAGATAACGCGTTTACCCATAATGGAAATCATAAAGGTATATCATAAATGAAAAATACAAAAGATTAAGTGAAACATAAACATATTATATATCATATATAAATATAGTGACATCTTAATGGCCACCTTGGAAGGTGTTATATGAGTGTTGAACAATCATCGTTTCGTGAGGCAGAAATTCACCATCCACAGAGAAAGTATGTTATTTGACCATTATATGTAGGTGTGTGTATGTATAGCTAGAATCCTTCCCATAACAACATCCTAGTATATTTAAGATACTGTTTATGTTTCAAAAGAAAGGAATAACAAGAGTTTAGGGGGTTGGAAAAGCAAAATAAAACATAAGAACACAAGAGAAAACACAACCTTTAAAACGGGTAACACTTTTTGATTTGAGCTAAAAGGCTTCCTTGGGAAGACTTCTGCCAAAATTGAGGCTTCAAGGATGAGTAGAGGTATGTGGAGAGATAAAATGGGATGGGGTTGGCCGAGACAAAGGCTTGAGAGGTGTGTGTAAGGTGGTAGAGGTGGGGGCCTTTTATAAGAGGAGAGGAGGGGCACTCTTGGAAACTTATAAAAGGTTACCTTATTATAAAATTATTTTCGAATTCTAAAGGTCCCAAAATTATATATTTCTAGGATAAGGTGATAAGGGTTTCTAAATACACACATCCAATAGGGTTTTGACATTTGTAGGTCTTATATTTTTCACTATCTTTTCTTTTTATTTAAATCATTAAATAATGAGGTAATCGCTGCATCATCATTGTGTCATAAATAAGTTAATTTATATAATGTCTAAAAATTATAAAAAAATATCATGATGTCGGAAATATTTTTAGATTTCTAATGAATATTTATAGTAAAAAATATGACTTGTATAACCCCATTTAAAATTTGTTTTAGTAAAACAACTCATGTTTGTGACATTTTTATTTTAACATTAAATAAAAAGTTATTAATGTCATTTTCCTACCAAAGTGGCTCCATGGGGTCCCCAAGCTGACCCATGGATTGTATTGATCGGCCATGACACAGCCAATAAGGGTAGGACATGTGTCAAGTTCATTTCATATTATGAAAACATTATTTTTACCTTAAACTTACACTAATTACCTCTAATCCTGATTAAAAACTTAAAAGTTACTATTCACAAAAAAAATATTTTAATCTCATTGAACCACATTTTACTTCTTAATGAAAACCATGTATGTCATATTTTTGAAATTCAAATCACAGAGGTGGTAAAATTTCATTTAAACGAAAAATCAGTTTTTTTATGTACCACTTATTGGTTTCACTATTCATCAAAAATTGGTGTTTTTTTAGAAAAATACCAAAACATCACCCTAATATATATTTCATATTCCGAATTCAAAAATGATATCTATTTTAAAAAATTCAAAACATATAAGTTAAATTAATTAATTTAATAATTAATTCTTGCTGTGAGAGCAAATAGCGTGTTTTTATGAAATAATAAGTATCAAAAGATTGACACTAGTTTAAGTACAATTTCAAAGTGAAATTAATTATAATGACCACCATTGGATTAAATGGTAAAAATATATTCTAATTTAACATTAAAACAAATTTAAAAGATAATTTAATCATATAAATAAATTAGATTAAAAAGAGGTTTTAAATTAAAATACAATATTTTTCACTATTCATTAAAAAATGAACTTTATTGAAAAAATACCAAAAATTTACACAAAGTAAATTTTGATGTCCCGATTCTAACGAAGAATTTTATTTGGTCCAATATAATGTATAAGAGGGAACAAAACTATATTTAATGACGGTTCACCATCAAA
The DNA here is from genome assembly GCA_963277665.1 of Viscum album. Taxonomy (NCBI): domain Eukaryota; kingdom Viridiplantae; phylum Streptophyta; class Magnoliopsida; order Santalales; family Viscaceae; genus Viscum; species Viscum album. The sequence continues at coordinate 1,260,757,749 of OY728151.1, read as the reverse complement.
AGGCAATAAGTGATCCTTTAGTGAAAATTAGGGTATATATGCCTAAAATTGAATTATTTTCCTATTTTAAGCCTTTATCTTTTATTGGATAAATGTAAAAACATTTAAAAACATATATAATCATATTTTAGTTATTTCTATCCATTCCCTCCAATACAACGGCTACGTGTTAACTACCATTTAAAATAATATTATTATATTTCAAGTGTGCAACGTAAGTTTTCAAAGAAACTCATTGTTCCGTATCGAGTACGCTATCGAACATAGCAACCCCTTTAAGGTAAAATTATTATTTAATTAGAAAATATTAATAAATATAAAAATGTATTATTCTTTATTTACCTGGGATGTAACAAGGAGTGGCATTCTTTTATATATTAAAAGGTAATCACTATTGAAAGGTATCCCTTACAACATGTGCGTCCAATAATTTCCATTTTTATCCAAGAGTGTAATTTTTCTAAATATGTCCATATAATAGATTTTGGACATGATTCTAGATTATTTCGCCACACAAATTAATTTTTAACAACCATGTAATCATTTTTTACCTTAATCACCCTAATTAATTTTAATTACATTCACTAATGTTTTGGGTCAAAAACTAAATTGAACATAATAGAAAATATAAATTATCATGATTAAAAATATATAATCCATTTTTCCAAATTCGTAAAATAAAATTTGTAGAAATTAATTTAATATGAATCCGGCATATATGATGTGAAACGAAGGTTTTAATGTAATTTTTTTTGATGTTTCATATGTTTTTATATCAAATTTTAGTGTTTAATTGATTCCAATTAATTAAATAGGAAATAGTATGATCTATTGTAAGTAATTATACATTTAAAATAATATAATATATAATTTAACTATATAAATAAATTTAATGAAAAGGAATTTTTCTATTAAAAATAGTGTTTCCAATATTTTAAAAAAAGGAATCTTCTGAGAAAAATTACCAAAAATTCATCAAAAGTAAATTTCGATATTATTTGAACAAAAAATATGTTCATTTTTTCAAATAAAATCTATAAATTTTTTAAAAAATATTCTTTAATTAGGATAACTAATAAAATTCCGTCAAATTATCATTTATAAAAATACTTCTTTTTATTCCTAAAATTAGTAGTATTTTTATCTTATACATATCAATTCTATTGGATGAGAGTAAAAAATAATGATTGTAAAATAAATAAATTATATTAAATTAATTAACTAAAATTCATTTTTTATTTAATTGATATAAAATTGTGTTTTTACATAGAAAAATAGTAATCTACGAAACAAGATTTCTTTATTTTTAGATAGTTCATACATTCATTTCTGGCTAATTGATAGCTAAATGATCCAATTTATATACATGTGTAAATAATATTTTTAAAATTCATTCAATATTATTATTATCATCCATTCTAATGGCTGGGTGATAACAATAATAATATTTCAATAAAAAAATTAATTGAATATTTTTTATTAGTAAAACATGTCCCTATGTGCAACACAAGCAATAGAAGGAACTCGAAATTGTGTGTAACAGAAATGAAATACAGTGTTTCTCATAAACCAAGCTAATATATGTTTTACATGTAGTGAATTCTTAATATAGTTTTTCATGAAATAAAATCCCAACATAGTGAATTCATATAAAATAATATATATTATGTTTTCCTTGAAATGTGATATATAAAAATGATTAATTTAATTTTATTAAAATATTTCAAAAAAAATTGGGGTGTTACATTCAACCCCCTTTAAATTTATGTATCCATATAAATTTTTCTGGGTTATAAAAGGATTAATACTTGAATGATTGTTTCTTAGAAACACACATGATAAAAATAAATTACAAAACATCATATTAAAAGATAATTTTGGAACCGTAACTGTTTCCCAATGTAACTAATAACTAGGTTTCCACATTTGAGGACATATCTTGGCAGTGAATAATGGACACTGAATTAATGTTTAAATAATTATAGTGAGCGATAAATATCATTGATCACTAGTAATTGAATTATCAATGGAAAGGTCATGCCCTCAAATTTGTAAATATTTGGTGATTTATAAGACCGTGGTTAAATAGAAATGAAGGTATTATAGTATATTAATTTCAATATCCTTTTCCTAGATTTGTAGTATTATTTCACTATATAAGAACATTAGGATATTTAATATCTTTAATTCATTTCATTTCATATGCACAATCACATACTTTGGTTTCTTTTGAACAATTTTTACTTTATCTCTTACACTAATAAAAATAGAAGGTGATATTTTTATCCAAGAAGAACTAATAGATCATAATATCCATAGGTAGAATTTTAAGTCATTTTCTATGTTTTTAATTATCATCACAAAAAACGATAACACATTTTAGACAATATTCATAAATCATCATATGTAGAGATATTAATTTAATATCTAAAAGCACATTCAATGTTTAACTTTATTCATTACATAAATGGGAAGCCTGGTAACTCTTATGAATGTTTAAAGTCCAAAACTCTATAAACTAGTTCACTAAATCATGTTAAGAATTATCCTTGATATATAATAATTTATCTATTGGTCTTCATATTCCAAAATGTGGATACCTTTAACTTTTATTCTCTTGGAATGTTGTAATTACCTGAATTACCGTACAACCTTATTGAAAACATACATGCTTTATTGTGGATATTTTTCTAAAATCCAAAATTTTGTAATCTTCAACTATGATAACATAGAATTTTTTTTCCAGTAAATCCTTAGTCAGTTCTAAGGTAATCCATATCGTTAAATTTACTTATTCATATCCAATATTTCATTATCCAAAAATTATTTTACCAACATCCGGAACATATCAAGGATTATTATTCCATTAATCACGTGCTTTCCATGAATATCACTTTTACATTAAATAAATTTTATAGTCTATCAGAAATATTCAACATATTTTTTTAAATCCATTGCGAAAAATATTTAATGAACCATACTTATATATGTCCCAAATCATAATTGTTGAATCTAAATACATAAGAAATTTGATTAATTCATCCTTAATCCAATATCATATATAGCTAATCCTGTTACTTAATAACTCTTTCTATTTACATTTATCCTATAGTATTATCAGAATTAGAAATATAATCGTTACTCGAACCACCTAGATAATTTTCTTCATGAGTTGTCCATGTATGAAATCAATTTTCATAATTCTTATTCATTCCATATTTAATGAATTCAACTATAAATGATATCTTAGGTAGGTCATTACTCTCATCCATTATGTTAATCAAACTCTTCATTTTTTCCTTTGTTGTTAGTTTATTTTCGCATATTTTCCATAGTCAAAACATATTCCCATTCCTCTAATACATTCACATGGGTGATTCATTCCACATTCTAGACAAAAAGAAAACTGAATATTCATTCCTCCATGGTCTATATTACCCAAAATCTCAGTGATCTCCTTAATTTTTTTTGGTGAGTCGAAGAGTTTGTTAAATTACATGTTGTTAATCTTGTTCTGTGAAAAATGATTAGGAATGATCACAACATACATCACCCAAGTGATAAACCAATTTGACAATTCATTGGAAAATTTTCTATCACATTCAACGTTAACCCAATTTTTTGTGGTTACCTCCATTCAGTGAATCCATAAATCCTAGTGTGAGTGAAACATACCATACTGTAAAACCACATAATCATGAAAATTGACTTAAAGATATCTAAATTATGAAACTATGTTTTAAATCTAGGATACCTTAGGCTTATCCATAGAGACACTCCTAGAAATATCCTTAAAAATATCCATACTGATATCAAAAATATTTTCCTATACTATATTCAAATGGTTGACTAAACCTTTCCTCTCATACCATCTATAATGACCCAGGCATAACATATATGGATATTAAATTTTTTTATTAATATTTAGCACATTAAAAATGTACAGCTCGAGGACCAAATAAATAGTGTCTTTAAAAACAAGAAAGCATAATCTTAAATACTAGTTAATGATCTTCAATATCTCCATTAATGTCCTCCCCAAATACTAATACTACTTAAAACCACTCTTTATTACTTGTGGAAGGAAATCAAAAGAAATAGGTGAGCACCGATGAAAAATAATGGTAAACAAGGGAGATATATAAGAAAATCAAGAGAATATGGGTATGAGAATATGATAAAAAAATTAGAATATCATACCATTCATATCAAATATCATAAAAATAAATCTTTGTATAAATATTGGTAGTTCTTAAATAAATGAATCATAAATTAATCTAGATAATAATCTATGAAATCATATCACAAGAACATGATATTGAATTTGTGGTAGACACATAAATATACGAAAATGAGATCCATTATTGTCAATGTTTAATTACAGGGACATTTTAGTGGAATGGGTTCACTCCCCAAACCATCTCTTTCGGCATGGTTTACTCCTATGACCATCTTAGAAGTAAAGGTTCACTCCCAAGATTATACCAGTGAAAAGTAATCTACTAAACATTGTTCACTCATTATTCCATCCTCGTGTATCTCATGAGATAAAAATATTATCCCAATGAATTGGATGGAGATATAGGTCATTCACATATCATAATTAAAGAATACATATACAGTCCCCGAAATAATAAATAATAATATCTTAACCCATGAAATGAAATGGGTATCATAAACATTTTTTCATATCACAAATTATAGAAAAGAGGCAAGTTTTATAATCACTTCATCAGATTATAACCCATTAAAGGGTTGGGTTTCATTAAAATATAACACATTGAATATAAATGGGTTTCATAGACATTTGAACTATGAATGACAAATGGGTTTCATAATCATATAACCCATGAAATAGAAATGTGTATTATAAAAATCATGTCATCAATACATGAACCATTAAGTTTAATAATATTAATGGAACCCTTGGATTATTCCTTGAAAACATATTTTATATGACTGAAAAATTTTTGAAACCCATTTTCTTCGAAAATAACCTTCAAAACATATAAAGGATGTATAAAAAAGTTTTTGATAACATTTTTTATTTGATAAAATATAATGTAGTCTTGGAAACATTTTGAAAACATTTTTCAAAAATAAACATGAAACCTTATAAAGGAAGCACGAAAGAATTTTGGAAAAAAAATTCACTGTAAAACTATAATGGAAGATTGAAAAAAAAATTAATGCCTCTTTCCTTGAAAACAAATAAAGGATACTTGAAAACATTTTGAAAATACTTTTCCTTTAAAAATAACCTTTAAAACTTATAAAATATCATTTAAAAATCATAAAACATTTTAAATTCCATTTCCATGAAAATGATCTTAAAATATTATAATTATTTCTGAAAACATATTTAGAAAACATAGTTTTTAAATAAAATACATTCCCGACCGAAGAGAGAAATGATGTTTGATTTTTATAAAAATATTTTCTTAATAATATGAAGTAATCAAGAGTTGGAAAATTATGTCAGTACATTATTATATCATTAACAACCATAATTTTAGATAATACAAGAGAGTTCTTGAGATATTGATCATATAATTTAATCAATAGTTTCATAATCATAAACCATCTGTACAATGATGAGATTGTAGCAATAAACTATTACAACATTGGTTACATTGAAAAAAAATCACCTTTAAAGAATAGAATTCAATGAATATTTAAACATCATGGAAATAAGGAGATTCATTATATAACATTTCAAATAGAATTATGTGCAGCCATAAAATAATATAGGTGCATAAGAAAACATGTGTCTTAAAGAAAGAAAATTAAGACAAAATTATATTACTGAATATGTTTCTTTAGAACCATAAAACCCCATGAAATGGAGATAATAAAATGGGTATGTAAATAAATCTAAATGTTAGTTTTATAATCATATAATACATTCTAGTTAAATGTATACACATCATAAAAATGAGCGAGGAATATGGTATAAGTCTCGCCTAAATAAATGTGATACTAGAAATCATTTAACTATATGAGAAACCATTGAATCGTGAGATACATGAAAGAATAAAATAATTTAAAACATTAGATATCATTAAATAATGTACAATAATGATATAATTTATCATAGGGAATTATATAAAACACTCAACAAGAATAATTTTTGGATATATCAAATATCTCACAGAAATGAAAGTGAGACAAAAAACCCTTACCTTAAGTCTTACCTTTCATTGTACACATTAAAAGCTCATTTATAATAAATATATGTCTTTTATATTTATACCACACAACCATATTCTTATATCTATTACCATGTATTATTTTATTATGAATTTATATTACCCATTTATTAACAATTCCAAGTTAATGTTACATTTTAGGTATTATTCAATTTGTTTTCCGTATATTTTTTGACATATTATTTTGATCCTCCTACATAGATCTTGATTTTATTTTTTTCTAGAATATAAAATAAGATATAAATAAGATATATATATATTAAGTATATAAATATATAAAATAATCTATAAAATTTAAAAATATGAAATGGAATACACCATTCATTAAAATGGTAGACCATACATATGGATGAATGTTGTATCAATTTTCTTCTCATTATAAAAGAAAGATAGTAATTGAGATATTTATATATAAAAATTATATTAGAATTATTATTTCAAATATATAATATATATTTACTAAACATAATTTTGATACATTATTTGTAATGTGTGAACGAATCACATCGCTCAGAAGAGGATGTAGTCCACGCATCCACAAACGAAGTTATCATATTAACACAAAATTGAAAGCATGAAGGTATTTATTATATAATAATTATAGTATAATAAATAAATAACAAATATCATATATATTATATATAATTAGTATTTACATAATTATTCCCAACTATGAGAGGTGGTAGAGAAAAAAAATGAATGGAATCATTTCGTGAGGTGGTAGTTCTGCATACAGGCACTTCGTATATTCGTTACCACTTTGAGAAAAGGGTGTGTAGGTGTAGGTAGAAAAAATAGATTATAAAAATTTTAGTATATTTATGATAATTTGGTTTTTATATAACAAATTAGTGATAATAATTTAGGGGTTTGATAATGAAAATAAAACAAAAGATCTTTTGGACCGATGTTTACACTTCTTTGGGTAACCCCTCTCGGTTTACACCAAATGGATTACTTGGTGGGTTTTATGCCTGAAAGGGGTATTAAAGATGAAGGGAGAATTTTTGGAGGATATTTGGTCCGGTTTTGGCTAAGCCAAATGGTAAGATATGTGTAAATAAAGGACGGTGATGTGTTCTCTTTTAATAGGGGATGACCGACACTATTGAAAATATTAAAAATTAAACACTATTGAGAGGCATCCCTTACATTATGTGCATACAATAACTATCTATATTAGATTCAATAGGTTAAATGGACTAAATATTTACATAAAATGGATTTTGAACATGTTTCTAGGTTATATAGAACCATAAAATAATTTTTAACTAATAAGTGATCGTGTTTTAACCGTAATCATTGCATTTAATTTAAATTATAGTCACTAAGTATTTTGGTCAAAAAACATGTCAAAAATAATTGAGATTATAAATTATTCTGATTACATATATTTAATGGATTTTTAAAATGTCTAAATATATTTGTTAATGATATTAATTTAATGTGAATCCAACAGATGTGTCGAGAAAGTGGGTCTTGAGAGTGAAAAGTTCAAATGTTTTTATATCCAATTTTAGTTTGAAATTGATTTCAATAACCTAAATCAGATTTTTTTTTTCAATTGTAGTAATTATAATTTAAAAATTAATTAAAATATAATTTAACTATGAAAATAAATATAATGAAAAACCAATTTTCAATTCAAATTCTGTATTTTTTCACTATTCATAAAAAACCAATCTTTATAGGAAAAATACAAAAAAAACACCCATGTTCAATTTTGATATTCCTAATTTAATAATGTAGTTAATTTTACCATATAAAAATTATAAAAGTAGTTAAAATTATATTTAAAATAGTTCTGCTAAGAAAAGGTAGAAAAATTAACTTTTAAAAAAATACATCTTTTTATTCCAAAAATTAGATCTATTCTTATCTTATACATATCAACTATATTGGATGATTTTCAAAAAACTATATAAAATATATAATAAATTTTTTTTAAAAAAATTCATCACAAGTGGTTTTTTTAATTTATTTACATAAAATATTTTTTTGTATATAGAAAATTATTTTTCTTAGAAAAGTTATTTCTCTGTATTGAGACAGTTCATTATTTAATTTCTAACTAATTGATAACCAAAGGATTTATTTTTTATATATATGTGTATATTATATTTTCATAATTTTGTTAATCATATTCTTAACATCCATTTCAATGACTATGTGGGAACTATAATAATATTTTAGTAACATTATTAAGAGTATATTGTAGTTCGGTAAAACTCATCATTGAATGTAACACAAGTTATCAAAGGAACTAGGTATTGTGTGTAATAAAGGAAAACATTGTATTTAAAGTACAACAAGATAATCTATGTGTTTCATGTAGTGAAATATTAACTATTTCTTAATTATATGTAATCGAAACATAGTGCTTTTATTTAAAACAAATATATATTCAGTGCTGTGTGAAGTGAAAAATATCATATAGATTTAATTGATTTCAAAAAAATATTCAACAAAATCTCAGGATATTGTAACAATATTATCCCAAAATTATCTACCCAAGGATACATTAACCAAGATATATATCCCTTTCATTATTATAACACAAAATTTTTATAAACTATAATTAACATTTAAATTTAATGTCATAACCAATGAACACGAAAATAAAAAGGTTGAAAAGGAAAAATCAATCATTGTACATATCTTGTAAATCCATCAAGGAATGTAAGGTAACATTGAAGCAGTTTAAAATTTAAACATAATAATGAATCACAATTTATAATATCTCTTATCATATGAATGAATAAATCATGGAATAAATTATTTATTTAAAAATTCATATATCTAATCAGGATATAAAAATTTTCAAAAGTTCATAAATAAATTATAAATGTTTTATATTCTTGGAAAGGATAAAATTGAACAATACAATTTTATCCCTTCTGAACATTTCATATTATAATTTACATCAATTTAATATGAACTACCTTTTATTAAAATTTTATGATATTTTATCAACACTTTTATGATCTAATAATAAAGAATAACATTCTATATTAAAAATTTCACTAAATAAAAATGAATTATTTGATTATATATAAACCATTAATCCTCACAAAAACAACTTTTTAATGGTAAAAAAATTAATTCCAAACAAAAACTTAATTAAAAATATATATATTCACATTTATGAATAATTCATAATAAAAATGAAGACATTTTATATTTTATCTTATTATAATGTTAAAAAAAATTAATAAACTATTAACCATGTAATTCTAAAATAAAAATTAATCGTATTTACCACAATATACATAGTATATATTAACCACCCTACATTTAGTGTTTTCCATTATGTTACATTACTGTATGTTTTCACACTTATTCATAAATAATAATTAGTTAATTGAAGAGTTACACGAACTCAAACATTCCTCTAAGTATTCTTGAGGACGCCAAGTAGTAGTCGGGGTCTAGGGTTGTACCAATAGAAGCTTATACCACCACCTGTGTAGAGACCCGACTGACGTACATGGACATTACATTACTTTTGCGGAATACTTAGTACATAACAAAAACACACACACAAGGATCGTAATAGTTTAGTGTCTTTGGAAACTCGGAACGTAATCTTCTAATCATGGTGAAAGATATTCAACATCTCCCATAAATATCTTCCCTTTTTTTTCTTACCTAAAACCTTTCTTTATATCTTGGGGAAAAAAGAAAACATAAAAGGGTGAGCTCAAATTCTCAGTAAGGGTAAACAAAAGAAATATCAATCACATCGTATACACAAGTACATAACTTTTGGAAATATTAAACTGCAAAAGAGATCATAATTTCATAACATGGGATAAATCATAGAAGTGAAATGTAATCCCAATAATCATAACTTAAAACATGAAACTTTGTGGAATACACACATAATCATAGAGAATCATTTCTTGTTAGTCAAGACTCATTGCCAAGACTATCTTAGTGGACAAAGTCCCTTTCTGAATCGAGTCACCCTCGTTTCAGTCCTGTTTCACTGAACCGGTATAACCTACCATTCCAGCCATGTCTATCTCATGAGATATGAAATCTTTACCCAATGAATTGGAGGGAGATATAGGTCCCACCCATCTTATAATGAATCCTTTCTTATGTGTGACACATAATCATAAACCATACATCATCGCATAACACATGTAACAAAAATGGGATTCTTGAAAATCAGGACATCATAAAACAAATAATATAAGGTAAAGGACTTCATGAATATAATTCCATCACAACATAATAAAATCAATGTAATAATAGGGATAAAAACAGAACCCTATATTATCTTATATGGAAAATAATTTTGATAAAACATTTGAAATCTATTCTTGAGGAAAATATCCATTCTACTTCAAAATCATTTTCCTTTCTTAACATGTCATATAATTTTAAACTAAAAGAAGTTAATTAAAAATAAACTTGAAAACTTGTAAAGGAATCTTATTGGAAATAATGTTTTAAAAATCCATTCATTTCGTATAAGCTAAAAAAACATTTTTCGTACTTTTGTCGGAAAAGTCAAAAAGTACCTCGTACGAAAAACGATAAAAGATTCTTTTCATATCTTTTACTAAAAACTCACCGAAGGGTAAAATTGGATTTAAACTATTATAAGTGGATGGAAACAATATTACATATTGAGGGAACATGGATGTGGATGATAAAATACACCCCAGTAAATACTTACAAATAAACAATCTCGGATAAAAATGAGATTGTGATATTTCCCCTTACCTTAGGTCCGATTTGCTTCGTAAGTGTCCGAACCTCCTGTATAATGATTTAAATAATTTCATTGACTTATTACAGAATCATATTCATTGTTATTATATCATATATGGTTCACTTATGACTTTATATTACTCGTTCATTTGTAAATTCATGTTAAAGTAGCGTTTTGGGTAAAATCGTCTCATTTGTCGTTCGTGTTTTAACTTGTAATTATTCATATGATTACTTAGATCATTATTACTTAATTATAGAATATAAAACATTATTTATATATATAATATATATTCAGAATATACATATATATAATGGATTGAAAAATGGAATGAAATACACCGTTCATGGAGACGGTAGGTCGTACGTACGCATGAACACTGTTTTCTTTTCGTTATTGAATTGAGTGGAATTAAGTAGATGAAATACATATATATACACATAAGTCAAGTAGCTTTATAATGTCATATATTTCATGATTACTTATTATATATACTTTATAATCATTCATGAATGGTTAAAGTGGAGAATGAATCTCATCGCATCGTGGAGACGGTAGTCCGTATGTACGCACGAGCAATGATATCGTTCGCATGATCGTGGACTTGTGTTGAAGTGTATGTATACTATTCCAGTATCAATATCACTTTATAATAATCATATATAGTTACTCATTACACCATTATACCCATCCAATTAAGGTGGTGGCGGAATAAAGATTACACCATGGCGTGGAGACGGTATTCCGTACGTACGCACGCGCGGTGATTTCATTTTCCGTAGGATGGATAGATGGTGAATTAGGATTGTTTCATACTTATAATAACATATCCGTATATTAGTGATACTTATGTTATTACTTCATAATTAAACAACCTAAGAAGAAGAAGTGGAATAAGAAATAAAGGTGAAAGAATTGGTAAAAGAAATTACCTCTTCTTTGAAGCGCCTCTTTGAGACCTCCTCTTAGGGCACTAAAATTGGTCTTTGAGGAAGACCAAAACCTCTAGGATGTTTTTAGGTAAGTGGAGAAGAGATTTTGGAAGGGTTTGTCCGAGATTGAAGGCTCAAAGTTGTGTGAGGAAGAGAGGGAGGAGGTGCCCTTTTATAAGGGAGGAGAGGGGCACCTTTGGAATTCATAAAAATATTAATTTATAATAAATCTAGCCCCACTTAAAAACCTCCAAAAATGACTCATATTCGAATATTAGATGTGATAGTGTTGTAATCTCATCAAACAATCAAATTTAGACATGTTTTGATCTTATTTTAAACCTTATCATTTTGATTTATCCTTATTTAATCTATTTAAGATTATTTGTGGTAATAAAATTCTAAATTTTAAATTATAGAAAATAATTACTTATTTGTTGTGAATTTCCCATAACGGTTTAGATTATAACATTATAGACCATATAAATTTAAATTTATAATTTTTAAATATTTTTGTGATTTTTAAACAATTTTATAATATGTTATTTTTATAAAATAACAATAGTGTCAATTTTGACACTATTCATTTATTTGAATTTAAATAAAATATATACAGAATATATGTTCAAAATAAAAGCTTTAATAGATTAATAAAAGGTCATATGTATCTATAAAATTAGTGGATCACATTAAATAGTTCATATAATATTTATTTATTTTTTTAAAAACCATTTATTTGGTTTATCTCCTAATAAAATAATTACTACAACATTTTTGTATAATTATTAAATATACGTATTTTTTGCATAAAAATTTAAAATAAAATACTATGATGAATATAAATATATTACCTTTCACAATAATACTTTTACTCGAATTTATCATCTTAAAATCACAATATTTAAATTGTTATATTTATTTAATTATGAAGGTGACAACTTTGGCATCATTTAAAATAAAATAATATAAGTGTCATAATTGCTCGTATAAGACTACAAATGGTCAAATATTCGACCATTGGATTATTATAGTTTAAATTGACATGACCAATAAGTTTTGTTCAGGGTGTTGTGCCTTTTATGGCCACTATTAGTTTAATAAAAACTATATTCTTGATTTTCACTAGATAAATAATTTCTGCATCACTATTGTGTCACAATTAATGATAATTATTTAATCCAAAAAAATTATAAATAAATTATCATGATGTAGATAATTTTGTTAGCTTTCTGTATACTATTCATGTTCGAAGTTTTATGATGTTTGTCACTAAGTTAAAATTATTATACTTATAAGATTTAAGAAAGTGACATGTTGTCACTTTCTTTGGTTTTAATAATAATTAAATTATTTTCATGGTCAAAAGTCCATAAAATGAATCTAATCCGACCCTTAGTTGATATGGGTTTACTTTTAGCCATCAAATAGAATTTTGGAATGTGTTAGGTTAATTTTATAATAGTATATTTACCCTTAATTACCCGATTTACCTTTAACTATGGTAAATAAAATTTACCGTAGTTACTATTCATAATTCCCAAAAATAAAAAGTAGCCTATTAACATAATTTGGACCCACTGATTCCAAATATGGAATCCATTTTTTAAAATTCAATACACAGAAGTTGCAGAAAGTAAATTAAAATTAATTCCGTTGTCGAATAAAAACGGGTTTTTTGTTTAAAACATTGCAAAAGATTGAATTGATTTAACCTGCGAATTTAAGGTAAAATCAATGCTAATGACATACATTATATTAAATGGTAAAAATATATTCTATTTATACTTTAAAACCATTCAATATTATAATTTAACCACATAAGATATTATGATGAAAAAAGTTGTTTTTAATTAATATATAGCGTGTTTTTACTATTCATTAAAATATTAAAGTTATCGGAAAAATATCAAAACTTTATCTAATGTAAATTTTTACATCCTGATTCAAAAAAAGAATTTTATTTTGTCAAATTGAACATATAAAAATTTCAAAAACTAGATTTAAAGTGGGTTCTCCATCAAAAGGCGGCAAAACTACATTTTTTGAAAAATAATTATTTTACCCGAAAAATTTATTTTGTTCTTATACCATGTTCTAGAAAATGTGTAAGATGAATAATAATGTTATAAAATTAAAACTTTAGTTAATACTATTCATAACGGCTAGTTCATGACAATATTATAATAATATATCATTTTTTATTAAAACCCGGTATTGCGTACAACACACGCTATCGAGGAAGGTCGCAATTGCGTGTAATGCGAGCCAAGTCAGGGTTGCGTGTTGTGAAAGAATCCTTCGATGTTTCGTATAACAGAATCCAACCATATTTCATTTATACATTGAATATATATATATATATAAACTCAATGTTGCGTAGAATAACTATTATCAAAATTGTGTGTAACACTGTCCAAGAATAGTGTTACGTATACTGCAAGCTAATATGGTGTTGCTTATAGCGCAAGGTAATCTTGGTGTAGAATACAAGACAAGACATTAATAAAATTAAAATAATATTTTTCATAAAATCTCGGGGTGTTACATTCTACCCCCCTTAATATGAATTTCGCCCTCGAAATTCGTCGGGGTTATAAATGGTTTACTACTTGAAAGTTTCTTTAATAGAAACCCACATCGTAAAAAGGAATACCAAAACCTGGCTTTAAAAACTAAAGTATGAAATGTAACGATTACCCAAATAAACTAATCACTGGGTTTCCACATAGGTGAAAATATGGATATGGAAGAGAAATCTAACCATCATGTTCTGATGGAGAGTGGTAGAGAACATGGCTATGGAAAAGCCAGCAATCACAAAGCCATTAATTTGTGACGATATAAGGTACCATCTGATTCATCAGATATTAGAGCACTAGGAAAACATTTTTGGTTTTCAAGATCATTTCCCTAAAGTTGATGAAATTGGAATTAGAAGAAATAATTACTTTATTTTGGTACAATCTCACTGTTGTTCGTGCCTTGAAAAATTTCTACTTCATCTCTTAAATAAATGATGTTTAATTTGTTATTCGTGAAGTGTTAGCAGATCATGTGATAGAATGACGGGTCATTCCATCTGTCTCAAACAAAAGGTTAGCAAAAGTTATTAAATATACATAAGTCATTCTATAGTGAGATTAATCATATATGGTTCCTAAAATGGACTTATACTTCATATATCATACTACTTATTATAATAAAACTAGTTCTACTAAATAGGGACTTCCTGTAGGCCAGTGGTAGGCGATAAAGGCCAGTCGCACTTCAGTTGTGGGTTCGATTCCCACATCCTTGTCCGACGCGATGGGTTGTCGCCCGTCCTACAGGTTGTCCTTTTTCTAAAACTACATTAACATCCCATCAATAATATCGAAAAATGTTTTATCATAACTTATGTCCAACATAATCCATTCTAATCTTTAGGCTTATCTAAAATACTGCAGTCCACTCTCATAACACAGTGAAAATGATTACCAGAGATTTAATACCATCGTTGGTCCTCATATATCATAAGATATGTTTTGTTGGTCACATTCCAAACATTCAAAGTCCTTAATCATGAATTCTCTTGAATACCTTAGTGAAAACATGAATGCAGTTAAAATTTAACACTTTCCACATACCAAAATCCTAAAATTTTATATACTCAAACCATGATATCACTTAGTCCTTATATCAATCATGAGATCATGAATACTGTTAAACATTCCATTTTCTCGTTTTCCCTCCATTATGCACATAATATCTCAATCACATTAAATACCACATTAGACCAATACATAATTATTCCAATACTCCATGATACAACATTATTTTGGAATCCCATTACATAAACACTTAATCATTCCACCACATCATTGTCATATTCAACATCGCTAATAGTGATCGCATGTGACTTCCCTTTGTCCTTTGCCTTCAGTGGTTTCTCATGTTGATCATCACTAACCCTTGGATTAGGGCATTTATTAGCATAATTCCCCACTTCCTTGCACCTGAAGCATTGAAGTGTTGGTGGTGCGTTCTCTGCAGTGTTTGATTTATTCACATCACTAGAAACCCTTTTTCCATTACTTCGACACTCAGCTACTCGATGACCTTCTTTTCCACACTTAAAACATTTTCTAGTCCCTTTAAGACAATCTCCACCATGCTTCTTTCCACACTTTGTGCATAAGTAAACATCCATCTTCTTCTCACCATTATTCTGAGATTTCTCCTTGAACTCCATTTTTCGTTTCTTGTCAAAACCATGAGATGGATATGGAACACCAACTTCCATTTCTACCTTGATAGCACAACTCACAATTTCTTCATAGCTACTGATGTCTCTTATAGCTAATGCCCTTCGAAGACTTGGTTTTAAGCCACAGAAAAATCGATCAACTTTACTTTCAGGTTGGATGATAATGCCAGATGCATACCTTGAAAGTCTTGTAAAATTTGCTTCGCATGTACCAACAGATTTATCATCCTTCTGCTTCAGCTCAAGAAACTCCTTTTCCATCTTTTTTCGAAGAATACGAGGGAAGTACTTACTGAAAAACAAGTTCTTGAACTCGTCCCATTCCATGGACTCAATTTCATCTCTTTGCCTCGTATTCTTGATAAGATTCCACCATTGATTAGCTTCACCTTCCAAATGATACACTTCTAAGATGAATTTATCATGTTCAGAACATTGAAGAACTGAAAATATCTTTTCAGTGGCACTGATCCATTGTTCAGCAACAAGTGGATCAGAAGACCCACTGAAAGAAGGTGGGCGTTGCCTCATGAAGGACTCAATAGAATATTGTTCCCTTCTCTGCTCATTTGGAAGTCCAGAATGATTCATAGCTTGTGTAAGTATATCAATAAGATTTTGCACTCCATCTCCCATAACATTTGTTTGTTCAGGAGGACAATCATTGCATTGTCCATTGCATTGATCAACACGGTTCCTTCGGGTTCTAGCCATCTTCTAAATCCCAAAAAGAATAGTGTGAGAGGTAAAAATCATGCTAGGGAAAACAACATTATAAAGGGGGAGTATCCTCAATATATAACTTCATAGGTTAAATTCTATTATCGTTACCATAGTTCTAGGACTGTATTTTATACGTATACTTATCCTTAGGGACATCCCTAGACATACCTTAGAAATATCTCTAGGGATCTCACTAACGTTTTCGCATCCTAGTTTCCAAAGGTTGACTAAACCTTTCCTCTGATACCAACTGTAGATACCCGAAGCCTGACGTACATGGACGTTACATTACTTTTGCGGAATACTTAGTACATAACAAAAACACACACACAAGAATCGTAATAGTTTAGTGTCTTTGGAAACTCGGAACGTAATCTTCTAATCATGGTGAAAGATCTTCAACATCTACCATAAATATCTTCCCTTTTTTTTCTTAACTAAAACCTTTCTTTATATCCTGGGGAAAAGAAAACATAAAAGTGTGAGCTCAAATGCTTAGTGAGGGTAAACAAAAGAAATATCAATCACATCGTATACACAAGGTCATAACTTTTGGAAATCTTAACCTGCAAAAGAGATCATAATTTCATAACATGGGATAAATCATAGAAGTGAAATGTAATCCCAATAATCATAACTTAAAACATGAAAATTTGTGGCATACACACATAATCATAGAGAATCATTTCTTGTTAGTCAAGACTCATTTCCAAGACTATCTTAGTGGACAAAGTCCCTTTCTGAATCGAGTCACCCTCGTTTCAGTCCGGTTTCACTGAACCGGTATAACCTACCATTCCAGCCATGTCTATCTCATGAGATATGAAATATTTACCCAATGCATTGGAGGGAGATATAGGTTCCACCCATCTTATAATTAATCCTTTCTTATGTGTTCCACATAATCATAAACCATACATCATCGCATAACACATGTAAAAAAAATGGGATTATTGAAAAATCATGACATCATAAAACAAATCATATAAGGTAAAGGACTTCATGAATATAATTACATCACAACATATTCAAATAAATGTAATAATAGGGATAAAAACAGAACCCTATATTATCTTAGATGGAAAATAATTTTGATTAAACATTTGAAATCCATTCTTGAGGAAAATATCCTTTCTACTTCAAAATCATTTTCCTTTCTTAACATGTCATATAATTTTAAACTAAAAGAAATTAATTAAAAATAAACTTGAAAAATTGTAAAGGAAGCTTCTTGGAAATAATGTTTTAAAAATCCATTCATGCCGTATAAGTTAAAAAAAACATTCTTCGTACTTTTGTCGGAAAAGTCAAAAAGTACCTCGTACGAAAAACGATAAAAGATTCTTTTCATATCTTTTACTAAAAACTCACCGAAGGGTAAAATTGGATTTAAACTATTGTAAGTGGATGGAAACAATATTAAATATTGAGGGAACATGGATTTGGATGATAAAATACACCCCAGTAAATACTTACGAATAAACAATCTCGGATAATAATGAGATTGTGATATTTCCCCTTACCTTAGGTCCGATTTGCTTCGTAAGTGTCCGAACATCCTGTATAATGATTTAAATAATGTCATTGACTTATTAAAGAATCATATTCATTGTTATTATATCATATATGGTTCACTTATGACTTTATATTACTCGTTCATTTTTAAATTCATGTTAAAGTAGCGTTTTGGGTAAAATCGTCTCATTTGTCGTTCGTGTTTTAACTTGTAATTATTCATATTATTACTTAGATCATTATTACTTAATTATATAATATAAAACATGATTTATATATAATATATATTCTGAATATACATATATATAATGGATCGATAAATGGAAAGAAATACACTGTTCATGGAGACGGTAGGCCGTACGTACGCATGAACGCTGTTTTCTTTTCGTTATTGAATTGAGTGGAATTAAGTAGATGACATACATATATATACACATAAGTCCAGTAGCTTTATAATGTCATATATTTCATGATTACTCATTATATATACTTTATAATCATTCATGAATGGTTAAAGTGGAGAATGAATCTCATCGCATCGTGGAGACGGTAGTCCGTACGTACACACAAGCGATGATATCGTTCTCATGATCGTGGACTTGTGTTGAAGTGTATATATACTATTCCAGTATCAATATAACTTTATAATAATCATATATAGTTACTCATTACACCATTATACCCATCCAATTAAGGTGGTGGCGGAAAATAGATTACACCACGGCGTGGAGACGGTATTCCGTACGTACGCACGCGCGGTGATTTCGTTTTCCGTAGGATGGATAGATGGTGAAATAGGATTGTTTCATACTTATAATAACATATAAGTATATGAGTGATACTGATGTTATTACTTCATAATGAAAAAACCTAAGAAGAAGAAGTGGAAGAAGAAATAATGGTGAAAGAATCGGTAACGGAAATTACCTCTTCTTTGAAGCGCCTCTTTGAGACCTCCTCTCAGGGCACTAAAATTGGTCTTTGAGGAAGACCAGAACCTCTAGGATGTTTCTAGGGAAGTGGAGAAGTGAATTTGTCAGGGTTTGGACGAGCTTTATGGCTCAAAGTTGTGTGAGGAAGAGAGGGAGGAGGTGCCCTTTTATAAGGGAGGAGAGGGGCACCTTTGGAATTCTTAAAAATATTAATTTATAATAAATCTAACCCCACTTAAAAACATCCCAAAATTACTCATATTCGTATATTAGATGATATAGGGTTGTAAGCTCATCAACCAATCAAAATTAGACGTGTTTGGATCTTATTTTAAACCTTATCATTTTGATTTATCCTTATTTAATCTATTTAAGTTTATTTGTGGTAATAAAATTCTAAATTTTAAATTATAACAAATAATTACTAATTTGTTGTGAATTTCCCATAATTGTTTAATTTATAACATTATAGACCATATAAATATAAATTTATAATTTTTAAAAAAATTTGTGATTTTTAAACAATTTTATAATATGTTATTTTTATAAAATAACAATAGTGTCAATTTTGACACTATTCATTTATTTGAATTTAAATAAAATATATACAAAAGATATGTTCAAACTAAAAGCTCTAATAGATTAATAAAAGGTCATATGTATCTATAAAATTAGTGGATCACATTAAATAGTTCATATAATATTTATTTTATTATTTTTAAAACCATTTATTTGGTTTATCTCCTAATAAAATAATTACTACAACATTTTTGTATAATTATTAAATATACGTATTTGTTGCATAAAAATTTAAAATAAAATCCTATGATGAATATAAACATATTAACTTTCCCAATAATACATTTACTCGAATTTATCATCTTAAAATCACAATATTTAAATTGTTATATTTATTTAATTATGAAGGTGACAACTCTGGCATCATTTAAAATAAAATAATATAAGTGTCATAATTGCTCGTATAAGACTCCAAATGGACAAATACTCGACCATTGGATGATTATAGTTTAAATTGACATGACCAATATGTTTTGGTCAGGGTTTTGTGCCTTTTATGGCCCCTATTAGTTTAATAAAAACTATATTCTTGATTTTCACTAGATAAATAATTTCTGCATCACTATTGTGTCACAATTAATGATAATTATTTAATCCCAAAAAATTCTAAATAAATTCTCATGATGTAGATAATTTTTTTATCTTTCTGTATACTATTCATGTTCGAAGTTTTATGATGTTTATCACTATGTTAAAATTATTATACTTATAAGATTTAAGAAAGTGACATGTTGTCACTTTCTTTGGTTTTAATAATAATTAAATTATTTTCACGGTCAAAAGTCCATAAAATGAATCAAATCCGACCCTTAGTTGATATGGGTTTACTTTTAGCCATCAAATAGAATTTTGGCATGTGTTAGGGTAATTTTATAATATTATATTTACCCTTAATTACCTGATTTACCTTTAACTATGGTAAATAAAATTTACCGTAGTTACTATTAATAATTCCCAAAAATAAAAAGTAGCCTATTAACATAATTTGGACCCACTGATTCCAAATATGGAATCCATTTTTTAAAATTCAATACACAGATGTTGCAGAAATTAAATTAAAATTAATCCCGTTGTCGAATAAAAACGGGTTTTTAGTTTAAAACATTGCAAAATATTGAATTGATTTAACCTACGAATTCAAGGTAAAATCAATGATAATGACATACATTATATTAAATGGTAAAAATATATTCTATTTATACTTTAAAACCATTCAATATTATAATTTAACCACATAAGATATTATGATGAAAAAAGTTGTTTTTAATTAAAATATAGCGTGTTTTTACTATTCATTAAAATATGAAAGTTATCGGAAGAATATCAAAACATTATCTAATGTAAATTTTTTACATCCTGATTCAAAAAAAGAATTTTATTTTGTCAAATTGAACATATAAACATGTCAAAAACTAGATTTAAAGTGGGTGCGCCATCAAAAGGCAGCAAAACTGCATTTTTTGAAAAATACTTATTTTACCCGAAAAATTTATTTTGTTCTTATACCATGTTCTAGAAAATGTGTAAGATGAATAATAATGTCATAAAATTAAAAATATTAGTTAATACTATTCATAACGGCTAGTTCATGACAATATTATAATAATATATCATTGTTTATTAAAACCCGGTATTGCGCACAACACACGCTATCGAGGAAGGTCGCGATTGCGTGTAATGCATGCCAAGTCAGGGTTGCGTGTTGTGAAAGAATCTTTCGTTGTTTCGTATAACAGAATCCAACCATATTTCATTTATACATTGAATATATATATATATATATACTCAATGTTGCGTAGAATAACTATTATCAAAATTGTGTGTAACACGGTCCAAGAATAGTGTTGCGTATACTGCAAGCTAATATGGTGTTGCGTATAGCGCAAGGTAATATTGGTGTAGAATACAACACAAGACATTAATGAAATTAAAATAATATTTCTCATAAAATCTCGGGGTGTTACAACATGAAAGTGTACAATAATATAGAAAATAAATTAAAATTATCTATAACCAATAAAAGTCCATCAGAGTATGAAAAATGGAATAATAAGAACATGTTATATCAAATAAAATTTAGAATCATACAGTCAGGTAGACTCACTATCATCCCACTGAGCTAACCACATATACAAGATAAAAAAGTAAAATAAATGAATACAATACTCTATAACCATACATGAGCAATAACTCATTCACCAACATCCAAAACCCCGTCGATATTCTCCAAATATATCATGTACCACTATAACATTTTTCCTCCTCTTAATCTATTTTACTTCCCATTCACAGCCAGAAAGGAAAAAAAGTAAGCACACACACAAATGTACTTATATATGGGAATATAAATGTGTTCTCAATAGTCTACCACAAATGGTGTACGTATAATATTTTTTCATAAAAACGTTCCTATGCATGTGATATTCCCATCCAAGTTGAGTAGTAACATAAACAAATTAAAAAAAAATTTATCAATCCTTAGGTTCTAATGTGAACTCTAATAATCCTAAAACTTCCATTGGTTGGGAATGAGTTCATGTGATCATGTCAGGTTATTCTGTCAACCCAATATCTATCCCATGGTTGATCCCTAAGTGCGTTACCGAGTTGATCTAGTGTATATCATGTACAAAATGATTCTGATGTATGCAATACCATATAGTTGTATCATGATCAATGTTATATTCCATGGAGTCCTAAGAAAATCAGTTTGTGTGAATACCATGAACTATGACTGATTCCATAGAATATAGGGAATTCGAGTATCAGACATCTCATTGGTTCCCTAGTGTCTAGATAAATCTATCATATATGAATGATAGACTTAGTATATAATTCCTAGCATCCCATGAAGTCCCATATATCAATATAAATATAATATTCCCAATAATCATATGTTATAATGTATGTGTATATCTGGATCAACCAAAGTGTACTTGGAATCCATATAAATTTTTTATATCTGTATACTGGACTCATCAACCAATTACTATCATCTTAGGAAATCATGTATCTTAGTCTTGATGGATAATTCTCAGGCATCCTTGGAAATTAAGTCTATGTATATTAGGTTTAATAGTACATTCCCAAACATCATGGGAAATCTAGTATTAGTATCATGATCTAAAAATAGAACATAGTACCATGTCACATGAATCCCATTCATCTTAGTAAAATGGTGTGGGAATATTCCCCCACATGAATTGACTCAGACAACACATCTCGATGGGGTTGAACTCATGCCTGAACCCATCCAATACATGAGGTCATCCAAACAGGTGCACAATAATTCCCTATCAATTCCATAATAGTCTCATATTTTAAATTTGTGTTCTATGGTGATTCTGATAATCATCACAAACCGTTTCACATTTTCACCCTAACTAGAGTAAACATCTCAATGAGGCACCCATGTTTGTACCCTAGGTCTCACTATAGGTAGGACACCCAACATGGGATGCTCAATCAAATTCTCATTCCCTAGTCTAACATCAATATCTCAGTGGTCAAAAAATATGTCAGTTTCATCATCATTACATCACATACTCAAAATACTCATATGATATGCGTTATATACCAAACTCTATAAAGATGTAATAAATCACATCTCAAGTCCTTAGTCATCCTATGTTTTGCCTCATCCACCGAACCTACCTATCTTCTTAAGTCATAACCAAATACCACAATCCAATCATAATTCCAAAATAACTAAAACTATGGATCTTGGAAATCATATTCCAAGTCATCAATTCATTCCCTCAACCCTCAACTGGGTGTCGTTTCACTTCTCCCACAAGTGATCATTGTGTCCATACATTAGAAGAGGAACCTATCAATCATATATATTTTTTTCTGAATCAAATCATTAATTTCCTCAAATAGTTAAATGGATTCCACTATAAATTTTTACAAGTTAAAATTCTCATAATTGACTCCTCTTGAATCTATTTATATCCATAAGGTAAGAAATCATGAAAACCATATAAAAAATACCACATGGTTTGTACCTTAGTATAGACTATGTTTATCTTAATATACTTGGAACATTCCCTATTTATCGCCTACTAAGTATGTATCTCTTCCAGATTTGGTAAGTACAACATATGTAAATTGTGTGTATCAGTGGTATAGGGAATGTAACACACATGGGGAACCCAATCATGCACATAATATCGTCTGTAGATAAATACTACAAATGTCAAATAAATTTGATTTATACTTGGGTTCTGGTTAAGTACGCTATATGACCATATATACCTTCACAAAGGGTGTCTAGATAAACACTCAACCACACACCTCGTCTACCTAAATGAAATTTCAAAAATGACTACACTATATATAGTCATTATCTTAAACCATAACAAAAAATGATGAACATGTGGACAATGTTCTTTAAAATTACATGTATTTTGATTGGGTTTCAAAAATGAATACCATATATTTTCCTAAAACCCATGTTTCATTAGAGATCAAGACTATAGTTTTCATAAAATGGACTAAATAGTCTAATAAATTCATAAATATAAAATAGTAAATCAAAATAGGGAAGTGAAAAGACTCAGATGAGGAAAAACTCAGGGAGAAAATTTCAAAGATTTAGGTATAAATCTTCATCCATTAATAACTAATCCTCAATCCAGTCATGAAATTCACCATAGAAAAAGTATTCCAACACCTCTCCCTGTTATCTTCTTTATTCAACCATCAAGTGTAATGGTAGAAACCCTTGTGATGTCTCGGTTCAGGTACCACTTGAAGGATCCCCAAGCCGGTGGGTTACATGACCTCATCCACACCTTCCCACATGCCAAAGGCTGTCGACTTGAAGTGAGGGCCCAAGGTGTGACTATGGGGTGACTATTCCATCATATCAAAGTGTATCATAGTATTATAATATTTATGTTAAATAGTTTAAGTAGATAATAATGAATAACTCTTCGAAATAAGACATAAACAACCAATAAATAGATAATACTTCTCCAAAGTTTTAAACTCCATCATATACAAAATATTAATGTCATGTAATTTCTCTAAAACCCCCGAAAATGTGTATACATAGAACTAGGAAATACATTATATAAAAAAGAACCAAAAATAATCTAGAAACTATCAAACATACCAATCTCTAGCTTAGTCATCAACTAACAAGATCCCATTATAAACCAAAAAATGAATTTAGGTGTCCAATATTGGATGGTTCCCCTTAGCTAAAAATGAAAACATATAATCTTCCATGGTACCAATGGTAGGTCTGATAGGGTGTGAGATAAATATTAGTAGAACAACACCAATGAAATATATTCAATCCAATCTATGAATATAATTTGAACTAGAGTGTTGGTATCTATAAAATAGAAAAAGTAAAAATAAATAACTCATACCGGCATCAGCCTCAGCTGTATTATGAAGATTTAATCATATAATTATTTCTATTATAGTTTATAATAAGGATATCATCTTTAAATAGTGTCTTAAATACCTATAAATTTTATAATAATGATGAAGAAGGATACGTGGTGTAACCATGGAATCCTTGAACTCAGGGGCCAGTGAAATAATAGTAGTTACTAATACAGTCTAGAAACATGGAGTCTGAGTGTAATACAAGTGTAACACTGAAGGAATTCCAATATAAATGATTCTAACTGATTCCATGGATCTCATCCATTGTAATCTTAGGATACGCTAGTCTGGGCCCAAGGGTTTGAATCCATGGTGCGACGTGTCCGATGACATCAATCTGGATCCAAGGAGTTTATCCATGAAATCATAATATCTAGAAAGACAGTGGTGGGATCCTACAAAGTCATATGGGACATACTCTAAATGATAAGGACCATGTTTCAAGGTGGGTATCTTCCTTTGAAACAAGATCCATAAATTTGATAGGAATCCCTTGATTTCTCAAGGAATTCCCTAAAAATCCAAAGCCATCTCAAGTATGACAATTCGTATAAAGATGAAAAGTTCCAATGCAATAAACACCTTATACATATATAATTTTTAATTTAATGATTTGGAATAGTCATTTGTTTTTTATAATTCAATTGGTTCATCCCATTTCCTTTAATCACCATGACATAGTAAATAAAATACATGAAACCATTTTTCATTTTAACTATGTATTAATTTATTAGGATCTTTATTTACCTTTCAAAATCATAAAAATTAATTATAATGATATTCAACTAATATGAAATCTAGTATAAAGTTTTAAAAAGGAATTTTGATATCTATAAATATATAATCCATTATACAATTTTAGATTTATTTATTAATTTGAAAAACATACCTTAAAAGTTTCAAGAAGTAATTTTATATGATATACATGTGCTAACAATTTCCAATACTTAATTCATTTTAATTGTAAGGGACTCACCATTAGTAGAGTTAAAACAACACACTTGAATGGTTTCTTAAAAATGGAAACAAGTCATAACATGGTACCCATACTAAATGGGTGGATGGTGTTGAGGTCTCAACCTCCAATGAGATGAAGAAAATAAATGACCAGGTATCTGGAATATAAGAAGAATAATTATAAATTTGGGATTTGAATTTGAAAAAGTTATACCATGTGAAACTTCAGTGCGCATAATGATGGAAATTTAAAAATGATTATACTTTTAGAGAAATGTCATATAGAACCTTTTTTATGCTTGTAGCACTCTCCTCATATAGTATTGTCCCTTTGTTTGTCTTATATTAGAAGAAAACTGAAGAATATATCAACACCCTAAAAATGGTGCATAACAACCTTCAATAAAATAGTATATTCAAGGGAGAGACAAAAAATTAATTGACCCTAATGATTAGTGAACATAGAATAATCTCACGAGTGAGACTAATGATGTTCTAATCATATTCTGGATGTTGAGATATAGAAGAACCTAGCATGGGGGGGTTTGGAAATCTTTATCATAGTAGTAATCCTCTAAATTATATAAATGAGAGGGAGGAAATGAAATATAGTTTTGAAGATATTTTAATTGAAAATGGTCAATTTTTTCCAAAAATTATGTGTATAATTGTTTGGATACATTGTTGGGTAAACCAAGCACTAACTGCATTTATCACTATACCTTAAAGGGGAAACTGTATAGTTTGATTTGAAGGTTTGAGAAATTGAGTTCCAACCATTCCATTTCGATCTACTAAAAAATGAAAACAACTCACATGGGTGGTGCATCCCATGGTACACAGTTTAGTTAAATTGTGTGTGCTACTTTTCCCTCTAAAATACCCCCCACAGGGTTAGGGTAAACAGTGCAGGATGGTTTATATGGCTTCTACTAACCTTGCTGCCAAGTTCTTGCATCCACTGGCTGGGGTTCCAAGCACTAAACAATCACTAAACACCCCCAAAACATCTATGACCTCATTGTAGAACAAAAATAGGTACAAAAAAAATTATAAGACTAATGTTTAAATGATCTGTACCTCATATAAAAACCTAGTTATTATATTCTCCCCCCATAAACAAACACATCCACAAGTTACCATTTCCTTGGGTGGTAAAATTTTTCAGAGTACAACTCCATCCACTGAGCATGTACGTCTGCCTCCCGCTCCCAAGCCTCATTCTCTACATGGTCATACATCCATAATACCAAAACTAATGGTAAAAACAATCCTTTTATATTATTTTTTCATCAGTTAATGTAGAGTATATTGTACTCCTCAAAAGAAGAATCAACATATTACTCATCCTCATCAGGATAAAAAGTGTGAGATGGGTCAACATTATATTGGTGAAACTGGGAACCATGGAAGACATCATGTATGGTATGATACTTCTAAGGTAATAGAATCTAATAGGCTACTGACACAAATCCATCTGAGATCAAAAACCTCATGACATAGTGATTCAACAACTTTTCATTCATATGTATCATTATATTCCCATGTCTGTGTGATATACAAAAGAAAACATGATCCCTAGATTCAAACTCTAGAGTTTGTTGATGATTATTGACATATGAATATTTTAAGACTAAATTGTTGTCATATGCTTCCTGGTCAAATATACATAATCCAAAGTCTCCTTCACTAGATGATAACCTTCTAGTGTATCCTATCCTAGATCTATCAAGTATATGGGTGATTATAGTAACCTAACAAACAAGGCAACATACAGAGCCATCAGAATATTCACCTGAAAGATACTATTGTTAAAAACTCGATGAGAGAAAAATTATTCCACCAAGAATCATAGAAACCATGGAAGAATGCTTTGAGCATGCTGACTATCACATGTATTAACTATTATAATTTGATATCAGTCTGTGGGTGAAAGGTTGTTCATAAGGGCACCTAATTACCCATAGCTCTATATAACCCCTTCCAAAACCTCTATGTGAAACAATAGTCCCTATCAAAAAATGATAGTATGAGGGACCTACTTTATTGGTATGATCTCACAAACATAGTTTCTCCCTATATCATCAACTAATAAAGTCTCATGGATATAGAGGAAGTGGGATTCATTATTCCATCTATCCATGACTACACAAACTGTGACACTACCCTATGTCGAACATGATAATATGACTACAAAATCCATCAAAAAATAATCTCATTTCCACTCTGGGTTTTCAAATGTTTGTAACAATTCACTAGTTTTTAGGTGCATTACCTTCACCTTCCGATAGGTGGAACACCATGTGATAAAACCATCCATATAAAATTTCTTCCTAGACCACCAATATCGGTGACACATATCACGATACATCATGGAGATTCCTAGATGAACCACTGATTACGAAGAATGATACTATCATATCTATTCCCCTCTCATATCTATAGGAACCTCGACCTTCCCATGTATACATATGGTGTCTTCTCTATCGATAGACCAATCTATAGTTGGATCCTAACAGGAAATACTCTCCTGAAGAACCAACCCCTCAAGATATGAGAATTTCCATCTATTAAAACTATCTATAATCGAAGAGGTAACTCTTAAGGATATAATTTAAGGCTAGTTAGGACTCTCTTGAAACTATATATGAATCTTAGAAAATAGGGCCATCAATTTTCATTCACCACTATCTTCCTCTATGCATTGTGCCTATGTCTTATTGCTCAGTGCATCAGATACTGCATTACCCTTTCCATGTGTATAGAGAAGATCAATGCCAAAGGAATGAAAGTATTAAACACATATTAAATATTTTAGATTCATTTCATGCTACCTAAAGATACATTTGAGGCTATTTTTGTCTCTATACATAACAAGTCTCTCACCCATCAGATTATGTCTACTATAATGAAATGAAATGTCAATATGTTCTCACGTGAGGTCGTGCATAGGGTAATTATTTTTGTGAGGTATTAATTGGAATGATATATACAAAAAGAATATATCCTCCCACATTATAAATGCACCCAAAACAATTCCTAATTCATGAAAAGAAAATATATAGCCTTTTCAAGGCTCTGAATGAATTAGAATCGATGAAGACGTAAACCTTCCATTCATCTTCTGAAAGTCTTCCTCACACACTTCCAACCACATGGAATTCCAAAACATATTTATAAGTCTAGTAAGAGGTGAAAAAAGGAATGATATGTTTTTTATGAAATTTCAATAATATCCTACATTCCCCAATAAACTCCTTATGTCAAATATGTTCTTAGGATGATCCGAGTAAACCACAACAATCACCTTTTCTAGGCCAACACATAATCTTGATTCTGAGATCATATATCTTATTTAGTGAATTTTTTCAAGCAATAAATATCCCTAGAAATATTATCATTCTTTTTATGATCTATCATCATATTCAAAATGATCTCTAGGGGTTCATTATGATAACTATATGAATGAAAAAACAGCAGGATTTCTTCCATTAAACCCACAACAATGGAATCCAGATAGGGGATGAAAAACTATTCATAAAGTCAATGAAAATAGAGGGAACATTCATTAGACCAAATGGATTAACTAGATACTCATATAAACCATACTGACATAAGAATGGTTTACATGCTATATCTTAAGGCCTGACTTTCATATGATGATATCCTAATCTTAGGTTGATCTTCAAGAAAACCATATATCATCAAATAAGGTTGAAGAGATCATCTAATAGAATAAATGGATAATATATTTTAATTGTATGTTGGTTTAACCATTGATAATCTAGGCATTGCCTAAGGTTCCCATTTAACATTTCGGAGAAAAGAACGTGTGAACCCAAAGAAGAAGTGGTGGGTTGGATAAAACCTTTGATTATAAAACCATTAACCATCTCTTAAGCTCTAGGATCTATGTTGGTGACATTCTATGTAGATAAATAGATATTGGAGATACTCCTAGAATAATATCAATTATAAAATCTACCTTTTTCAAGAGTGGAAATCCAAAAACAAAAATAATTCAGAAAAACAAATGTGAAATGATCTACCACTAGGTGAAAATATATCTGAAGTAATACCTACTCTTCTTTGATATGAAAAGAAATATGGGAGGTCACTCATCCTTGAACATGATTCTCTAATATATCTCTACTGACGTAGACATTCCTCCCACCCTTGTGGAGATAACTGCCACCATCGAGAGATGTAAACAACCACCTACAACAATAGTAGTCCCCATAAGTGCGACAAAGAACCATCTAACACATTCACAGAATAAAATAAAAACATTTCATCTTGAATATTAAAATGTCCCATAGAATGGGAAAACTCCCTACCTCATGGGGTTAATCACTGCATTGGTGTATTCTCTATGACCACACTCCCAACAATGTGTCTTGGGTCATTCCATCATAGAAGTACCGAATTTATATCCCAATAATTTCCATTGTTGATAATTAAATAAAGGATTATACAGAACCTATATCGAATAAATAAGTTACAATAGCATTGGATTCTATAATATAACATATAAATGTAGGAGGTCATAGACTCTGATCCTTTGGTATTAGCTGTAAAGTATGAAACTGACCTGATCCATGACCCAATGATACAACTAGACTACCATGAGTTTTTCTTCTCTATTGTCCCTAATAATCAAAATTGTAGCTACTATTGACGCAACCACATACTAGTCCTATTTGGATGGTTCTACGCCAACTCCAATTCTGACATGGAACAATAGATATTTCCTCTATGGGTTGAGTTGGTGTGCATCATATTGTACACGAAGTGGGAGAACAGGTCTAACGAAATAACAAAAGATGACCTATATGACCAAACACATTACACTCAAGAATTTATATATCACATTGATGCTTCAGATTCCCCTATCTTCCAAACTAATAGAATACAACATAGATACTAGTTCTAGTACTCTAACAACCAAAAATCTGATGAGAAACCTTAGGGTTTTGCTTCCTGATTCCAGAGGAACGACTTTCCCACCTTGTGACTGAATCATTGATATCTGCACTATCTTCTTCTATTATATTGTGATAAGTTATTAGATCCCAATTAATGGTCTCAAAAAATTTATATAGGGAAAATATAGTAACCTACATGTGGATTTAAAAATTGATTCCATCCTTTAAACCACTCGCACGCAAGAACTCAACATTGGATAAAAGTAGAGGAATGTGTTTTAACTTAGTAAAATGAATTGAATAGTCAATGATGGAAATAAAACACTACTCCAGGTCCATTCACTCCCTAGAATAGTAAAATCTTAACATTCGATGGAATATGTAATCATAAAAGGTAGTTTGGAAGTCCACCTAGACCATGCCCTAAGGATGACGATCTAGAGTAATCACATTCAACTAGTTCTTGGCCAAATCATAGATAATATTGGTGGAAAGACTGAACATATTCTATAGAGGAATCTATAAATGATCTAATATTGAAATAATATACTTTAGATAATGATAAACAACCAGAGGACTACCACTCTCCCAGAATATGAGATGATGCTACTGCTGGAATTCACATGTTAGATCAGCCATAGAAGGTTTGGGTCATGGAGCACCCTACATGGACTACATTAGAAATATAAAAACATCATAAGGAGAGTAATCAGTTCCTAGTTTGGAAATAATTGGAATATCCTCTAGTTTCACTACTTAAATAATCACTAGAGGCTCAATGACCACAACCTCTAGAGTGTGATTGTTTCCACCCTCTAAGTACAAGACTAGAAGAAATCATGGTGGCATGGATCTTCAAATTCCATGCAGACGCCTCAAAAAAAATCAAATAATATTGAAACACGAGTCCAAGTAGATCATAAGAAAAAGTGTTACTAAACAAGGTTTAATACCCCATCTACCCTCTAGGAAATCTAGGTTATTAGTAAGCATTTGAATATAATTTATAGGTCTTCCAATAGGTGAAGGGTCAATTTCCAATTTCATCTTAATTTATTGTAAAAACATTCATTTTATGAGTAATGATTTACATTTTAAGGTTTTATTTTCTTATATGTATATAACAAGGGTTCTATTAAATTGATCAACATTCCCAACTAATAACATCACATTCAATTTATAATTGAATGTTTCAAACATTTTATTTCATTCAACCCCCACTACATTCAGTATCAGAATGTAGCAGGTAATATATGATCTCTCAGATAAGTTAATTACCATTCTAGTTTACAAGGGCCTAGACACCTCATAAATTAAAACTTCTAGTCAGTCAATTATAGCCAAAGGGAAATTCTGGTAACTAGAGGTATAGAACTGAAATGGGTAAAAACAACTTATTTAATAGGCCACCATCGTACTATACAAAATAAATTTATATAGATTGAGGATGAAACATTAAATGACCAATTACATTCTTGTAAGGAATACGTTATTTGCATAAAAATATATAAAAACCATGTCATAATCAATAATCATAAGAAACAAAAGTAATTCGTGTAAAAATATATACCTGTGTGGGAATGAATATGCATGGAATGTGAATTCTAGGTTCCTACAATAATGCATGTAACAATGATCCTTTCTCTACCCAGTCATGGTTAATGTATATAAATAATATCAAATATGAAAACCATTTGAATCAACCAATGGTGAAAATATATCAAATTTATTATGAAAAATATAGAACAACATTTTCCCATTCTCTAGTAAAGTTGTATTTACCCCAAACATGGGTAAGCTACTCCCATTCGTGTCTCATGACCATGGTTCCTCATGTTCCTAGTATCCTATATAAATCCAAAAATAGTAATATAATTGAAAATAATATTTGATAACACATTTTTACATCCCAACCTATTTTCCACTCGAAGGTTCCTAGAGTCGTTGGGCCACATGGCCTCAAGTGTTCCTTACAATACTCCAAAAGATGAAAACTAGCATCAAGGGAGTAGGCTGTGACTGTGGGGAGGATAAGACCTAATTTTTGAGTGGATCATAGAGTTATAATAATCATATGAAATATAGAAAGAATATTGTAATGAATAACTAAACGGAAGATGAAATAAAGAACCAATCAATAGATAATACTACTCAAAAGATGGAAAGTGGATCAAATAAAAAATGATAATGACATGTTATATCTCTATAAAACTAGAAAATAAGTATACATGGTAGTTGGAAATAAATTCTATTAAAAAAAATAATCCAAAAACTATCCAGCATCTCAAGAGTTGTCTTATCCTTCTGCTACCAAGAACCAATCCTAATGAAATAAGAAATGTCAGGTGTCAAAAGATGGATTATTTCCCATATAAAAACCTTCATACATGTAATATTCTTGGGTACCAATGGTGGGTTGGATATGGTGTGAGATAAATCTCATTATTCAACCACCAACAATGTCATCCAATCCAGTCTGTGAATATATATTGAAATAGTACAAATTTATATATAAAAGTTAAATAGTTCAAATAAACAACTCATACATACTTCAAACATTGATAGTGTCAGAACAAGTAATGATTTAATTAATTATTTTCCAGTTTATAATAAAGAGATCATATATAAATATTATTAGTGATACTGATTCATATCATAATAATGATAATAAAGGATCCAATGTGTAACCAAGGAAAAATTAACCTTAGGGGTCGGCCAACATATAGGAGTGACTCATGCAGTTTAGAATTAATGTGTATGTGTGTAATCCAAGGGGAACACCAAAGTAATTCCACTATAAATGAGTCTAAATGAGTATGCAGAGCTCATCTATAATGTTCACAGGATATGAATGAATGAGTCTATTGTGGTGAATCCATGGCATCGTGTGTTTGAAGATTTCAGGTTGGATCCAAGGAGTGTATCTAAGGCATCCTTATATCTAGAAATATGTTGAATGGGTCATTCAACATCATTTTGGGAATTCTATAATAAACAATGACCATGTTCCATGGTCGGTACCACCCTTGTAAACCATATCCTTGAATCAGAATGGTGTCCTATGAGTACTTAATTTATTC
Source organism: Viscum album (assembly GCA_963277665.1). Classification (NCBI taxonomy): domain Eukaryota; kingdom Viridiplantae; phylum Streptophyta; class Magnoliopsida; order Santalales; family Viscaceae; genus Viscum; species Viscum album. The sequence continues at coordinate 1,260,723,525 of OY728151.1, read as the reverse complement.
CCTCAGAAATCTAAGGTTGGATAAAGTCTGGCCATTCCTATAAAGTTAACAATGTCCACATGAAATTAGAACCTCATAAAAATATCATTCTTAATTTAGGGCCTTTTAATATAGATGCTTTTTTATTAAGTCAATTTGATCATTCCATTACATTTTTTAACATGATAGTGAAAAATAAATCCATGAAACCATTTTTCGTTTTATTTCCATATTCATTTATTATTCGTATTCCTTTACCTTTCATTATCATAGCAAGGTGTTCCAAAGATATGAAACCAATATCAAATTATGTATAAAAATTTTACAAGACTAAGTGATATATATATATACACTTTCCATAATACCATTTATGATTCATTTATTAATTTTCAACACTTTACATAGAATGTAAAAATTGATAATTTTGTACAATATTCAGGTGAACACTATTTGAAATTCATAATTCATTTTAATTATAAGGGAATTAGAATAAGTGGGGAAAGCCAACACACCCAAAAAATGTCCAAAAATGGAAACATAGAATAAAATGGTACACTCCTGAAATGGGTGGATAGTGTTCAGGTCTTAACATCATATGGAATTAATATCATAAATTAATACGACACAACGATATGATCACACCAATTACAAATAAATAATACGAATTTTAATAATAATCACCCAGTGAAACCATTATGCGCACAACGATAACAGTTTATAAATGGGACTTTTAGGTAAATGTCATAAACAACCTAACTTATGAATGTAGTACTCTCGTTATCTTGTATTAGGCCTTTGTATTAAATCTATGTTATGAAAAATAAAAAATATATCAATGCCCTTAGAATAGGTAATATGAGTTTACATCAAATTATCATCATCAATGGAATGATATAAGATGAACTGAGCATGTGGATTAGTGATCATACCATCAACTATCCAAAAAGACTGACAATGTTGGAATCGAAGTATGGATGATAGAGATATAGATGAACCTAGGTTAAGATGATTTTGATCTGTTCAATAGAGAAGAAATACTTTGAACATTGGGAATGAGACACTAGGAATATAAATATAGATTTCATGAAATTTTATGTGAATAGTGTAATTTTATCTAGAAATTTGGGGTCGTAGGGTGTAGGTGCTTGGTTTTCCAAACTATACACCAATTGTGCACCAGTATCTTCATTAATAGGGAACCAACATGGTTTGGTTGCATGGTTTGAGAAATACTATGGAAACAATGAAATTTAGATAAGATAAATTTTTTGACTACCCACAGAGTAATGTAGCCTTGGTAACATGGTTAGGGAAAAGCAGAAACCCTTTATTTTCCCTTTGAAAGATCCCTCATGGTTGGGGAAACTATGAGGGTTGGGACTCATAGATCATACATACTATGTGACCCAATTTTTTATTCTACCAGTCATGTTTACAGGCACTGAACAATCCATGGACACCCCTAAAACATCATTTACATAATTAGGCATCTATTGTAGGTCAACAAAAAAAGAGATAGACTGAAATTTAAAGTATTTTGTACCTAATCGAAATAATAGGATCCTACAACCTCCTCTCCTCTCTCTGGAGGGAAGGAATCACCCATGGGGGTGGAAAAAATAAAAAATATATTTAAATTATTAGAAATAAAATTACTATAAAATGTTTCATCACTAGAATTGAAAATTGAGCATAGTTTATAACCCACATTGGAAAAACCTCATTTCTGAATGAACCTCATAGTTGAAATTTGAATTAAAATCATTGTTTAATGGACATGAATATTTTTATATTTGAAATAATTAACAATTAATATATTAATATTAATATATTTCTAAAAATTCACCTCACTTAGAATCCCACCAAGTTCCTACCGTAGGATAATCACCCCATTCTTAAACTAATGAGATAGTCCAAAAATATTTATATTATCATTTAGTAGGGGAAAAGAAACTTTTTTGCCCGTATATGCATCTAGATTCAAAAAATTAAAATTCTGAATAAATTTTTTTTCCCTCAAATATGTGGTTGTATAAAACCTTCCATCCATTGAATTTATTTTCCAAATGAAGACTATAGTGCCATCCAACCAACAATCACAACTTGACCCAATCATCAATGTAAAGTCTTCTCATTGTATTCTACTCTAAAGAAACATCTTATATTATACTACATAACTCCATATAGGTGGAACACTAATCCCCAAAAAACAATCCTCCACTAGTTAGAATTATCCAATCACTTATAAGACATTCAAATATACCCATCTATCATAAGAAACTATAGTTTATTTAATCAATTCATCAAAATTCTTATGATGATCCCAATTATAAGACTCAGATCATCATTGGAAGATTCTAAATAATAGTGCACCCCCTAATTGAATCCACCTTGGAATAACATATTCAATGGTTCAATGACCTTTGATGTGTTATTTCCATAACACCATATCCAATTACATATAAAAACACTAGTCAACCATCCTTAGGCATAATTTTCCCAAAATTCATAGATACTCCCTCAGAATCACTATATCATGACCCCTAAATTGTCTCTTAAAATTATCCAATGATCATTTAACAGAAACACACACAACCATGATTTTAGACCCAAAACATGGTGTATTTCCATGGTTTCATCCTTAAATGAACAATAAACCAGTTGTATGGATATGAACCAAGAACTGACTCACCTCAGATCTCACTAAACCTTAAATCAAATCATACCAATATTTATCCCAATTAAAATATGAAAATACATAACATTACTCATCTAAGCCTCAAATAAAGTATTTTACATGTAATTAAAGATTTTATATTCATCATTCTACCGGTATCCAAGAACCACCTCAACCATCCAACCACAAGTCCTATAAAGAACAACATTGGGTCATAAGTCGATGAATCCCTCTTTATAAATTATGGCATGTAATGATTATACATCCTATTTATCCCATAACTATGTTCCAATATGAAACATCACATGCCCCATATTCATAGTTCATTAAGAATTTCATCCCTGATAATCACTGATTTACTATCTATAAAAGTATCACACAATCAAATAGTCTATTATGCACTCCCCACTATATGGATCTTCATATACCATTCTTAATGTAAATCAATAATAGGTTACATAATCCTTCATTTTTTTGTACTTTTGAGCCATGCCAATCTATCCCATAAAATGAATTTCTGAGATCAAATCTCAATTTAACCATGCAACCACACCTGATCAATTTCCAATAGAACCTCTCCCCAAAGAGGGAAATTTACCATTTATATCATGCTCCATGAAACAAATCTTCAAATAGATCTATTAAATATTCCATACCTTATATCATAAACATATTCTATTCAAACTACCTCAATTTCATTTGAATCCCAAGGCTGTACAATTTATTACAACCTAATCACAAAATCTTACTCATGATCCCTTGGATCACACATCAACAAATCTAGGATCATGTGCCTTAATTTCTTTACATGCCCCATATCATGTGAACATCATCATTCCATAAGAACTAAAGGTTATTTTATCTATAAATCCTAATAACCCTCACATACCCATGCCAATCACATAATTACCACCATTTTTTGTTATCAATAATATCATGAATCTATAACATTCTAAAACTACACTAATTAAAGAAAAAATATCCAATGATAAGAATATATCAATCCTACCCTCTACATAAATCCTTGATACCCAAAAGACCAATTTTAGCACCCAGATATGTACTCCCTGATCAAATACTGATTACAAATAATTTAGAAACTAGATTCTATACCTTATATATATTATCAGACATACTATCTATATTAACATGAGTTATTTAAATATTTTATTAGAAATATTACCAAATAAATTATGGTTTTTATCTTTATATAATTAAAAAATCCTATAATAATAAATCCCTAAACTTGTTAAACTAAAGGAAATTTCTTTTACAATTTGAGAAACTAATTTACCAATAACAAATCATGGTCATCTCTCGAAACATATCCTTAGAAGATATCTTGTAAGTAATATAAATTTTAATAAAATTCCTTTATAATATGGTGAAATTGAAACATAATAAGTTGTTAGATAAAATGATTAGCAATGAAAAATATACAGTAATGGAAATAATGGAATAAATATGGTATAGAAAATATTATACTAATAAACAATCATCAAAATTCCATAGTCAACTAAAAATAAGTGAATAATATATCCATGAATTTAGTTTAAAATAAATATATCACATGGATAACAATAACTATAATTGTGTTTATAGAATGTATAATGTCATACATCCTGATATTTCTATCTTGACCTAATCCATGACATCATTCATTTCTTCTAGAATGTTTTCAGGACAATATTATTTTCAGTATTACTATAGTGCATAAATACTTCTAACTTATGTATCCTCGCACCAAATACCTAGAAATTTTTATCTCATGAGACCTATTGATTCATCGATGGGCTATTTAATTTCAAGAGCCAAAAGTCACTTGGTTAAGTCCAAAAGATTTATTATATGTGATAATGAGTAAATAATACATAATCAACTTTACTAATAATCATCAATATAATAATTACCACATATAAAACCCCAATATATTTCCCCATGTTAATAAAAGGGATAACATGATCATAACCCAAAAAAAGATAAAAGGAAAATGGTTAAACAATACATTATCAGCTGTAATAAGTAATGAAAACGAATATGTACTAGAATAAATATATTCTCATTCTCAATATTTCCTCAATAATTAAATTTATGTAATACAGTTAAACACCCTTTAATCAAAGGAAGTAAATAAAATGTGTTCAATGGTGAAAAGAATTGTTAAAAAACCATTCCTATACCCAATGAATGGATAAGAAAGAACAAATCATGGAAGTATAATTATTCTGTTAGAAATAAACAATTCATAATACATATAGATAAATAATGCAGATAGTTATAAAATAACATATACTATTTATAGTAATGTAAACTTAGAAATATGTCAAAATAGATGAACAGTTTCATTACAAAATAATTCTTATAATTTTATCATACAAAAAGGGTTCAAGAATAAAATTATTTTATACCACAAGTTAAATCCCCAAAAATAAAAATTATAAATAATTATTATATAAAAAATGATGTAGCATTAATAGCATAAGTGTAAATAATTTTGAATATGAAATGGAAAACTGCGTTTAAAAATTAAATGATCTTTTAGAAAACATTTTTAAAAATGTCCTAAAATAAAAACTTATATGGCACATTTTAATGTATATTTTGAATAGGTGATATGAAAGTTTTTTAAAAATGATATTTTAAAAATAACGTCATATTCTAGAGTCTTGAAAATAAAATAAATTTTCCTTTATAAAATGTGGATTCAATGATAAAACATTCAGTAATTGAAGGGAAGATATTTTTAATACTTTGAAATTAACTTTATTGAAACCCCTGCATGAAAAAATGAATAAATCCTTAATTATGTTAAATTATAAATTCCAAAAATTGGATTACAAAATACAAAATTATTAAATATAAAGTAGGTAAAACCCTTGAATAAGATAATAATTTTCACTATAATACAACATAACTCAATGAAAGGATATTTGAGGTATTAACATCCGTGATGAGAAATATAATCTACATGGTTAGAAATAATTGGCATGGATTTATGTAGTAGGAGTATAAATACATATAATATAATTATATATATATAAAAATATTGAGTATAATAAAACCAAATAATATGAAATATTTTCTAGTAAATGATCATAACCTAATGAGAAAAAGACCAGTTGCCCAGAATCCTTACAACTGAGATATTAATTGAATAAGTATAAATTTAAAGAAGAAATATGTTTTGTATTATTACATACCATCAAATATAAATATTTCATGATAATAATATAAAAATTGTCCATAAATACACCATGAAAGGAAAACATAGTACATAGAATTTATTTTATCTTTAAGAGTTAGAATTTAGAAAAAGAAAATGATTTCAATTTTTGTATATTTTGATTAAAAAATTTATAGTAGATATAAATAAGTATTAAAAAATTATATCATAAAAAATAATATATTAAATGATAATTCTAAATAAAACATGGTTTATGATAAGAAATATGTCTTCAGGGTTTAACATATACACAATAAACCATCACAAACTTCATATTCTTTAAGGAACCAATTATCAGATAATGAGGATTTAGGGAATAATTTATTAACATCACAATAAAGAGGAATTAATATATAAAATGTTAATTTGGTTGAATAAATATATCTCATAACAATACATATTAATAAGAAAATTTCTAACTCACTAGAAGAGAATTGAGTTGGAAAAAACCGGTATCCTATTCCAGATTCATTCTGCACCTGCACCTAACTTATAAAATAATCAAATTAGGGTTATTAGATGAAATATAATGAAATATATTCATATATATTTATTTTTATAAAGACCATTTTTATCATATGATATTTATTTATAATATAGTTTATTATGTTTTCATGGTAATTGAGTCATTTTCATCTTATTTTAGTAATTTCAACAATGGATGATTATATTTTTATAATAACTAAAATATTTAATATAACCATTAAAAAATAAAATAGATCATTGTTTTATTATTAACGTATAATAAAATATTATTTATGTTCCCATAGTATTCTATGATAGTTCTTTTTATCATTTCTCAAGAAGGTGGTTAAACAGACCTTAAACATGAACACACTACATCTGAATGGGTGAGTTTGGTTCAGTTCATAATATCATTCAAATAGAATCAAAATTATATTATGTAGTTGTTTTTATGTTTTTGGATAATAATTTAATTTTTTTATATATAAATAAAATACACATTATAAATGAAGAAAAGTTATTTTGTAGAGGTTATAATCCTCACATCGCACCATAAATATTCCTTTGTTTTTCTTAGTGTATAGAAAAGATAAAATATTGGATGTTCCATTAATATAATTAAACATAAATAAAATAAATAAAATATTTTCATTATATAAATATTTCTAGTATATTTTTTTAATGTAATGACTAATATGATAAATATAAGGATTATATAATAACAACTTTGGTACGAAGAACATTTTCATGAATGTTTCCAAATAAAGGAAGGGATTTGTAAGAATAATGTAGGGAAATGTATTTTTAACACAATATAGGATTATAAAATGAGAAAAATGGTAGGAGTTTAGGAATTATGTATAATAAAAGAATATTGAATGAATGGTTGGAACTTTCCCGTTTTATAAGTGAGGAAAATAGCACTTTCGAGAACACTCATTATTGTTCAATAATGGAAATATAGTGTTCATGGGTCAATGGTTCTAAAATTTAAAAAAATAATAGATTTCATGGTGTTTATGGGTTTGTATAACCTTAATAAATGACCCACACACATATTTTTGAAATTTTTAGTAGTTTAACATTAGCTTGTTTTTTCCATTTTACCATTTGGGTTCTTTCCTTAGTAACAATTTTTTAACAAAGTAATTTACATTTTACAAAAAATATAAAATAACCCCTCTAACAAAATATGAGTTCTATGAAACTGAATTTATTCTATATTTATTATCATACATTTTTCTGATAAGTTAATTTGATCTTTAATATTAAAACATTTTATATATAGGAAAACACTTTATTTAGTGAAAAAATGGACTTTAAACCATTATGTGTACTTAATTTGATTTAGAATCAACTAAAAATTTAATATGTGTTAATATATATATATATATTAATTTTAAAAATATATTAGATTCATCATTCATAATCGTTTAATTTAATTGATTAGGTAAAAAAATCACAATATTAACAACACAATTCTTTGAAAATAACATTCTTACCATTATCATGGTCATTAACATCCATAATACTAATCCTACATTTCTAAATAAAAATGAAATTTAAAATATTAAATAATATTTTATTTTGATCTAAAATATTAAATCAATTTTTTTATTTAATTCATTTAATGAAGGAAAAATAAATTTTATAATATAGTACAATAAATCAATTTTAGAGTGAAATATTATATATGTTTCCAAAATGATATAATTTTGTTTTACAATAAAAAAATATTAAATTTAAATGTTTTATTTTAAATATATATATATAACTATTTCAAAATAAATAAATAAATTATTTTTTTACTACAGTTTTATATGTGTGATGATTTTAGAAGTATTAATATATTTTTCAGTACTCCTCTAAAATGCAATGATTTAAAAAAAATCCCATAATATTAATCAATAGATAATATAAAAATGTTTGATGTTGAAATATAGTTTATTTTTTAAAAAATTAATTATAAATTTTTATAAATTAAATTTTAAATAAAACATGCTAATATAATGAAAACTACCTTCACAAGAAAATTAAAATTTAATAAATATTATTTATTGTCATTCACATTTAATATAAATTACTAATCAAATATGTGTTATAATATCTTCCAAAAAAATAATATATTTTATCCATGATATTTTTTCATTCTTAAATGAACACATAAAAAACGACTTTTTACAAAGTGTAAATTTAAAATCATTTATTATTCGTATTAATTAATTAGTCACACTAATTGAATTTTCTTCATTAAATTAGTGTTAATAATGAAATTTATTTTTATTACTAAATATAATTCCTTTTTTACATCTATTTTTACCCACAAATTATTTGTCCAAATTTAAATGGACATATAATATTAAGTTATTCATAATGGTTGTGAATCATTTCATTGAAGACAATATTTTTATTGAATGAAAATATAATTTAAAATATATCCACATTACATTACCCCTTAAATCAATTTTATCCTTGAAAATTTTAATTCGTTATCTCTAATGAAAATATTTGAATGTATAAAAAATAGAGAAATTGTTCAAGGATTAATTTCTAATGTTATATCAAAGATACTATTTTAAATTATATTAATACATTGACTATGAATCAAGGGATATATGATAAAATTAATTTCCATTGGATGTTTATATTCAACATTGATAGATCACCATGGGATGATTTAGGACATGCAATGATATTACATATAAAAAAATTGATAAAATACCTTTTATAAAGTGATAAAACATATTCATAATATCTCATAAAATTGAGCATAGAAACTATATTCATAAGAAGTATCATCCCACATATCTTCATGAGGATTTTATAATAACAAAACAACTATGTGTAATCATAAATTACTCAATATCCAACACATGGGAAAAAGTTTCATTTCATAATAATGTGAAACATCTATAGTGATGGACATTTATCCACATCATTAGTATCCATTTCATAGGATTTTAATATTTTCTAATGTATAGGTAGTTATTGATGACTATTTTCTCCATTGTCAATTAGTTTAGTGCATTGATTATCATAATTCCGATTTCTTGGAAATTGCTTGAATGATTTTTTATAACTCCTCTTTTTCCTGTTAAACCATGGGATTAAAGGAACTTTTTTTCATACATATAGTTATTTCCCATTTACTTCATTCAAGGATTGAGGTGTTTATTCCCACATTCATAACATAAAGTAAATTGAATATTTTTTCACTCCCCATTATCATCACCTTATCTTAAATGATACTCTATCATTCTCATAATTGGTTTTTTTGAATCTCAACAAATTTCAACTTTTTTATCATTATTGTTGATTACTATTTTAGAACAATCACTTGGTTTCTTACAGTTTTTCACATCCAATAATATTTTTCATTATATAATCATCTTATTGTCGAGTTCCTCCATTATTAAAATAATTACTTTGGTTTTCAACCATTACTCAAAATAAAATGAGTTAATGGGGTTGATTAATTGTTAACACCATAATATTGTTATTTTAAGATAATTACATTTAAAATTCAACATAAAAATATATTACTCTTCTAAACTATTACATTAGATTTCAGTTCAAGCTAAATTACTCACAGTTCAATTTAGGCTTCTCTAGGTCGGATTCTCTCCTAATTTTTATTTTAATTACTTAACAAAATAAATCCCATAATTTTTTATTGTAAATATAATGTTATTATACAAATAATTTCCCCTAAGAGTGTCCAACCAATGAAAAAAATATCCCTCTTTGTTGACCCCAAGGAAACAATCTATTTAATACATAATCATCCCTTTTCAAGGTTATTACAACTAGGGATAACAGTAATAGATATTGTATTCACTTTTAGTATCTATAAATAGATGAAATTGTTAACAGAAACCAATAATATCTACCTTAACAAAACATATGTATATTACCCTGAACATATAATTATTTATTTGACATATCCCTTTGGTATTCACTAATGTTTTTTATATCAATTTATTAATAAAATGTTTATTATTACAGTAACATTATATAAATACTATACCAAAGGTTAACATATATTTGAAATTATTATTAACCTTATCTTATAACCACTTAAATTACCCATAAAAAATATCATAATCTCTAAAATTTTCTAACCCCAACTCTAATACCAACTCTAGAAGCCCAAACCTACACACCCCAGATCTTGTTCTCATATGTACTTACGTCACATACTAGTTTTGATACCGACTTTATATTCTCAAATATAACTATTTCCATATGAATGATTTAATAAAAATAGTTCCTTATACACATTCCCAAGACTATTTAGGAATAGGTTTATAGAGAATTAGGAAAAATAATAAACTAATATTTACTATTTCGGTCAAAACTAAATGATATTTTCTTACACTATAAGAAAATAACTAATTAACAAAAAAATTATGAAACATCTCTCATATATTATACAAAAAAGATATTTTTTTAGACATATCATGTTTAATAAATTTCTTCAAAACCTATAGAAATGTAAACAAAATAATTAGTGAGATTAAATGATTAGTAAGTTAGAAAATAAAAGTGATGCAATCATGACATAAATATGGAATAAATATTATTGAAGGAATAAGTAATAATCGTAACTCCATAATAAAATAAAATTGATAGAATAATATACCCATGGATATCTATAAAAATAAATTGATCGCATTGATAATAATAACTAAAATTGGGAGTATGGAATTTATAATGACGGACATATGGATGTTACAGTCATGACCACATCTAAGAAATAATTCTTTTAATAAAGGTAGGATTCAAGATATCATTCTTTTCATCATGAGAATAATGAATTATTTCTTCAAAATTTGGTAGGGATACACCCAATCTCATAATACCTACTAATGGACCACGTGGTTATATGACATCAGGACCCACCCTTCACTTATTTAGGTCAAATACATTCATCAAAAGATACAGTGAGTTATAGATACAAATTAAATTTTTCCAATAATAAAATATATTGGAATAA